>CM029767.1:5243500-5981252 GCA_017562165.1 Ectropis grisescens
TGCCGTATAGCCAAAACGTCGAAACTGTACGTACGGCTCACCCGCACATCTTGCAAAATGGCAAGATTTTTTAACTAATATGCGATGCGATTATGTAAAACGTGCTTACCTACAAGAAACCAATTCACTTTGAGAAACCAAGATTGTAACCATCAGGAAAAATCCACTCAGGCAACGCATTCCACAGCCTAGACATTCATATCACAAAAGTAGTGTCAAACTTCGTTAAAGTCTTTGGAACGTTAACCATTAAACGTTTCCAAGGATACTTACACTCTGGCCTCTCATCCCACTTATACTTCATCCGTTGCTGCAGTTCAGGAGTGCTCATGCCTTTGATTTCGAGAAGCCTTTCTTCTATAGCAGCCTTCCTGTTTTCGTAGAAGTTTTCCCCCGACTTCATGTCCAGAGGGAACAACTGGTAGTGGGAGAGGAAAGTGCCCACCACGCCCGGCGGCTTGTTGTAAATTATGTCCCAGAAGAGGAGGATATAAATGGTGGTTACTATCCGCCCTTCCCAGTGGCCTCCTGAAACGTGACATAGTATTATTAGAGTAAGGTCCCAGGCCCGACAGACGTCACGTATTTCATGACGAACGAATTTTTTTTTTATTAAAATTGACGAGACGACCAGGTTATGTGCCTGATGGTAAGGAACATGCCTGCCACATAACAGCACAGTGACACGCAGCTATTGGAACATGAGAGTCCATCATTACCTAGCACTGTACTGCGCTCGTCACTCAGAGATCTAAGATGTTATATCTCTAAGCGCTGTAATTTATCTGTTAACATTGCCCTTCAAACCGGAACACAGTAATGTTTGCACATTACTGCTTGGCGGTAGAATAACTGGCAAAGGTGTGGTACTTCCCCAGGCGGACTCTGCCAAGATTCCATCAGGAACATGTCCCGCCCGTCTCGTCATAATTTTTTAAAGACACTACAAATTTAATATTTGTATTCATCATACAAATACTCGCACTGGGTGGGAATCGAACCCACGGCGCTCGGGTTCGTAGGCAAGCTAACTACCAACTAAGCAACGAGGCCAGCAAGTTTTTCAAATTTTAAACTGAATGTTTACTTGTATAACGTCCGCGTAGGAACTCACCTGTGTCTATGGTAAGGATTTCTAAAGAGTTTTGAGAATTAGGACACGCTGACGGAACTTCAAGTGTAGGCTTGACTAATACACGTTACCATACCACGCTACCACTGGGCGTGGGGAATTTCAGGAATAAGCCTCATGTCTGGGATTTTACGTGTTCGGTTGTGGTCAGCGCGGTGTGTTTCTTGAACGCATATTACGTCGCATTGTGTTTCAAAGTAGAGTTTTGATAGTAGTATATGTAGTGTATAGATATTCACTGAGATATTAACAGGTACTTGCACAATAACTTCAGTGTACAAACAACCTAACCAAAAATTTGAATTTTTTAAAATAGCTAATTTCGACAACCGAAAAACAAAATTAGTTATGGGCGACTTTAATAGTCATAGTTCCGTCTGGGGATATTGTGAAACTAATTGTCTTGCAGTTGAAGAATGGCCAGAAGTTAAAGGCCTGTCATCGTTACATGTTTTAAACTCCCTACGTCTTTTACATGTAGTCCAAAATTGAACCGTTGATACAAGACGTAGAAGGAACTCACCGTGCGTGAAGTCTCGGTTGGTGGTGTACTCCAAGAGACAATAGTTCTCTGCGTCCATCACCATTCTCTGATTCTCAGTATCGACTTTGAACTTCCTCTTGCCCCGCGTCGCGGTTCTGTAAATTCAAAGTAGATTGGTGAAAATTACATCAACTTTTTTCACTGTGGCAAGTAGTCATGTAATGTGAATGAGTTGTGCGTTTTTTTTGTACCATATTGGCATCACTGTTTTCGACTATTATGATTAGCATGTTCAATGAAACGGTAGGTATTGGAGGGTAATAAGAATATCTTTGATTTTATTTTGGGTTAAAAATATGGCGGAAAAGTTTTACTCTAAACCCCGTAAATGCAAAGATACTCTTTAACGTAGCAATGTCCCACCAGTCACACAATAACACACAAAAGTTGTATTTGTAGCTTCAAATTGCATTGTTCTAAAGCGAGCTTTTTGGAAAGTAAGAATTGGCCTGTAGTTAAACTGTTTAGCTAAATTTTATAGTGCAATGTGTGTGAAGGGTGGAAAACAGGTCATTTTCATTTTTGTCTAGCCCGCTTTTAGTTCTATGTTTTTTTATAAGTGGCATTGCTTTTTTACCCGACTGCGCGACGCAAAGGAGTGGTAATGTGTTTATCAGTCTATGTATGTATGATTCTTTGAAGCACTATACAGACCAAACCCCTGAGCCGATTTTTATGATTCTCACGTCAATCGATTTCTTTTAGCTTCGCGAGTGACACTAAAGACATGGCATTAGTGTAAATTTAATATGGCGGCTACCGGACGCCATATTATCCAAATAAAAAAAATGAAAATCAACAAACTATGTCAAAAGGGGTATCTTTGAATAGGTATTTATAGTTTTCTTTCAACGTTTTTTGATTTGGCTGACCGTTTAGGATGTGTATCGATGTAAAGTTACGTAACCACCATTCTTACGTTTATAGGTTTATAGGTAGCAGAAAACTTCGTATAATTGTAGTGGTAGGAAGGCTTCTTGACAGGGTCCGCCTGGGGAAGTACCACACCTTTGCCAGTTATTCTACCGCCAAGCAGTAATGTGCAAACATTACTGTGTTCCGGTTTCCGGTTCTAGGTAATGATTTGGACTATTCATGTTCCAATAGCTGCGTGTCACTGTGGTGTTATGTGGCAGGCATGGTTCCCATTAGGCACATGCCCTTGCTTGTCTCGTCACTCTTTATTTGAAAACACTAGCTGTACATGTGAATGTAGATAGACATACATATATATAAAAATATCTAGTAGGTATATTGGACTACCTATTTGGGTACGTGGAGGAAATGTATTTACGCATATCCTACCGCCCAGGGGAAATGGGCGGGTTATGTAGCACTCTACATATATACCATGTATGGATATGATCTATCTACTAAAACCTCCATGGGGTTTCAACACTGCCGCTGATGGTGGGAACACGGAATCGCAGATTACTCCGCCTCGGTCGCCCATCTCCGTTTTCAAACGATTTAGTACTCAACTTCGGTCGAAAATTTATGATTATATAGGTGAGTACACAAAACTATAAAAATTACATGCAGTAGAAAAACCTACAATATCATATTATCAGTAGAAACGAAGACATTTGGTCAAAAACCAAAAGATGCATATTTTGTTGAGCATAGTAATAGTTATTATTATGCTCAACAAAATATGCATCTTATCAAAATATGACTTTGAGCACAATAACATTGTTCATAACTAAAAAGTATAAAATAAAATAAATATAATTAAAAACTCAAAAAACCCGACTGCATAAAATGTGAACCAAACTACGTACTTACATACTATAAAAACTGAAAAGAATAAAACAAGCACTTAGATTTCTGGTGGTCTAGAATTCTATATGTTATGGAATTAATACTATTGCAGAAAATACAAGAACAAAATTTAAAATTTTGATTTACCCCCGACTACCTCAGATTTGTTATCTGTACAACATTCTACTTGTCAAGCCCTTTCATTTGATACCCATATTAAGGGAGTTGTGAAAAAAGAAATATGTTTCTACATTTTGTGGTAGAAAACGTAGACCCCAGGATTGGATAGAGTGGCGTGTTGATCACACTATCATTGTAAAGGCAAAAGGTATTGTTATTGTATTTGTTCTCTTGTATCTTTGTAACAGCAGGACGGATTTAAATGAAATTAGTATACATATATAAATAAACAAACAAACAAATAAATAAATATTGGTGGACAATTCACACACAACACTATCTGACCCCAAACTAAGCAAAACTTGTACTATGGCGGCCAGATAGCTGATATAATACATATATAGTTTTAAATACATACTTATAATACATAGAAACACCCAGACACAGTACAAATATTTGAATTCATCACACAAACATTTGCACTGGGTGGGAATCGAATCCACGACCCTCGGCTTCGCAGGCAGAGTTACTACCCACTAAGCCACGAGACCAGTCAATTTATAACATAGTAAGTATAATCACCCGTTAAGGTGTGATGATTCCTGTGAGATATGCAATAAAATTATTCAATTAGGTACTTCAATTATATTTGTCCAAAATAAATTACCGTGAAAAACTGTTAAGCCGCAGTATAAACTGCGGAGCGCAGATAATCCTACTAATGTTATGTCAAAGTCCGTAAGTTTGTTGGTCGACCACTTCGAAACTTCTGAACGAATCGGGTTGAGATTTGGAGTACAGCAAGATTATTGTTTAGAATAGCACATAGGCTTCATTAAGAACAAGAACAAAATTAAATATTTTGATTAATCCCCGACTACCTCAGATTTGTTATCTGTACAACATTCTTCTAGTCAAGCCCTTTCATTTGATATCCATATTATGAAAAAAGAAACGTATTTCGCCATTTTGTGGAAGCGGCCATCTTGGATTTGAAATTTTTCATAGTGCAATGTATTCTACTAGTCAAGCCCTTTCGTTTGATACCCATATTGAGGTATTAGTGAAAAAAATATAAATCGCCATTTTGTGGTGGCGGCCATCTTGAATTTGAATTTTTTATAATGTATAGTATTCTACTAGTCAAGCCCTTTCATTTGATACCCATATTGAAGTAGGTTGTGAAGAAATATTTTGTCCGCCATTTTGTGGCGGCGGCCATTTTGAATCGATATTAACCAAACATAGCTAAGAACATCCGCACGGATATTAACCATCAAATAAAAAAAACCACATCGAAATCGGCCCACCCGTTTGAGCTCTACGGTGCCACAGACAGACACACAGACAGACAGACAGACAGACAGACAGACAGACAGACAGACAGACAGACAGACAGACAGACAGACAGACAGACAGACAGACAGACAGACAGACAGATAGACAGACAGACCGACAGACAGACAGACAGACAGACATCGACGTCAAACTTATAACACTATTTTTTTTGGTCGGGGGTTAAAAAGAAAGGAACGGGAAATGCGCGGGTAAAATCGTGAAGTGGAACTAATAATATTGGTGGACAATTCATACACAACACCATCTGACCTCTAACTAAGCAAAGGTTTTAATATGGCGGCCATATAGCTGATATAATACTTATATAGTTTTTACATACTTATACTACATAGAAACACCCAGACTCAGTACAAATATTTGAATTCATCACACAAATATTTGCACTGGCTGGGAATCGAACTCACGACCCTCGGCTTCGCAGGCAGAGTTTCTACCCACTAAGCCACGAGGCCAGTCAAAAATAATATTTATAAAGATACGTTAAGCCATGATATTATGCAGATTATGACATGACAAGGAAGAGAAGGAGAGTCGGAGGGAGATAAAATAGTTTGTAATTAAAGAATGAAATTGAAGTTCCCCAATGATAAGAATAAATGATCCTAAAACCTACTCGTTGATACCTTACAAGAAACAACGACAAAACCTTACATAACTTATCTGGTTTCTAGAAAAACAACTTTTCAGTTAAGCTTGTTGCTCTAAAGTTAAAAATATCGTTGTCGGTTGTCTCGCAAATGGGATCCAAATGAATTGTTGCGCCACTGAGCATTTGTCGCAAACAAGCTCCTTAAACGCGGTCACAAATGGGTTCGAAGGACCGGCGTAAAAGGTGCGATTGTGTTTGTCGTCCAATTAGATTAATCGCCTCCAAACGACCATAGAAAACCATTGAGCGTTGCCACAAACTGTTCAAAGTACTCGCAATGGGCAATAACTACGTGTTAGCTTAAAATGCACGTTGGAGTAAACCAGTTCCAACATTCACACCCGGCGATCCGAGTAATTACACGTAGTTTATTCTAATAAACAAATAATTGTTACATATTACTCGTACTATTGTTGGAGCAGTTACAAATACATTTAACAAAGAAAGACAAAGGGCAAGTTGTAACTAAGGGTAACCTGTAAGCAATCTCAGTTGGAAAATAACTTTTAATTATCTCAGAACCTTGCATTTAAGATAACAAGAAAATAAACAGAACTCCTTTGCAGTTTAAAACAATTAATGTGATTGGCAATATTGCGTTCCACCTACTGTTTTTAACCCCCCGACCAAAAAAAGGGGTGTTATAAGTTTAACGTCGATGTCTGTCAGTCTGTCTGTGTGTGTGTCTGTCTGTGGCAACGTAGAGCTCAAACGGATGGGCCGATTTCGATGCGGTTTTTTTATTTGAAGGTAAATATCCGTGCGGATGTTCTTAGCTATGTTTGGTTAATATCGATTCAAAATGGCCGCCTCCACAAAATATTTCTTCACAACCTACCCCAATATGGGTATCAAATGAAAGGGCTTGTCTAGTAAAATACTATACACTATAACAAATTTCAAATCCAAGATGGCCACCACCACAAAATGGCGAATTACGTTATTTTTTTTCACTACTGCCTCAATATGGGTATCAAACGAAAGGGCTTGACTAGTAGAATACTTTGAACTATGACAAATTTCAAATCCAAGATGGCCGCTACCACAACATGGCAAAATATATTTCTTTTTTCACAACTTAATATGGGTATCAAATGAAAGGGCTTGACTAGTAGAATACAGATAACAAATCTGAAGTAGTCGGAGGTTAATCAAAAATTTTAATTTTGTTCTTGTATTAACAAATACAGCCAGTATTATTTAATATTTGCAGACATATTTTTTTTATTAATACTAACACTTAGCAGAGTCCGCCTGGGGAAGTACCACTGCAAACATTACTGCGTTCCGGTTTGAAGGCCAATGTTACCAGAGAAATTACAGGGCTTAGAGATATAATATCTTAGAGCTCTGGGTGACGAGCGCAGTGCAGTGCTAGGTAATGATTTGGACTCTTCATGTTCCAATAGCTGCGTGTCACTGTGTTGTTATGTGGCTGGCATGTTGTTTACCTTCAGGCACACGTCCTGGTCGTCTCGTCACTCATTAATTAAAAAAAAAGTTATGTTTAGTATGTTATAACGATACAGAACTACGATACCTCACGGTTATATAAAAAACTAGCAGCCCGCCCCGGCTTCGCACGGGTATTATGGAAAATAAGTATAAAACAAAATTATTAGACTTACAAATTTTAACACACTCTTGGCAGACTTGCCATGCTTAGGACATGTCTACGACCAAGACAAAACAAACAATCCCAATCATCTGTTCATAATTTAAAACGCATGTTTTTTTAACCCCCGACCAAAATGTTATAACTTTGACGTCGATGTCTGTCTGTTTGTATGTGTGTGTGTCTGTCTGTGGCACCGTAGAGCTCAAACGGATGGGACGATTTCGAAGCGGTTTTTTTTATTGAAAGTTAATATCCGTGCGGATGTTCTTAGCTATGTTTGGTTAATATCTATTCAAGATGGCCGCCGCCACAAAATGGCGGACAAAATATTTCTTCACAGCCTACCTCAATATGGGTATCAAACGAAAGGGCTTGACTAGTAGAATACATTGCACTACGACAAATTTCAAATCCAAGATGGCCGCTCAATGACATGATTGACAAGATGGCCGCCGATGACAAAATTGCGAAATACATTTCTTTTTTCACAACTCCCTTAATATGGGTATCAAATGAAAGGGCTTGACTAGGAGAATGATGTACAAATAACAAATCAGGCAGTCGGGGGTTAATCAAAATTTTTAATTTTGTTCTTGTTCCTACTTTACTTTATAAAAAAATGCGGGAGTCAGAAGCTCAAGGGAGGTCCTGTGAGGAGCGAGCCAAGCGAGGCCAAGCCTAGACGCCGGCGACCTCCGTAGCGGAGCGTATGTCGAGTATGGAGAAGTGACACTCAGGGCCATAGAGCTTCTGGCTCCGGGAGCCCATCCGGAGTCGAACCTCAGTGATAGACCCTAATAGGACCAATTGTTATGTTTAGGTATTGTTATGCTTCTCTCAATGTGTGCCTTTAAACATTATGCTATATATGGTAGCAAAAATTATGCGAAAGTCTTAGTTTAGTCTTTCTCTTAATGACTTTTTTTGTTACCCATGTTGCTATAAAGTACAAAACATCTACATACACGCCTATCACCTAACCTAGAACCCAACATCGACGACAATGTACTAATTCCAGAATAAGACGTTTTCAGGATGCAAATATCAAAGTTATTTCTCAATATTTCTCTTCAGGTATTCTTTTTCAGTATAAAGTAACAAGACGAGCAGCAGGACATATGCCTGATGGTAAACAACGTGCCTGCCAAAAAACTACAAATAACTCGCAGCTTTTGGAACATGAGCAGTGGAGTGAGTGCAGTCTAAATCATTACCTAGCACTGCTAGGACTGCTAGGTAATCATTTAGACTGCACTCTGCACTCGTTCTATTATAATTTATTACTAAATTCACGACACCCACATTCTTAAGAAAAAAATGCCTTTACATGTCTTAGTCAATAGATAATAAATATCATGGTTTCTGGAATTCTAGTGAGGAGCACCTACGTCTCCGAAATGGTTGAACTGATTTTAGTGTAACAGCTAGTTTTGTGATAAATCTTTCGAAACGTTTGGTACTCGTTTCAGGGGGATCCCAGAGCTGGCGCCTACTTTGCCCAAAAGCTGAGTTTAGCTAGGTATTCAAAGAGGCAACGCTGCCAGCATTCTGGGTACCCTGCCGCAGTGATCTCGACGGCGTGTTTAATTTGTAAATTTGTTTGTTTTTATTGTATGGTATAATAATTTTATTTTGTTTTTATACACATGTACATAATATAAATATTGGTGGACAATTCATACACAACACCATCTGACCCCAAACTAAGCAAA
This sequence comes from Ectropis grisescens, assembly GCA_017562165.1. NCBI lineage: Eukaryota > Metazoa > Arthropoda > Insecta > Lepidoptera > Geometridae > Ectropis > Ectropis grisescens. The sequence goes on from CM029767.1 coordinate 5,252,396, forward strand.
GCTTGTACTATGGCGGCCAGATAGCTGACATATTGTAAATATCAGAATTATTACAGCTATTGCAGCTGACTTCAGATATTATTGCGGCATAGCGCCATAGCGGCCGTCGTGCTATTGAAACCATAAGTCTGGGAATAAAATGGTTTCTACGCATTTTGTTTGTATTATTATTAAGATAGCAAAACATTTGGATCAACCGTTTCAAAAACGTACCTACTACCTACCTAAGTGAATTAATTCTAATAACATTTCTGCTGTGAAAGTCACATTAAAATCAGTTCAGCCATTTCGGAGACGTAGGTGCTCCTCAGTAGACTTCCAGAAACCATGATATTTATTATCTATTGACTAAGACATGAATTGAATTTTTCAAGCTTCTACGAACGGACGGACGGACTTCACATAAAACTTCAACCCTTATTTTACCCTCAGGGAGGGTGGATTTCCCAAATATCATGATACACAATTTTATTTCTCATTAACCAAAAACGTGAAGACAAAATTTCATGCTTCAAATAGGACCAATTTTCATACAACCGTTCACCCCCTGTTTCACCCCCTTAGGGGATGAATTTCGCAAGACCCCGTCTAGGCGAGTGCCTACGTGCTAGAAGGGACCTCCATGCAAAATTTCAGATTCCTAGCATTTGTAGTTTCTGAGATTCCTTGATGAGTGACCTTTCGCTTTTATATGGGAGTACTTATTAAATTTATTTATTTGTGCCTGTTCGGCTGTAACTCCGACATTGCGAGCGGATTGACTGACATGAGACGGTGTCAAGGTATCTACGCAAGTAGCGTCCCAAACCAGGACCTTGCCTAGAGACCATGGTACTAGGTGGCACCGTCAGGTCGCTTACCATCTATCAACATTCCGCTCGGTTCTAATGTCGATGGTATTAGAGCTGTAGAGAGTGCCCGTCTGACTAAGTCATTAATTGACCAATGACGAAATTGTCGACCGGCACTCTTTACACAGGAAACCCCATGACGTCCGAATCGGTCCACGGTTCGCCCGCACAGACAGCGATATGGCTCACACAACTTAGTTCCTACGCGGATCCCCGTCACTAAATAAATAATAAGCACCACATAAAGTTTATGAATCATCATAAACCGCATGATGTTTATTACAAAGTATGATCAACATTTATTTTGTATCAGAGATTGATTGACTTTTGATTTGATTTTGATTGATTGTTGATTGACTTGAGGATCCTAAGTAATCTCCAATTAGCTCGTAGTAACCGAAACAAGAATTTGGGCGCATTAGAATTAAAATATCATAGCGAATTTTTTTTTTTTTATTGAATGCAACATCTGCTTTTGCTAAGATCGGTGTATTATTCGTAAGTAATTCGTACGCAATTCACTAGATGACGCTAGTAGCGTTCTACCAGGTATCGTAGAGGTGTATTACAAACATTATTCGCAAGTAATTCGTACGATATTCACTAGATGACGCTAGTAGCGTTCTACGAAGATTTTGTGCAATAATATTAAGTCAATAACACATTATAGAATTCTAGACCACCAGAAATCTAAGTGCTTGTTTTATTCTTTTCAGTTTTTATAGTATGTAAGTACGCAGTTTGGTTCACATTTTATGCAGTCGGATTTTTTGAGTTTTTATATTATATTTATTTTATCTGCTTTTAAGATGAGCAAAAAAGGAAGTCTGGCGAAACATTTAAGGATGATGAAAGTAAGCTGAAGACTGCTCTAGAAAACAAAAAAAATTTGATCAAAAACGATGAGATAGAGGTAAAGCTTTAACCGAAATTAATGGGACTGCTAGAACTCAGCGGGGAGAGACAGAATACAGAAAAGACAACAGAGAGAGAAAGGAAAAAGTTAGAGCATATCTAGTACTGAAAACTATTGTGTTGATTTAGAATAAGACCATTATATGTTGATTTTCTTAAAGGTTTTAATAGTATTTTGTAAATTCGCTTTAATATGGTTTTAATAATTAATAAACAATGTGGAATATAACATAAAAGAGAGTAGTTTTTACCGATTTCGTACTCGTCCCACCAGTCACAAAACTGTGTTCCACCGGTCACAATTTGTACTTTCTATATTTTCTTGTAAAAACTAAACTTGGTGATAGTTTTTAGTTTTTATTGAAGTATATTTATTAATTTCATAGCATAGTAAAAGATATAAAGTTTAGTATTTGGGCTAAAATCTGGATTGACAGTTCAGATTGAAGGCGAAAGTGAGGTATTTTTACTGTCCCACCAGTCACACCGTTAAACATTGAAATATTACGTAATATACGCATATGAGTTACATGTTTCGGTAAAAGTTCGATAAGTTGGTTCAAAATGTATTATTAAATGTTTTTTTTTACCATTAAATTAGATCATAACACAAAGTTATAGGTCTAAACATAAGTGATTTTGGAGTCAAATGTCCCACCAGTCACTATGGAATGCCCCTATTTGAAGGTTAATATCCGTGCGGATGTTCTTAGCTATGTTTGGTTAATATCGATTCAAGATGGCCGCCTCCACAAAATGGCGGACAAAATATTTCTTCACAACCTACCTCAATGTGGGTATCAAATGAAAGGGCTTGACTAGTAAAATACTATACACTATAAAAACAATCAAATCCAAGATGGCCGGCACCACGAAAATGGCGAATTATATTATTTTTTCACTACTACCTCAATATGGGTATCAAACGAAAGGTCTTGACTAGTAGAATACTTTGCACTATGATAAATTTCAAATTCAAGATGGCCACTACCACAAAATGGCGAAATACATTTCTTTTTTACAACTCCCTTACTAATATATGGGTATGAAATGAAAGGGCTTGACTAATAGAATGTTGTACAGATAACAAATCCGAGGCAGTTGGTGTTAATCAAATTGTTTAATTTTATTCTTGTTTATGTGCACGTTACGCGATATTTCCGCCAATTGTGAATCAATTTTGATGTTTCTTTTTTGTTTGGTAAGTCATAGTTCAGAGGTTATAAATTTTATCAAAATCGGCGTTGAAGTTTTTATTTATTACTACCAAAAAACTAAAATTTGCGTTAATTTACCTCGATGACTTAGTATATGTAGTTTATGTTGGGGGCTGTACTCACTCCATGTGTTGCTTGGAAGCTATTCTCCAGGGTCATAGTTCGGGTGCCACAATTCGGCAGGGTCTGCTGGTTCAATTATTGGTCTATGGGGGCTGTACTCACTCCATGTGTTGCTTGGCGATGTGGTCCGAAGGGAAGCTGTTCTCCAGGATCATGGTCTGAACGCCGCAGTCGAGCAGGGCCTGCCGGCGTGCCTGGGTCACCGGCGCGTTGAGCCGGCTCGCGACGATCTTCGCGCGAGGCCTCATAGCGTCCTTCAATTCTTCCGGCAGGTTCGACGTTAACCCCTGTATCAATACTGCAGCTGCCTGGAATAATATATTTTACAACTAACAACCCGTTCCGGCTTCGCACGGTAAATGACAATTCAACAAAAAAGGGGAAAAAGAAATTGTGTGCTTTTCTATTCGGCAGGCGTATTGTTTACCGTTTAGAATGGTATATTATTGACCCTGTCGTCATCCCAATTATTACTAGTAGGATCTCTCATGCCAAGGAATGCCACGGAACATAAAAGACATTAAATTTACAATGAAAGGGCAATAAACACTTGAATTAATTGTTCAAACCCAATCTAGTCCGAAAGGTTTTACGCTTGTGTTTCTAAATATGCGCAACGACAAAAATATAAAACAATTATAACAACGTAATCAATCTATTAATTATTACCTATATATTTATTACCTATCTATTACACCTCTGTATTATAAGTTACGGTTGGTCTAGTCGGGCGACCGGCGACTGCCGATCCGAAGCCCCCGGGTTCAAATCCCACACGCACCACTATCTTTTTCGATATCATGTGCGTAATGCCGCTAACTTAAAACGGTGAAGGAGAACATTGTGAGGAAACCGACGTGTGCCTAGAATCTTTCGAAGTCTTGTGTCATCCACCAACCCGCACTGGGCCAGCGTGGTGGATGGCTCTCTCCTTGCGAGAGAAGGCCCCCGATTCCCAGCAGTGGAAACATTTAGTGGCCTGCTAATGGTAAATAATTTTTCTGTAATTTTGTTCTGTTAGAAAAATATGTACCTCCTCCTGCTGTCGAAGTAATTTGTGTAGAATCAGAGCCTTTTCAGCGTACCACAGCCCTTTTTTGTGTTGCATGAATAGGTCCTGACTTAGCAGCTCCGTGAGAACGTCCACGGCTAGTTGATGGTGCGCTGCGTCTTTCTTCAGCTCCTCGACTCCGCTGGTCAGTATCCTAGCATAAAGGTAAGCCGGCGTGAAACGTCGCAGCCAAGGGGGCAAAGACGCGTACCTGAAATTGTTTACATTTAACTTAAACACAGTTTTTGAAGTGAAAATCGTTTGGCGCACCACACACAGTTAATTTTTTCGTAGGCTGTGAATGAAGCTCATCGTCACGTTCGTACGTGAAATAAATCTTTCGGTGAACTCAGAACTGTGTAGTGTACCAGAGCGAGAAAGACAAAAGACAATCATGCTGCTGTCTGTCTGCTGTCACTATCTTTTCTTTAAATGTATCATTGGAAATTAACATTCAGTTTGTGTGTGATCATTTTGAATTTTAATTATTAAAATTATTCAATAGTTTTGAATGGGGTTTTTTACTTAAGTGTTCACTTCTGCCGTGCGGTCTTAAGTGCGCATTTTTTTGTTTGAGAGGTGAAATAGTCGGAAGGATTTTCGAACGATTTTCCTCTAACAGCCTCGTGGCTCGTTCTAAGATGGCCTCCACAAACACAAAAAAACTGCGGATTACATATCTTTTACAATACTCCCATCATCTATATTTCTATACTAATATTATAAAGCTGAAGAGTTTGTTTGTTTGAACGCTAGGATCTCGGGAAGTGCTGGTCCGAATTGAAAGATTATTTTTCTATTGGATAGTCCATTTATCGAGGAAGGTTATAGGCTATAGAAAATAACGCTACTATTAACAGAAGCGGAGCATGAATAAAGAATGTAACAAAATCGGGGGGAAAATATTCCTTTTTAAGAGTTTTCGTACATTTCGTGCTTTGACATGACACATGACAGCATGTGTCTAAGATTGCGTTATTGAATATCACAGATTGCATACCTCTTGAACATAAAACCTTTTTGCTAATCTCTGAGTTGGTACGACCAATTTCCGACAGGTGGCGTAGCAGGTAGCTGAATAGGTGTTTTGTTTGAAAGCGAAATACTAAGGAATGACTGAACCGATTTCTAAAATTTTTTCACCGTTGGATATGTGCGGGATTTCGATGATGCTATATATTTATGTTCCACGGGCGAAACCGGGGCGGACATCTAGTATGGGTATAAAATGACAAATTTGAAATACAAGATGGCAACCACCACAAAATGACGAGGCACATATTTTTTTCACATTTGCCTCAATATGAGTATCAAATGAAGAGACTTGACTAGTAGAATCTTAGATTATATACTTGTCTAGATGGAGCGTTAAGCTGTAATTGCAACAAAATTAACAGGCCAGGTTTCAAACCCTTGTGTGCATGTCACGCACACAAGTGTTGAAAAGACACTTGTGTTCGTGCCATTATTTTATACATGGCGTCAAATGACGCAGTCCTGTGACACAACTAATTTGCTAAAATAAATTGCTTCTGTAACTAAAAGATAATGTAAAGGTTACTTACCGATGATAGCTAACGTTTTTAGTTATTTTAAATCGTCGTTTGTAATTTTCTTTTTATAGCTCAAATCGACATATTCAATAGTCACAAAACACATGTTTAGTGCACAACGTCAATGTCGCAATAAAACTGACAGATCGAGCTTATCAGCCATATGGTACAATTAACTCGAAAAGTGAATACTTTTGTTGTCGTAATCGAAATGATTCTTAGCTATAAATGGCGTCGGGCGTAACTCAGAACTATTTATTAAGACGCTATTTGCCGTCTAAGTCGGCTGTGGGTTTTCTATTCCTTTCTATTGTATGTATTTGAAGGGCAAAAGAATGAGAGAGCAATATCAAAACTAAGACAATTTCAGTTAGACGGTATACCTCCCGGTCCCTGTGGCTTACCTCATCATGTCCGTATCCGGTACATCCTTAAACAATTTGAAAACTTTGATAACAATGCTGCATTTTTGTGCTGTATCTGGCTGCTTAATGTATTCCTCGCGAATTATGTGGGCAGTCCAGTATCTGGAAGTATATATTTATCCATGATTAGAGGCGACAAGAGCTTTGAAGAATTGGGAGCCAATAAAAAATATTTAAGTTACGGCTGGTCACGCAAGTGGAGTCAAACCGTTTCGTTCATTTGTTTGGAACGCCAACCATGACACGATGAAACTTTTTCGAGACGTCTACCCTAAGTTAGGCCTGAGGTTGCCTGGAAGAAATTGTTTTTAGCAATAAGGTCGCCACTAACAATTGTATAATAGTTTATAGCCTGAGAAACAACATAGGCGAGATTTTAGTATGAAAACTAACGTAGTCATTACACATTTTAAATAAATACACGAGTGTTAAACGAGCGGCGATAACGCGCACGCTCCTTGAAAAAGATCGCCGGACGCGATCGAAACTATAGTCGGACTGGACTGACTATACCAAACGTGAGTTAACCTAGTATTTATTTAAAATAGGCTACATTTAAATGCGAAAGAAGTGTTATAAGTGGTTGAAAAGGGGGATGAACCAACTTGTACGGAACTTGAAACCTATTTTGTAGTTTTTTGATTACATACAAATAGTTAGTATGATAATAGATATTAGCTAGTAGCATCCCGCGGTTTTGTCCGCGCAGTTCCCGCTTCCGTAATTGTATCGTGATAAAAAAGTCTGTGCTATTCCAGACGATTAGGTATCTCACTGTGTTCCAAAATTTCAAAACCCGATCCGATAAAAAAGGTTTCTACGTGATTGAGCGGTTAACATTCAAACGTTCGCAATTACAATTAATAGGATACAATTATATAAAGCCAAAAATCGAAAAAGGACCTGTCAAACTCCTGTTTGTTTGCGAAGATGTCAGTAGGGCTGTCGAGTGGCATGGCCTTGTCCACAGGGTACGTCTCCAACTTGCTTTTGTCGTTGATCAGCATCAGCTCGAGTTTCTTATCCCTGATTGTCTGGTAGCTGATGCCGAGGTACATCAGAAGGTATAACTTGTCTAGCGCGCATCGCGCCGCGGCGGTGAGCTGATAGCACACCCCTACCTTCGAACGCATTCTGGAAACATATGAAGTCAATTAACTAAGACTATTACTAAGAAGTATTAGTAGTAGTAGGACCAAAGAGTTTACATATAATACGTATTGAGTTAGATTTTCCGCCCGGTTCTTTTGTGTCAATCGTAAGCAGATGACGTGTATATTTTTTCTTCAACAGCCAGAGTGATGTACTTCGTTGTAAGGGGTTGCATTTATAAATAAGTTTAGTTGAGTATGAGAGCATGTACATGTGTTTTTTAAATTAGAATATATGTATGTATGTATTGTATTGTTATGTGATGAGGCTAGGTAAATAAAATATATTATGTGGAAGATTATTATTAGCGTAAGATTATTAAGTGTATGTGGTGTGTGTCGTCATTCACCGGCACCAGCGGAAGACCAGCGTCGGTTGGATCCAATCGGCATTATGCTGAGCTGGGGCCGGGTTGTGACAAAAAAACATAATTTTAATAGATTTCATAGAACAATGTATGTATATGTATATAAATTTGGATGTGTGTCTTTTTTGTCACAATAAACAATTTGTCATTTGTCATTTGTCATTTGATGTGCCGCGTCAAAAGTGTGACACTTCCACAAGAGCGACAAGGCAAAAAAAGATGATACCCGTGCTTTCGGTGTAAAGCGTTTCTGCCAACTCTATATGTGGTATGTAAACTCTTTGGTTTAGGTACATACTACGTATGTAGGTATATACTACGTATAGAGTTAGAACACACGCTTTACACCGAAAGCACGGGTCTGATCGCTGTTGTCTTGTCGCTCTTGTGAAAGTCTCATACTTTTGTCGCGGCACATCACTCTGTTGCCACAACTAACATACACCTCATCTGCTTACGATTGGCACAAAGTAACCATGCGGAAAAACTTGATATATTTACTTATTCTTTTTCTGAGGGTAGGACTGTTAGCAGAGTCCGCCTGGTAAAGTACCCACACCTTTGCCACTTATTCTACCGCCAAGCAGCGATGTGTACCTAAACATTAATGTGCTTATGTTTGAAGGGCAATGTTTCTAGAGAAATGACAGGACACAGATAAAACATCTTATATCTCTGGGGGACGGGAGTAGTGCAGTGCTAGGTGATGGACCCTTCGAATTCATTTAACAGCACTGTGCTGCTATGGGCAGGCATGTTGCTTACCATCAGGCACATGTCGAACACTTCTCATCTTGGCACTTGAATTTATAAGAAAAATATGTTATTTATATATTTTTTATGGTATAGAGTGACGAGACGAGCAGGACATGTGCCTGATAGTAAGTAACTAGGCTGTAAATTCAAAAATTTGTAAAAACATTACTTGAATCGAATTTGACAAAATTAAATTATCGAGAGAGCTGGTAAGCCGCGAGTGACACCGCAGAGTGCAGTTTTTAATGCATTTATTTTATCTTGTTTTACGTAAATGTCTTAATAATAAGAAAAACTTATTAAAAACGGCGAGTATTTGCACAGACATAACTTAGTAGCCAGGATCATTCACCAGCAACTTGCTCTTCGACACGGCCTTGTCGAGTGCGAGGTGCCGTACTATAAGTACGCACCTCTGCCAGTTCTCGAGAATGGTCGTGTGTTGCTCTACTGGGACCGCTCTATCCTCACGGACAGGACTATTGTCGCCAATAAGCCTGATATCGTGCTGGTAGACCGGTCTCAGCACCGGGCTGTGATCGGTATCACCGTACCACATGACGAGAACTTCGTGAAAGTCGAGAATGACAAGCTTAGCAAGTACCTTGTCTTGGCTCACGAGGTTACCGCCATGTGGGATGTTGATTCCACGATCATAGTCCCAATAGTCGTGTCAGCAAACGCTTTTTAGCGAAAAGTCTCGACCAACATCTCAAGAGACTTTCGCTAGACGGTTGGGTTAAGGGCCAGATGCAGAAGGCAGTCATCCTTGACGCTGTGTCAAGCATCCTTATTCTGCGTGTTCCTTAGTCTGCAGCCCTAACCACCGGTAGCTTGGGCCCTGTCCCGCTGCTGGCAGCTATCTAGGTTTAAGTTTTTACTTTTGTTATTTTAGATAAATATTGTTAAAAACTTAAACTTAAGTGAATCTATACTAATATTATAAAGCTGAAGAGTTTGTTTGTTTGTTTGTTTGTTTGAACGCTAGGATCTCGGGAAGTACTGGTCCGAATTGAAAGATTCTTTTTCTATTGGATAGTCTATTTATCGAGGAAGGCTTTAGGCTATAGAAAATAACGCTGCTATTAATAGAAGCGGAGCATGAAACAAGAATGTAACAAAATCGGGAAAAAATATTCCCCTTTTCAGAGTTTTCGTACGTTTCGTGCTTTGACATGACACATGACAGCATGTGTCAAAGATTGCGTCATTGAATTTTAGTAATCTGTGCATTGAATATAAAACTTTGCTAATTTTTTTTTTCTAAATCTGAGTTGGTACGACCAATTTCCGACAGGCGGAGTAGCAGGTAGCTGAAGAGGTTTTTTGTTTGAAATCGATATTCTCAGGAATGAGTGAACCGATTTCAGTCATTCTTTCACCGTTGGATTTGTACGGGATCCCGATGAGTGCTATATAATATACCACGGGCGAAGCCGGGGCGGGCATCTAGCAAATAAATATGTGAGAAAAACTTACAGATGTAGAACTCTTTCCGTATTATTCGAGGCGCCTGGTCTAAAGAAGTTGGTGATGGGTTTTTGCTTGCAATAATCTTTCAAGGCCATTTCCATGTCCTGCTTTGATTTAGAAGGAGGTTTCAGTTTCAAGTCTCTCACTAATTGTAGCATTTCATCGACCTTGAGTGTTTTCGCTAAACTCTCAAAGTCCATTGTGCTGTTACCTGTGACATTTATTTTATTTAATAACAATTTGCAGGTTTATTTAATGTGTGATAGGCGAGCAACATAAACTGAAGAGCCAAATGGTTGACACCTATGGTGTTAATATCTTACATTAATAATTAAATATAAATTATGTTTACTATATTGTTTGTAAAGTTACGGCTGGTCTAGTCGGGAGAACGGCGCCTGCCGATCCGGAGACCTGACTTTTCGAAATCATGTGCGTAATGCTGCTAACTTAAAACGGTGAAGGAAAACATCGTGAGGAAACCGACACGTACCTAGAACCTTTCAAAGTTATGTGTCATCCACTAACCAGCCAGCGTGGCGGATTATGGCCTTGCGAGAGAAGGCCCGAGTCCCAGCGGTGGGAACATTTAGTGGGCTGTGATGTGGATTGTTTGAACGGGGCAACAAAAAATTTTTTTTAATTCATCACATTTTTCTCTTCACAATTGTCTTTGTCTTTAACGAAAATTCGAAAAAGCCTTTTTCGGTTTTTTTTTTTTCATTTGTGATTCATTTTTTAGATATTCATGTTCCAACATCGCTCAGATACTGTCATGTAAAAACCAAAAATTGGTATATAAACTAGCCTATCTCTAAAGTTGGACCGAATTGCACACAAATGACAACCATAAATATCGGTTGACTTGATGCAGAGTAGTTCACTGGGAACAAACACCAAAACACTGGATATTTAATTATTAACATGGGTTTGTTTAGGTTTAAAATAGGTTAGGATAATTATTTAACCATCCTACCCTATAGGGTATCATAATTATAATTATTGAATTATCCTGGAGTTAGGACACAGGCTCCAGGATACTACTGGTATTATTAAATAAATAAATAAATATTTATTTACTGGGTGGACAGTTCACACACAACACCATCTGACCCCAAACTAAGCAAAGCATGTACTATGGCGGCCGGATAGCTGATATAATACATAAATAGTTTTAAATACATACTTATTATAAATCGAAACACCCAGACACAGTGCAAACATTTGAATTCATCACACAAATATTTGCACTGGGTGGGAATCGAACCCACGACCCTCGGCTTCGCAGGCAGAGTTACTACCCACTAAGCCACGAGGGCAGTCATTCATTGGCACTTCACACAATACCATCTGACCCCAAACCAAGCAAAGCTCATACTACGGATGACTGACAGAAATAATACTTACATAGTTTTAAAAACTCACTTATTATACATAGAAACACCTAGACACAGAACAAATACTTGTATTCATCACACAAATATTTGCACTGGGTGGGAATCGAACCCACAACCCTCGGCGTTATAGGCAGACTTACTACTGACTAAGCCATGAGGCCAGACATTAATTACATACTACTTTAAGATACCATTGTAGAACTTACCGTAATGTGGGAAACTAATATACCTAAAGACCACGCGATGAAACAAAATAAGTATTACAACCTTCTAAACAAATGACCAAAAACGGCTATGAAGTTAATTTATACGCTGTAGAAGTGGGAGCGAGAGGTATACCAGCAAAATCTCTATAACCTGCTGAAAGACCTTAGCTTGTCCATAAGTGCAGTAAGTTCTATACTAGCACGAATATCCTAAAGCTGCACTAGTAGGCTCATATCAGGTTTGGCTGGGCAGGGGAGAGAAACAAGAGTAGTGTAGGTGAGTGTTGATGTACGTCAGAAAGGGCCCCTTAAACTTACACCCGTGTCACAAGTCTCGGCATCTACTCGAGATTTCTCTCTCTGCCACACGTTGGACCCGCACAGTAAATCCATGGAATGCTAAGAAGATTGTCTCGTATTATATTAAGCTATCAGCTAGCTGGCTCCTATAGTACAAGGTTTGCTTAGTTTGGGGCTAGATGATGTTGTGTCTGAAATGTCCGACAATATTTATTTATAGTTCACAAACAAACTTACCAGATGGTTCAATAAATCCATTTTCAACCAAACATCCAATTATTTCTGTGAAAACTGCATATGGTATTTCTTGTTTTTTATCATTAATAATATCAATGAGGTTGTCGGTCCTGTACCACTTGTCTTGCCTCCAGTACAGGCGGCACACAAGTCTCATGCCTGGTTTCTTTACAGTGAAGGACTGATTTAAAAGTATGACTATATTCTCATCCAAAAGTGCCTTCAATCTGTCATCATTTATACATTTATCAATAGTTGTAAGCAGAAAAACAGCTGAAACAAACAAATAATTAACATTGGATTAGTTAGGATCAATCATCATCATCACGTTGTCATATTTTTTTTCGAGTTGGACATGTGCCTGATTGTAAGCAACAAGCCTGCCCACAACGGCACAGTGACACTCAGCTATTGGAACAAGAAGAGTACAAATTATTACCTAGCAATAAGATGATCTCTATGCCCTGTAATTTCTCTGGAAACATTGCCCTTCAAACTGGATATTTAGGATTTCAAAATAATGGGGTTTGATTAAATGTTGATGGGTAATCAATGAGTTGCCTCATGGGTTAGTTGGTGGTAAGTATGTTGTGTGAGGATATTCGCAAAAGAATGAAAGTGGCCGACATAGCTCAAAGAGTAAGCAAGCTGATGTGGCAATGGGCAGGCCACATTGCTCCCAGAACTGACAACCGATGGGGAAGAAAGGTTCTCGAAAGGAAAGAAAGGCCTCCCACTAGATGGACAGATGACCTCACAAAGGTCGCTGGAAACCGCTGGTTGCAGGTTGCGCAGGACCATTTGTTGTAGAAATCTAGGCGGGAGGCCTATGTTCAGCAGTGGACATCTTGCGGCTGATGATGATGATGTTGTGTGAGGGTCTCGATACAGGGCTTCACTAAACAGTGAGTAAACCAAAAGGTAATAAAGGTAAAGGAAGTAAATCTATCATAAAATAATAATTTCATAAAATTTCTTATGTAGTTTGTGTCCACATGATTTGTGACAAATGAATATTTTTAATTTACATTTTCAACAGTTTAAGGAAGAATAGAAAGTAGTAAATAATATGTTAATATCTGAATATGAATGTTTATTGCATTGCAGTGCCCAAAGAGGTTTTGTGATACAGTTAGTACTAGTTTTTTGTTACTGTTTTGTGAGTACTATGGAGTTTTACAAATATGTATAAAAATAATTACTCTTATCATCCATATCTTTACAAGCTTGATTTAATCTGACACTTTCAACATCTTTCTTGACTTCTGCTTTTTTGTAAAATCGCAATGTAAGATTTCTTTTCACAGGTGAACTTTTGAAAACTGCTCGGTTTTTTTTCGGAGAAAAGAACTTGGCAGATTTTGGACTGGATGAGCTTGGCGAGGCTTTCAAATACTTATTGGGAGTTGTAGGTGTAAAACTATAGTCAACAGTGGAATTTGATGACTGACTGTTACTATGGTCCAGCATTGGTTGCTCAGTATGTGATGTGTTTTCATCATCACTACACAAATCTACCACTATTTCTTCTTTTTTAACACTTAAAACCTTCTCTGCTTTTGAAATGGAGCCCAAGCTGCTTGTTTTCTTTTTATTTTTCTTCTCAGACATTATTGGTGTACTAGCAATTAATGAGGAGCCAGTTTTACGATTGATGTAGCTGTCAAGACTAGTCTGCCTTTTCATTGTATATCTCAGATGATTTGGTCTTCTTTAAGTTAAACCTACAAATTGAAATACAATAATAGTCAATAGAGTAGAATAACAATAAGGTTTAAAATTAAAAAAAAACGATTAAGTATCAAAATTATATGTTATGTTCAACGCTGCAAAATATAGTTAAAATTAGGGAAATAAATACCAATGTTTATTATTGTTTCAGTTACTTTGCGATGCCCATTGACGGAACTACATATCATCACAAATACCACATCTTTACATGTACCTACCCAACTAATGTAGAATGTAGTTGAAACTACATTAACTCCATGAACATAAAATACCTTCTATAGGGCAAAAAAAATATCTTAACTGTTTGTGTCCTTTGCTTTGGTCCTTTGTATACACAGAGGCATGGCCCATAGGATTAATTTATTTATATAGGTAGGTACACTACTATTAGCCAGAATAAAATAAGTAATGCGAAGAAGACTAATATATCTATATGTCTTGCAATAATAGGGTAATTTTTCCGTTTTCTACTGATTGCAGATTTAATTTACAGAGAGAGTGAAGATTGAAATTAACATTTATGAATTACATTTAGTTTGTTTTGTAAACACTATAAACAGGATAAGGCCACAGACTAAGTAGAGAGATACACTAAGGCCTAAGGCTAAACACTTGCACAGACGCCACAGACTACGTAAACTAATTTGTAAACGGAGAACGGAGGTTCAGACTTCTCACGCGTCCCGATATTTTAAGGACCGTCCGAAACTTGTACCTGTAAGTCCATGATCGATCGTGCAGTAAGGAAGATTCAATTTTTTAGTTTTATGTTTAAAAAATCACACTAAAGATACAACAAAAACCAGTGTTTTTACATTTTAAATATCTCAACAAATGACGAAGTTATCAAGCATTTCCTTCCCTTTTTAAAATATATGGCGCGCGGCCGGCCAAACACCCAGGCGTGGTCCCATTTTGGTCACCGGTATAGATACCTACAATAAATCTAGTAATAATACTTAACTAGTAGGCTCCACGATTTTACCGGCGTAGTTCCAGTTCCAGTTGTTTTCCCGCTTTAAAACATAGTATCTCCGCGTTAATTAATGTACTATCAGATATTTTGAATTTTTTATTAACATTTACGATTTTGGGGTGGGGATGTCCCCTGTGCCCCCCCCTGCGGATCGCGCATGCAAACACCGCGATGACGTCACAAGTCTGGATCGGCTCGACAACGACGTAGGTTGCGCTAGAGATGGATAAGACTGTTAAAAAGCTATCGACATCTCGATATTTTCCAGTCGTCATCATCATCATATTGTCATTTTAACTATATTTTCAGCTATATTTAAGTATATACGATATGTCGTTACAGAACTGATATCGAATAGTGGATATCATAAAAAATACTACGTTTTGAAGTGACAACTTATTTTGACACACAACACACATAATTATGTTTCATGGGCTGTGAATGAAGCTCATCGTCACGCTCGTAAATGAAAGAAATCCTCGGGTGAACCCGGAACTACGAAATAACTCATATATCATAAACGGCAAGTTTATGATGATATATGAGTTATTAGTTAAGAGTAACCCGAACCTGGTAAAAAAGATCAGCCAGGAGTTGCTCTACACATATCGAAACCCAATGGACGTCGCATATGCACTGAGGGAAATATACTCCGATATGTACTCCTCAGCGTCTCGCATAAAGTCCCTAGAGCAAAGAAGATATAATACCTTATATCTTCTCGCAATATATCTTTATTATCTTATATCTTCGTGCAAATACCCAACATCCTACCAAAAACTCTCTTTTTAGTTCACAATCAAGAGAAGGAGACCCTGACAAACCAGGGTTATGGGTCAGGCACCGGGTCACGCGTCCTTACCATCCATGAAGCTCAGGGACTAACATACGAGCCGTTAATCGCAATCAAAACCAAGGCAAACATGAAGCTGCACGAGAGCATGCCCCATGCGGTTGTTGCAAACCCACGGCACACGGGGACCTTCACATACTACGCTGACGACACCAACGACGCCATCGGTCGGTTCATGTGGTCAGCGTGGGCTGCATCACAAAAGACCATCCGAGATTTCAACCTACAGATGGCCATCAGGGACAGAAATGCGGCCGTTGTGGAGGCTCTGGGCCGGGAGGAGGCAGCTTAGGCAAATGGCATAAGGCAATTAGGCAAACACTCGATGTCGCGTTGATTACTAGCGGAATCCCAACCGGTAGTGATCGGCTCTACGGACGAGCACTAAAATTAGATTTTAAATGTACCCAACTCCCTCCTATTTCCCTTTTCTTCTCCTTATCCAAAATATGTGTAAAAAATAATAATATATAATTGTAATGACAAAGATCACGGACCCCGGAGTCTATGGAGTGGCTAATTTAAATAAAAAAACCGTAATTTAGCAAATATTTAATTATTAAAATTAAATTACGGTTAAATGACAATATGATGATGATGACGCGAGGAAAATATCGAGATATCGATAGTTTTTGGAACAGTCTTACCCATCTCTAGCGCAACTCCAATTTACCTACTCACAGCACGATATCGTTTTAGGTGTGTCACCGCACTTAGCCCGTCATTAGTAGTACTCGTTAGCTCAAAATAACAGCAGGTATTATCATGTAAAATAAAACTAAAATACGTTATAAGTGTCTCGTGCCTAAGTGTACAAACACAACGGCGTCGACCTCCTAAATTATTCTTTTACATCGTTAAAACAGAAAAAATACGAGATATAAGTGGTTGGAAAATCAGTAGGTCTCAGTACTCCTACGAATCCCAATTAGATAAGCATTTAAGCGGTAAGCATTTGTCTACATCTACCGATAGAAATAATATGTCAATATTGTGGTGAAAATGTTAGTATATTCCGTGTCTATTTATGTTTGTTTTGTTTGATTTTAGTGGTCCACCCGCCGATATTTAAATAGACAATTTGGATTTATTTAAAAATATTTCGTTTACCCGAATGTCCACTGTCATCTTTTGCTTACAAAGGCTACCTTGCTAGAACTTGGTTGGATAAAGGTATTGTTTTTTTTTTTTTAGGGTAACAGTCTGTTTATGATAAAAGACGTTACTCCATAAGTGGAATTGCCAAAAATGACAGAGGTAGATAAAGATATTGAGATAAATTGCCCTTTCCTCTATTTGTACGTAACAATGAGTGTTTTTTTTTTGTCTTTTAGTTTGGACAATTTGCACAGCTCAATTTTATAACTTTTGTCTGGTTATTCTTGATGTCGATGGAATGTAATGGACGAAGCACATGGTGATGGAATTGTTAATAATGAATGCAAACTGGGTATAGCGTTATAATTAACATCACCAGTCGTTGGTAGCACGTTGTTAAGAATTGGGGTTAATGGAGGTTGGCCATGATTAAAGGTTTCTTTGACTTCTAAAACAGGGTTGATTCCGCTATCACTGATATAAGGACAGATATCTGATTGATGGTTTTCATGAGCTATATCGGTTAAAGAATCTAAGTCAACATTAGTCACATCACTGTCATTGAAAGAATTATTGTGTGTATCATTTTTGGAGCTTTTTAACAAATTCATGCACCCTATCCATTCATATATATAATCTATGGATGAGCATGGTGAAGAGGACAATTCTCCAGATCTGTGAGCAAATACTTCATCATTGTTGGGTTCAGAACCGCTATCTACATATATCCGAAAAAGCTTTCTCAGGTGGCACTACTGCTATTTATACGGTGTCCTCTTGATTTGAAGCTCTGATAAAAAAGGGGAATTTAGTAGTTAGTAAATAAATATTGTATAAGCGGATCCCTATATTGTTCCAAAAATTAACATAAGTCTGTTCTCTAAGGATAAGGTAATGGGAAAAATACTGGACAGACGATTACTTATTTAGTTTTCTACTACTTTGACAAGGGGAAAAATACTGGACATACTATAAAGCCGTATCTTTACTTATAATTTGGCGACGGGAAATACACTGCACTTTCAAATTGGGAACTTCACAAAATCTAAACTAAAGCCAACCAATTACTTTGCTCATTACCAATACCTAGCCAGGTAAGCTATTTTTATGATTCAACGATATTACACAGAAAAACAGCTAAAAAACAAGGAATAAAATGTTATTTACCGAAAGCCTGCGCAGCACATCCTTCCTCCCCGTCATCTAGCCGACAACTGCTTACGTTTCGAAGTCGTGGATGTGTCGTTATTTTTAGACAAGGTGCTTAGATAGTTCACAAAGTAATATAGCTTATAAAAGCATAATGATACGGTTTCATTCCATGTGTATTTTTTTATTTATTGAACGAGAAGTATATTACACGTCATCGAATTAAGGGTTAAGCTTGACACTTCTTATCTCTGCACTTGTATATCACGGATTATTACCCAGTTTAAAAGTCCATAACCCATACCGACTTTTGGTAAATTTTATTAGACTGTCCGCGCACTTAATTCTCCGTTCATCGTCTAAACTTAACGTCAATAGCTTTTAATAGATACCAGTATAATATAAAATATGATAAAAGTCGCAATGCTACATACATACACCACATTGGAGATAGTATTAGCACGACATTTACGTTCCTCTGTCACTAAAACAGATTGTATTGCGTTGCGTCCCCTTCTAACCTACAGTGCAACAGCGTTGAAACTTAACTTGTGACATCACACAGCGAACGCGCCGCGTGGATTTTTGTTTTATAGTAAGTAATTTTAAAATTTTCAGAGATTCGTAATTAATGAATTTTTTTTTTCAGTATGTTTAATTTATTTCTATTATCTTTAAATTTATGTAGGTAGTTATTTTTGCGTTTACGTAAATGGAAACTTCCTTATTGCAATCGCTAGCGAGTAGCTACACTATGTGAAAATAAGTTTGTGTCAAGAACGGATACCAATAAATGGGGGTTTTCCGACAAGACAAAAATAGTTCTACAATACGCTCTAGATGGCGATAGTGTATTTCAAAAGTGTACTCACTATGAAGCTCCTCCCCATTTTCAGGGAAAAGGATTAATCTAGATTATGTATGACAACTTCAAGTTTTGGAAGTTTCGCAAATACATCAATTATGTTTGGTTTGTTTACCTACTATAGACCCTAAATACTTGCAGGAAAAATTTCATACTAAAACAATTTTACTTCTTTTTTAGTATTAAAATATTGAGAATATAAAAATAGTCAATTCAGTTGATAATACAATAAAAAATCGTTACTGATCACATTGGTTTTTCAGTAAAAATCTTTAAAACTCTTGATACAGAGACCAAATAAACAAAAGTAAAAGGAAGATTCAAAAATAAAAATGGCAGCACTGATACGAAAATATTTATATGCAGCTGAAGAACTAGTATATACATGGCCAAGAAAAAGTAACAAAAAAAATGGGTGCGCTTAAGACCGCACGGCAGAAGTGAAAACTAAAATAAGAAATACTTATATTTAAAAACCACTAAATAATTTTAATAATTAAAAATACAAAATATTTAGAAATTGAAAATGAGTAAATACCTAGATAACATGTGGCGAAATGATTAGTATCTATGGCCAAGAATGAATTTAACAAGTTTTTATTAAAGCATTTACACAATTTTGTATTGACAGGGTCGAGATTCATAACTTTTGTGAAATCTGTAGATTTCAACGAGACGTCATCCAGATACGCAATTTTTCAGTTTTTGGTTCATATTTCAAAAACTACTTGACCGATTTCAAAAAGATTTATATGGGACCATTCGGGAAGCATACCCATCCGAACACAAAAAGAAATTTTAAAATCGGTTCAGAGGTTCTCGCGAAATCAGGTAAATACATAAAAAAAAAAAAAAAAAAAAAAAAAAAAAAAAAAAACATAGGGGTCGAATTGATAACCTCCTCCTTTTTTTGGAAGTCGGTTAAAAAAAAATTACGAGTTCCGGAAATAGGGTTTGACTAGCAAAGTTTTTAGTGTTTGCTATTTATTTATTTTATAGGTATTTCGCTTAAAATGCATATATATGTTGTGTTTAAAGTGTATGTGTAAGTGCTGTGATGAAAATAGGCATTATTTTGTGTGTTTACGTAGTGTAAGTGCTGTGATAAAACAGTAATACGAGTATATTACAACAAAACCTTTTTTGCAATGGATGTGAAATGCAAATTTAATATTTCGTGACAAGTTAAATTAATGACATTAGTGTGGTAAGTACCCAGAAGTTAATGTGGTATTAAAAGATATAAATATAATAAACAAAGGTTTACAGGGACTATATTTATTATCTTTCTCGCTCTGACGCGCTTGTTCACTTTTTTTTTCTCGCTCAACCATCGTGTGACCAATCGCGTGACGGATACATTCATTTTACAGCCTACGAAAATTTTGTCTCAACGCGCCTAAATAAGTTTTTACTTGAAAAATAGTGTTGGGTTACCTAGTTACCAAATGACGAGGATAAAGAACCGCTCCTTAAGTTTTAGTGAACTATGTGAATTAGCTCAACGATTAGCTTGTTCCGTGTCCATTATTTTTTGGGGATCCACTATTGTTCAGTAAAGCCGCTTGGCCAACTGACTGATTTAGTTCACTCTTACCCTAATTTTATGTTACGTTTTCAACGATTTTAATATACTTCGTATTTTTGTAGTGAATATTTCTTTAGCATCGTTGTGATTTGAAATTAATGAAACCAAAAAGCGACAGTAAAAAGAAAGTCAAGCATTTCTAAAGTATCACTTCAACCACGTTTTTTTTCTAGATACAGATTTTCTAGACATTATGAAAAGATAAAAAAAAAGGAAATTATAGATGGCGCTTATGTCACGTCTAACATTACCTAACATTTCTGTCCCAAATCTAGGTTTTAACAATTTCCGTATATTGAGCTAGATAATAGATTTTTTTAAATCAGCCAATTTATAGTTCTCGTGAATTTAATTTTAATGCATGTTCATAAAGCGTTTCCAATTTTGCAGATAATCATAAGCAATAGCAACCAACAACACAACAACAATAGCAAATAACATTAATCGTAGATATCTACAATCAGGTAGCAAAAGCATAAGCAGCCTACTAAAGAAAGAGTCAATACCATAATCCACCACGCTGGCGCAGTGTGGATTGGTGGATGACACAGTCATCACCTCAAAAAATTCTAGGTACATGTCGGTCTCCTCACGAAGTTTTCCTTAACCGTTTTAAGTTAGCGGCATTACGCACATATTTTCGAAACGATAGGATCCCAATCGGCAGTTGCCATTCTTCCGACGAGACCAGCCGGAAGTTTTCTTAATTCACGTGAAATTTTTTGTATATTACATAATATGAAATAGTTAAATATTGGAGTGCAGTATGAATTAAAAAAATGCAATACTGTCTTCTAAAATATTTGAAAAAGACCGAACGAACGAAAGATAGGGGCGAATTAGTTCGGCACAGGTATGCGAGCTAAGTTCAGCGTTCCCAGTGGTCACTCACTATGTTGGTCAGTGGCTTTTGACATTGACATCGAAGCATAAAACCTACAAACGCCTCCTATCGTCGTTTTTTCGAACCATTTATTTTGTCTCGTCGGAAAACGCCTCATTACTACACTATGCCAATGGGGCGTTTTCAAGACGTAAAAATACCTGGCTGCTAATACAGTTCCCAATTTCACCGTAGGTGGCGCCACTGTTTTATTTTGTTAGAGAAATTTCACAAAACCAACAGTGGTGTCACACTTGATAATATTTAGAACTATCTTTGACAAGTCTTTTTGCGTCTGGAAAATGCCTTAAAGTCAGGCTGCCCATTATTGTGCCGTACCTAATTTATCAGGCCGTCAAATGTGCATCAAATGAACAAAGCATGACAGCTGACAATAACATAGAAATGACAAGTTGTCGTTTCACGAAGAAGTAGTCTGTGTCAGAATCAGATTCATTTATTGTTTTATCTGTGTTTAGGTTGTCATTGGCCCCCGACCAAAAAGGTTACTGATAAGTTTGACGTCGATGTCTGTCTGTCTGTGTATCTGTCTGTCTGACTGTATGTCTGGTATGTGTGGCACCGTAGAGCTCAAACGTATAGGCCGATTTCGATGCGGTTTTTTTATTTGAAGGTTAATAACCGTGCGGATGTTCTTAGCTATGTTTGGTTAATATCGATTCAAGATGGCCGCCTGCACAAAATGGCGGACAAAATATTTCTTCACAACCTACCTTAATATGGGTATCAAATGAAAGGGCTTGACTACATTAGAATATACTACTATATTAGAATGTTGTACAGAAACAGGTAATAAATCTGAGGTAGTCGGGGGGTTAATCAAAATTTTTAATTTTGTTGTTGTTTTTCTGAGGTGTTTTGCAAGTGTTCAATACTCAATACTCAATCATTTTATTGCTAACATTGTGGTACATTTGTTGGTCTTATTTAAATATAAAGTATGCAGTAGTTTTCCATAATGACCCTAATTGTGTGTGACAATATGGCAAATTAGCCATAATAGTCTTAAATTTAACAACAACAATTCCTTTGAATCCTTCATAGATTCGATTTTTTTTGCGTAGGTTTGCAAAATTCTTTTCTTAATCTTACTAAAGCGTTTTTGCAAAAATCGATATTTTTTCAGTAGGTACCTATGATTGAGAAATAAGTCGGTTAAATTTTTTGTACGGAAATAGTTAATAGTTGAATACATTTTTAAATTCAGTGTGTGCAAAAAACAAATTCGTATTTCACTTAGCATAGGTACCTACATTATGGCTCCGCACTTTGAACCTCACAATCGCTGCAGTCATCTCTGTTCGTGTGTCACATGTCTATAATAGGACAGTGTAGGCGGGTTGTTGGTACGACACTCGTTGAATGGAACTATGTAGGACTAGTACGTCATAAGAGCACAAGATAGACATTAAAGACGCGACATGGCGCCGACGAGGTGTTTTAGGGCAATGACACTGAGAAATAATGATGCTATGATAAGGTATCGAGACGCTTTTATCCTAAGAAAAAACGAAGAAAAATAATTTTAGTGGAGGCTCTGGAATCGATCGAGAGACGTGCCAAAAGGTTCATAGACAACAACACTCTAGGGCAAGGGTCAGCAACAGGCGGACCGCGGTCCGTATCCGGACCGCGAAGGGTCGAACCTCGGACCGCCAATAAAAAATATTGTAGTGTATTGTAAGCCAAGTATACATTTTAAATTTAGATAAGGTACACTGTACCTTTATCAATTCAGATAATATTTTTTGCCACATAGAATCTACAAGTATTTTTTTCTATTAAATATTTTTCGCAAAGCGACTAAGAGAAACTCCACTAACTCAAATACGCGCCTCCATCGCCACCACACCCCTGCCCCGCTATCTGTGGACGCCACGTGGCATGCGGTTTCCGCCCAACATAACTCCTCGAAGAGCATCTCCGTCAAACAACTACTGGCGAACGCAGACCGAGGAGAAGCAGGGATCCGTATCCGCGGAGTGGCTCTCTTCATGGACAGCAACAAAGAAAGATTGGGAATAAGCTTTTGCTTCGTCTAGGAACAGAAACGAGCCCGTTTCTCACCTGGATTGTCTTGCCTGCTCAATGGGAGTACCGCAAAAGTCACAATGAAGAGGGAAACCTACGACGTAATGTGTGCGTGGTAGACTGCCACCGATTTCGGTGCGAAGGTGCGATCGAAAAACAAAACGATTGCGTTAATAGAGTACTTGAAAGGTCGAACGCCTTGCACTTACGCAAGAGCGCTGCTCGGACATCTGAGCAGAAGTGCTGGTAAACATCATGAGGTTGTCATATACGAAGACAGGGGAAAAATTAGAGCTTCATCAGACCCTTTGCACGATCAAACAAATGCAACGGACCTATGGGGACACCTGTTCCTAGTTCGACCACCCAAACCGGCTCCGAAAGAGCCCAGCAGAGAACAGCCGCGGCCAACCAACGACGGAGCCACGGAGTCACGCACTTTATGCCTTCTTCGAATTTATAGCCCCACTGACAGCGACAAGACGAAGCAGTCATTTACAATAATGTCACTTCCCGGGTCATCAAGAGAAAAGGAAGAGTGCAGAAAATGGCTTTGTGACACTGAGCAAAAAGAGATGGAGCGCATGGGAAGACCTTTTATGCGACACCTAGAAACGACCCAATTATAGTTACTGCCCGATGCACCAAGATTATGCTGGACGATAAAATCCTAGAGATGGCCAAGCCCATCGAAGAGAACTCAAACGTCAAATCTGATTAGGAAAACTGGGAAATACCGAGAATACAGTCGGTTAACGGAGTTCCAAGATGTGGAAAGACAACATGGGTGATTAGAAACTTCGACGTGGATAAGGACACCATCATCACCACAACAACTGAGGCACCAAAATATCTAAGAGAAAAGCTATCGCACCGTATCGGAAACCTGATCAAAACCAGAGTGGGAACCATGGCTTCTGCTCTGGCTTCGGAACGCTTTCAGTTTTAGTTGCTTTATGGTGGACGAGGGTCTCATGAACCATTTTGAGCCATTGTAGCTGACAGACTGCCAAATTGTTCAATTTGTCAAAGGCTTCACTTCAAATGGAAATATTTGATATTCAAGAAGATATATCTTTGCAAATGTATAAATCTGTATCCACTGAAGAATTTTGGGACAACACATCTCAGACAAATATGGAAATCGCAAAAAACTAGCTATCAATTTGGCTGCTATGTTTGATTCGACTTACGTATGTGGGGCATCTTTCTTAATGTTTTAAACAAATAATTTTCGAGATTAATCGACTCGACCAATCGACCAATTACTCGTAGAAAACACACGTCGAATTTGCTATTCTTCTCGAGGACCAAATTATAAAGAGCTGACTCAAGAGGATCGGTGTAATTTGTCGCATTGATTTTAGGTCTTGTGTTATTAATATTTACAAATTGAGTTTGATACCGTACAATAAATAAGTACTACTTAATTATTATTTATTACCAAGTTACGGCTGGTCTAATCGGGAGAACGGCGAATGCCGATCCGGAGACCCTGGATTCAAAATCACGCGCACCATTGTCTTTTCGAAGTCATGTTCATAATGCCGCTAACTTAAAACGGTGAAGGAAAACATCGTGATGAAAACAACATGTACCTAGAATCTTTCGAAGTCATGTGTCATCCACCAATCCGCACTGGCCCAGCGTGGTAGATTATGGTCTTGACTCTCTCCTTGCGAGGAAGGCCCGAGGTTTAGCAGTAGGAACATTTAGTGGGCTGTTTAAGCAATTATTACCACTAGTTTTTTTCTGGACCTCGTTAAAATTTCTGCACTTCATCCGGACCCCGCTTAAAACTACTTGCCGACCCCTGCTCTAGGGCGCAAAAGACTTCAAAGTCTTGAACATCGTCGCAAAATTGCTTGTTTCGTTTCTTATCGGATACACTTGGAAGAGCGTGCAACTGATCTGCATGATCTAATACCACCTTGCCCTTTTTTACCTATATCGGACTGATCGCAGCTCGCAAAAGTGACATCGGTTCATGGTTGACGTTCCAATGACTCGAACGATGAGGTTTGACTCTACTTTTTTGATAATAACGTCTAGGCTGTGGAATGAGTTGCCTGAGTGGGGTTTTCCCGATGGTTATAATCTTGGTGGTTTCAAATTGAGAGTGAATCGGTTTCTTCTAGGTAAACACGCTCTATCGTAGACCGCATCGTCGCTTAACATCAGGCGAGATGGCGGTCAAGTATAAACCTATAAAAGTAAAAAAAAAACGTATTGATCAAATGAAGCAGACGCGTCTCATACGTCAGTAAACCGCTGCTACGGAGAGTGTATGGAAACTCCAGTGCTAAGAAAAACTTCTGCCGCGGCATCTGGTCGGTGCCTGTCGAGCACGCGGAGGGGAATTAATTGGGTGCGTGTTTTCGATCGGGCATGCGAGTCTATCGAAGCCATGGAGTCTAAGAGTCTATTTATACAGACTTCGAAGACGTTTCTAAGCTTGTGCTATCTAGACCGGTCCGAACAGCCCAGAACATTTAAAGTTCCGCAACAATGGCGACCTCGACAGACGGACCGACGGACCGGAAATACTTACTAAACTTGCCATAGATAGTGAAAAATAAGTAGGGCAGGAATGCCTTTGCCTAACATTAGGACAAAACAGGTATATCTATACATAAAGTCAAAGTCAAATTTGTAGTGGTAGGTCTCTTGGCAGAGTCCGCCTGGGGAAGTACCACACCTTTGCCAGTTATTCTACCGCCAAGCAGAAATGTGCAAACATTACTGTGTTCCGGTTTGAAGGGCAATGTTTCCAGAGAAAATACAGGGCTTGGAGATATAAGATCTTAGATCTCTGGGTGACGAGCGCAGTGCAGTGCTAGGTAATGATTTGGACTCTTCATGTTCCAATAGCTGCGTGTCACTGTGCTGTTATGTGTCAGGCATGTTGCTTACCATCAGGCACATGCCTGATGGTCTCGTCGCTCTTTATTTAAAAAAAAGTCAAAGTACTTTCATAAATGTACAATTTACACGTCAATTAATTAAAAAACAAACAAACATATAATTAACTAAGTTGAAGTGTGTTTGACCAAATTAACAGCAATAGGCGTGACGTCAGGTCTTACAATTCTATTAAAATACTAGCTGTACCCAGCCACACTTCGCTGTGGCACATTATGATACAAAAATTACATAAAAACAATACTTGATGCGGATTAAATATCATTGTAAAATTTCAGCTCGATCGGTGCAGAACTTTTTGAGATTTTGAAGCGTACATAAACCAACATAACATTTTTATACATAGAATATTTGATATAATGACAGTTTAAAAGAATAAAGCATGTACCAATTTTAATTTTGGTAGTTTTTAGTTTAACTTACTTTATGTATTGAACCGAGGTCAGTATGTTAGTATGTACTCGGACTAATAAAACTTAGGATTACTCACAAGTAATCCCAGTAAAGTTAATTGTGCTTGTGAGTATATTTCGATGAATCGAACCAGATGAACTTGTCATCGTGGTTCGACTATGGAGCCGAACCATCGAGGTCCCAAGAATTAGTAGTTCTCGTGGTGCGATTCTGAAATCGAACCAACAGGAAAGTTTGTTCGTTTGAACGCTAGGATCTCAGGAAGTACTGGTCCGAATTGAAAGATTATTTTTCTATTGAATAGTTCATTTATCGAGGAAGGCTATAGCACACCCCGGACACTCCACTAAAATTCCATACAAACGCCGCTGTGGAGCTACCTACTCTTCACACAAC
This sequence comes from Ectropis grisescens, assembly GCA_017562165.1. NCBI lineage: Eukaryota > Metazoa > Arthropoda > Insecta > Lepidoptera > Geometridae > Ectropis > Ectropis grisescens. The sequence continues at coordinate 5,279,346 of CM029767.1, forward strand.
TACGCAGATGTCGTTCGTACACACGCGTGAATGTGTGCGTTAGAGCTAGGGCTACTGAATTGTTTTATTGAATAGTTGTGCACCTTGAGTTCACCTGGTGACGTAAAGTAGTCTATAAACTTGCTATAATGTTTACTTACATAAATAGAATGGAGCCAAATTATACGATTCTAATTAAATGGGTATTTGCACAGATTTCTTAATTGTTTCAGAAATCTGTGGGTGTTTGTATTACCGCGTAAAATGAAACGAAACCGATGATAGATTAGATCAGGTACCTAGATATCTATTTCTGTTAGTAGGTACACATTCGCATTTTATTTTACACTTACCCATGAAGGAAACTTTATTCTGTCACTATAATTATTCCTCCAGGCATTATCAATCCGTGCTTGGGCACGTAAGTTACTGGCTGTGTAAGTTACGAACTTTGAGTTAGAAATGACTTTGTTATTATAAATAAATAAATATTGGTAGACGATTTACACACAACACCATCTGACCCCAAACTTAGCAAAGCTTGTAATATTATAAAGCAACGTTATTGAAAAGTTTCTAATTTTACGTTATATTATCATTAGGAAATTAAATAAATGTTTTAATCTTGTCCCGTTTAGTTGACGGACAGCCGTAAACAGCACAACAACCCACCATGATGATATTTCGTTAGGAATTAGATGTTCGATACCAGCCCTTCGTTGAGTGCTCCTAGCCTGAGTGCGGCCTGAGGGGTGAGGAAGCTTGAAATTGGCCGGGGGTGGAGAATGTCCGTTCTATCTATATTATCTATTCTATGGCTATAGGCTATAGAACATAACGCTACTATTACAAGAACAAAATTAAAAATTTTGATTAACCCCCGACTACCTTAGATTTGTTATCTGTACAACATTCTACTAGTCAAGCCCTTTTCATTTGATACCCATATTAAGAAAGTTGTGAAAAAAGAAATGTAATTCGCCATTTTGTGGTAGCGGCCATCTTGGATTTGATGAAATTTGTCATAGTGCAAAGTATTCTACTAGTCAAGCCCTTTCGTTTGATACCCATATTGCGGTAGTAGTGAAAAAAATTATATAATTCGCCATATTGTGGTGGCGGCCATCTTGGATTTGAAATTTGTAATAGCGTATAGTACTCTGCTAGTCAAGCCCTTTCATTTGATACCCATATTGAGGTAGGTTGTGAAGAAATATTTTGTACGCCATTTTGTGGAGGCGACCATTTTGAATCGATATTAACCAAACATAGCTAAGAACACCCGCACGGATATTAACTTTCAAATAAAAAAAACCGCATCGAAATCGGCCCAACCGTTTGAGCTCTACGGTGCCACAGACAGACACACACACAGACAGACAGACAGACAGACAGACAGACAGACAGACAGACAGACAGACAGACAGACAGACAGACAGACAGACAGACAGACATCGACGTCAAACTTATAACACCCCTTTTTTTAAAGCAAAGCATGAATCTAGAATGTAACAAAATCGGGGGGAAAAATCCTTTTTGAGAGTTTTCGTACTTTTCGTGTTTAGACATGACACATGATTGTGTCTAATAAGATTGCGTTATTGAATATCACAGATTCAACACCTCACCTTTCCTAATCAAAGTTTATAAATCTGAGTCAAATCATTTGGACTCTTCAAGTTCCTGTAGGTAGCTGCGTGGCACTCAAAAGTCTCTTTATGGCGCGCCAAAAGAAGTTTTCACTTTAAAAACCTATAAAGAGAACCGTCGGGCTATGTCTGACTCGACACCATTGTCGGAGGTGGTCGCGCAGACCGCCATTGCCGTAAATGGCGGGGACGTTCTTGCGTTCTTCCGCGAATCCGCCAACACTAAGTACATCTGAATAGGCATGTCGACTCATTTTTTATTTAATGTGCCATCAAAAAGCTACTCAATAACTAAAACATAGGTGAACGAATTACTTTGTTATCTTAAAAACTTCCCGTGATATCACGATTTTAAAATCACAATTTTGGACTCTCCCAAAAACGCTTCATGCAAATCACTGCAGAAACGTGACGTCACACTGTCGTATTTTCTATGCTTTGCGCGTAAAGTTTGTATGAGAGCTACATAAATTAAATATTACGTTTAGGAAACGGGTTTCATAACAAAAGTAACTTGAAATTGAATGGATTATCCAATGGTAAATACATTTTCTAATAATTTCGTACTTTTAAAATGTACTTGACCATCCATCTTTGAATGATCATAAAGTAAAACTTAAAAATATCAAAATTAAAATTGGTACTCATTTCATTCTATTTAAATATTGTTATTATATCAAATAATTTAATATAATTGCAGGACCTGTCGTCACGCCTTTTATACATAGACAGATTATATTACGAGAGCTGCTTGCAAATTTTGGGTAGATGTTTGAGACGAGCTGAAAACTTGTCAGATAGCTCTCATACACCAACACGGAGGCACAGACCTGGCTGACGAGAGGCGGAGAAAAATGGATACAATACAATACAAAACACTTTATAGGCACCACAAACAAAGTTGACAATAAGTAACATAAATATAAAATAACAAAAACATAATGGGCACAAAAGGCGATCTTATCGCTAAAAGTGATCTCTTCTATCTCATTCATCTTCTTCATGTATCCATGCATCTTAAATTTGTTTTTTAATCAGTGTGTATGTTTGAGGTAAAATACACTTTTTATGTTGTAGTTTATTTAATCCATACTAATATTATAAATGCGAAAGTAACTCTGTCTGTCTGTCTGTCTGTCTGTCTGTCTGTCCGTCTTTACCGCCTAAACCAACCAACAGATTTTGATGAAATTTGATACATAGATAGAATAGATCCCGAGAAAGGACATAGGCTACTTTTTGTTCCGAAAAAAGGGTTGTAAGGGTTAAAATAAGGGATGAAAGCTTATATGGAAAACTTCGTCATTGTTGAAGAACTATGAAACTTTACGTCTAGATATTTAACACGAAACCATAAAATGTATATTTAAGCAGTTTTGTAGTTTCGAACTGTACCTACGGGGGTGGAATTGGGGGTGAAAGTCTGGAAGTTCAATATTATTGAAGATAAAACCATGAAACTTTGTATCTAGACACTTGAAATGGAGTCGATAAACGTTTGTTCCAGCAATTTTATAATTTCTAACTATACAGGGATACTTATATAACCGCTTGATACACTGGCCGCTTTTCGCGTTTTACAAATTTGGCGGGAAAACGGGTGTCAGGTTACAAAAGTGCGGTGTTTATGTTTCGGCATATGAAGTGCCACCTTACTTTTACCCGTTTGAGCCATTTACTCTCAAGAGCGTTTCAAGACGCTTCTAGCGTATCATTTATTTATAATTAATGTACTTAAATAAATTCAAGATGGTTGCCGCTACAAAATGGCGGATAATTTATGTTTTATTAATCCCATCAATATGGGTATCAAATGAAAGGGCTCAACAAGCAGAATACAATATACTATAAAAATTTTAAATCCAAGATGGCGGCCGCTACAAAATGGCGGATAACGTAGGTTTTATCAATCCCATCAACATGGGTATCAAATGAAAGGGCTCAACAAGCAGAATACAGTATACTATAAAAAAATTAAATCCAAGATGGCGGCCGCTACAAAATGGCGGATAACGTAGGTTTTATCAATCCCATCAATATGGGTATCAAATGAAAGTGCTCAACCAGTAGAATACAACGTACTATATAAAATTAAAATCCAAGATGGCGGCCTCTACACAATGGCGGATAACTTAGGTTTTATCAATCCCATCAACATGGGTATCAAATAAAAGGGCTTGACAAGAAGAATACAGTGCACTATACAACCTCAATATTTAAGATAGGCGCAGCCACTAAATGGCGTATCAGACTATCAGACAGAATTTTTGATAGTCGACGAGATTTCCATGGTGTCTTATCAAATGTTATGCATGATGGACGCTCGATTAAGGCAAATTAAGAACTGCGAAAATGAGTTTTTGGAGAAGTAAACGTATTACTTTTCGGTAATCTTTTACAACTGCCTCCTATAAAATGATCAGGAACACCTGTTTTCAATTCTAATACGAAATTATATATATGAAAGTAGCTCTCTCTGTCCGTTGCCGTCTAACGCCTAAGCCACTTAAAGAGTTTGTTACAATTTGGTGCACAGATAGACTAGACTTAGGAAAGGACAACGGCGACTTTTATCACAGAAAAGAGTTGAAAAGAGTGGAAATGAGGAGTAAAAGTGTGCATGGAAGGATCTTTGCACTCTTTGTATGCTATTTTAACCGACTTCAAAAAGGAGGAGGTTATCAATCCAGTTGTATTTCAATTGTGAATCAATTTAGATGGTTATTTTTTTGGTTGGTAGATTGTGGTCATATAAATTTTATCGAAATCAGTGGGGCGGTTTTTGAAATATGAACAACAAACTAAAATTTGCCTTCGTGTAATCAGACGATATATCTACTAATATCTACTAATAGACTCTAATAAAATTTGGTGGACCGTCCCAATATGATTTTAAATTAAAGTCTGTTTTTGATAAATTTTTTGAGAACATAGTTTTTTTTTTAATTTGTCGTGTAAATTGTACATTTATTAATAAATATAAAACTTTGACTTAGACCGATTTTGATTAGGAAACGTGAATTTGTATGGTAGTACGAGTAGGTACTGCCTCAATTACTTTAATAAATATGTGGCGCGGACGAAGTCGCGGGTAAAAACTAGTGCTTAATAAATAACAAGAACAAAATTAAAAATTTTGATTAACCCCCGACTACCTCGGATTTGTTATCTGTACAACATTCTACTAGTCAAGCCCTTTCATTTGATACCCATATTGTGGTAGTAGTGAAAAATATAATATAATCCGCCATTATGTGGTGGCGGCCATCTTGAATTTGAATTTTTTATAGTGTATGGTATTCTACTAGTCAAGCCCTTTCATTTGATACCCATATTGAGGTAGGTTGTGAAGAAATATTTTGTCCGCCATTTTGTGGAGGCGGCCATCTTGAATCGATATTAACCAAACATAGCTAAGAACATTCGCACAAATATCAACCTTCGAATAAAAAAAACCGCATTGAAATTGGCTCATCCGTTTGAGCTCTACGGTGCCACAGACAGACACACACACAGACAGACAGACAGACAGACAGACAGACAGACAGATAGACAGACAGACAGACAGACAGACAGACAGACATCGACGACAAACTTATAACACCCCTTTTTTTGATCGGGGGTTAAAAAAAGTAATAAGCAAGACGATTTAGTCGGTCTTTTAACACTGCCAGGTGCGTGCAAATATATCTTTTGCAAAAAGTATACAAAATGGGTCTGAGGCAACTTGAAATTTAAATTGGGTGTTATTTATAACAAAAAATAGGGATTCTCAAAAAGAGAGATCAGTTTGGAGGAACTATCTAGATGATCTAAATTGAGGGAGCCATTTTGCTCCGCTACTCACCAGTCAGTTCGGCATCACAGAGATGAAAGGATAGGTATTTAAGAGGAGAACTATGTGGCAAGTTTTTAGCTTGCCTCAAATGCCTACCCAAATTTTGCTACCAGCTGTCGGAGTATTAAGGTCTATGTGTGTGTTTAGTTGGAGGCTTGACAATGTTGCGTGATAAAGTAATGTGCTAGGCATGAGGCGGAGGTCCTGCCTTCGAGTCCTTATGTAATGTTTCTTTGGAGAGCTGAAAAAAAGGAGTATTTGCATGCTTGTTAACATGGACGCTGCAACCATGGACGCGTACTCATTCAAGAAACACTAGTCTTAAAAAAAATACGAAAAATTGACAAGTGGAGTTTAAACGGTGCAACGGCCTTTTTGCGGTGTAGAGCCATTGTTTGTTAGTTGGTATTATTAATTATGGTAATATTAATAGTATATTACACAGATTTCTAAAACAAAAGGCAGATGGAACGTGCGGAACACAGTCCTTAGGTCCGGAAAGCAAATATCAAACGCCAAAGCAAATACAAACTCCAGTCAGTACGAAACTGACTTCCGTCTCGTACGGGAGTCCCGTGTGATTTTATGTTTTGTTTAAGATTATGCCGTCTTGTGTCATCAAACATTGCAAACATTGTTCCCAAAAATAAAAAAAGGAAATTCCATAGGAAAATTAGAATATTTTTACTGGTATTTATATAATTTAGACGATTTTATTTCGATTGATGAATAGAAACACAACACCTCAACGAAAATAGGTCAGTGTTGCTATACTAAATTGAAATTATTTTCCCTGAAGTTAAGGTAAAATATAGATTCTAATTTTGTTTTGAAGATACTCGTAGACCAAATTATTGATGAACATTGTATAATTCAATTTTAAGCCCTATTTTTATAATCGTTATTTTTTTTTATTTAATGTGAATCGATGCCAAGAACTAATCGTCGCCGTTACTAGGGTTAATAAAATACTAATATTGTTGATGAAAACTATAGTTATGAAACGAATTGATAAGAACAAATCCTCGCCGTTATAAAACGTCTCGTCTATGACCTGTGGATTCTAACTTGATTTGTGCAGTGCTGTTAGCATATATATTTTCAATAATATAAATATAACATATACTTTCTTACTCCTTGTTGAATTAGAGCCTCCCAGAGCAGATTGTGTTTGATTGAGTCGAAAGCTTTATTGTAGTCGACAAATGCAATGTATAGGTCTTTCCCATACTCTTGAGATTTTTCTATTAACTGTTTTAATACATGTAGACTACAGGCCCGTGAACAAAATTTATGGGTCATATGATACAGCAAGAGACCTATGTAGGATGATAGAAAGGTGTAAAGTAATAAGATTGAGCACTATGCCGTCACTTGTAAGCTGTCCAACTGAGCGCATTTGAAGAGGGGGGGTTCTAAACCTCGATCATTTCTCCCTGTCGCATGATTTTTGTACGGCATTGCGAAATAATGTATTAGAAGAGGTATTGAAACTGTATGGAACCAAAGCCGAACACAATCAAATGACCAAACTTACTCTGTAAATCGTCGGAAAATCATGAATTTTTTTCACAAACTAACCATTAGAATTTTAAAATTTATATTTTTTATAGTTTCAATACCTCTCTAATCTATTATTCCGCAACGCCGTACAAAAATCATGCGGCAAGGAGAAATGATCGAGGTTTAGAACCCCCTCTTCAACAGCACTCAGTTGGACAGCTTACAAGTGACGGCATACTGATCAATCTTATTACTTAATACCTATGTAGGATGATAGAAGGGTCTATCATCCTACATAGGTCTCCTGCTGTATCAGATGACCCATACATTTTGTTCACGGGCCTGCAGTCTAATGCATATGATCATCTAAAACCAGCTTGTTCAATGGGCTGTTCTTCATCTATAGTCCTTGATATTCTATTTAGGATCAGCTTTGAAAAAAAATTGTAAATGTTTGACATGAGGCTAATAGGTCTATAATTTTCAATTACGTTTCTGTCTCCTTTTTTGTGGAGCAAGTTATTAACAAGAAATCCTTGCATTATATATTATCGGTGTAATAATAAATTATTTTAAAATAATGTTTTATGCGTTTATTATACGTGAAAATTTCCAAAGCTTAAGACAACAATAGTGGGACTTTTTTCTTAAGTCTGGGAACATTACACGCACACCAACGTGAGTAATTTGACAACGTCGGTGAGAGCTGTCACGCATACATAACTAATGACTGGCCTCACAGTGTCGTTCACGAAGGTTTCATCTGTTTAGAAATCTGTGGTATATTAATAATTATTATTAATGGTTGTTAGCCATTGTTTGTTAGTTGACTGACCTAGTGGCTTAGTAGTAGCTTTTGGTAGTAGCTCTGCCTGCGAAGCCGAGGGTCGTGGGTTCGATCCCACCCAGTGCAAATATTTGTGTGATGAATTCAAATGTTTGCACTGTGTCTGGATGTTTCTAAGTATAATAAGTATGTATTTAAAACTATTTAAGTATTATATCAGCTATCTGGCTGCCATCACACCAGCTTTGCTTAGTTTGGGGTCAGATGGTGTGGTGTGTGAATTGTCCACCAATATATATATTTATATATATATATTATATACAATAGTTGGTCATGATGGTTAAAACAGTAGGTCCTTTTCAGTTCAGTAGGTATTTTCGTATCCGTTGTTCGTAACTTTGTACCTCTATTTTCGCAACAGAATATAATAAATGAATAACAATAACAATAAATTTATTTCTGTAAAATATATCTTAACTATACATTATTTATTTACAACTATAAACAGGTCTACATGGACATATCTCTTAAAGTTGAGTCATTTAAACAAATTCGTTCTAAAATTATGCACTATATGCGAAGGTCAAATCAACACGATGCTAATCTTTATCCAAATAAATACGTTATTAATCACAAATATATAATTTGGAGCAAAGTTGCACTTGACATAATTTGATTTCACTGAATATGTTAGGAAATATTGCAGTTTTAAATATTTAACTCCGAAAGAAAACCGTCGTTGTTGTGGTCATGTGGTCGAGTGACGTTTCTTGCCGTTGCCTTCCAGATGATGGTCCTCTGTGAGAACTCTGATTAACAGAGTGCTTAGTAGAAGGACAAGGGTTGCAATGTAGCCACAGAGGCGGTACTTCGGTTATCCCTAGCAACGGTCGTGAGGGTGGAACTCCGGGACCTCCCGCTTCCGACCATCTTAGCCAAGACGCTCTTCAATGAGAAATCGTGTGAGGCGGAGGAGCGAGAGGGGCGAGCCTGGAGGGGCTCGGCCCATGCCCGCCGGGGCCTTGCGTGGTTGCCAACGTGCGATAACCGACCACGGTAGGTCTGCAGAGGAAAAGGAGTGCCGAAACATCGGTGCACCGTTCTCCCTGTCCTCTATAGCCGGATAGTGATAGATTAGTGGACATTTCTCACAACACCATCTAGCCTCAAACTAAGCAAAGCATGGGAGCCAGCTAGCCGATATAAGACTTATATTTTTAAATACATACTTATTACACATCGAAAACACTCAAGCACAAAACAAATATTTGTATTCATCACACAAATATTTGCACTGGTTGGGAACACACGAACCTCGGCTTCGGCAGACTAAGCCAACTAAGCCACCAGGCGAGTTGACGAGTCCGAACATCTGACCAGTCGCAAGGGACCAACGGTGTCCAGACCTGTGAGTTCATCCACGGTTGGTCGCCGAGGTGGTTTCAACGTGTCCTGGGTGCGTAGGCGACGGGGCGTTGCCTTTGAGGCGGGCCGGAGAATGGGCGGGCCGCGACGGGTTCGCGGAAGAGAGCAAGACGTTCCCGCGTTACCGCCTTGGTGGCAAAGGTAAAACCCTGCGGAGGATTTAGCGGAGGCACCGTTCGTGGGGTCGAATCCGACATAGCCCAACCTTCCCCTTTAGGTGGAAGGGTATGCGTAAAAATACATTCGCCTTTTAACTTCGAAATAATAAAACTTTCCGTTAAGGCACCGTTTGCTGTAACCATTATTAAAATAGACGAACAAAATTTAAAGCACATGGGAATCGATCCACGTGAAAATTGTTTTTCACACGGCCAACTACTTAGATATAGGTATGTTGCGTTATCAAGATCATCAGGTTACGGCGATAATGTATACGCAGAAGTACTTTAAAATACCTACGTATAAAATACATTTTAGTAGAGCCAGTACTTTTACCCAGCGTTTATTATTTATTATACCCTTTTTAACCGAGTTCCAAAAAGGAGGAGATTATCCCCTATGTTTTTTTTATGTTACCTGTTTTATCGAAAACCGCCGAACCGATTTTAAAATTTCTTTTTGTGTTCGTATGGGTACCTATGCTTCCCAAATGTATCGGTCGGGTGGTTTTTGAAATATGAACCATAAACTAAAATAATGAGTACAATTTTCTGGATGACGTAGTTGTAGATTTCGTAAAAGTTATGAAACTCGTGCCTGTCAATACGAAATTTTGTAAATGGATTAATAAAAACTAGTTTTGCACTAAAAAGGGTAAAATAAACTATTTTCGTACAAAAAATTAAACCGACTTCAAAACCACAAATAGGCACTGAAAAGCGAAAAATAAACTAAATTCATTAGGTATTATAAGCGCTATTCACTCATCTATTTGAAGTCAGTGCCAGCCAAGTCTCACAGGTAGTGGATAGATACTACTTACCTGTTCCTACTTACCATGTCCCTACTTAGCATCAATCTATAAACTTTTTGACCTGACTGGCACCGACTTCAAATGGATGAGTGAGTAGCGCTTATAATAATGATTTTAGTTTATTTTTCGCTTTTCAGTGCCTATTTGTGGTTTTGAAGTTTCGTAGTTTGAAGTAAATACGTAGGTAAGTAGTAGAACGTTTAACAACTCGAGATCCAATCAGTCTCAAAATCTGCAGTAGTCCTGAAAGACTTCGGTTGAATGCACCGACTGATTGGAGATCTACTATTTCTCAATCGGCGTAACTAACCAATCCTTTGATGAAGTCCGTCTGTAGCGCGTTGGAGCGAGTCTCAGTCAGCGGAGAGGTGACTAGTGCGGCGGCGGCGGTAAGTGGCGATCGATAGCGGGCGAGGCGGTGCACCGGCGCCGATGCGCGCCGCCTTCGCGCCACCGCGCCGCCGCGCCGCCGCGCCGCCGCGCCGCCGCGCCGCCGCCGCCGCGCCGCACTCGCGCCGCCGCGAGGGACCGGGAGGCCGCGAGCCGCGAGCGACGCCTCCGCCAGTCCGCGGCGCCGCCCGCCACCGCGACCATGCGCGCAGACCGGCCCCGCGACACCAGGCACAACAAGGATCACGACAACCTCAAATCCTCTCTGAAAAAAGGCAACAAAACAAAGAAGAACCGCGTCGTCTTCGACGAGAGTGCCAACGAGTTTTTCGAGGCCGACTACATAATCGTGGTTCGGGATGAATGCAGTTACTCTGACGAGGGCGAGAGCGAGGAGTGCGGAGGTTGCGGCGCGTGCGAGCGTTACCAGGAGGGTGAAGGGGGTGCGTTGAGTCCTCCGGAGGGGTACAAGGATCTGGGGCTGTTCAATAGGGATGGGACGTTGCGGGAACAGGCTTGGTGGGAGGCGGGAGACGTGGTGCTGGTGGGCGAGCGGTCGGGCACGGTGTTCACGCCGCACCACCTGCACCTGCTGCGGCGGCTGCAGCGCGAGCGCATGTTGCGCGCTGCCATCTGTGCCGACTGCGACGCGCACGCCTCCCTGCACCACCCCATAGGTCAGTATATCGTTGTCGCAAACTTCATCTTCACACACTTCATATTCACCACCACACTTCATATTCTTTTGTCATGTAAGAGTTTGCCTCTTCTGGTTTTATTTTGGCTACCTATGGCAGTTGTTTTCAATTGGCCTCTACTACCTATCAGTTGCCTCTACTACCAATCCTTACGCTAGCAAAAGGCAGGGCTTTAAGCTACTTTAAATATGTTATAAGTCGCGGTGGTTATATTCTCACATTGGGGTTATGTTGGACGTCAGCAATTTGACAACGACCCTATGCATTAGGTCCGTCGCCACTGTGAGAGTAGTAAAGTACGTTAATGCTTAGCTAAATCAAAGTTTCTATGGTAGCCTTTCTGTGATGAATGCGAAATGTTTAGGTGCCTTATGTATTTGCTTACCTACTTACCTACCTAGTAAATACAATCTAAAACTGGCACGATCATTTTCGGAACGTAAACTACACCAAGAGGTAAGACTAATAAGTTCAGTATAATATCAATGAGGTCACACAAATAGAATCTGGAGAAACTGTCAAGCCTCGGGTTCGCTAGTTATTTACGTCCGAAAAGTAATTCTAGATCCCCAGATCGATTTGTTTGGTGTATTTAGACACCTCACCCCTTCTGTTGTCTTACTGGGGAGGAGGGTTTTAAGGGCGGTGGATATTTGCAATGAAGCGGATATTCTTATAACAACTGAATACTTTATACGTGTTTTTCGTCCTTTTCCGAGCCCCTGCGAATCTGTCTCGTTCCGAGTTCTGACGAGCCGTGGCCCAGAAACGGATGAAACCTTACGAATAGCATTAATACGCGCTGTGTTATCTTTACGTTGCAAATTCTATATTCTTTTCTTTTATTTCCAATATTTAATTTGACACTAAAGACGTGGAGGACGCATGTAAATGAGTGTACAATGACGCCAGTATTCGTCGTTTGTGTATTCAAGCTGAAAATATATGGTAATTGGACATTCTTATGCTTCAGTACGATTTCCTTATCTAGAAGGTATTTGATTACTATGTACTGTTCTATGTAATTCGTAAATTAGTCAACTGAGCGATCGAATCGATCATAATACTAATTAAAATTAGTGCAATGTCTCTAAAAATAGCGTGTTGGTATATAAACTCATACCATAAGTCCAACAACCAGTAAAATCTATTAACATAAAAATGAATAATTTCAACATAGAACTACAAAAATAAAAACAATATTTCATTTTGCAAAGGTGTTTGTACTACGAAATTCTTCTATAATATACCTAATTCAAATACAAAAATAATATTGGTCACGTAACATTTAAGTATCTAGCCCCATACTAAACAAAGCTTGTACAATGGGAGCCAGATAGCCATGGATATGAATACCAAGACCTACTCGAGCCAAAATTCTATAAAAGTAAAGTTAAACCGAGTTAGAAAGCGCTCTGCATTACATCGCATCGCCGCTGACCATCGGGAGAAATGGCGGCCAAGCGCAACCCTATTATTGATTAAAAAATTCTAAGTCTCTGCCGACAAACGAACAAAAGAGACAAAATTGTGTCCAAGTAATGTTTTGGAATACGAAAGTTAGTGTACGCTACTAAAAGCTAAATAACTCCGTGGTAACCGCATAGTTTCCGTTCTTGTTATTTTCCCAGGATGCAAAGTATTCCAGACTCTAACCTATCTTTATTCCAAATTGCAACTCGATCCGTTCAGGCGTTCCGACGAGAGTAACAGATATCAAAACTATCGCATTTATATTAGACATAATTTGTCTGTAAATCGGTGCGATGGAAGCCAGATAACTGACAATTATAAATAAATAGCGGTCCCGCCTTCGCCCGTGGTAACTAATTTACTAATGGTATAGCTACTTAACATACTCACAGTCAAGCCACAATACGTATGTCAAGCCAATATGTATGGCATGCCGTTAATTTCAAAAACATGAATTGCATTAAATTAAACTTAAATGCAACATGAATCACATGAATCACAAATCACATACCTACATCCAACGGTGAAAGAATTTTTGAAATAGTTCCAGTAGTTACTGAGATTACCGCATCCTAACAAAAATCCTCTTTAGCTTAATGATATTAGATTCTATTCTATGGTACAGATTGTAAATACATACATACGTATGCTATACATGTCTTTAACATATACATCGAAAATGTCTACAGAAAAAACTACGAATTTTGTGGCTTTTGGACTCACGTAAGCTTTGAGTAAACGCTCAATAGGACGGATTAGCTCCTTTGATGAGAACTAGCTTCTATGAAATATCTCGATTTCGCAGAGATATATATTCTCATTTTGAGGACGATAAGTCCTTCTTGGAATTTAATCCATTTCTTTGATACAACATTAGTATAGGTATTTGTAATTAAACTAAGTATAAACCGAATGCCACAATAACATTTCAAGTAAATTACTAATAGTATAAAGCTGACAAGATTTTTTGTTTGAACGTTAATCTCAAAACCTACACGACCGATTTCAAAAATTCTTTCACTGTTGGATTTGTCTGTGTGGTGTTAAAATTAATCACAAATTAACGTTTAATGTTAAATTTACGATAGTTTGTAGTAATAGAATTCGAAAATTATTATAATTTATTAGGTACGTAGTGAATTTATTATAAGTTATTTTAAACGCTATGTGACTTATTACGTCACTAGTCACATAATTTTATTGTACTTAGTTTGCGATCTTTGGGACGACGATTTTCATTGTTTGTATTTAAGTAATGATAAGAAAACACATAAACCGGACATACAGTCATAAATCTCGGCCAATGTTTTGCGAGTAGTGACGTCATGTCAGTCGTTAGTGTTTTAGCGGGAAAATTCAAAATTAGTCTAATATTGTACATTTCCACATCGAAAATACTAATATTTTGACATGAAATCTTATTTTTTATGGTAAACATGCGTCAATCTACAAAATATAAGCAGTTCCGAAAAATTGTTAACATCCCTATTATACTCGTACTTGCGACATACTTAGTTATCATTACCGAAACTTCTGTATATATAAGTATGTACAAATGTACATAAATTGTCTAAATACGTACCTACATATTATATATGGCAAAAAAATTGATAGTCATAGGGACTGCCGATAGAAGTGAAAACTTATAACTCGGAATTTGATTACTCACTTCGGAAACTACGGGGGAAAAACGGCAAGCCACTGTTAGTCTGGAATAAGTCATCAAAGGATGATCGTTAAATAATATCATAGAACAGCCTTATATTTCGATCTTCATTAGTATTATAAGCATGGCCATCATGCCCATGCACGCAACCCATGCGGTTGTTGCAATCTCACGGCACACGGGGACCTTCACATACTACGCTGACGACACCGACGACGCCTTCGGTCAGTTCCTACGGCGAGCGTTAGCTGCATCACCAAATACCATCCGAGAGTTCAACCTACAGATGGCCATAAAAGACAGAAACGCGGCAGTAGTGGAGGCTCTGGGCCGGGAGGAGGCGGCTTAAGCAAAAGACGATGTCGAGTCGATTACTATCGGAATCCCAACCGGTAGTGATCGGCTCAACAGACGAAATCGGACTAGTACTAGAATTAAATGTTCACAACAACCCCCTATTTTCCTTTTCTTCTCCTAATCCAAGAATATTGTTAAAAAAAGATAATTGAAATGACAAAGGTCACGGACCCCAGAGTCTGTGGAGCGGCAAAATAATAACAAAAAAAGCATGGTCATCTAAATTAGTATTTTAAGCATGGCCATCTAGAAATGTGTTAGGTCCCGAGTTCACCCGAATACATATTTCATTTACGATCGTGACGAGTTCCATTCACTGCCCACGAACAACTTGTAAGAAGTTTTCACTTCAAAAACAATTGGAACTCACGACACTGTTACCAACACCTGTGTAGCTTTATAAATATCTAGGTATATTTACTGTCTATTCTCTTCTGTCGGCACTGCCGGAGTGCTAATGTTTTTTTCAACTTTCACCACTTTAGACACGGGAGTTTTATCATTTTACAAGAAACATTTACTAGCCTCCTCACCTCACGGTTTACCCGCATAGTTCCCGTTCCTGTTATTTCGACAATAAGTACAACGCGGTCATATTAACTCCACGCACGGGTCCCTGCATTCTAGCGGTTTTTAAACAATGTTTACTCGATCTTAATAAAATGGTACAAACTTATCTTTTATAGATGATGGTTCGGAAGCTTTTGTGCGGGGAGTCCGACTCGCACTTGGCCTGTTTTTTTTGAACACCGTAATTGAGCGCCAAAATAACGTCACATGGTTAAGTGTCTAGTTAATGTGACCGCGTTGGTAGCTCATGTGTCATCTCAGGCTATCGTATACCATCTTTTCTATTAAAATTAGCCACTCCACAGACTGCGGGGTCCGTGATCTTTGTAATTTAAATTCTAATTTTTTTTGATGATGAGAAGAGGAAAATAGTTGGAGTTGGGAACATTTTAAACCTAATTCTAGTGCTCGTCTGTTGAGCCGATCACTACCGGTTGGGATTCTGCTAGTAATCGACTCAACATCGTCATTTGCCTAAGCTGCTTCCTTCCGGCCCACACACTTTCACGCCTCCACTACGGCCGCATTTCTGTCCCTGATGGCCATTATTCTCGTAAACCATCTATTGGTAGGTATTCCAAATTTTAACCCGACTCTTTCAGGCGTCCCGATGTGAAGATGTGATAGATCCAAACATTCAAATTTATTACCTATATTAGTAGGATTTCGCAGGCGGGGTACAAATCTACGACCTTGTAAAAGTGAAATCAGAAATCTTACCACGGGGCCATAACTTTTTAGACGTTTTACTATATAGAAAAAACGTCATGACTGCAGTTAATAAAAATAGTCAAGTGATCGTTAGTAGAGCAGATGACGCAAGTGGCCGGTTTCAAAACAGCCGAGGCGGCTATTGTTCGACGAGGACACTCGCCGAGACGCGATCACTTATTCTTACCTTTTTTGCGTGATCAGTCTCTTGCGGGCTGACAACCTGAAGCACTCTTATACCAAGCAATTGGGACAATCTATTCCGTAATAAACATGATACGTCTTTTTTATATTCATACCCTCGTATACTCATACGTCTTTTTATCAATAGTTCCGTATTTATCTTGCTTGTTTACGTTATTAGTCACTTGCGGGCTGAAAACCTGAAGCACTCTTATACCCTTTGGGACCATTCCTTCCGAAGTAAACATGATAATGGTCTTTTATACGTATTTTTGTATTCACTCATACGTCTTTATGTCAATAGGTTTGTATTCTTCATCAACCACATATAATGTTATTATAATAATAAAACCATATAAAACATAATGGATTAGAAGAGGTATTGAATCAGCAAATGCTACGGGCCCCGCGCAAGCTAGGGGCCCCGCGCTCCGACGTCTGTCTGACTGTAAATATGTAGCGAAAATATCTGGCATAACTTGACCCTTCCCTTCCTAAACCTAAGCAAACCAAGGGCCCCTTGACAGAAATTGCTACAGGCCCCGCGCTGGCTTAATCCGGCACTGTATTGAATCTATACAAATTGTACACTCTCTGAAGTGTAACTGATAAAAAACAGATAAGCTAACAATTTTGTGGCGATGTGAAAGTGAAATATTAAAAAGAGAATTGGATCTCCTCCTCCAGCAGTCAAATATATCAAATAAAAAAAGTATTTAAATTTCGATCTTTTAATAATATAGTAATAGCTCCAGTTAAAACTAGTAAAGACTTGGAAATGTTAAACGATAATGCGGTTAACAACGGTACGGTAACAATACAGATCAGTTGCACACTGAAGTTTAAACGATAAAAAATACGATAAAATAACAATTTTGCGGCGCTGTGAAAGTGAAAAATTTTAAAAACAGAATTGGGTCTCCTCCTACAGTAGAATCAAAGCGAGATTGTATATAAATTTTTAATGTTAAGTTTAAAAAGTTCAGTTAACGATATATTAATAGCTCCAGCTAAAACGGGCAAATACTTGGAAATGTTATATTGTTATAGTATTATACTGGAAAAGTGATAATGCGGTCAACAACGGTACACGCTTACCTAGAAACCGATTCGCCCTCGACCTGACATCAAAATTGTATCCATCGGGAAAAGAGCCCGGATCAAATCAGAAAGGTTTACAATCTCCTCTCAATAATAGAATCAGAATAATTTATTACCTACATTATACCACTAATATTATACAAGCGAAAGTTTATTGTGAAGATTCAAATAGGCTTGTGCAAAACTCCTTGTAAAATATGATTACTTACTGGCCGAAAATTTAAAATAAAATGTGGAATTCGTATGGCAGACAGATCTGTGACGTCAGCGAAAAAACAGAGGTTGAGTAAAGAGATAGATATTGTTAATTAATTACAGATATCTGATTAAGCAGTTTAAATACCAATGTTATAAATTAATACAGATGGTTTAAGCTATCTATATGTATACTAAAAGCTATCTTTGATTCACTCTCTAAGTTGTTAGCTTACAATGCTTGTAACTCTATCAAAAAAGAAGTACAGTTTTAATTAGGTATATAAATAACTAATAGGCTGGAGTAAAAAATGGGCTACTTTCTAACCCAATAAAATGACGGTATCGGGAACTACGCGGGATGTTACTAGTATTAATAAATAAATAGTAATTTAAATAAATAAATAATTATTGGTGGACAATTCACACACAACGCCATCTGACCCCAAACTAAGCAAAGCTTGTGTGATGGCAGCGAAATTTTTTTTTTTTTAAATAAAGAGTGACGAGACGATCAGGACATGTGCCTGATGGTAAGCAACATGCCTGACACATAACAGCACAGTGACACACAGCTATTGGAACATGAAGAGACCAAATCATTACCTAGCACTGCACTGCGCTCGTCACCCAGAGATCTAAGATCTTTATATCTCTAAGCCCTGTAATTTCTCTGGAAACATTGCCCTTCAAACCGGAACACAGTAATGTTTGCACATTACTGCTTGGCGGTAGAATAACTGGCAAAGGTGTGGTACTTCCCCAGGTGGACTCTGCCAAGAGTCCTACCACTACTAGCATCATATTATAGTCAATGTTTCGCAGAGTCCGTCGTACTATCATAACCTGTACCTACTCCAAAGTTTTTCAAAGTGCAGCCCGTCAAGCGGCGCGGAACCCTAATCGGGTCGGCGCCGGATATGACTTATCATAGGAAAAAATTGAATCTACCTTCAAAAATGTTGAGGTTAGTTTTGACAAAAATCATAAGTGAAGCGAAGTTTATCGACAAAAATTGTTCGCGAAAAAAAAACTATAAACAATGAAATAAAGGAATGAATTTGTCTTAAAATGAGTATTTAGTGACGAGTTTGGGGCTAGATGGTGTTGTGTGTGAAATGTCCACCATAATTAAAAAAAAAGTGATGGCACCAGTAACATGTCTATTTATAACAGCACAGAGCTACGCAGCTATTTAATCAAAAAATCTCAGCAGTGCACTGCGCTCGTAACCCAAACATATAAGATAGTTTATCTCTTTGTCCTGTTAAATTGCTAGGCCTAGAATATCTGGGTATTCTACTGTTAAGCATTAATGTGTCCTGATTCGAAGGACTATGTTTCCAGAGGAAACACTGGAGAAGAGATATGCCATGTTTTACTTTTGGATAACGAATGGAGTGCAGTGCCAGGAAGTGATTTTGCCTTTTCATGTTTAAATTGCATCGTGGCACTGTCCTTTTATGGGCAGGCTTGTTGCTCGTCTCGTTACTCTGTATTGTATAAAAAACTACACAATATCATGTTGAGTGCATTAAATAGACATAATAATTTGTCCGTTAAATTGCCTGAAACAGGACGAATCGTACGATATACTTCAAACGGCATTCATGGATGAAGGCCCTTGCAAAGAAGCCGTCGCGCGGTCGACTAACTTTGGGATGAAAGAAGAAGTAAGTGGCGCTCTGTGACGGGAAGAAAACTTGCTAGCAGTGAAAAATTTAATGTAAAACGATAGACGAATTATGTATTAGGAGATTCGGCATGTACTACCGATTGGGTCGGGAAGCGTTCACGAGATTCTACACGTACACATTCGCGTGAGGAAGATAGTTTCTCGCTGGGTGGCACATCCCCGCCGAAGCACAGAAGCAGGCTCGGGTGAAATGGTACCGTGACTTTGATGAACAAATTTGAAATAGGCGCGTCTCGGCGTGTTTACGACACCGGTACAAATGATGAGTCCAGGATTTATTAATACAGTCCAGAAACGAAGTGCCAGTCGACGGGTTGGGGTTTCAATACAAATCGACGCCTACCTATTCACACTCATATACATATTCATTACCGCGCACGTACCAAATTGAAGCTAACTAGAAGCTCGGAAAAGATTTTGATTTGCCAGCTTTTTCAATTTGACTGGTTACTTGGCAGTCAATTCCTTTACGAAATCAAAGAAGCATCTACGCCGAATGGTGTACTACCAAACGCTAGTCAGAAATTTTTCTCTGTTGTGAGTAAAGCGATCAAACACAAGGCCCCGTGACTCCTCATCCACCGCGACAACGCTCCCGCGCACAGCGCGCTCAAAACGAGGGATTTCCTGGACAGCACCTCAGTCATGTTCCTGAGTCACTTTCCTTATAGCCCTGACCTAGCATCGTGCGTCTCATTTTTAGTCTAAAAATAATAAAAAAATAGTTCCAAGGGATACATAGCGTCCGAGGAGGCTGTGAACGAGGTGTCTGCCGACTGGAAATAATGTTTCGAAAACTGGTTCAGACGAATGAAACTTTGAATAGAGAGTTGTTTGGGATATATTTAATTAAAATATATTTACCTATATAACTTTTAATTTCTTTTCGCAGAACTTTCTTAGTGTCTCACGTACTAGGAGGTAACCACGAATAACTAAAAAAATAAATGTTACCAAAGATACAACGAACTACAAGAACTTATGTATTATGCTACTATTTACGGAACCTTTCATTGGCGACTCCGACTAGCACTTGGCCGCTGTTATTTTTTCACCCATTTTACTAGGTGTAAAAATAAAAGAATAGAAGCGGAAATTAGAATTCAATTTAATGAATTGAACATATCTATACTAATATTATAAAGCTGAAGAGGTTGTTTGTTTGTTTATTTGAACGCTAGGATCTCGGGAAGTACTGGTCCGAATTGAAAGATTATTTTTCTATTGGATAGTCCATTTATCAAGGAAGGCTATAGGCTATAGAACATAACGCTACTATTAATAGACGCGAAGCATGAATCAAGAATGTAACAAAATCGGGGGAAATTTTTCCTTTTTGAGAATTTTCGTACGTTTCGTGCTTTGACATGACACATGGCATCATGTGTCTATGATTGCGTCATTGAATATACACCTTTGCCACCTCTGCCACAGATTACACACCTTAGCTAAAAAAAATGTTTCTAAAAAGTTTTATCTCTGGCTTATTTTAGGAAGTTTCAGGAGGAAGGAGGAGGATTCACACATATTTTACCACATTGGAAGTGTCTCACGCGCAAGTTATTTAGTATAAACAAAATTATATTAGAAAACTCAACATCATTTTTGAAGACCTAACTAACCATAGATACCGCCGCACACGAAAGGTAAAGATAAAAAGTTTTCGAGTTTCAGTTCTATGTAAACGAGGCACCCCCAAAATTTATTGTTTTTATTTTATACTTATATATTTGTGATTTTTTTTTAATGCCGTTCACAGAATTCGTCTACTTACCAAGTTTCAAAAGTATAGTTCTTAAAGTTTCGGAAAAAAGTGCCTGTGACATACGGATAGACAGACAGACATAGACATGACGAATCCATCAGGTTCCGTTTTTACGTTTTACGGAACCTTAAAAATGGCGCGTTTGACAGGTTTTCATCAAACAGTGTGAAAATTCTACATGACAAAGAACATTGTGAACAAAAGAGGTTTGTAGAATAGGTATTGTCTAAAAGGATTATTGGTTTTGAGAGCCATGTATACGCTCACAACCGAAATTACTCAGGTTCTAATTATTATGAAGAGCTATAAAATGATCAACTTACTTTATACTAACATTTAAATCGTTAATAAAATATAATGAAAATGTACTTAGTACACCACAAAAAGAGTTATGAGACATAAAATGATTTATTTGAGCCTTCTGCGTTAACGTTTTATATAGGTAACTAGCGGCCCATTCCGGCTTCCAATCCTTCCAATAACCTAGATACCAACTGCAGCGCCATCTGACGGGTTGATTTGTGAATCTAAACCATCCAAGGCCCTACCCAAACGAATACAAAAAATATCATTCAAATCGGTCGAGCCGTTTAGGAGGAGTTTACTTACAACGAAAAGTGGTATTTGATTTTTATATGTGTTAACGGAAATGTATGTAATCCGTCATTGTATACAATTCCTAGAAAATGTATGTAATTCCTAAAATCGCACGGAAATGTGTGAAATAAATTACATTATACTTACACATTTCCTAAACAGCAATTGGAAATGTACATAATTTAAGATATTGGTGGGTAGGTTAGGTTAGGTTTTTTTTATTTATATAAACAGCCTCCGAGGACTCAACGGTCCATGCCTTGGTTGGGTTAGATTAGGTTAAATTAGATTTTATATGAATAAATATATAAGTTGATTTTAGAAGTTTTAATTAGTAAGATAATATGAAAATATTATTATTATTTTACAGTATGACTGTTACCCGATTGTCTCAATAAGTGCTAATATAATTATTTTTTTATTAACAACGAGTTTTATTACAGAAAACATTTACTTTATACGTTTACTAATACGATATTGGAATTATATACAATTCCGAGGAAGTTTATACATTTCCTAGGATATCTAGGCATTAAATAGTTTTTCAAATATTTTATACATTTCCTAAATAGTATCGGAATTGTACACATTTCCTAGGGTTTGTATACAATTCCTTGATCTCATTCATTTTCCGGTAACTAAATGAAATAACTAAATATATATAGATGTTGAGTTGAAACTCGAACTTGAAGATTTTTTCAAGTTGGTAGTAAATCTGCCTGCGAAGCTGAGGGCCGTGGGTTCGATCCCCACCCATTGCAAATATTTTTGCTTTTCAAAATACTCTCCTTTACATTTTAAACAGTTTTTCATGCGGTCGAATCATTTTTTAAAACAAGAGAACTGTGGTTCTCAATTGTGGATCATGCACGAAGAACACACACAAGGTATGTTTTCTAAGTGCTGATTGATCTCTATCACCGCCTCTTCACAGTTAGTAAAAGTGAAACCTCTCATAAAATCTTTGATTTTGGGGAAAATACAGAGATCACAGGGTGCTAGGTCGGGGCTATGCGTAGGATGGGTGACGAGTTGTACTTTTTCGGCAGCTAAAAAATACTTTTTTTGTTGGCCGTGTGTGAAGAAGCGTTGTCATGATGTAGGAGAACGCAGCTTTTTGGTCGTCTTTCGCGAACTTTTTCCAACACTCTTGGTAAACAAATGGTAGAATACCACTCGGCATTAACACTATTTTGATGTTCAAGTGGAATTGTTCTGATGAGCTCCGTAGCTGAGAAAAAAAGGCGATCAGTTTTTACCAACGTTTGTCGTCTGTCTCACTTTTTTTGGCCTCTTCTCATTTTCAAACACCCATCCACAAGATTGCTGTTTTTTCAGGTTCAAAACAATAAATCCACGTTTCATCTCCTGTGACAATGTCATAATCAGTATTTGAATGTCCGTGGGAGTACTTCAGTAGCATCTTTGAGCACCATTCCAAGCTTCTGCTCCGCAGTCAGTTCACGAGGGATCGAAAGTTTTTCTTTTTTACTTTCAATTTAGCTCGTACCAATCGCCAATAGTCCTCGAATTGTCTCATAGGTAACCCGCGGATTTTTTCAATTAGCCGCTTAACAGTAGCCACATTATTTTTTCGTTGACGGCAGTTGAAAGCCGCCTTTCACGAAATTCTTCATGTAAAGAAACTCGACCCCTCTCAAATTCAGCAAACCATCGCCTCACGCTGCTCAAACAAGGTGCTTCTCTCCTAAAAGTATTTTGAAGACGAGTGGCACAGTCTTGCGGAGAGAGATAACTTTTAAAATCATAAAAAAAACATCGTTCTAAAATATTGTCTGCTTAATTCCATTTCCGTTGCTTCTTAGATAAAGTATAAGTACATGTATCCTCTTTGCGTTGCATACGTAGAACTTTGATGTGTGATAAAAACAATTGACAAATGATTTCTCGCCAATTGTTTTTTTTTTACGACTAAGAAGGTTGCAACGTTTCAAAAAATATAACATTCGAAATTTAAATAGTTCCGGATTATACTGGACATACTGGACTTTTTTGCAAACTTTTTACATGACAACACTTAAGTGTTCCTACCATCGGGTATTACCAGAAAGTACTTAGGGACACTTGATTCCAAAAAGGCATTTTTAAAACAAAATGATTTTAACATTATATGAAATAAGTTTAAAAATTCGTACGTGTTCCAAAATTGTATTCATCAAAAATAAGTACGACGTATGTACGTTTGTACGTGTTGGCGATCATTTCAAGAGCAACACCAAGCCTTACTTTGCCCTAGTAAATAGATTTATTAGTTACGCTATTTAATAGGGAAAAGCTTGAGCATTTTTTATTTTCAAGAAATTATTTTTCGTCTATTATCACAAACATTTGGTAGAATCAGAATCAGTGTATGGTATCCCTATCTCTGACGCATTATAATGTTTTTGATGTTTCGTAGTAGGTAGCTGACTCGTGTTCATTTTTGGCGAGATTTTCAGTTTAGGGATGCCATGCTGATATATATTAAATTTGCCCCGCGCTTTGTCAGTATCAACTTTCGTTAGCTAGACTCTAAGATACTTATAATATAATATCAGTCGAGGGTGAATCGGTTTTATCATCTAGTTAAGTGTGGTTCATTATAGTTCGCATCGTCGCTTACCATCACGTGAAGTGACGGCCAAATGTAAACCTTTTATTGATAAAAAAATTTGGTTGCCTGTAAAGTCGGTATACGGGCGAAAGTTTTACGTGACAACGACTTTGAGTGGTAAAATAATTTTACGGAAGGGACGCGTGCCTTTCACTTTTTTATGTCTGTCTCTCTCGCTCTTAGGCGGGCTAACCATGCCCGAGTGGAAGGGACGCGTACCTCTCACTCGCTCTCGTTGTGAGCGCATAACGTGAGCGGAGCGTAACGCAGTTTCTTGAAGTGTCACCCGGCAAACCAATTTATAAGACGTTGTCACGTCAAAAAAACACAGCGACCATTTTGACTTGAATAAGTTTGCGCAACCCAACGCCTACGGGTGACTATCCATAATCTTATTCCCAGAGGAGCCTCGGCCACGGTGAAGCTGTAGTCAATATTCATGAATATTGGAAAACGGTGTCTCTAAATAACTTAACCGAGAGGTCAAGGCATCAGCAATAACGCTGAGTTTCAGGCGACAATTAATGCGTAGCTATTAGTCAGCTCAGCTTCTTAGAAATTCTGTGACCTATTCCAGTAATTATGTCGGAAATAATGAGTTAGAATATTATTGGATATTTCCCCACACTACACTAATTAGCCCAAAGCTAAACAAAGTTTGTAAAATGGGAATCAGATAGCTGAAACAGTACTTACGAGTACCTACTTAATCATAAATACATACTTATGATACACGAAAACATCATTTGTGCACAAATATTTGTCTTGGGTGGGACACGAAACCACAAACTCCGATTCTGGGAGCAGGCTAACTACCAGCTAAGCCACAATGTCAGTCAAGAGAATAGCAGGTGAACCGATAAGGATAAGTACATTTTAAATATAACAACATTCGCGTCAGGTCAAAAATCACTACCGAATTTAATGGATTGATTCCTTATTAAAATAAATAAATAAAATAAATAAATAAATATTGGTGGACAATTCACACACAACACTACCTGACCCCAAACTAAGCAAAGCTTGTGTGATAGCCAGATAGCTGATATAATACTTATATAGTTTTAAATACATACTTATTATACATATAAACACCCAGACACATTATTAACGATATATTATAGCCGAAAATAAAATAAAAAAAGCACATTATGTCAAAATGGACCTTATATTTTTTGGCAGCTTCATGTGAATACCTATAGTTGTAGTTCATTAAAAAATAGCAACGAAAAAGTATTCAAAATTTCGGACCAGGAAGATATTGTAATAATTGTCCAAAACTTAACTTCGATAAGTTGTCAACAAATAAAAGGCTCGTTTCGGCATAATATTACATTTAAATACATATTATTTACTTTATTTATTCATTTTATTTTATTTTATTCTAAATGGAAAACAAACAGCTTTACACAATCAAAAAAAGTTAGATGAGTAGAAACACTGAAGCCAAATACAGTTTTCACTGATAATTAGTATATATACTATAAATATATATTATTTACGAGTATATACGAGCATATACATTGTCATCGTTCATCGTTATTCAAGTATCAATTGAAAAATTCACTAAAGTCGTAATCATAGGACATCCAAAATGTATCTTTCCCGGTTCACATGCTCTTCTGTTGACTGACCACGTGGCTAAGTTTGTGGTAGTTTGCTGGCGAGTCTGGAGTTTGTGGGTAAAAATATTAATAAACTCTGGTAACACTTTTACGATGATACCTACATGAGCAAATAAGCATCTACAATTAAGTATATTTTATATTTCGCTAAATAAATATAATGGTTACAATCTTCGTATCTTCAAATCGAGAGTCAATCAGTTTCTTCTAGTTAAACACGCTCCATCGTAAACCACGTTGTCGCTTAACATCAGGTGAAACGGCGGGCAAGTGTAAACCTTCAATAGTGAAAAAAATACAATTCAAATTGTCACATAATCCTTTACAAATAAACATAAGTTTGGAGTCGTTAATCTAATGTCCGCGTCAAAATCCTCTACCGAAAACCCCAGAACCCATCAGACTGCCCGCATTCACAAACTGTATAGACGTTTTTTTTTAAATAAAGAGTGACGAGACGAGCAGGTCATGTGCCTAATGGTAAGCAACATGCCTGCCACATAACAGCACAGTGACACGCAGCTATTGGAACATGGTTGTGAAATTAGACGTACCTACCTACTCGCCACTACGGCGAGAGTTATCCTGTAGTATACTTTTATTAGTTATTTAGTTAGATCTGGTAAAAGCAGCATTGGAAGACCAATACCTGACTGGACGACTTAATTTTGTGGTAGCGTTTTCCGAGTAAACTATAACATCAGATTAGTAGGTATAAGACTACCCTGCAGAGGGTTAAGTAAGTAAGTAAGGTCAAATCATTACTTAGCACTGGACTGCACTCATCACCCAGAAATCTAAGATGTTATATCTCTAAGCCCTGTAATTTCTCTGGAAACATTGCCCCTCAAACCGGAGCACAAAAATGTTTGCACAAATGGACATAGAAATATGTATATTGGACCAGTCAGAGACCTGAGGGTCTACCGCCTAACTAAAACTGTCTTAGTTTTGATATTGTTCTCCCCTTTTCTTTTCGCTTGACATGATAGAGACAGCAATAGCCGATTTGCTGAGGCGGTAGAGGGGCTTAGCGAACATCTACATGTAATACATACAAGCCCTGTTGGCCCAAGTGAAGGATAAAATTCCTGATCTGTACAATTTTCTTTGGCAATGTTATGGCGAGCCCACAAAATTGACTTATCAAAACAATCATATGCTATCCTCCGTTGGCTGTCAACAGGGTGAACCCTTCGGCCCTGCGACCTTCGCCCTGGCCATTCACCCTATCATTCAACGTCTCCAGTCCAAACTAAACGTTTGGTACTTGGACGACGGAACGTTGGGGGGCGATGTGAATACTGTTTTAACTGATTTACAAAAACTTATAGACGGTTTTCGTCTCATTGGTTTAGAACTAAATTTCTCAAAATGCGAACTTTTCGTTTGCGACACATGTCCAGATAAAGATTCGATAATACAGAAATTTAATGATCTGGCCCCAACATCAAATCAGTTGACAAACATTCCTTGCGCCTCCTGGGTTCACCGATATTAGATGAGTCGTTTACACCTTTTGTCGAGGAAAAAATTCAAAATTTTACGAGAGCCTCCGATAGGCTACTCAAAGTAAACGCCCATATGGCGTTTACAATTATTCGGCATTGTCTCTTTGTTCCGAAATTTATGTACGCTTTACGATGTAGTCCACTGTGGAAACATGGTGAGCTCCTTTGGAGCTTAGACAATGTCGTAAAGGAATCTTTAATATCGGTGTTGAATGTGGACCTGAGTGGGAGGGCATGGTCACAAGCCTCACTACCCATAAGGTTGGGAGGCCTAGGGGTCCGCCAAATTTCAAGTGTAGCTTTACCGGCATTCTTGTCCTCAGTTCATAGTACTCAAAATTTAATCGAAAAATTCTCGCACCCTCATTAGGCCATTCGGATGTAGTAGTAGCTAATTTGTGCGAGGCTAAGAATGCTTGGAGGCTGGCTTGTCCAAACAACGATTTCCCCAGATGTCTGTCATCTCAGACACAGTGGGATCGACCGATCTGCGATCTAGCACGGAACTCTCTTCTCGATACGTGTCCTAGTATCGCGGATCGTGCTCGTATCCTTGCTGTGTCTGTGTGGAATCGGGCCTTTGTTTACAAGCTTTGCCATCTTTCAATACCGGTAGCCTATTAGATCCAACTGCATTTCGTCTAGCTGTTAGCTTGCGCTTGGGTGCCAGGTGCTATGAAGCCCATCGCTGCCATTGTGGTACTGCCGTCGACCAACTCGGTCACCATGGTCTCTCTTGCTCGAAAAGCGCGGGTCGTATTGGCCGCCACGCCTGCCTGAACGACATCATACGGCGGGCTTTTTCCACCGCCAATGTCCCAGCCATACTCGAACCGAGTGGTCTTGCGCGTGACGATGGCAAAAGACCTGACGGCATGACTGTTGTGCCTTGGAAGTTGGGTCGGCCCTTAGTATGGGACGCAACTTGCGTCGATACTCTGGCACCATCACATCTTCCAGAGACACATAGTAGGGCCGGTGCAGCGGCTAATTCAGCTGAGCGACTCAAACGGCGCAAATATGCAACCCTCGGAAGTGGTTACATATTTGAGCCCTTTGGGGTTGAGACATTGGGACCGTGGGGCCGGGAGCTCACCTCATTTTCAAAAGCCTATCCGAGCGCTTGGTCGACGCGACGCGTGACCAAAATGCTGGCGTTTATTTGGCCCAACGCATAAGCATTGCCATTCAGCGTGGTAATGCCGCCAGCATGCTGGGTACGCTTCCGATTGGTAGTGGGTTTGAACATCTTGATTATCTATAGACCTACAGTGGTCTATAGATAATTCAGGTGTGCTAGTGTAAGTAGTTAGTTAGGTTTGTAGTGTAGTGTATGTAGTTCTCATTGTATTTTAGTTTTGTTAATAAATACATTGATATTATAAAGTGTACGTATATGTTTAAAATACTCGATAGAAAGCGAGAACAACGAACTCGCCAGTTGTGTTAATACGTGTGAGGTAACTTCATAACAATTGCGCAAATATCATAGGTATGTACTTAAATCTTACATTGTTTTTAAATACACTTCTCCAGATGGTCGCTGGTTATATTTGGTGACTTCATCTCATTATTAAATCTGTACAAAAACTTAAAACGTTCCATCCACGGATATCGGGGGATATGCCTTGAGGGCGTGGCAGTGTCTTCTCGATACTGTTAATATGACCGCATAACTTTGACATTCGTTCAGTCGCTCTGAAGCGCATAAAGAGTACGTTGGCGCGTTAGTGATGGGGTAATGGAGTTTGCCGATGTGAAATTTCTTCGAAAATTTATTCGTTAATTTACATGTACAATGTTCGTTTTTTTTCATTTTTAATTAACTACCTATTTTCCATGTTTTTTCACTTGTTTTATGATAATTATTAATAGTACCTATATACAAAGAAATAAAATTGGAGCGTTTGTATGTAATATCAAATTAACAACTGTTTACTAAGTTCACATAAAAATATGTACGGTACCTATACCTAAAAACTATTTTTAAACTTTTTGTCTATCTTGTTTGTTCCACTAATCTACCAAACAGCTGGACCAATTATGACGGGACTTTCACAATCAGACAGCTCATCGTCTAAGGCATAACTTTTTACGTTTTTTTTAACGTGTACTTTTCTCTCGCTTGATGAAAATAAAATGTTAATATTATTACTAGCCTACATTGTCCCACTGCTGGGCAAAGGCCTCTCTTCCTTCCTTGCAGATAGTCTAATTCACGGTATTAGGATTTACGGCGTTCGACAGTCTGAGATATAATGTTTTACCTCCATGCCCTGTAATGTCTCTGGAAACATAGTCCTTCAAACCGAAATAAAGTGGTGTTTATTTAAGCCTATAGCTAAGCCATCAGCTATAGGCTTAAATAAACTGTTTCATTAAAAGTCTCTTAAAATTAGTCCCGTCGTTTCAGAGATTACCCAGTACAAGCAGGAAAGCAAAAAAATAATGATGGTTGCCTGGAAAAGATTGCTCTAAGCAATAAGGCCGCCATTTGTGGTGCTAGTTCATAAGTGTTCCACTGTAATATTTCTGTTTTTGTGTCACATTAAAGAGTTATCTATTTAATATTTATCTATCTAATGTTTTTTTCGTCATTTGTATCGTAAATCCTACTACCTAATATTACAAATGCCAATGTTTGGACGTTTGGTTATTTGGATGTTTGAATTCCGTTTAAACGTATGAACAGATCGAGTTGTAATTTGAAATACAGTAAGATTATATTTTGGAAGAACACATAGGCTACTTTTATCTCGATAAAACAACGGGAACGAGAACTACGCGGGTAAACCCGCGGAGCACAGCTAGTACTTTCGTATACTGATAACTGATTCTTACTTCAACTTTATACATTTCTTTATAGTATAATACCTACATGTCGTACAGGGTATCAATTTTTATAAATAAATATGTTTACGTATTTGTATATTAGTAAAACTTAATAAATGTAAATATAATAATACAGCCCAAAATAAAATGTCGAATAAATTTTGCAATCACTCATTTCAATCCCTAGTTACGTGTGTGAGCGTTGAGTGACACCTTCTACATAGACAAAATTATTTGTTTATACGGAAATGTTCCGCCCATTTTATGTATGTTGTCATAAAGAGCGCAATCATAATTTTTAGTGTGCGAGCTAAAATTTGCGGTTGTGTGTCGTAATTATTACTTTTGTTTATGTAGTAATTATTTAGGTGGGAGGAGACTGGAGACACTAGGTTTCGAACTAAATTCGCAATCATGGCATATCCCCCGAATATCCGTGGTTCCATCCAATCATGCACGTGCAGCTTTTGAAGCTGGTAACTCAAAATAGCTAGTGCGAGTAGTAGCTGATGGTGGCAATGAAAAAACAAATTTCAGATAATTTCATTTTATAACTTTTCGAGCTCGTGTGTTTGTTGGGCTTAATTTTAAAGTAAAATTTTCAGCATTTCACGAATCGCGCAGTTAAATTGTTCCCTTCTGGTTTTATGAGCGGAAACCCAGACAATCGTATTAAGGGCTGTCGGACATTCCGACGTACTTACCTACCCCCACGCTCCGACCGCGTCACGCAGTAATGTGGGGAAACTTACCATTTTGTAGATCATCATTTTTATAAATCAGTAGGTACTTACTTAGTACCTCAAGAACAGCTATGGGCTTAAAATGAGTAGTGGTTGGACTTTTGGCAGAGTCCGCCTGGGGAAGTACCACACTGTTGCCAGTTATTCTACCGCCAAGCAGTAATGTGCAAACATTATTGTGCTCCGGTTTGAGACGCAATGTTTCCAGAGAAATTACAGGGCTTAGAGATATAACATCTTAGATGTATGGGCGACGAGCGCAGTGCAGTGCAAGGTAGCGATTTTGACTCTTCATGTTTCAATAGCTGCAAGTCATTGTGCAGCTATGTGGCAGGCACGTTGCTTACCATCAGGCACATGACCTGCTCGTCTCGTCACTATTTATTTAATAAAAATGCCAGTTATAGGGACGTCCGATTAAAGTGAAAACTTATAACTTAGAATTACATGTTACACAATACGTCACCGATGTAGCTATAGGTAGTATGGCGGTGTACAACCAACTTCCTATTGATGTCGTCAAGGACTAAAACGCTGGCTTATCAAACAAGCATTTCATGACATTGATAATGAGTTCATGACGCTAAAGGAAATTACTTGATAGCACACAGCTAAATATGTTATATTGTTTGTTACAAAATCTATACTTATAATAAAACTGTAACGGGTCGAATTCTGTACATTGAAGATATTTTGAAAAATTTTTTTTTGGAGCACTCCATAGTCGATACTGATGGCGAATCTGCATTTTTTTCTTTCATGTCTGTCTGTCTGTCTGTCTGTCTGTCTGTCTGTCTTTCTGTATAGGGATCACGCATCACGCCGAAACTACTGATTCAATTCAGCTGAAACTTGGCATGATTTTAGTTTAAACTAAGGAAATTGCTGTAGGCTACTTTTGATTCCCAAATTCTGATCGGTTTTCTTGCGGGAGGGGGTGAAAGTCAGAATGTGTATTTGGTTGTAACTCATGTTTGCGTTGTTTAATTTCACTAATTCTTTTTTTGTTAGAAATAACACATTTTTTATATTGTCCCATCAAAATTTGAACATTATCGGTTTGGTGGTTCGGAAATTACACAAACATTAAATAATAACGACACGCACGGCGCGTTCGGTACATACTAACTTCTAAGTATTCTGTGTATCACAGACGATCCACAGAATATCTAGATTCTAGATTCTAGATTCAAGAAGTGCCCACGTGATCGCGTCGCGTCGTCTTGAATGACAAAATAATTGTCAAAAATATTTTTTTGTGTGGAAAAAGGAGGAGGATGAGAACATCTTCCTTCAAACAAGGAGGATGTTCTCAATCGGGTTGCATGTTTTTTTTTATTTGGTTTTATTTTACACGATAACTCCGCTAATTGTGAGTTGATTTTGATAATTCTTTTTTTGTTTGGTAGAAAATACTTCAGAGGTGATCTTATATTTCGAAAACAGAGAGGTAGTTTTTCAAATATCAACAAAAAACAAATATCAGCTTAGATTTATCTGTATTTAGTTAGTCGAACGACAGAATTAAATTACCTGTCATTGAAGTAAATGTTTGTTCTTTTGGAGAAAACATATCAGCATAATAAGTAGCAGCATAAACAACCCATTAACCCACTGCTGGGCGTCGGGGCCTTCTCTCGCAAGGAGAGAGACAAGGCTATAATCCACCACGCTGGCCCAGTGTCGGTTGGTGGATGACATATGACATATGACTTAGAACTTAGATTCTAGGTACATTTCGGTTTCCTCGATATTTTCCTTCACCGTTTAATTACCGGCATTACGAACATGACTCAGAAAAGATAGTGGTGCGCGTGGTTTTGAACCCTGGGTCTCCGGATCAACAGTCGGCGTTCTCCCGACTAAGTCAGCTGTAGCTTACTAGACCAGCCGTAACTTAACGTATTATTTCAATCCAAATACTGTTTAAAATTTAAAGGTAGTGTTCAACAAGCTTCGGTAACCGAAGCAGACCGTTGTTAGGGTTCCGTACCTGACTTCGCTGTCCGTCCATACTTCCGTCTGTCACCAGACTGTATCTCAAGAACGGTGATAGCTAGATAGTTGAAATTTTCACAGACGATGTATTTCTATTGCCGCTTTAACAAAAAAATACTAAAACTAAAATAAGTATTTAAGAGGGGCTTATTTCCATACAACAAACTTGACTTTTTTACCGTTTCTTGCTCGATACTAATAACGTACCTGTCACAGGTTGACGCTTTCACTATTCACATAATATTAAGTTTTATGTTCTCTTTAAATGTAAGTAATTAAAATAAAATATTTTTTTAAGGGGGTCCCATACAATAAAATCATTTTATTTGCTAATGGTTCAGAACCCTTCGCGCGCGAGTCCAACTGGCATTTGACCGGTTTTATTTTTTCAAAAATTTTGTAATATCCTATCCTTTCCTAATATTATTATTCCTATATTTTCGTTTAACTCCATATTAATCTATAATAAGTATATATTTTTGTAAGGTTGAACTTGATGTGATGGTAAGGTAAAAGCCAAAAATTAAAAATATTTGCACCCGTTTTGGCGTAGATAATATAGGTGATTGGCGTTCACAATCAAAATAACAAGCAACATTATATTCTCATTAGATGGCGCTAATGCCAGTTTAAATCTAAAAGCACTAAAGGCCATTTAAATCAATGTTTTGCTATTGTGGTATGTATTTTTTCTTTCATCACTAGGTGGCGTTACTGGTATTCTAAATTGTACTAATAAGTTTTTGCTGCTAAAATGATTTTGATGCCGAATTTGGATTCTTTCGTTCTTGGATTTTTTTCTGTGTTACAATTAAATTCATACATTAACATTTCACTAAGCCTTGGCTTAGATTTACAGGTTCAACTTGCTTGAGTACCTATCATTAAAACTCAAAACTTTAATCATTTTGATTCCACACAGGCTTCGTTCAAAATTTTACGCGGGCGAAGTCGCGGGTAACAGCTAGAAAACAGCTTGCGGATAAAAAGAGAAAGTAGGTAATCAGATCATGCACATCAGCTTCAGAATTTTCGTAATGTATCCTATAAAATCCTACAAACTTAACACTTGCGGCTATGTTCGATACTACGAAACCTTAATAAGTATGTTTGATTTTGTTTAAAAAACAAAAATAAAGATGATAAAATTAAATATTTTTTTTTGTGGGAAAACAAATTCACTCGGTTTTAAAATGATTACATAATGCAAATATTTTGACGTACGATACTTCCAACTAATTTACACTATAAGTCAGTAACATCTGCTTACGCGAACGAAGTAGCGGGTTCAGCTAGTATTAAAATATATATATAAATATAAAAAATGGCATAATGTTAAAATACTCAGAATTTATGTTGTAATATTTAATTTATGTTGATGTGTTGTATTTTGGGTAAAAACTCATCTACTCACAGTGTAGAATGACTGTTACTTACCTACTTTACTATCTCTGAGAAGCGAAGCACACTGTCTGTGAAAACTGAAAGATTTCTTTTTGTGTACCTACTATACGCTCTACCTACTATAAAACGAGAGTGGGAGCACGTCCGCAAACAAAAGACAGTGTGTGTCGCGACAATGTAGGCAGATCGACCTTTGATGCGTTTTTAGGATTCCGTAAAACGTTAAAACGGAACCCTTACAGATTCGTCATGTCTGTCTGTCCGTCCGTATGTCACAGCCACTTTTTTCTGAAACTATAAGAACTACACTGTTGAACATTGTTAAGTAGATTTATTCTGTGAACCGCATTAAGATTTTTACACAAAATTATAAAAAAAACAACACATTTTAGGGGTGTCCCATACTTAGAACTAAAACTAAAAAAATGATTTCGTCGTACCCATACGTGTGGGGTTCTATGGATATGTCTTCAAAAATGGTGTTGAGGTTACTAGCATGTTTTTTTCTATACTGAATAATTTGCGCTAGAGACACTTCCAAAGTGGTAAAATGTGTCCCGCCCTCTGTAACTTCTAAACTAAGAAAATTATAAAACTAAAAAAATATACAATGTACACTACCATGCAAACTTCCACCGAAAATTTTTTTCAACTCGATCTAGTAAGTAGTTTTTTTATTACGTCATAAATGCACTACTATTGAAACATCGATCAAAGTTACAACGAACTACAACAAATACAAATACAAAAATCTTTAATGCTGTTTGCAGGTAAGATAAGATGATACAAAACATTTAAATAATTGACCCATACAAGAACTTAGGTATTATATTACTTGCTGCTACGGAACCCTTCATGGGCGAGTTGAGTGAGTGCGAGTCACTCTCACTTGGCTGCTTTTATTTAGTAAATAAAAGCAGCTTATATGTATAACTAGAAGTATATAAAGGAAGGCTTATATGTATAACTAGATGTCCGCCCGGCTTCGCCCGTGGTACATTATATAGCACTCATCGGGATCCCGTACATATCCAACGGTGAAAGAATGACTGAAATCGGTTCAGACATTCCTGAGAATATCGCTTTCAAACAAAAAAACTTCGTCAGCTACCTGCTACGCCACCTGTAGGAAGTCACACGGGAACGCGGCCGAACGTGATTTTCGTCGTTTGTCGTTTTTTGACGTCCCACGGGAACGTGATAAAAAATATCCTATGTCCTTTTCCTGGTCCTGAGCTACCTCCTCACAAATTTTCAACCAAATCGGTTCAGCCGTTCTTGAGTTATAAATGGTGTAACAAACACGACTTTATCTCTTAATATATATAAATCTCCTGTCACGATGTTTGTCCGCGATGGATTCCTAAACTACTTAGCCGATTTTAATCAAATTTGGACACCGTGTGTAGATTGATCCAACTTAAAAGATAGGATAGTTTTTATTTCGATTGGATTTGGGTTTGGGTTGGGTTTTATGTGATAATATCCGAGCGAAGCCGGAACGGGCCGCTAGTTTTATATATATAGATAGATGTATGCATAAACTGGTAGCGAAACACTGATAATTTCAAAGGTATCTAGCGACTCTAATGTGATGTCAGCAATTTACAGATTTTACCCCTTATTTTGTACCCATCAAAAACCTCTTATCTCTTAGGTATAGCCCACAATAACCATGTTTTTAGTTTATTTATAATATCTGTAAATATTAGCATGTTTAGTATAGTATCAGCAAGGTAGGTATCCGTGCAAACCGAGGCGGGTCGCTAGTTTTCATAGAAACAATTTAATATTGCGACTAAAACAATTTTTATAATGATACCAAAGCATGTGTTCATTTACTTGATGTTTAAGGGCCACCCCCTGTAAAAAATGCAGGATCAGTAGGTAGTAGGTACACCTCCTGGGTACATCCAGAATCATCATAATCTGCATGCTTTTCTGAATTCAAAACAGTACACAAATGCAGTCCTCATGCTACCTATGCACACTCAACATCTAGAGGTGGGCGATGAATCAACGAACAGTTCATTTTAACTGTTTACTAAGCATGAACGGATAGACTAGTTTACAGTTCTCCGGTAAACTAGTCGAAGAATGAACTATACAACCATTATTTTAGTTAAGGCTAGGTTATAAATTCTGTTTATGGCGTAAAGTAGTATAAAATTGAAATTAAACTCAATCAATCTTTATTCAATAAAATGTAGGTACTTTGAATCGTCAATAAGTTAGGTACAAATTCATTTAGATAGGGCTTATTTTATATACTTAGCTAATTCAATACTCATTCAATTAACGAAAACATGTAAGACATATTTAATTTTTAACATTAATAATAAATAACATTAAATTTCAAGCACCATAATAATAACATTTAATTAAAAAAATATATATAATTCTGCAATAGAATCG
Source organism: Ectropis grisescens (assembly GCA_017562165.1). Lineage (NCBI taxonomy): Eukaryota > Metazoa > Arthropoda > Insecta > Lepidoptera > Geometridae > Ectropis > Ectropis grisescens. The sequence continues at coordinate 5,316,044 of CM029767.1, forward strand.
TCAAAATAAAATGAAAAATGTAGATATTGATTGTTATAAAAATGTGGATATGTTCTCTTACGCTATTTTTATATCTAATATATAAAATTCTCGTGTCACAGTTTTCGTTGCCATACTCCTCCGAAACGGCTTGACCGATTTTGATGAAATTTTTTGTGCTTATCCGGTATCTATGAGAATCTGCCAACATCTATTTTTCATCCCCCTAAATGTTAGGGGTAGTCCACCCCAAAATTTTATTTTTTAGACAAAATTTTTAATTTCTATTTTTTATGATACAACATACAAAAATACATACAATCCTCAATTTTCACCCTTCTACGATCAACCCTTATTTTTTAAAAGCCATTTTAGTAATTTAATCATCGGTCGATAACTTATTAATCGTCATTTAATTAGTTATCCCCGCCAGTTGTCTACAGGTGTCACTTCTGACCCAGTAACCAGCACGATAATTTGGGGATCAAAAGCAGCCTATAGCATATATATAGTTTGAACACTAATCTCGGGAACTACTGAACCGATTAAAAAAAAATCGTTCACCGTTCTTTCATATTTATGTACGTAATCCTTGAATGCTGTAGGTTATATATATGTACCACGGGCGAAACCGGGGCGGGCCGCTAGTAGTTATATAAAAATAGCGTAAGAGATCCATAGAGATTTACAAAATAGTTTTTTTTTTACAAGAAAGGTTTCCTATTCCGTTTACGGCGTAGACTAGTCGAAAATTGAACGGTTTCTTAGACTAGTTCACTCGTTTCGTCGACACCAAAACCGTCGACGAGCCACCTCTATCAACTTCACTCAGCGCCCGGTCTAATTGTGCATCTTAGCTTCTTAGCGTTTCTTTGACGTCATGGGTTGCTGCCTGTCACTGTGCTGTTATATGCAGGCGTTGCTTACCATCAGGCACATGTTCTGCTCATCTTGTCACTCAATCATATGTCATAGGGACTGCCGATACAAGTGAAAACTAATATTCCGGAAGCTGGTAGCAAATTTTGGGTAGGTATTTGAGGATTTGAAAACTTGTCTATAGCTCTCCTATTATTCCCCAATACGGAGGTGAAGGAAGATCTGCCTGGTGAGAGGCGGGGCAAAACGGATCCATTTTTTTTTCTTATTTTTTTTTATTCAGTGAATATGTTTGTGGCAATATGCAATTTTATATGTTGTAGTTTAATGTTTAAAGAATTAAAAAATAACAGGCCAGATGATTTAGTCAGAGTGTTACTCGTAACACTGCCAGGCGCGTAGAAATATATTTTGCAAAAATACAATAAAATGGGTTTCAAGTAATTTGAAATATAAATTGGGTGTTATTTATAACTAATAATTGGCGATAATTTTGGAGGAACTATCTACCTTTCTGCCAGGTGATAAATTAAGGGGCCCATTTTGCCCCGCTACTCATCACTGAGGTCTGCGCCTCCGGGTAGGGATATAATAGGAGAACTATGTGAAGTTTTCAGCATCCCTCAAATACCTTACGTTACGTTAATAAATTACGTTTCACAAACAAATAGTGACGAAATTACAGGGCTTAGAGATATAACATCTTAAATCTCTGGGTGATGAGCGCAGTGCAGTGCTAGGTAACGATTTGGACTATTTATGTTCCAATAGCTGCGTGTCACTGTGCTGTCATGTGGCAGGCATGTTGCTTACCATCAGGCACATGTCCTGCTCGTCTCGTCACATCTTATTAAAAAAAAAAAGATACTGTGCTCAGAAGTTTCGAGTGACGTCACAACTCCGGAACCTTGATGATTTATATCAATGTCGGTTTATGATATAATTTGATAAAACAAAATTATGTGTATTTTACATATTTTTCCAAAATCTACCTGACAATTTAAATTTGCAGTAGAGCTGGCTTTAAATTTGCATGAATGAGGAGTAGGGCTGGGTTAATTATTTTATTTCAACCAGACAACTCTCATAAAAGTTTGAACGCGGAAGTTCGTGGTAGGTAGGGACACTTTTTCATACAAAGAACGTTACACGCTCTGGAGCATTGAGTGACGGTCCCTAGACGGACGGGCAAGCAAAAAAGACACTAAATCGAAAAGAGAGAGCGTCACACATTCACCCACATCTCTATTAGGTACTTCCTCATGAATCACGCCATTTAAATTTGGATTTTAGTAAATGTTGTTTGTTACGCTAGCAGCGCCCCGCGGTTTCACCCGCGTAGTTCCTGCTATTTACACGTGATAGTAACTTATGTGCTATACAAGACCGCAATCTGTGTTTTAAATTTAAATCCGAGCCGCCCAGATGTTTCGTCATGATTGAGCAACACACATTCAATCTTTCCAATTTATAATATTATTTGGATATGCCACACCGTAAAATTTTAATAAAACGCGTGTTATTATAATAAATTATAATAAGCTTAAAATAAAAAATTATAAACATTAGTGACAAATGGGTGAAAAACATGTCAAATTATTGACATCGACATTTCTCTGACACAGGGGGGCATTTCTATAATCTAAGCTCTAACACAAGAAATAAATAAACAAAATGATTGCATTTGAAATGTGTACAGTATTCTACTAGTCAAACCATTTCATTTGATAACCATATTGAGCGAGATGTGAAAAAAATGTAATTCGCCATTTTGTGGTGACGGCCATCTTGAATTTGAAATTTATCTATAGTACCTACTCTACTCAAATCAAATCAAATCAAATCTTTATTGCGTAAGTGGGTTTACAAAAGATGGTAAAATGATGTTTTTACAGTACGCCAAATACTGCCTTTCGGCATGCAAGTTTATAATTAAACGTAAGCAACCACAACCAGTTAAACAAAAGAAACTTACATTCATAGCATGACACATACACACTACAATACACTAAGTCAATTTGTCATTATTTGTTATTTGTTACTACGTTTGTTACAAAAATAAATTGCCTTTCCAACACAGATCAAGTAACATATTCCATTATTCCAATAACAATAAAAATGTTGGGTAGATGTTTTACATTTCAAACTTTGAAGGAAACGACGTCCGCCAGATACGCCAGTACAGTATCGGCTATCTATTCACGGTCAACCATGTTCGTATTTCCATCCGGCTGCCAAAGGTATTGTTATAAACTTATTGAAAATGTAAGGATAAAAAGCAAATGTCAAAATTGAAAATAAAATACAAATGATTGCATTCGAAATCTAAATAAAATATCAATAACATCACTAAAAATAATAATTATATGTCAGTTTGCTCAATATCTTACCTACTAAAAAATAAAATAATAGTAATATTTCAACTTGTTGCCGGAAAACGTCAATCTTATTAAACTTTTACATTCCAATGACACAAAATGAAAATCAAACAGAAAATGATTGTTTTCTGAATATGAACAAAACATTAATAACTTTACAAAACAACAATAATATGTCTCTTATCAATCAATCGTATATGTCATGAAAATTTATCAGCTAAGTATTCCTTCACAGAGTAATACGCCTTGTCAAGTAAAAAATATTTTAATTTGCTTCGGAAAACGGTAATTTCATTCGTCTTTATTATGCCCTCCGGCAAGTTATTGTACAATAGTGGAGCCATACTTAAAGCACTGTTAGACATTAAGGCTGTTCGCCTAAATGATAGACGTATCTTGTGATTGTTCCGTATGGACTTTAGTTTGCTGTACATGCTTAAATTGTTGCGCACAAACATTACACACTCGTAAATGTAAAGACTAGGCATAGTGAGTATTTTCAGACTTTTGAAGTAGGGTTTACAGCTCACTCTTTGTTTAAGTTTACAAATCGCTCTTATGCATTTCTTTTGGGCTTTGAAAACCGATGCCTTATCAACACTGTTTCCCCAAAACATGAGGCCATACCTAAGTGATGAGGACACGTTACCATTGTATGCAGTCAGAACTGTTTCCCTACTTACTATTTTAGACAGCATACGAAGTGCATATGACTGCTGGTTCAGTTTAGTTCGCACGCTTTCTATATGATGTTTCCAGCTTAAACAACAGTCAACATTTAACCCCAAAAATTTGGTGGTTTCAATATTATCAATGTCTTGATTCAGTACTTAACGTTAAGGTTTGCTATTCTCTTAACTCTATTTCTGAATGTCATAATTTTAGTTTTAGTCAGATTTATTTTTAAATTATTCCTGGTCAACCATTTGATAATATCCCTAAGTGCCTGTTCCATTTGACTCTCTATCAATGCCCCATTTTCTCCTGTGATTAGCAGAGTACTGTCATCAGCAAACATAACCATGGGATGATCAGTTACCTTAGGCAAGTCATTTATGTATATGATGAACAATAGTGGTCCTAACACACTACCCTGTGGCACACCATACTTTACATTCTTATATTCCGATGTGCTTATAGTTTCCTTTTTCAGATCTGGACATACACTACTGATATGGGTACATTGATGACGATTATTTAAGTATGATTGGATTAGTTTATTTACATTTCCCCGAACGCCATATGCATCAAGTTTATTTAACAACAACCTATGATCTACAAAATCAAAGGCCTTAGTAAGATCCATGAACAAGGCACATGCTGGTACACCATTATCTATACTTTTCATAACAGTGTTTAAAAAATTGTACATGGCTAAGTTGACAGACTTTTTCTTTCGGAATCCCACCTGTTGCGATGCAAAAAGATTTTTTTGTTCAAAGAAGTTGTAAACACTATCATATATAACCTTCTCAAACACCTTTGACAACACTGGGACGAGAGCTATCGGTCTATAGCATTTTATGTCATACTTATTTTCTTTCTTAAATAAGGGTTTGATTACGGTTTTTTTAAGTTTTTCAGGAAAAATACCTTTAGTAATACACGTGTTTATAATATGACTCAACACATGACACACTGTACCCGATACATGTTTTAATACTTGAGTCGATATGTCATCATATCCGGTGCTAGCTGTGTTTTTTAAACTCATAATTATTTTTTGTATATCTTGTGGTATCGTGGGTTTCATAAACAATGAGTTAGGGTTTGAGGTAATATGCGTGTATTTTGTATTTGAATCTGTAGAATTACTGGGTAAGTGGTCAATAAAATGGTTATTAAACAAAGTGGCCACTTGAGTGGGATCCTTAACCAATTTACCATTAATTTTTAGGTGTATACTCTCATTCGGCACATTGTGCCTGGGACCGTTTATAATTTTCCACATAGCCTTACTTTTATTTGTGGCTTGTTTGATGTAGTTGTCATTTTGGGATTTTTGTGTAAGCTTTATTATCTTATTTAGTCTAAGTGATAACAGTTTAAAATTGGATTTATTTTGTGGTGTTCTATTTTTTCTATAAGTCCAGAGTAATAATCTTTTTTTTTACAACATTTTTTTATTCCTGTTGTAATCCACTTAGGTCGTTGTTGTGGAGTAATTTTTATTTTGCATTTAGGGAAACACAAGTCATAAAAAAGTTTAAATATGTCATGAAAATCGTTAAAAGCAATATTTGGATCATTTTGGTTTAGAATGTCAGAAAAAGAGACAGATTCGAGGCATTCTTTGAATTTGTCCATATTTTCACGTGCGTAGTGCCGTTTTACAATGGTCCAATGCTTAATGTGAAAAGTTGGTTTTACTGGGCAGATTAGTAACTGAGCTAAATGGTCAGAAACAGCAAGTTCCAAAAGCCGACCCTTACACTTTTTCACATTGCATAAAATATTATCCAAACAGGTTCCACTCGTTAATCTAGTTGGTTCATCAATTGTAAAAGTTAGGTTGTAAGCCGTGGCCAATTGTTTAAACTCATCGACTTTACTATTGCTTTTTAATAAATCAATATTAAAGTCGCCGCACAGAATTATTTTTTTTGTACCAAGACTTGTATTACTGAGTAGTGCGTTCAATTTTGAAAAGAAAATATTATAGCATATAAGTGAATTTCGAGGAGGTCGGTAAACACACAAAATTATTATTTTATGGTCGATCAGTTCTATTCCCGAGCATTCAATTGCCCCTTCAACACTATATTTTTGTAACCCTGGGAGTAATTTAAACTTGTGATAGTCTCGAACCAAAATGCAAGATCCACCATGTCTACTTGTCCTACAGTATGAGGACGCAAGACTGAAATTTGGGAGTTTCAATAAGTTGATGTCACTTTTCATCATGTTGTGTTCAGTCACACATAACACATCCAAAGTAGTGTTATTTTCAATAGCTACCGTGTCCAAGCTAGCAGCAATCAGATCCAACTTACTTAATAGACCATCTACGTTTTGATGCATTATTTTGATGTCATTATTGACGAAAAAAATGCTTTGATTGCACGGAAGAAGCCATTGCGCATGTTTGTGTGCCTACATTAACTTTAGATGGTCCACCCTGACTTTTTTCGGTTTGTGTAATATCTTGTGAGATGCATAATGTCTGCACTTCAACACTACCAGTACAGTTGCCTTGTGATACATTATAAAGCCTAAAATTATTCTTGAATGTGATATGTAAAATTTCCTTCAATATGCTTCTACATATATTAATACTAAATTCTTTTCTGCGAGGACGAACTCGACTGTATGACATATCTACTACTCAAGCTCTTTCATTTGATACCCATATTGAGGTAGGTTGTGAAAAAATATTTTATGCGCCAATTTGAAATTTAAATTGGGTGTAATACAAAATTGGGATTCTCACACAGAGAGATTATCTATTTATCTGCCAGGTGATCTAAATTGACGGTTCCATTTTGCCAAATTTTGCTACCTGCTCTCGGAATACTAGTTTTAGATTGAAATAGCTATTTTTTGACGGCATATTATAATACTATGAGGACAGATTAGCTCTTGTTTGGAATACTGTACTTACCTTTGGAATGGGTCAACTAAGTACCAGATGATGACCCAGGGATCGATGTTGAGACGTCTCAAAAAACTCAGAGGCTACGATACCTAATTCTAAAAAGACTCAAAAGTCAACATCGCTGCAAAGTTGCTAGCTTATCGGTGTTGTACATACATTTCGGAGAATGCAGCTGACTAGCATAATCTAACAACGCCTTGCCGTTTTTCTTTGGGGCTGCTCGTAGCTTGAAAAAGCGGTTTCTTTTCATAGTTGATATTCCAAAAACTCGAATGAGGAAATTTGACTCCACTTTCGTATTAAGAACGTCTCGGAAGCCTTCCCTGGGTGACATCGACATTTTTTTCCGAGAGCTCTCAAAATCGATACGAAATACAAATACAAAATCTTTATAGCTGTTTGTAGGTAAGATAAGATGATACATAAAACATTTTAAAAGTTGCCCTATACAAACTGGCCTCTGCGAGAGGCATGCAATATGTCTGGCGAGACAATTTGTTGTAGTCTTAATTTATAAATGAAAAAAATTAAATAATGGTCAGCTGATTAAAGTCTTCTTCTTCCGCATCTTCTATTAATTTCTGGTTTTTATTTATGTCATCTGATTCTTTATCTTCATCATCTTCATCAAAACTGCAATTTTAATGAAACACTGGGTAAGTTACGGCTGGTCTAGTCGGGAGAACGGCGCCTGCCGATCCGGAGACCCCGGGTTCAAACCCCACACGCACCACTGTCTTTTCGAAGTCATGTGCGTAATGCCGCCAATTTAAAAACGGCGAAGGAAAACATCGTGAGGAAACCGACATGTACCTAGAATCTTTCGAAGTCATGTGTCATCCACCAACCCGCACTGGGCCAGCGTGGTGGCCTTAACCCTCTCCTTGCAAGAGAAGGCCCCGAGTCCCAGCTGTGGGAACATTTTGTGGGCTGTTGATGATTGATGACTGTGTAAGTACTAAGCACAGGTTCAACCTAGAACTGTGCAGTAGGTACTGACAGCATTCTTGGGACGGATCTACGGAAACGACGGAAACTAAGTACCCAGCTGAAGCTTTGGATTCAATTAAATAACAGCGAGAGACTAATTAGCAATGATGCTCTAGTTTGCGAGAAACTTTATTAACAGGCCGCCAAATTGGAAGTTTAGTTGTATTTTATGGAAAACATTTCTGAGAGTGTCTTAATCTTCTTTATATATAAAAATGTTATGTTGGTTTGTTTACGCTTCAAAAACTCAAAAAGTTCTGCACCGATCGAGCTGAAATTTTACAATGATATATAATCCGCATCAAGGATTGTTTTTATCTAATTTTTGGATCACAATGTGCTACAGCGAAGCGTGTCAGGGTACAGCTAGTGATCTATATAATCTAATTCCACCTAGCCGTTTTATGGAATGCTGGGAGGTCAAAATAATGACACTGTTTCATGGTTCACATTTATAAGATATGAAGAGGGTCGATTTTGCTTTCGTTGTAGAAGCAGCCAGTGCGCAATGCGCTCTGTGAGTGAATTTATGCCAAATTGATACAATTTTGATGTCTTTACTTCGAGAGTTTACGCGCGACGGTTCAACGTAACTTAATACTTGACTTGGCTCTTTAGGGAGTACTTAGGTAAGTCTGTTGCTAAGAATATGTGTTCAATTCAGATATTTGTTCTACATGAGTTGTACCTCAGTTAACAAGTTCCCATAATATATACCTACTTTGTTTAGTTTGGAGCTTTAAAGTAGGTACTGTAATACATATCCACCAATATTTTTTGTTTATAATAAAATAAGAAAATTCGTGTAACAAAGACAACATTAAAAATCAAATCCGCTTTCAAGAAACGCTTCAAAATCTGTCTATTCCTTTAAAATCTTAACTGTGCCACATGCAAACACAGATACACTAAGGCAGACACAATACAAAAACACTTTATTACACCACAAAACAATACAGAAAAACAGTGATCGAGTTTATAACACATCGTTTTTTAAACACATCGAGTTTATAACGCTCTCGTTAAGCCGGAGATTAAAAATACTTCCATTGAACCCTTTGTAGAAGACACCTCATGCAGAGCTTTGTGAGCTTGTAGGAAAAATGCAGTAAAATCCCTTTGTACCTTTGAAGATCGTTCCTACTGTAGACATCACAAGGAGCGCATAGCAAACCATAAAATAGAATGTAAATGTTTTGTAGAATCACCTTCCTACATATCTGCAATCTGGAAATGGAAATATTAAGTATTGGGTTGGGTACAGGAAGGTAAAGTGGGTTTGTAGATTAGGGATACGTACTATACGTCGCTGTGATCGACGCTGTTTGTGGAAATTACCAGTGTTTAGGGATGAACGTGGTCTGGTGGTATGGAAAAAGCTTGCTTATGAGACTTATTTAAAACAATAAGAAAAAATTTAATTGATTCTAGTCAAAAATTACATTTGGTAAAACTTTTTTTAAAGTTACTTGTCCGAGGAAAGATTCTCTAATGACGACCACGAACCGGTTGAAACAGTGTAGGACGTCCCACATGAATGACCGACGATTGTCTCAGTCACGGGAAGTCTATCGATGGAGGCGACACAAGACCGGTCATTGAGGAATTCTTTGGGGGAGGTCTATGTCCCAGCAGTGGACGTGTGTAGGCTGCAGATGATGATGATTTTGAAAGAGACTTAGGGCAGTTGGCCTCTAGTGCCCACAGAACTTTGAGCTAGTGCCGAAAACTCATACCCTACTAACCTAATACCAATTTTACTGTATTTAGGTTGGTAAAACCATTTTGCCCTGTTTCTTTTGAGTCGTATTTGGGACACGATCAACACATTAACTAATTGACCTATAAAAGGTTATCATTTTCTTCTATTCATAAAGCCCTATAAATGCGGATTTTTCATACATAAGTTTGATATTTGTGTTACATTGCGACATAAATGTTGACGATTTCTTGATCGGTTTTACTTATTACTCGAACGATTATTGAACGTTTGTGAATGAAGCAATGAATACAGAAACAGTATTATAATGTAACAGGATAAAATCAACACAGAACTGTGTATGCATAAGCATAGCACAAGCAGCCCTCTAAATGTTCCCACCGCTGGGACTCGGGGCCTTCTCTCGCAAGGAGAGAGTCTAGGCCATGATCCACGCTGGCCCAGTGCGGGTTGGTGGAAGACACATGTCTTTGAAGAATTTTAAGTACATGTTTGTTTCCTCACGATATTTTCCTTTCCTTCACTGTTTTAAGTTAGCGCCGATTTAACTCAATTAGTGTGTATCATAGTTGGTACCTATACTTTGTTCACAGACAAGGTATTCATATACTTAATGTTAACTTCATAACAATAATTAAAGTTTATTAGTTTTATTATTTATTTTGCGGGATGGTCATTGGTCAATGTATAAATAAATATTTGTTTCGCATGCCCGATTTCCGTGTCTCGTATGTAGTCAAGTAGTATCCGATTGAAAATCAGTAATCCACGGAAATATAATTATTGGCTGGAGACAGGACGATCGGTAAACTAAATTGACTTAAATTTATAGTTGGTTTTAAAGTCTGTATTACAAAATTTTACCAGAATATGACTCTTGCCTATGCCTATGCATACGCGGAAAAACAAATGGACCGGGAACTGCGTGGGTAAAACCACGAGGCACTGCTAGTTATTATATACATACTTAGTGAAATAAGTAATTTTTACTACAGGTAAGTTCTAGTTGCATTATTCAAGATTATCTGCTTGTCCAGCTACCAAGCCGCCTTAAATCCATGGGCCTGAAAGAGAAACATTGTTAAAGCATCGACGCAAATAGCGACCGAGACCCATCTTCCACCGAATCGAAGTCCCATCCCATCCGGTCTTTCATCATATCACTCCGTGCTAGACCACTCGGATTTAGGAAATCCATGCAATTAGCAGTCATGAAAACCTGGCGGATAACATCGTTTGAGATAGCGTGGCGAGGTATTCTTTTAGCACTGCTAGTGCAAGAGAGGTCAGAGAGAACCGGTCGACTGCAACGTCTGCAACACCACATTAGGAACGGCGCGATTCACAATACGGTTTGCCCAAACGGAAGAAAGTGGTTATGCAAAAATAGTGGAATTCATGACGTTTTCGGTGTGAGGTAAGCGAAAAAACTGTACACATACACCGGACTTCCACTCAGCAACAGACGAGATATGATCATGATCTGTGAAGCTTAAGCACGTATTGAGTAATTTGTTTCTGTATTTGTGAATATATCGGGCTTTCCCATAATCGCGAAGATGGAATTACGAGTATAGGAAAATCGGCACTTGGGCACGACGCTCTCCCAAGATCCCTGAATTCGATCAATAGAGATATTATTGTTATGCTTGGTACTTCTGAAAGTATTTTAAATTTGGTTGCTATGAGCCAACGGCAAGACAGCTGGAAAAGCCACACCACCAGATACAGGTTGGATCTCTTTGCCCGAGATAACTTACTTAACCACTCTCGGTTAGATAAATCTATCTTTAAAGCAGCTTCCAAAGTTTTCTGAAGTTATAAATAGTTATAATACATTGTGCATCAGGTCTGCATGCTTCCAAAGTTGATCACATCTCATAAAATATGATTGAACTTGGGGTAAATTGCAAAAAGAAGTACTTACTTAGTATTTAGTATTTGAAAGCCAAGTGCGAAGAGAGAGATGTTCGTAGTAATACGAGTATACCAATCACGGTATTTATTATAGTCATGGCATATTGAGACCTTCGTCTATTACACCGACAATATCGGGTCCGATGCGATAAGTCGTTTCGTGTTGCATGTATTCCCCGCGCCACCAACTTCCATCACAGGCCACAACTTTCAGATGGCAATTAAAGATCGCAACACGACGATGATGGGGATCTACGCTGGAGGAAAATTTCCTGCAATTTTTTAAGATGTAAGCCACAGAATTACTTTTATAAATGAAAAATGTGTAATAATAATAAATTTTGGCAGTGTTCCTGCCTGCCAAACCAAAAATAAAAAAGCAATGGACCTTTGAGCTAGTGGAGTTGATATATACATATGTATATTTAAAATAAATATATAATAAATAAATATCGGTGGACAATTCTCACACAACACCATCTGACCTCAAACTAAGCAAAGCTTGTAATATGGCGGCCAGTTAGCTGATATAATACTTATATAGTTGTAAATATATACTTATTATACAAACACCCAGACACAGTGCAAATATTTGAATTCATCACACAAATATTTGCACTGGGTTGGAATCGAACCCACGACCCTCGGCTTTGCAGGCAGAGTTCCTACCCAATAAGCCACGAGGCCGGTCTAATATATATAAAAATACACATTAACTCATAAAACACCTAGAAAATAATTTAATTACAGTTTTTTTTTTTTTTTTTTTTTTTTTAAATTATCCACTCCACAGACTCCGGGGTCCGTGATCTTTGTCATTACAATAATCTTTTTTTTACATTTCTTGGATAAGGAGAAGAGGAAAATAGAAGGGATTTGGGTACATTTAAAATCTAATTCTAGTGCTCGTCTGTAGAACCGATCACTACCAGTTGGGATTCCGCTAGTAATCGACTCGACATCGAGTGTTTGCCTAATTGCCTTTTGCCATTTGCCTAAGCTGCCTCCTCCCGGCCCAGAGCCTCCACAACGGCCGCATTTCTGTCCCTGATGGCCATCTGTAGGTTGAAATCGCGGATGGTCTTCGATGATGCAGCCACGCTCGCCGCACGAACCGACCGATGGCGTCGTCGGTGTCGTCAGCGTAGTATGTGAAGGTCCCGTGTGCCGTGAGATTGCAACTACCGCATGAGGCACGCTCTCGTGCAGCTTCATGTTTGCCTTGGTTTTGATTACGATTACCGACTCGTATGTTAGTCCCTGAGCTTCATGGATGGTAAGGATGCGTGACCCGGTGCCTGACCCATAACCCTGGTTTGTCAGGGTCTCCTTCTCCTCTTGAGTGTGAACTAAGAAGAGGGTGTTTGGTTGGGTGTTGGGTATTTGCGCTCCCTTATATCTTCTCTGCTCTAGGGACTTTATACGGGACGCTGAGGAGTACATACCGGAGTATATTTCCCTCAGTGCATATGCGACGTCCATTGGGTTTCGATGTGTGCAGAGCAACTCCTGGCTGATCTTTGTTACCAGGTTCGGGCGATGATACCTCATTTCGAAGAGATTTTCCCTGTCGATATAAGGCAACTGATTGACGTCTCCAATGAGGACAATTTCGCCAACACCAGACAGCCTTGAAGCCATCACAATGGCTCCAAAATGGTTCATGAGAGCTTCGTCCACCATGAGGCGGCTGAAACTTTCTCTACCGAAACCATTTACCAGAGCAGAAGCCATGGTTCGCACTCTGGTTTTGACCAGGTTTCCGATTCGGTGCGATAGCTTTTCTCTTAGATCTTTGCTGCCTCAGTTGTTGTAGTAATGATGGCGTCCTTGTCCACGTCGAAGTGTCTAATCACCCATGTTGTTTTTCCACATCCTGGAACTCCGTTGACCCACTGTATTCTCGGTACCTCCCAATTTTCCCAATCTGCTTTGACGTTTCCGTTCCTTCGATGGTCTTGGCCATCTCTAGGATCTTATCGTCCAGCATAATCTTGGTGCATCGGGCAGTAACTACAATTGGGTCGTTTGGTGGTGTCGCATAAACGGGCACTCCCGCGCGCTCTGTCTCTCTCGTTCAGTGTCACGAAGCCATTTTCAGCACTGTAAGCTGCCATATACTGTCCTGTCATGGTTCCCTTGATGACCCGGGATGTGACATTATTGTAAATGGCTGCTTCGGCCTCCTCGAGTTTCGCCTTTAAAAGGCTTTCACTTCCTAGCCTATAGGACTGCATGATGTTTTCGCAGGTCTTGAGGTTGACTTGTCGTGTCGCGCTCAGTGTGGCTATGAATTCGATGAAGGCGTTACGTGCATGGCTCCGCGGCTCCGAAGCCGTGACATAGCGGGGCGGTTCAACCTGTCCCATGTCGGCTCTCGTTCGGGCTGTTTGTTGCTGTGAAGCTGCTTTGGGGGTCTTTGACGTCGAGGGGGGTGATGAATGGGATGTGATTCGGAGTACGCTCCTTGCCGCTGCGTTGAAAGCAGTCACGAACGCCGTGTTGGTGCCTCGGCTGCCAGTTAGATTGGCTGAGGCTTTTTCCGCGGCTGCCCTCTGCTGTACTCTTTCGGAGCCGGTTTGGATGGTCGAACTAGGAACAGGATGTCCCCAGCTGTCAGTTGCATTTGTTTGGTCGTGCGAAGGGGTTCTGAGGAAGCTCAGATTTTCCCCCCTGTCTTCGTATACGACAACCTCATGATGTTTAGAGGCCTCAATGCAACCCAGCCGGTCTGCGACTCTCGCTCTTGAATATTCGATTGCCATCGCATCCACGCTTATCACCCGGGGTGTTTCACCTGCATTTCTGCTCAGATGTGCGAGCAGCGCACTTGCCTGTGTGAAAGGCGTCCGACCTTCCGAGTACTCTATTAGTGCAATCGTTTTGTTCTTCGATCGCACCAAGCGAAATCGGTGGCCGTCTAACTCGCACACCGGCATGGCGTCATAGGTTTTCCGCTTCATCGTGACTTTTGCGGTACTCCCATTGAGCAGGCGAGACAATCCAGGCGACAAACGGGCTCGTTTCCGTTCCCAAGCGAAGCAAAAGCTTATTCCGAATCTTTCTTTGTTGCTGTCCATGAAGAGAGCCACTCCGCGGATACGGATCCCTGCTTCTCCTCGGTCTGCGTTCTCCAGTAGTTGTTTGACGGAGATGCTCTTCGAGGAGTTATGTTGGGCGGGAACCGCATGCCGCGCGGCGTCCACAGACAGCGGGGCAGAGTGTGGTGGTGATGGGGGGCGCGTATTTGATTTAGTGGAGTTTCTCATGGCCGCTATGCGGAATGAGCTCTCCATGAAGGACAGGAGCCGTGTTCTGTTATCTGGATCTACTAAGATGTTGTGGAGATCCGAGACAACCAGTCTTCTGTCGATCATAGATTCGAGCTCATGTCTTGCGACCATGAATCGGGGACAATCGACTAGCACGTGCCAGATCGTTTCGGGTTGGTCGGGGTCACACTCGCATGCCGGACTGCTCTTGAGCTTAAATCTGTACAGGTAATCTGCTATTCCTCCGTGTCCCGTCAACGCTTGTACCTGGAAGGAGTCAGTTTCGTGGTTCTCATCACCCGATATGCGTTTGCTATATCAGGGAGGAACGTCTGGGTGACTTTTCCGGTGTCCGAGGTCTCATATCGATCCTGCCATTTCTTGACCGATTCTTCGCGGATTTTCCTTTTGACGTAGGACAAGGGATCCCTCTCGTAGTCCCTGGTGACTCCGTGAGTGCCGCCGATTTGGCCAATTCGTCGGCTCTTTCATTGCCGACGGTGCCAACATGCGCTCTCACCCAGAAAAGACGAAGAGATCTCCTTCAGCATTTATCTGTTCAATGTTTTCCTTTACGCACTTAGCCAAGGGGTGGCTCGTTTTGGGTTACTTAGCAGTTCGAGTGAAGATCGGGAGTCACTCAGGACATTGACTTCTGGGTCCTTGCTCTTTAACGCCATTTGAGTTGCCCGGTAAAGAGCATAAAGTTCCGATTGAAAGACTGTGCATTCGGAGTGGAGCTTGAAGGTCGAGTTCTTGACCTCTCTGCCATTCTCCCACCATGTTAGAGCAGCTCCAACTTTACCTTCAATTTTACTGCCATCAGTATAAATTTGAGGCCCTTGTGGAAGATTGAGGTGTCTTCTAGGAGCTCGTACTCTACGGATAACTGCGTGGACGGATGGGGTTGGTCTAGGCAGTTAACATTCTGTTCGAGCTCCACTTCTGGTGGGAGGTAGTCTTGGGAGAGGTTCTTTTTACTCTGTACAAATTTGCCGCTTCCTGTATTCTCAGATCCAGATCGGAGCAGGCCGGAAAGGGCAAGTGATGCTTTCAGAGAAACAGTACGGTACGACTTACAGATTTTCTGGGCAAAACCTCTTTGGATAGCGTTCAACTGAGACTTGTTTTCCTCGAAGTCTGCCGCTTGCGCCCATACACTTGAGGCATACATGATGATAGGTTCCACCACCGCGACGTAGATAGTTCTCGTGATTTCGCCATTTAATCCCAGTTCACCTTCGCTGCACATGCGAGCTGTCTATAAATGTTCGCCACTTTTTACATTGGGCGGTCACATGTGCTTTAAAGTTGAGCCGGCGGTCGATCAGTAGGCCTAGCAGTTTAACTTCC
This sequence comes from Ectropis grisescens, assembly GCA_017562165.1. NCBI lineage: Eukaryota > Metazoa > Arthropoda > Insecta > Lepidoptera > Geometridae > Ectropis > Ectropis grisescens. The sequence continues at coordinate 5,332,127 of CM029767.1, forward strand.
TCGACCAGATTTAGCCGGACGCCGGACATGACTATGTTTGGAGTTTCGTATTTCAACTTTTTGTGAAAAGCATCGCGTTGGTTTTATGCGCTGCAAAGTTGAGTTTGTTAGTGTTACCCCATTGCACTGTCATGCTCAGCGCCCTGCTCGCCTGCTGTTCGATGATATTCGAGTTGCCTGTAAACACGAGAACGACGTCGTCTGCGAACGCTTGACAGTACACTCCCTCTGCTTCTAGCATTCGCAGTAACGAGTCTAGGATCACATTCCAAAGGTCGGTCCGCAGATCGACCCTTGGACGCATCCCTTGGTTGTTTCCTTCTCGTAGACTGCTCTTGCATAGTTGACCTTGATTTTACGGTCGCTGAGGTAAGAGTTTACCATGTCGTAGAGGTTTGTTGGGCACCTCTTCTTCGCTAATTGATTTTTGAGGGTGGGCCACCATGCATTGTCGAAGGCGCCTTCTATATCCAGGGAGATTAAGAGTACGGTATCTTTACTGTCTACTCCTTTTTTGATGTGCTCTACCAGGTCATAGAGGGCGTCTTCAGTGCCTCGCTGGGGCATGAAACCGTACTGTTTCCTACTAATAGTTGGGAGGAGATGCCATTGGAGACGGTTTACCAGAAGCTTTTCGACGATTTTCCTAGAACGGACAGAAGACCTATGGGGCGGTATGATTTTGGATGTGTGTAATCTGTCTTACCGGGTTTGCGTAGTATGACCACGTGCGCTTCTTTCCATTGCTTGGGGAAGTATTTCAGCGACAAGCATTTGTTTGCTATCGCCAAGAAAACCTTCCATTCGCAACGTATGGCTGCTGCACAGATATCAGCGGTTAGCCCGTCTGTACCGGGAGCTTTTTTTCGGATTCAGAGTTCTCAGTACTGATTCCAGTTCCGCTGATGTGAATGGTGGGTCATTTTCCGGTAAGCCCATAGGCATTTCTGTCGTTCGCTCCCGTAGCTCTGTATGACAAGGTTGGTCTGTGCTCTCAGAGTCGTCGGGATAGAAAGTTTTGGCAAGTAGTTCTGCAGATAGCTGCGGGGATAGAGTGTTACCTTCGGTGTCTCTTAGGAGTATTTCTTCCTGTCTTGTCGAAGTTTGTTTCGCATTTAATTACAGTTTAAGTAAGAGGACATGAAAGTTACGTTAACATTTCGATGACGACGGTGTCTGATTATTATTTCCCCTTACTAAAGTTTCGGTTTAATTGGAAGACTTTCTGAATCAGTTCGAATAAAAGTTTGAAATATGACGTAGAAATATCAAGTTTCGAATGAATGTTAACTTGAAACGAATTTTCGAAATCAGGCTGTGAAATTTGGGCTTACAATGTTTAAAATACAATCACTATTACGACGTTTGATAAAAATTCGTTTGGGAATACATATTTTACAATAAAACATTTTAAGCTACTCGTACCATGTTTATAAATTATAGTTTTGAGCATCGATAGTGTTGAGTGTCCGGACGAGCTAGAAATGGACTTTATGGTACCTACGCTTACGAGTATGCAGAGTGTCACGCAGCAATTTGAACTGGAATGATTCCTGCTGGAATAATGGCCAAATAACTGAACTGGAATAGTCACTTCCTAACTCTGCACTGGGCTCGTCACCCAGACATTTAAGATTACTTATTTACAAGAACAAAATTAAAAATTTTGACTAACCCCCGACTACCTCAGATTTGTTATCCGTACAACATTCTACTAGTCAAGCCCTTTCATTTGATACCCATGAAAAATGAAAATGAAAAAACATTTATTTACATAAACATAAACATGAAATAGTTTTTCAGTAAGTCAAGTTTTATTTATTTATAGCCTATGTTTATGGGTGGCACATCATAGAATACACTGCAGCTCCCGCACTAGGCAACGCCTGTGACGCGGGAACCAAGATACGAATTTCCAAAATGTTGAAGCACCTCTAATTGTACAAAACACAAAATAAATTCAAAAACAAGTTCAGGAACAGCAAAAAATACATATATACCTATCAATTCAGGCTTATTTCTCTGGTAAAACTATACAATTCTCACACTACCTCTCATTAATCCAAAAGGTAAAAAAGGAAATTACTATCATGAGATACGATTTCACTAAATGTAAACAACATAGGGATATTAAGGGAGTTGTGAAAAAACAATTTCGCCATTTTGTGGAAGCGGCCATCTTGGATTTGAAATTTGTCATAGTGCAATGTATTCTACTAGTCAAGCCCTTTCGTTTGATACCCATATTGAGGTAGTAGTGAAAAAAATAATTCGCCATTTTGTGGTGGCGGCCATCTTGGATTAGATTTTTTATAGTGTATAGTATTCTACTAGTCAAGCCCTTCATTTGATACCCATATCGAGGTAGGTTGTGAAGAAATATTTTGTCCGCCATTTTGTGGCGGCGGCCATCTTGAATCTATATTAACCAAACATAGCTAAGAACATCCGCACGGATACTAACTTTCAACTAAAAAAACCGCATCGAAATCGGCCCATCCGTTTGAGCTCTACCGGGGCCACAGACAGACATACACACAGACAGACAGACAAACATTACGTCAAACTTATAACACCCCTTTTTTGGTCGGGGGTTAAAAATTAAGCTAGTTGAAGACATTCAATTGTAGGTAGTTGTGATTTAATATTAATTATACGTGGACTACCTAATTATACTCCAAGAGATAGCACCAAATTTTGGGTAGGTATAATAATAAATATCTAATAAATAAATTTTAGTGGAAAATTCACACACAATACCATAATATTTGAGGCAAGCTGAAAACTTGTAACATAACTCTCCTATTAGGGATCCATAAATTACGACACACGAATTTCATGAATTTTATACTCCTCCCCTGTCCTTGTCACAGTTGGTAACATGTTTGAGACCTCCGCTCTACCTAGTGTGATGTCACATAGTTTGCATATTTCGTTTAAATTTAGTTTTGTAATACTTAGATATGAAATACGATAATTTTTAACATGTGACGTAACAAAATTAGAGTGCCCTCCCCTCCCCTTGTGACACGATGTCACACTTCATCGACCCTTCCCTCCCCCTTGACGTGTGACGTAATTTATGGATGGCCCCTGATACCAGCCAGGTCTGCATCTCCATGTTAGGATTTAGGATATAGTAGGAAAAGTTTTCAGCTTGACTTTAATACCTCCCCAAAATTTGATGCCAGTTCTCGGATTATTACGAGTGTCTCATGTCGACACAAAGAAGAACGAACTTTTGACAACGAAATGACAACCTCTTCGTCTTCAAACTTTCAAAAGGGGGCGGGCCATTTTTTAATGTAATCCTTATTCTGCTTACCCACAGTTCTTACCGTATCATACCGTACCCTTAATGGAGTTTGTTTCATCTTCCATTTCGAAGTTACCAACAGTTGGTCTAGTAGGGAGTACGGCAACTACAAATCCGGAGCAGAGTTCGAATCCCACGTGCACCAAAGTCTTGTCGAAATTACGTGCGTTATGCCGCTAACATCAAAATGGTGAAGGTAAAGATCGTGAGGAAATCGGCATGTGTTTATAATTTTTCGAGGTGATGCGCCATCTACCAACTCGCAGTGGGCCAGTGTGGTGGATTGTGCCCTTGACTCTCTCCTTTAGAGAGAAAACCCCGAGTCCCAAAACTGGGATCATTTAGTGCGCTGTATATTATGCTTATGTATCTTCCATCTGAACTTTCAAATTTTCAACTTCAAATTCTAACTCGAGCTACTGTTACCCTTCCTAAAATGTAATCCTAGCTACGACCCTGGGTTTCACCCTTGAAGACCGGAGTCCGGCCCTGGGGTATGCACGGGTCGAGACGATTTAAATTTCAAAACGTTCGCAGCGGGGTGTACCTACTCTCGTGGCCATTTCGGCGGTTGATTTTCATCAGCGAAGTCCTTCAGTGGCGGGTATTTTAAAGGTTGCCTTTATTCCGACAACACCCCTTGATGGCTGCCGACAAATTTGTTTGACGATAATTCGAGGAAATAAAAACGGAAATGAGTAGAAAAGAGTTGAAATGTGCAGAAAAGAGCTGATATATGCAGAAAAGAACAGATATATGCAGAAAAGAGCTGATATATGCAGAAACGAGATGAAATGGGCAAAAAAGAGTGAAAAAAATTAATCGCCGAAATAACCAGATGAAAGCTAAAATGAATAGACAAGCGCTGAAAGGAGTGAAAAAGAGCTGAAATCTTTACTAAATACTAGCGGCCCGTTCCGGCTTCGCTCGGAAATTGTCAGATAAAGACAAACAATCGGATTTAAAACTATCCTATCTTTCAAGTTGGATCAAACTGCGCACGGTGTGCAAGTTTTATTGAAATCGTTTGAGTAGTTTAACAACGTTTTAGTTAGACAAACAACGTGACGCGTAATTTATATATATTAAGATTATAAAACTTAAGAATTTATTTGTTTGAACGCGCTAATCTCAGGAACTACTGGGCCGACTTCAAAAATTATTTCACCGTTGGATGTGTACGTAATCCCTGAGCGCTGTTGGCTATATCTATGTGGCTTAAGATTTTTTAGTTGAGCATTATTGGTATGGACATTTTTAATGTTTTATTTCATCAAAAGAAGTCAGACGTTCAATTTTCGTCTTTACTTTTGGTTACAAAACATATAGGTTTGCTATACCTACAGAGGATGGTTAATATTAGGAAACCTAAGCAGGAAAAAGTTAATTATAAGTTATTTGTCTAAACAGTATTTTTACTAGATACGAGTAGCTATTCCTACTGGCTATGATTTAAAATATCATGCATCTGTGCACCTACATAAGTGTTGATCCTTCTCGTGACCACGGCGCGGCGGTTGTAACCAAGCGCGGATCCAGGGGGCGGGTCCGGGGGCTATGACCCTCCTCCCCTTGGACCAGTACCTAAGTGACCACTGATTAAAAGGCAAGCATGTACTGTGCTTATCACACAGTTTTGTGACATGACCACGGCTATGTGACCCTAGTGACTCCCCCTGGAGCCATGTAACCCCCTGCTCCCAAAGCTGGATCCGCCCTTGATTGTAACGCTGCCGAAACGTCGAGGTACTTAAATAATTTAGATCGAAGTCCTGTATAGTGTATGGTGTATAGTTACTCCCGTGTACCCCGTACATTATGTGTTCAAATCGAGAAAATTTAAAAACAATACGTATTAATTCAAAATGTTTAGTTTGATTTTGGATCGCTGGGTGTCATAAAATGTTTTTTTTTTTAAATAAAAATTGATGAGACGATCAGGACATGTGCCTGATGGTAAGCAACATGCCTGACACATAACAGCACAGTGACACGCAGCTATTGGAACATGAAGAGTCCAAATCATTACCTAGCACTGCACTGCGCTCGTCACCCAGAGATCTAAGATCTTATATCTCTAAGCCCTGTAATTTCTCTGGAAACATTGCCCTTCAAACCGGAACACAGTAATGTTTGCACATTACTGCTTGGCGGTAGAATAACTGGCAAAGGTGTGGTACTTCCCCAGGCGGACTCTGCCAAGAGTCCTTCCACTACAAATAAGTGTCGAATAAGTCGAATAATAATGATATAGGTATGTCGAACTTCACAATTTGGCCCATCGTCCCTAAACCCCTACACCTGTGTTCGGAAAATAGAACTAAAAAAATATAAAAGTTTGGTAAACATAGAGCTTACTATTTTGAGTTTAGAGTTAACATAATACTGTTAGTCTAATCTTGTTCATATGATAATCGATCCACGGTAATTTTAGTAGGTATTACATATCAAAATGCAGATAATTTATTTAAAAAAGTGGCCAAGTGCGAGTCGGATTCGCCCATGAAGGCTTTCGTAGCAGCAAGTAACATAATAAAAAAGTTATGTTACGTTGTTACTTTAATCAGTGTTTTAACAATAGTGAATTTATAACGTATTAAAATAAAACTAGTTCTCTTATTTTAGAAGTTACTGAGGAGGACACTGCTGAGGGGACACACATTTTACCACTTTGGAAGAGTCTCACAGTTTAGAAAAAAACATATGTTAGTAACCGCAATATCATATTAAAGACCAATCCATAGATAGCCCACACGTATGGTTTTGATGGAAAAAAAATGAGTATCAGTTCTAAGTATGGGACACCCCCAAACTTTATTATTTTTTATTTTATTTGTATGAAAATATTAATGCAATTTACAGAATACATCAACTTACCAACTTACAGCAGTATAATAGTTCTTATAGTTTCGACGAAAAGTAGCTGAGACATAAATAAGTCCACATAATGCATATACCTACAGCTCACTAAAAGTTCCCAGTATTGGGGTTCGGAGCCCTCTCTCCCAAGGAGCGAATCAAAGCCATAATTTTCGACGCAAATTAAAACAACTTCAATTTAAAATTATATACACACATTCAACCCATTTTAGTCAAATTCTAGCAACCAAATAAAAATTATATTATGTAGGCTTACTAAACGCTCTATATATAACATCTTAGATCTCTGGGTGATGAGCGCAGTGCAGTGCTAGGTAATGATTTGGACTCTTCATGTTCCAATAGCTGCGTGCCACTGTGCTGTTATGTGGCAGGGATGTTGCTCACCATTAGGCATGTCAGGCATCATGTCCTGCTCGTCTCGTCAATTCTTATTTAAAAAAAATACATATGTATAAAAATTGCACACAGGCAGAGAATCAAAATAACTTATCGAATAATTAGTGCAGAGAAAAAATGTACTGAGGATTGATTAACTTTCCAAATTCCTTTTCTGTAATAGACATAAAATATCTTTAAAAGCATAAAATCTGATAAATAATTGGGATGGATCGGCTAAGTACAAGCTTGAGGCTCTGGAATCGATCGAGAGACGTGCCAAAAGGCTCATGGACAACACTCTAGTGCGAAAAAGACTTCAAAGTCTTGAACATCGCCGCAAGACTGCTAGCTTATCGGGTTTTTATCGGATACACTTCGGAGAGTGTGCAACTGATCTGCATGATTTGATGCTACCCTTTTTTCTATCGTACTTTTTGTAACTCAAAGAGGCGGCACCGTTTCATGGTGGATATTCCAAAGACACGGACGAAGAGGTTTGTTTAACTCTACATTAGTGATAAGAACGTCGAGGCTGTGGAATGAATTGCCTGAGTGGGGTTTTCCCGATAGTTATAGTCTTGGTGTCTTCAAATCGAGAGAGAATCGGTTTTTTCTAGGTAAGCACGTTCCATCGTAGACCGCATCGTCGCTTAACATCAGGTGAGATGGCGGTCAAGTGTAAGCCTATAAAAGTTACAAAGAAAAAAATGACTTTTACAGATGAGATATTAAAATACTAAATAAAATCACCAGTTAAATTTGCAATTCACGCATAGTTATTTAACTTAAGCTACTAATCTATATTTAATGACTTTTAGTAGAACTTGTTAAAGTCCCGAATTTAACTAATCATTCACTTTGTGAGCGGACAGATAGAGCGATAACGATAACTTCCTTAGTATATATACGCTTGGCTTATTTTAAGACTAGGTTGATGTCGTTTGAGAAAATGTCTACCAATTTATTTAGTAGCAGCTTATCCCGAAAGGTTAGGTTGAAAAATTATCTAACATACATGATATATGATGATATGATATGATGAACTGCCAAAGTTAAATCCAAAGCCACTTGGACCGTGATTAATAATTTGAGACATAGCTATCCTAAAGAACATTTAGCAAAAATTAAAGTTGACAATACTATTATTACGGACCCTGCACAAATTGCCCAAAATTTAACGACTATTTCATTGACATGACAAGTTCAACATCTAAACCCGGTACTAAATCTACTGTACCTCATAATATACCCAATTCCTTTTTTCTCACGCCTACAACTCCAATAGACATTTATCACACAATAGGTTCATTAAATTCCACGAAAAGCTCGGGCTATGATGGCGTAAATACTCAAGCAGTGAAATATGTAAAAGATCTGATCGCACCTGTATTAAGCCACATTACAAACCTTTGTATACTAAACGGTCTATATCCAGATAGACTTAAAATATCTGTGGTAAAGCCTCTCTTCAAAAAGGTGATAAAGAACGTATAGAAAATTATAGACCAATTGTGCTGATCCCAATTTTCTCAAAAATCTTTGAAAAAGTTTTACATCATAAGCTTTACTCATATTTTGAAAACAAAAATATACTTGCCCCAAATCAATACGGTTTTAGAAAAAATCTAAATATTAACATGGCAATATATGACTTCCTTCATGAAGTAATTAAAAGTATGGACAAAGGTACAATAACCATAGCACTGTTTATGGACTTATCCAAAGCGTTTGATCGAGTTAACCATGAGATCCTGCTAGAAAAATTAGAAGCATATGGAGTAAGAGGCATCGCAAATCAGATAATAAAATCATATCTCACCAATAGATTACAAGTCACGGAAATAAACCGTATATGTTTGAATACAAAAACTGAAAGGACTTACTCATCAGAAATCGGAAAGATTAATAAAGGTATTCCTCAAGGCAGTATCCTAGGACCATTCCTTTTTGTGGGCTACATAAACGATTTCCCTACAACAGTGAACCACACGATGACCCTATTTGCTGACGACAGTACAATTTTATTTGTAGGAAATAAACATGATATTGATAAACTGATACTTGATATTCAATTTACATTAACATCTATTATTAAATATCTAGAAAATATTGACCTTGAACTAAATCTTAAAAAAACACAAATAATGAACTTTAAGCAGAGAACTGACGGGACGCTAAATCGAAACTTTGATATTTACTACGAGCAACAAAAACTTACGCAAGTTGAAACAACAAAATTTTTAGGATTACACATCGATAGAAAAATGAGTTGGAAATATCACATACATGTGATATCAAATCAAAATCAATTCTCGTTCGCTCTTTTTAAGTTAAAAAAAGTTGCCAGCACGGAAACCATGCTTACGGTATACCATGGTCACGTTGCGTCAATTTTAAGGTACGGGGTAATCTTCTGGGGCAGCTCCACAGATAAATTAGTGGCGTTTAAAGCACAGAAGAGATGCATACGGGCTATGTGCAGCTTAAAGCGTAGGCAATCATGCAAAAAATATTTTCAAAAGTTGCAAATCTTAACCTTACCGTGTTTATATATCAGTGAAGTTGCTCTCTTTGTAAAGAAAAATCCGAGTCGTTTTGAAATGTGTGACCCCGGGGGAAGACGTGCAAAAAACATTAAATATCCATCTCGTGTTAAAACTACTCTGATGTCCAATAGTGTGTTTTGTAAGGCACCACTAATTTACAACAAATTACCATTGTCTATTCGAGATTGGAATGACTTTGTCAGTTTTAAAAATAGGCTTAATGACTTGCTCCTCGCAAAGGCATATTATTCCCTTGAATAGTTTCTCAATGACAAAAGTGTTTGATAATTATATTTTTTTCTCCTTTTTCTTTCAATGACATGTACTTCAACTTTTGACACCAATGTGTTTTTATTGACAATGACATGTAAGTTTCATTGAAATCAGGATGACATCTTTTTATTATATTATATTTTTTTATATTAATTATTTATATTGCTTTGACATTCATTAAATTACCCACCTAATTTGATATCTGTTTGTATACGAATTTATATTTATTTGTTAATGCATTCACATTGTAATTGATTCCTTAATAAAAAAAAAATTATATACTTTTAACAATGTAACTATGATGCACCTAGTAATTGTAACAGAACTATTAATTATGAATGATGACTTGTACGCTAACATAGCAGGACCTGGAGAACGTTACTAACCCTAATTAAAATCTGTATAACCTAGGCCCACAAGGAAATAAATGATTTGATTTGATTTGATTTGATAACATATAAATAGATGACCAGCAAAAACAGAGACTCGGCGATAGGCGGTAGACAATGAATGAGAGAGAGTCGAAATCATCACAGACAGAGCTTAATTAAATAGTAATTTTTTAGCTATGAGTCGTTACGCGTTCTGGCAATCACGAAACTATTGATTGGTATTGCTGGTAATAGCGGTTTGCGAAACTATTTATTCTAATAAATAGTTTTTATGCCGGTTTTTAGTTATTCTCCATACTGGTTTTGAACGATAACTGCATGTATGCGGCATCACTTTGCTACGACGCGAGATCGAGTTACTCGTCTGTAGCTGGTTTAGTAAGAATAGCTAGATATTGCGCGCTCCGTTTGCGGTTTTTGGCTGTAGTAGAAAAATGCTGCTATTGTAACTATTGTCGTCGCGTAACGACCACGACTAGTTTTTTTTACCTTATTTAAAACAGATAGGATTTGCGTGTGGGCCTCGAGCACTAGAACAGTTAAATAAAATAATTAAATACCTACTAAACAAACCTTGTAACATTAAATATTATCGTCATCGTCGTTCTTTCTGATAAACTTTCTGCAGATACGTGAATAATAAACTTCTTTGGCATATTTATTTATTAGATTGTAACCATCGGGGAAAACCCACTCAGGCAACGTATTCCACTGCCTAGACGTCCTTATCTCAAAAGTAGAGTCAAATCTCTTCGTTCGTGTCTTTGGAACCATGAAACGATGTCGCTTTTTCGAGCTACGAGAATCCGATAGAAAAAAGGGCAAGGTGGTATTAGATCATGCACACACACAGAGGTTGCACACTCTCCGAAGTGTATCCGATAAAAAACCGATAGGCGAGCGATTTTTCGGCGATGTTCAAGACTTTGAAGTCTTTTTCGCACAAGAGTGTCATTGCCTATGAGCCTTTTGGCGCGTCTCTCGATCGATTCCAGGGCCTCCAGCTGATACTTGTTATTATACAGGCTATTTATTTATTAGTAACACTGAGGTGCTATTGCTTTCCGTTAGAATTTTTAAAACTTTAAATTGGTTGCGATCCATTTAAGAGCTCACAATATGAATTACCTAACCCTGGTTCGCGGTTGATGGAGGATACGTCGAGGAGAATGTCATTTTTATACCCAGGAATTAATTGTCATTCTATACCAATTTGGCTTATCTATAAACTCTTCTACAAATCCTTTAACTAAAATTCGGTGAACAAAGTCTCTCAACAAGGTTTTAGCTTGGCTCCCCAACTGCCCATAGTTTCCACGGCTACCGGTACAAAATAGTACTGCGGATCCATTGTTACGAGTAAATAAACATTATTTCAAAAGAAACAAAAAACAGAGTTTTAAACAAATTTGAATAAATTGTACTTTCGAAACTGAAGCCATAGGTACTTCGCAACATTTCCTTAAATTTGACTCTCTTTAATGAAATTGAAACAATGAATTTTTTTTGAAAAGAAAGTTTTTACTGTTGGTTGATTTTCGCAATAAAAAATTGAATACATTGTACCTACTTTTGAAACTGAAGCCGTAGGTACTACTTTGCAACATCAGTTCCTGAAATTCGACTCGCTTCCATGAAATTGAAACAATGAGTTTTTTTTGAAAGGAATGTTTTTACGGGTGGTAGATTTTCGCAATAAAAAGGCTCTGTGCAGGTAAAACTTCGTAAGGGTAGGGTTTCGTGGTGGTAGAAGTTTGGAGAGGTAGGATTTGGTAGGTACCTACAGACAGGACTTTACAATTGCATGGCTTCGCGTAGGTAGAACTTTCACAAAACTGAAGCCGTAGGTCCTACATCGCAACAGTTCTTGAAATTCGACTCGCTTCCGTGAAATTTAAACAATGAGATTTTTTTGAAAAGAAAGTTTTTACCGGTGTTAGATTTTCGCAATAAAAGGGGTTTGTGTCAGTCAAACTTCGTAGCGGTAGGTACCTACTGACAGAACTTTACAACTGCATGGCTTCATGTAGGTAGGAATACTTTTGTGATAAGAACGTCTAGGCTGTGGAATGCTTTGCCTGAGTGGGGTTTACCCGATGGTTACAATTTTGGAAGCGAGAGACCGCGGCGGGAGAGGAGTGCCGTTATTGTGATGCGCCGCTCTCCTTATCCTCTGCAGCCGAAAAGTGGTAAGAGGCGAGACCACAGACCTGACCCGTAGTCCCCGTTGCGGGGGACCGAGGGTATCCAGACGCGGGGGCGTCACCTATTTACTTTGTCCCCGAGGTGGTCCCGGCGGTTAGCGGGAAAATTACAGAAACAACAATTACGCGGGTCAAACCGCGGGCCGCTGCTAGTACTGTCCTAAACACTGAAATATATTACGAGTGTTTTGCTCTATCACGCAATCATCACTGAACTATTTTTTATGATACTTTACCCTTGAGGAAGTTTCTCTAAACACTTTACTTATTGTATACACAAGTACGAGTAGTAACATAATATCTAACTAGTAGATTATACATTAAAGTTTACGTATAAGCTTGTTATTCTCTATGCCTTATCTGGTCCAATGTTCGATAAGCAGCAGAGGCTATTTGAGGTCAAATGCTTTCTTTCTTTTATAAAAGATAAGTTTAGTAATGGCCTTGTGCCTTTCGCAATAGCCTAAAGTTCGGTAGGCGAGGCAACTGTCATATGGCTCTATATAGCTAAAATGTTTATGGCTAAAATAGTTGGTCTTTACGCCTTCTGTGATAGGCCAAAGTGCGGTAGGCGAAGACATCTGTCAAAGCGCTCTTTATAAATAAAAAAAAGTAAGTAGAGCCTTGCGTCTTCTACGATACCCAAAAATGTAATAGGTAGTAGAGGCCACATGAGTCAAACCGCCATCGGTCCCTTTATAATTTTTTTTTTGTTTTGACCAAATTATTTTAATCTAATTTTGCTTAATGAGTAAAACGGCGAGTCGTGGTTTAACCGAACTGCTATATTCCATAGATACATAAACTCAGGATTCAACTTTTACACAAGTAAAAGTGGTCACGTTTTCAAAAGGGCAAATCGGTGTCGAAATTTTCTACGCTTGTGGCTTCTTTATGATGTGGAACGATCAAGGAGGACTGATTTAATTACATTTTGTAACGCGGCGGTTAATCTGGAACTGAAGTTTCAGCTCAGTCAGTAGTGTTTCGATATCCTAGTATCTTACTTTTGTAAATAAAATTATATAGGTATGTAGTATTTCAGCTATCTGACCCTCATAGTCCAAGTTTTACTGAGTTTGGGGCTAATAGTGTTAAGTGTGTGAGTAATGTCTCCCTGCCGCGTTTGCACATAGACGATACGGGGGCTCAGTAGCTGTGGCCTAGTAGGAACCCGCTGTGGAGCCTAGGCTTTACCTCCAAATCGACGACTATGCGGCAATGTAGGTTGCGCGGTGTATGAGCGGTACAGAGGTGGGCCGCGATATTGTGAGTGAAGACTGCCGGTGTTACGTTGCGCAGCGGTGCGTACATCCTATGCAGCTGAAAATCGGTGGGACCACAAGAACTGACCCTTCGGACCAAGGGCGTCCAGACGGCGGGGGCCGGGGGGGGGGGGGCTGGCACCTACTTACTGTATGGTCCCTGAAGTGGTCACGGCGTATCTTGGGTTCAGGTGCGCCGGAGACGGGTGAGTCCCTCAGAGTAGGGCCCCGAGGCCGGCAAGCCACGGCGGGTTCACGGAAGAATTTGAGAGCGTCCTCACGTTCCCGCCGCAAGCGGCAAAAGACGAAACCCGCGAATATTTTAGTTGGTAAGTCACTCCGTGGTGTCGAGTCCAACACAACCCGCCAGCCTATCCAGGCGGAAGGGTGTGCTTATATGTTAAAAAAAGGAATGTATGTCTACATTAAATTGTAAATTGATTCCTTAGGAATCAAATGGTTATCTGAAAGAAATCGCTTCTAGCGATAAAATCGCCTTTTGTGTTTTGTATGTTATGTTACTTATTGTCAACTTTGTTTGTGGTGCCAATGAAGTGCTTTATGTATTGTTTCGTAAGTATGTATATGTATTTACTAACTGCGGCCTGTGGTGCATGTTGTCGTATATCTATCTTGGTATCCGTATCCTTTCGATGCTTTCTTTTTGATGCCAGTACTGACGACAAACTATACAAGTAATAATACTTAATCTAAAATAATAATAATCAGAGGTTTATCAATATTGACCTATGTCACAAACTTAAATTTAAATTGTTTTTAAACCTATTTCTTCTAGATGAGTCTTCTGTCAAGGCCTGGTCTTATAAAAATATTATCGTTAGAAAAAGAAAAAAATATAGAACAGTCGCAAAAACATATTCTTCATTAAAATGATTTGGCTATGCCCGGCGGTTACAAGTTTTTCACGATAATGTAGGTAATTAATATGATTCGCACAAATAACTAATTTCACTAAGTATCCCACGGGAACCACTAACTTTAACAGAATAAGTGTATTAACCCTGGTAAGGTTCAGCCGTACCTACACACGAACCCGCAATCTTTCGCCTTTATGATATTAGTGTGATATTAATAAATCCGTGTTTTATGATTTTTTTGCTGTTTAATTCCTTAACAACGACAAAATAAGAAGACAATTGTGTTAAAAGTAAACTTCTATTGACCCATATAATACTCGTATTTTTATAATATGAACTATATTTTTACGTTCACAAAGCGGCTCACTTGCAGAATTGTAATATAAAAAAAACTTAACAAAAATCGTGAAACTAGTCAAAAATCCTTTAGTTAGTTTTAAAGAGAGTCTTGTGGTGAGGTTATAAAGAGACAAGAGTGGTCTGAACCTGTGAAGCGAGGACTCACAGTGCATCGACACGGTGTGGCTGCGGCCGGGTGCGCGGTGACCTCCCGGTGCCCACCCGCTGTGACCTGCCAAGGTGACCGTGCACAATGCCATCGTGCCAGCGGCTCCTCTCCGCAAGGACACCCACCAAAGAGCAATACACTCGTTACTTACACTTTTATGCGTATAAGGGCCTTTTTTCTTTGAAATGTTCATATTTCTTTTGTTATTCTATGGTAGGTACTGCTTAATGTATATAAACGAACAGCAAGTGATTCGGTTCAATCGTGTTTACATGTGATATTTTTTTCTAGGCCGTTAAGAAAGTTATTTTTTATAAAAACTGAACGGATTAGGTGGAAATCCAAAAATCATTTATAACTAAAAAAAACATATATACGGTCGAATTGAGAAACCTCCTTTTTTTGAAGTCGGTTAAAACAAATAATTCTTAATTTACAATAGAAAACAAAAGAAACCATTAAACGAAATAAAACTATATATTATACCATCTCTCATGTTAGTTGTGCAAAATTATAACTTTCGTGTCAGTATACCACATATTTATGTATTTCATACTTTATGACACAGGATTTTTATCCATATAATACCTACATATACTCATATATTTTTAAATGAAGAGTGACAAGGCGAGCGGGACATGTGCCTGCAAGCAACATGCCTGCCACATAACAGCACAGTGACACGCAGCTATTGGAACATGAAGAGTCCAAATCATTACCTAGCACTGCACTGCGCTCGTCACCCTGAGATCTAAGATATTATATCTCTAAGCCCTGTAATTTCTCTGGAAACTTTGCCCTTCAAACCAGAACATAGTAATGTTTGCACATTACTGCTTGACGGTAGAATAACTGGCAAAGGCGAGGTACTTCCCAAGGGGGACTCTGCCAAGAGGTCTACGACTACAAATATTTACTCGTAAGATTAATCCGGAAAACATGTGAAGTCTGGGGAAGGTATTCTATTTTATTAGTAGCATTGTATTGTATCCATGTCTAATAAGTATGTATTTACAGCTATATAAGTATTATATCAGCTATCTGGTCGCCATATTACAAGCTTTGCTTAGTTTGGGGTCAGATGGTGTTGTGTGTGAATTATCCACCAATATTTATTTTTATTCAGCCTTAATGCCCTTGTCACTTTCACGTAAGATGATCCGCGTCAAACAAAGAGCATTACTCTTACAAAGGGGTAGTGAGGTAAACAACCTTTTGCCATTAGGAAACATCTCACAGATTTGTTGATTTCTTTGTATTTGGTACGCTCTTAGCTCCTGACTGACACTTGACACATATCACAATCACAAAGTCGTACTTTCGTCGTTTACTTATTTTTTTAACCGACTTCCAAAAAGGAGGAGGTTATTAATTCGACCACGATGTTTTTTAGCAAAATCTGTTACGTTTCCTTTTTCTTCCACGTATCTTACGTTTACGTTTTTTGAATCGAACACTTCTTTGGGCATTTTTTGAAATGGGAATAAACTATCGATTTAGAGACACTGTTACCGACAACGAAGTCAAAACTTCTTTAGGTACTGCGGTTTGTTTTTAATGCCAAACAATCCTTTTAATTATAATTGTAAATTGTAAAAAATTTACATTGTTCATAACAATTGTAAAAAGTACATACATTTTAATTTTTGACAATTATTTGTACGATTCGTATTATCGTACAATATAATGTTCAATTTAAACTTTAAAAATGTATACTCTTAGTGTGCTCTTATTTTGTTTTTTTTTTTTCTAAAATTGACGTGTAAATTGTACATTTATCAATAAAGAACTTTGACTTTAAGCCCTTATTACACTTGGCTAATTTTACTGACTGAATTCAGAAGGAAGGCTACTCGACTGAAATCAGAAGCAAGTTAGAAGCAAAAAATCCTCACATCTAAATTTAGCACGTTGTCTTACTGAATGCTATAACAGGTTACTGAATAGTAACGACTAAATTCAGTAGAATAAATTTAGCCAGGTGTCGTAAGAGTTTAAGTATATACACAGTCATATTGTAGTCTCACTTCTGTCGAAACTCCCGTACGGCTAGATGTTTTGAACGAAGAGCCTTTATTATTTAAACTAAATTTCCTACAATAACTACAACACATTTAATAAATTAAATCTATAATAATCTACATAACTAAAACCCTCTACACTGAGCCCTAAAATCAGAGGAAATTGCGTAAAACTTGTAGGGAGGAGCCTACATCGCACCATATGATTGGTGATTTATGGTTACTACTTTTACGTCATTTCTTCTGATTTTAGGACTCGTGTATGGAGCGTTTAACTACGAGTACACTTATACTATTAAACACATATATCCAAATTATCTATAGACAGTTGAAGGTCTAGAACCTAGAAGTAAACGAGAATAACTTTTAATAACTAATTGATTTTTAACCTTTTTTCAATTTATTAACCGACCTTCAAAAAGGAGTTGTTTATCAATTTGACCACGATGTTTTTATATATATTTTTAATGTTAAATTTATGTAACTGATCCGCTTTGTGCTCATAGGTAAGTAGATCATATCATATGGACGAATGAAAGTTCATCTTTAACACAACATTTTTTGTTGCTAAGAAATTAAACAACAAATAATAACAAAAAAAGATGTGGTGTCGTGGGATACCAGGTTGAAACGAAGTTCCTTTGGATATTACAGCAGAAAAGCAATTAAAAAATGGTCTTATTTTATAGTTTATGGTACTATTATCTAAAAAATTAAGTTGGCAACACTGGTTACGGGTACTTTTTATGAATCACTTCCGTTATATATTTTTCTTACGCGGTTTTTAGTCTTACATTTTTTTCAGTTCGGTCGCAATGTGAGACTAAGGAACCGACTAAGGAACTCGGTTCCAAAATCCCGGGCATCTACACCAGCGTTTCCCAATCTTTTTTGGTGACGAACCCCTTTTGGAGAGCGATATATTTGATGGAACCTACAATAAAAAATATTTTAATAAGTGCATTATTAATATTAAATTAATACTTAATTAAATTAATACTCAATCATAATAAAAGTACTTACGATCTAACAGTTACTTATTACTTAGTTACACAATAAGTACTCGTATAATAAGAGAAAAATGCTTTGATTTTTTTTTCTTAATTCTTGCGATCATTCGGAACTCGTGTCAGGGTATCACGGAACCCTATGGTTCCGTGGAACACACGTAAAGGTACTAGTTCGCGCGGAGACGACGACACGAGACCGCTATAGGAGACCGCGACCGGAGACCGCGACAGGCACTTGATATTATAGAGTTGTATGGGCGCCAGTTCGCACCGAGACCGTAACGGGAGACCAAAACACGTATCGCGAGACATGTGTCGCGGTCTCGGCGCTACTGCCGCCCATACAATTCTATAGTGTCAAGTGCCTATCTCGGTCTCCGGTCGCGGTCTCGTGTTGCGGTCTCCGCGCGCTGAAGGTACAAGTTCGCGCTGAGATCGCAACAGGAGACCGATACACGCACGTGTCGCGGTCTCGGCGCGAACTGGCGCTCATACAATTCCATAGGTAATGTCAAGTGTCTGTCGCGGTCTCCAGTCGCGGTCTCACCGCGAACTTGTACCTTTAGAGTATCGCTGATCTACACTATTGCTTTGCTAGTCGCCAATCGACACTTCAGCCGAATCCTGTAAGGGCCGAAAGTGCGTTCTATCATCTAATCTATCATTCTTTAAACCATCGGAAAAACTACTCATTCCACAGCCTGGACGGCCTTGTTCTGAAAGTAGAGTCAATCCGGCTAGTGCATTTAACGTAAAACATGAAACGATGTCGCTTTTTTGAGCTACGAGCACGATAGAAAAAAGGTCAACGTAGAACATAGATAGTTTTATGAACAAACAGTTTATATATTATAGTACGTATAGAGTTGCAACAAATGCTTTACCCCGAAAGTCTGATCGCTCTTGCCTTGTCACTCTTGTAGAAATGTCATACTTTTGTCGCGATACATCACTCTATTGCCATAGTAAGTTTACTAGCGTCTGGATAACGAAAGTAGATGCTGGATTTTTTTACAAACTTTTCACATGACAACACTTAAGTGTTCCTAACATCGGGTATTTACCCTACGAATTGGGATATTTTAAACAGACAGTACTTAGGGACATTTGATTCTAAAAAGGCATTTTTAAAACAAACTGATTTAAACATTTTACCAAATAAGTTTGAAAAATTCGTACGTGTTCTAAAATTGTATTCATCAAAAATGATTACGACGTATGCACGTGTTCGCGATTATTTCAAGAGCAACACGAAGCCTTAAGTTGGCCTAATAAATAGATTCATTAATTACGCTATTTAATAGAGAAAAGCTGGTACAATTTAATATTTAAGGAATAAATTTTCGGCGATTATCCGAAAGATTTGGTAGAATCAGGTAATACCATACACTGATTAGTGTATGGTATCCCTATCGCTGACGCAACAAAACGGCGTGTTTTTGAGGTTTCGTCACACCCCGGACACTCCACTAAAATTCCATACAAGCGCCGCTGTGGAGCTACCTACTCTTCACACAACTACGCAGATGTCGTTCGTCCACACGCGTGAATGTGTGCGTTAGAGCTAGGGCTACTGAATTGTTTTATTGAATAGTTGTGCCTCTTGATTTCACCTAGTGACGTAGGCTATAAACATGCTCTAATGTTGAGTTACATAAATAGAATGGAGCCAAATTATACTATTCTAATTAAAAGGGTGTTTGCAAAGATTTCTACATTGTTTCAGAAATCTGTGGGTGTTTGTATTGCCGCGTAAAATGAAACGAAACCGATGATAGATTAGATCAGGTATCTAGATATCTATTTCTGTTAGTAGGTACACATTCATTTTATTTTACACTTACCCATGAAGGAAACTTTATTCTGTCACTATAATTATTCCTCCAGGCATTATTAATCCGTGATTGGGCACATAAGTTACTGGCTGTGTAAGTTACGAACTTTGAGTTAAAAATGACTTCGTTATTTTAATAAATAAGTATTGGTAGATAATTCACATACAACACCATCTGACCTAGCAAAGCTAGTAATATTATAAAGCAACGTTATTGAAAACTTTCTAATCTTACGTTATTTTATCAATAGAAAATTAAATAAAGCTTTTAAATCTTGTCCCGTTTATAGTTACGGACAGCCGTAAACAGCACAACAACCCACCATGATGATATTTCGTTAGGAATTAGATGTTCGATACCAGCCCTTCGTTGAGTGCTCCTAACGTATCCGAAACGGCCTGAGGGGTGAGGAAGCTTGAAATTGGCGGGGGGTGGGGAGTGTCCGTTCTATCTATATTATCTATTCTATGGTTTCGTAGTACCTGGCAGGTGTTTATTTTTGGCGAGATTTTCAGTTTAGGGATGCCATGCTGATATATTTTAAATTTGCCGCACTTTGTCAGTATCAACTATCGTTAGCCAGACTCTATGCACGTCATCTCCTTACGATTGGTACAAAGGAACCGTGCGAAAAACCCTGATCTATTTACCTACTTATTCTCTATCTAAGGTTACAAACCAATTCGCGGCTACCGCACAGTTCACGGTGACACTGGCGTTAATTGAGCGAATTAGGCCAAAACCGGGAACAAATTTGTGAGGTCAGCTGGCGAATATAGAACAGTCTATAAAGTAACAAGAAACGCCAACATTGTCCCACAAAAGCATAAATCATTTAACCTACTAATAATAAAAAGGTCAAACTTTGGATATTTCGATGTTTGTAGTTCAATTACGTCGAAACGGCTGAACGTATCAAGTTTAATTTTAGAACACAGAGAAAATAGTCTAACATAGCACATAGGCTACATTTTGTTGGAAGAAAACAACGCGAAAAGGTGGGTAAGAACTCGGGGCGTTCTTGTTATGTATCTTTCTTTATTATTACGAGTATACCTTTAAACGAGCAATTCTTGTAATTACCTATAATATAGAATCTGAATCTCGGAAACGGTTCGAACGATTTTCATGAAATTATGTCTGTAGGGGGTTCCGGGAACGATAAATCGATCTATGTTTCATTTAAAAAAAATGCGTGATATGCGCGTTTTTAGACAATGAAAAACTGTTACATTATTATTATAATGCGATGATAAATTTCGCAACGTTGCGCGACAGTGTAATAGCTCAGGCGGGAAGTTTAGCGGTTATGAAATAGCAGATCCGGGTTCGAATCCAGATTCCGGGTTCCTCTTTCTTTTCAGTTTCCTTTTTTTTTGTTTGAGGTTCACTCGTTCGCTCGTTCGCTCGTTCGCTCGGTCACCTACTATATACTATATATATACTATATACACAGGTACAATTAGTATACGCAGCATATTTTATGTACCTATTGTTGGTACTCAAACGTCCTATCCAACTTAGTGCAGGCTTTCTGTGTATCCTTGTAGACTGCTCCATATAAGTTCAAACGTCCTAACATAACAGGATCCCCATATTGGTGGAACACCCAGAGCTGTTACACGCATTAAGCGACCCGATACACGAATATTTTCAAACAATAATTTGAACATGCTTGACGAGTCGAGAAGTTGTAGTGTGTAGACGTATGTGGTGGTGAGGTCGTTTCAAAAACCGCTGGCACCACAGTCAAGGGCGGATTTTGGGAGTCATGGGGGGGTCATGAAGGACTGGGTTCAAAACCTACGTGGACTAATTGAAACGCACGCATACATTTTTTGCACGGTCTTGTGACTTGACTTCCCTACGCCTATGTGAATGTGACCCGCCCAGGTGCCAAAACTGGATCCGCCCTTGACTGCAGTACTAGTTTGTCTTCAGTACTGGCTTTAACGGTGACAAAAAACATCGCAAGGAAACGTGCCTGCTCCAAGAAATACATCTTTCGAGGACAAGCTCGAAGCGCACTTGCAAGAATTTCGTAATGTGTGGTATGTGACCAACAAATTAAATGTGATGTACGTTTTAGATATAGGTAAGTAGTCTATCGCCATGAAACTGATGTCTAGATAATATGCGAGTCTAATTTTCGATTGATCTTATTGTCTTGAGCCTCTTTCAAGATTTTCTTGTCATGATTTGGTTTTCCTCAGAAATATTATCTTATCGATAATAGATTTCGATTTCCCTATTGTCTAATGTTAAGCGACGATGCAGTCTACCTAGAAACCTTGCCTAGAAACTAATTCACTCTCGACTTGAAAACACTCATTGTACACATTGCAGCACTCCGAAAAGTGTGTAAGCCTAGTCTTAGTCTAAGGTTGTTGCAGATTTAGAGTACGGGTACGAAGAAGAGGAGAATAGTGATGTGGACCGCGAACGCGAGCGAGAGAGAGAGAGGGGGGCGCGGGACGCGCGGGAGCCGCGGGCGGCGGCGCGGCGCACCGGAAAGCACATCGCGGCCGGCGAGGAGCGCCCGCGCATCAACTCTAGTCAACAGACCACGCCCACAGACGGTAACACATAACTTTTACAGGCGCGGTTGCAACCTTAAAATGTGGCGGAGTTCGCTAATGGTAATACAATTTTTCGAGTAACTTGACTATATTGAAAAATAAATCGTTTATTTCCACATAATAAATCGAATTTAGTCTGACCGACTAACATTTGTTTTAGACACGGATATTCGGCTTTAGATTAGTTAGCAGAAAAACAAAAAAAAACTAGACCGTGTCGTGGGAATTCAGCTTCTCCCTTTTTACAAAACAGGAACAAACTAAATTTCAAAAAACGTATTTTTACCAATTTTCTTAAACAAAGTGGGTACCGATTTAGATATAAAAATGCTCGAGCTGAGTGAGTCCGAAAGAGATGAATGCGCACAGCGCATCATTAGGTACACGTCTCTAAGCTACCTGAAGCACCTACATTAGGTACTTAAAAGATGATAACAAAATACACAAATTATTCAACTAACAACATTAAAGCATCGTTAGATGTCACCAAACGTAACCATAAAATGCATTGCGTCAAAAATTGCTTTTTTATTTTGTAAATTTTCAGAAGATTTAACAATTTCACAAACTCGATTTTGAGAGGGGGGTCACGTCCTCTATCATTCTCCCTTTTTGGACCGCGCCTATTTTATCTAATACTAGTCAACCCATTTTGCTACAAGAACACTCAAATAAAAGATTGCAGTTGTTCCATCCTCCGCGCTAGAGGCATAGGCCAGCTTCTTTTATGGGTTTCGTCTCTGCACCTTCTGTGCCAGCCAATACCCTGGTAATCTAGTGCTAGTGTCTGGTGAATGTAGTAGTTGGCTAACAAATAAAACATCTTACATCACGTCGAATGTAAAGCTGAAATTGAAAATAGAAGAGTTTCAAGCTAAGAACGACAGTCAACTTCATCGAATCGTAGCGATATTCAATACTAAGCGAAGCGAGTACTATTGTAGCGTTATACGAACATCACCGAATATGATTAAATCAATGTGGGAAGTGGTAAACATTGAAACTGGTAGGTCAAGGAAAGTACATGATCTGGCTGAAATACTGACGCGACCAGAAGGAGCGAAGTTTTCGAGGAAGAGCGATGCACTCGACGCTGTGAACGCGCACTTTGTTAATGCTGCGGTGTCGTGTCACGCACGGGCCGCCGACATCGCCGCGGCTTCATGCGCTCTATCAGCGTCACGCCCGGCTGCGGATCGCTCGCTTCGGCTGAAGCGCTTTACGCCTGCGGAGGTGCTCCTTATCATAACATAGACCGTAGCGCGGAAAACTTCCAAAGATGCGTATAATAACACTCATGTAGCGACACCACAAAAATAGTTTTATTTTTATTTCACGTGCTACTTAATGTAGCATCATTTTTTGTCTTGTAAAACCTTTTTAATGACCCTCTAAAACTGCAAAGAAAACAACTACTACCTATTCTATATCAAAGAAAGTTAGAACGAATTTAAATTTTGTCTTGCGTACAAAATGTAATACCT
Source organism: Ectropis grisescens (assembly GCA_017562165.1). Taxonomy (NCBI): domain Eukaryota; kingdom Metazoa; phylum Arthropoda; class Insecta; order Lepidoptera; family Geometridae; genus Ectropis; species Ectropis grisescens. The sequence continues at coordinate 5,355,699 of CM029767.1, forward strand.
ACATATTGTTTCAGACGGTCCACCAACGATGTGCATCGAAGAAACGCAGACTGAATTACCTTTGGCTCTAGTCAGTACCAGTAAGTAAAATACTAAGTACCTACTGTTACCGTAGTTATCACATATAATAAATACTAGTCTAAGATCCTGCTATACAACGACCTTCGCCGAGCTGTTTATTGGATGAAAAGTGTTTTATATGTAATTTAATATGTCAACAAATATATTGCAAATGGGTTGCCTAAAAAAATTCAGTCCAGAATATGATTAATGAACAATAAACATTTTTTTTTAATATTTCACTTTAATTGATTGAATTTTAGAAAAAAACTATACAACATAGCTTATTATTTTGGCTTTACTCAGTGCTTACGAAATCTCATGCAAATATTTTCAAACAATAAAAAGTTTCAAACAAACTTTCATTCCTTATTTCACCCCTTTGGAGGTAGAGTTTTGAAAAATACTGTAATACATAATTCATTATTTTGATCATGCTCAATTCGTGCGAAATTTTATGTGAATACGTTTAAGGAATAAAATGTTTCATATAAACTTCCATCCCGTTTTTTACACACTTAGGGGTTGAATTTCGTAATGATATTTCGTAAGCACTGAGTACAGCCAAAATAATAAGTTATGTTATATAGTTTTTTGCTAAAATTCAATGAATTTAAGTGAAATATTTAAAAAAATAATTTTCTATTGTTAATTAATCATATTCTGGATTTTTTAGGCAACCCATTTGCAACATATTTGTTGACATATAAAAGTACATATGAAGCACTTTTCATCCAATAAGCAGCTCGGTGAAGGTCGTTGTATAGCGGGATCTCCTACTAATAGAAATTAGAAGATTTTTTGTTCGACTTCTTTGGTTACGCGATAGCAGACATAACTTCTTTGAAGAGTTCAATCTTTTCCGACAAGACGATTTTCTCACGATGTATTTATTTATTTTATTTCCTTCGCCGTTTTTAAGTTACCGGCATAATGCATATGATATATGCTTCGAAAAGACGCATCACTGTCTTGGAATTGTGTCCAATGTCGCGTGGAATTCGAACCAGGGTTTTTTGTAGTGGTAGGACTCCTAGCAGTGTCCGCCTGGGTAACCTTTGCCAGTTATTCTACCGCCAAACAGTAATGTGAAAACATTACTGTGTTCCGGTTTGAAGGGCAATGTTTCCAGAGAAATTACAGGGCTTAGAGATATAACATCTTAGATCTCTGGGTGATGAGCGCAATGCAGTGCTAGGTAATGATTTGGACTCTTCATGTTCCATTAGCTGTGTGTCACTGTGCTGTTATGTGGCAGGCATGTTGCTTACCATCAGGCACATGTCCAGCTCGTCTCGTCTCTTCTTATAAAAAAAAAAGTTGGGCGGTAAACGTAAACTAACATTGACATAGCTCTCGCTTTTCGTTAAATTATAGAGACTGCAAAGGCAAAGCCGATTAAGTTTTTAAGGCGGTAGAAGAATGGGTCAGCACTTGCCGTTCTTCTAAGCAGACCAGACGTAACTTGAAAAGATGATGTTAGTAAAGCAGTCTTATTAGCCTCCTTCTTTGGTGCAGGTGAGGAGAGTGACGCGGGGGACGTGGAAGGTCGCGCCTCCTCAGAAAGTTCGCCAATGCGGCATCGGCGCGGGGGGATCCTCAAAGGCGGTCGGCTTTGGAAGTCGTTTGACAAGGACGGCGATAAAGACAACGAACAGGTACATGATATATGGCTATTATCTTAGCTCTCAATTTATATGATACTTTGAGTATAAACTACAATAGGTTCCTGGATAGCTTGAAAAAACATTTGGACAAATCGGTATGTCGCGCTCGCGTCAGTATGTCATCAAACGTAGTGAACATTTTGAAGTTGAATTGTAATCTAGTATCTTTGGCCCCGTCTCATCTTTCACGGACACAAGTTAGCTGGCGCGGCAGCTGAACAAGCTGAAAACCTCAAGAGGCGCAAATATAGCTTTATTGATAGCGGATACATGTTTGAGCCTTTTGGGGTCAAAACTTTGGGACCGTGGGGACTGAGTGCCAAAAATATTTACAAAGATTTAGCGAAACGTCTTTGTGATGCAACTCGTGACCAAAATGCTGGCCTTTTTTTTGCACAGCGCATAAGTATTGCCATTCAACGTGGCAATGGGGCTAGCATTTTGGGCACGATTCCTGCTGGCATCGGTCTTATAGACTAATATCGTGTACATTATGTAAATAAATATAAAACCTATATTGTTAATATTTTCCTGAAATAAATGGATTTCCGTATCATTGAATTATTGTATTTTTTTTAATATAAGGGAACATTGTCTTTTACCTTGGTCAATTTAGCCTGAAATTTTGGAAAGAGCGGTAGATGTTACAAATTTCAGGGTTCTTCATGTTCCCTGACATTTTCACACTCTGTCTACTAACTTTCCATATTTCTTTTTCCACCCTAAAGTTACCTGGAAAATATCAATACCAGCGATAAGGCCGATCTTGCTCACTAGCTTTTAGTAGATGAATTGTTTCACCTTGTGAGTTATTGTTGTTTGTTGTCTTCAATAAATTGTGCCTACTTATCTAGTGCTCCTTTCAAATGAGAACAAGACTGTCTGCATCAGGCGCGGTCCCAGCCTCGAATTTTGGAGGGGGTCACCAGTATAAATAATACAAATAGTACTTTAAAATAAAATAAATACTTCACTAGTAGCGCTCCACGATTTTACCCGCGTAGTTCCCGTTCTAGTTGTTTTTCCGCGTTAAAAAATAGTCTATGTTATACGATTTTGGGGGAGGTCATGCCCCCTGTGACCCCCCCCCCTCTTCTGACCGCGCATGGTATGCATAGCCTTGTTTCATTGGTTATTTTATACGACAGATGGATGACCAGCGATCAGTGACCACCGGGAGCGATGAGGATGGGTCGGTGACGCCCCGTGCAGTGCGCTTCGTGGAGAAACCCGTTGAATCTGCAGCCCCAGAGACAGAAGAGAAGAGAGACGAACCACAATCAGACAGCGAAAATGCACTACCTAAAGATTATGGGAATAACACTCATAAGTAAAAAACAAATTTTAAATTAATTTTATTCATTCATTTGGTATAAAAACATCATTTTCTTAATTACCTACTCTAAACAAATAATAAATTTACGTAGGTAGTCCATTAGCAGGCGTGCTAGGTTGAGAACCTTTGTTCTCGGCTGCACGGCTGCCAAGAGTCCCACCTCCGCGCCCGGGGTTCGTTCGTTCACGTTTGACCGCTGTCTACGTCACATGACAATAGAAACGTAGTTTTCTTAATCACAACCAAATAGAAGCCAGAAATTAATCTAAGATGAAGAATCAGATGACATAAATAAAAACCCGAAATTAATAGAAGATGAGGAAGAAGAAGACTTTAATCAGCTGTTACGTTAACGTTCACTGACTTATAATGAGCCGTTCTCCAAAAAAATGGTACTCATTGGACAATAGAAATGCAAAACTTATAACTTAAAATTTTAATTTTGAACAGCAAATTGCCGCAAATTTGCTAGCTAATCCGTTTTTTAACCCCGACCAAAAAAGGGGTGTTATAAGTTTGACGTCGATATCTGTCTGTCTGTTTGTCTGTCTGTGTGTGTGTCTGTCTGTGGCACCGTAGAGCTCAAACGGATCGGCCGATTTCAATGTGTTTTTTTTTATTTGAAAGTTAATATTCGTGCGAATGTTCTTAGCTATGTTTGGTTAATATCGATTCAAGATGGCCGCCTCCACAAAATGGCGGACAAAATATTTCTTCACAACCTACCTCAATATGGGTATCAAATGAAAGGGTTTGACTAGTAAAATACTATACATTATAAAAAAAAACAAAGCCAAGATGGCCGCCACCACAAAATGGTGAATTATATTATTTTTTTCACTACTACCTTAATATGGGTATCAAACGGGTTTGACTAGTAGAATACATTGTACTATGACACATTTCAAATCCAAGATGGCCGCTTCCACAAAATGGCGAAATACATGTATCTTTTCACAACTACCTTAATATGGGTATCAAATGAAAGGGCTTGACTAGTAGAATATTGTACAGATAACAAATCCGAGTTAGTTGGGGGTTAATACATTTTTTTTTATTTTGTTCTTGTATCGGATGCTTTTCGCAATGTGTGTAGTTCGCAAAGTGTAGCAGCGTTAAATTTAAATTTACAATGTTTTAAATTTGGTCAAAACGTTTGACCAAATGTATTTTTGTGTACAGATTGGATACTCCGTTAATTCTGTCAATTAACACGCCTAAAAGCAACTCGGCCGTCCAGCAGTTGTTCAACAGCGGCCGACCGCCACCTCCGGCCATCGAACCGCAGCTGGTCACATCTGAAACCTTAAGGTATTTCTTTAATCTTAATGCTACTTTGCCATCATCATCACTGTCCCTATTAACATCATTAATGTAGCTCCAACATCATTATTGTATTCTCAATTCGATTGTATAGGTATTATGTTTTTGAAGTAAACACTTATTTTGGCATGCCATAGACAGATTTTTCGTGACATTTTCGTGACGTGATGATAAGAAATCACGTCACGTTCGGGAATGATAAGAAATCTTCGGGTAAAACCACGGTAAAACTGACCATGGCCATTGGCTATCTAGAAATAAGACAGCATTTCCCATTGGCTGACACATTTCTAGATGGCCATGCCATGGCCACGCCTTCCGCTTAACCGCGTTTCACCCGCTTAGTTTCCAAAGTAAGCTATCAAATTCTGAGTTATAAGTTTTCACTTCTATCGGCAGTTCCTACGAGACTGCCAATTTTTTGTACGTAAATACCCAATATCTATACCAAAAACTACTTAATTGTCTGGAACTTATTGCCTGGAACTTTACTAGCCTGGAAGAAATCGCTATAAGCGATAAGGCCGCCATTTATAGCACAAGTTATAAGTTATTTTGTTTCCTTTTTTTTATCTGGGCAGAGCCTTTATTAACAAAACTAAAATACAATGAGAACTACATACACTACACTACAAACCTAACTACTTACACTAAGCACACCTGAATTATCTATAGACCACTGTAGGTCTATAGATAATCAAGATGTTCAAGCCCACTACCAATCGGAAGCGTACCCAGCATGCTGGCGGCATTACCACGCTGAATGGCAATGCTTATGCGTTGGGCCAAATAAACGCCAGCATTTTGGTCACGCGTCGCGTCGACCAAGCGCTCGGATAGGCTTTTGAAAATGAGGTGAGCTCCCGGCCCCCACGGTCCCAATGTCTCAACCCCAAAGGGCTCAAATATGTAACCACTTCCGAGGGTTGCATATTTGCGCCGTTTGAGTCGCTCAGCTGAATTAGCCGCTGCACCGGCCCTACTATGTGTATTTTGTTTCCTATTGTTTTTTCGCGATATAATTCTTCTGGTGTGCATAATAAAGTGTTTCTGTCTGTCTGTCTTAATTTCATCAAGATTTTGTCAATGAAATATACCCATCGATCAATATAATTTCCTACAGTCATAATATTAGTGATATTATCTCATTTGGTTGATAATAATTCAATGACATAACGCTATTGTTATGAATATCTACATACTCGTACGTGAATGGAGGTATGTTTTTATATTTTCATACAAAAACTGCGGAATAGATCTGATTTCAATTAGGTTCTTAAATAGATTAGTCTAGAATACTTCTGGTACGTGAGCTTCTGTTTATTACCTACGTGAAAATCACGCGAATAGGAAACACAAACGTCGGAAAAAACCTCGAACCACTACGTTTTATCGCAATAAACAAGCATGACGACTCATTTTTTATTTAATGTGCCATCAAAAGGCTACTCAATAACTGAAACACAGGTGAAAGAATTACTTTGTTATTTTAAAAACTTCCCGTGATATCACGACTTTAAAATCACAATTTTGGCCTCGCCCAAAAACGCTTCATACAAAAACACTACAGAAGCGTGACGTCACAGTGCCGTATTTTCAATGCATCGCGCGTAAAGTTTGTATGATATTAAATATTGCGTTTAGGAAACTGGTTTCATAACAAAAGACACTTGAAATTGAATGGGTTATCCAATGGTAAATACATTTTCTAATAATTTCGTACTTTTAAAGTGGACTTGCACATACAGCTTTGTATGATCATAAAGTAAGTTAAACTAAAAAATATCAAAATTGAAGTTGATACATATTTTATTCTATTTAAATACTGTCATTATATCAAATAATTTAATATTGCAGGACCTGTCGTCACGCCTAATAGGTACAATAACGGCTCGAAGCTCGCAGGCGAACATGTAGATGTGATAATGCATAAATTAATTGGCAAATTAGACAATGTTGGCAAGCTCGGTAAATGTAATCTAATAAGCCCACGTCCCTGTTGCTGTCAGCAACAGAAAAACATTCTCCCTCATTATTGTCTCATCATTTATTTCTAAGAATCCCCAACAAGCGAATATTGTCTTCACGTTATTTAATAGGAATTATATTTGTAGTGTGTGCTTAATTGTAGCTGGATATATTATCTTTGAGATTACACGTAAAAGAAAGCTCTTAAAATGGATTAATACTAGTATCTGCCCATGACTTAATTCGTGTAGAATTTTGAAAATTGATATTCTTTAAGGAATGTGGCCTTTTTCCAAGATGATAAGTAGCCTTTATTATACCGGAATCATAATCTATTTAAGTGACAACATTCAGCTTAATCCATCCAGTGCTCACACCGTAATTGAGCTATAAGCTCCCCAAACATACAAACACCTAAAAATCCAAACATTACCTAAACTATCCAAATATGCAAAAATTCAAAGATGCAAACATACAAACGCTCACACGTTTACATATTTATATCATATTACTAGGACAGATAAAAATACAAGGGTTGGTAGCTTTAGGACTAAATACTAAAACTCGACATGACTACTTCGCTTTAGGTTCACAATGTTTTTGAACTAGATAGATAGATTTGTCGTTTGTTTTCCAAAGTACAGTTACGTCGATGATCAACACATACAATACAGCGTTCTTTATTAGAAGGAAAACATTAAAATGAAACCTTTTATTTTTGCAATTTAATTGGCGGTTTTATCTCTTAGACCGGTCGATGTCGTTAACCTCGGTGGCCTAGTGGTGATTAAATCCGATTTTATAATCTAAAGGTCGTAGTTTCAAACTCCGTTTGTACCTTTGAGTATTATTCCAAGGCAGATAGATGTTATTATTATCACTGAATTATACAGTGAATAGTAACATCAAATTCGAAATGGGCCATGGAAAAGAAATATACGGTCAAACTGAGAAACCTCATTTTTTTTAATTCGGTTAAACCACCTAAAAACATGTGTCGTCAGCCGACCCTAATAGGTCGGTGTGGCGGATTGAATTGAATCCAGACTCGAATTTTAAATATTAGGGTGTGTTGGTTATTTTTTAGGGTGAGAATAAACGATTATACACTCGTGACACTATTGCCGACGTTGTCTTTTTTCCCGCTTTTTTCAATTCCCGTTAGTTTCGTGGGATAAAATGTGTTTATGTGTTATTCTAGACTATAATCATCTACCTAACTGTCCAAATTTCAACCTGATTCATTCAGAAGTTTCGTCGCTATTGAGCAACAATCATCCAAAAATCAAACTATGACTTTTATAATATACTCGTACTAATATTATGTACATGATATGTAGGACTTATACAAGAACAAAATTAAAAATATTGATTAACCCCGACTACCTCGGATTTGTTATCTGTACCACATTCTACTAGTCAAGCCCTTTCATTTGATACCCATATTGAGGTAGATTGTGAAGAAATATCTTGTCCGCCATTTTGTGGAGGCGGCCATCTCGAATTGATATTAACCAAACATAGCTAAGAACATCCGCACGGAAATTAACCTTCAATAAAAAAAAACCGAATCGAAATCGGTCCATGATCGGTAGAATGGTGTACAGGTAACAAATCCGAGGTAGTCGGGGGTTACTCAACATTTTTATTTTTGTCCTTGTATATGTCCTAGATGTATCATGTACATAATATCAGTACGAGTATATTATAAAACATAAAAGTCATAGTTTGACTGTGTAGTTTGATATTTGGATGATTGGAATGACGTGGAATTAAAGGCAAGTTTAAAAACTTGCCTTTAATTCCACAAACATTCTGATAGTAAGCCTTTTTACATTTCCTTTGTTGTTCGCCGCGTCCGTCGTATCGGAGGGATGTCTACGAAAGCGCTGGGGGGCTATTCGTATTGTTTGAGGTGGTGTTTGCATTTACATTCTTCGAAGGTCTCCTGTATTTAATCCAGGCTTTAAGTCTAGCGGTAATGGGCCAGATGTCAATCGAGTAACACTTATCGTAGTATTGGCGAAACAACTTGCCAATACCTGAATTTGATTCGGTGGCAGCTACGGAAACTTATTTGGATGCGTCTTTGTTGGATTCAGAGGTAGCAAGTGGGAACTGGAGTGTGTTACGTCGTGACAGGGGTACCTCTTGCCACTTGCTCATTGCTAGCCGCGCGCGCGCCTATTACGCTGCGTCGACATGCTGAGTTCGAATCTATCGGCAGAGGCGAGGATCTGCGGGAGAGTGTTGAATGGCGTGGACCTAGTACAATGCTGTACAGATAACAAATCCAAGGTAGTCGGGGGTTAATCAACATTTTAAATTGTGTTATTGTTATATAAAATCGACGATACTCATTTAAGTGCTCAATATTTTTATCGAAACATTTTTGACATTTTTGAATTATGTGTTCCTAAAAAGTGTCGACAATCCAATGAATCGCGGTATCCTATCTGGCTTACAAGGGGCATTATTGTGGATCTCAAATGCAAACGCGAACTGCATCGCGACTGGATGCGAAATAAGTTCATTGCCGTCTATGAACTATTCTCCAACATAAAGGCGGACCTCCCGCCCGCGTATCAAGCGCGTATGTATGGCTCTTATATGGCTATATAGTGTTGAACAAAATATCAGAGTGAGTCCGCGCGAGTTTTGGCACCATATTTCTAGTCTGCGCTCCAAGGGTGGCTTTGAGCCTACCGTTGACTACAAAGGTAATGTGCTGAAAGGCAAGATGGCCTCTGCGGGCTTTGCGGAGTATTTCTCCAGTGTTTTTTAGCAGAGCTACCTTTATTTGATACTGCGAGTGTCTCAAGTCGAGACCCAACCTCAGCAAGTAATTACATAAATATACCTGAAATCTTCCCGTGGGATGTAGCTGCTGCGATCCAAAAACTGAAACCTTGCGGTTCCATTGGGCCAGATTGTATTCCCCCGTGGCTCCTCAAGGAGGGCGGATCGCACTTAGTTGACCCGCTTTCTCATTTATTTCATAAGGCTCTACGGCAGGGTACTTACCCACCTGAGTGGAAGGTGTCCCGAGTCACTTCTATCCTGAAAAACTCCAGCAAAATTTTGGTTGAGGAGTATCGTCCTATAGCTACGAGTATATTGCCGACTGTAGCTAAAGTTTTTAAGCACTATACAAAAAGTTATTTCGACAGTCAGAAACCTCAGTTACCTCTGCAACGAACAACACGGATTCAGAGCTAGAAGATCAGTTAATTCCACGGATATGTTAATTCCAATCTTTTAACACTTGTAGATTATAATTATATCTTCTAGACTCGACCGTGGAGTGCAGGTCGATGTGGTTTATTTTGATTTCCGGAAGGCGTTTGATAGAGTAAATAACGACATTTTGCTAAAGAAGCTCAGCGCATTGGGGTATTCCCCAATGCTACTTAAATTTTTTGCTGATTATCTCCGTAACTGTCAATAGTACGTTCAACATGGTTTGTACGAATATGAACTCTATCACACGCCTTCAGGAGTAAGTCAGGGTTCGGTGCTCGGGCCCTTATCTTTAATTACATGGTTAACTTAGATATGTAGGTACGTAATCCCAGAGTGCTACAGGTTATACATATTATGTACCACGGGCGAAGCCGGGAAGGATCGCTAGTGCAATAAATTAAATTGTGTTTTCAGTTTTGAATTCTGTCGGAACTCCCGGCCACTGCCGCTTTTTTTTTAGTCAGTGTATTATATTCTAGGTTACTCCTGTTTGTTTTTTTACGTGCGTTAAGTACATATGCGTATCGTCTTGTATGATTGTAAATTTCTTTATTCCCGCGTATCTTCCAAACGGCTTGATGGATTTTGACAATTAAGATATCGTTAGATTTGTCTCAATTACTCAAGTGTCCCTAGATAGGTATTAAATAAATAAAAACAACATGGCCGATTTTCGATGCAAAATTGTAAATAGGTAGTTGAAAATTTTGTTTTATTATTACTTCTTTGAAGTCGAACCAAAATGCTGAATGCTTGCGTTGTGCTAGAGCGTGGGATGCCGGGGTGCGGCCCAAAGCAGAGGAGGCGGCGGTGAGACGTGTGGCGGAGCGGAATGCGCTGCGGTGCTCGCTACTGAGGAGCGAAGCAAGGAAGAAACAACAACCGAAGGTTAGTTAATAAATAACAGACATTTTCAAGCCCAACGGAAAAACGACTGGATGTTATTGTAGTTTTATATCACAAAACGACGAGCGTCTTACTTGTAGTGTAATAAAAAGCTAAGTATGTTTGCGTGCGTGATAACATATAACGTGTGTGTGTGTGTGCGTGAAAACAACCTTCGCCCACGTCTCGGTGATACTGAGAGCGTCTGCGGTCACACACACATTCACAACGTGGTTGTGAACATCGTTACGTGATATAAAAGTTGTAAGTATTCGTGATATAAGTTTTGAAGTCAACACTCCAACCAAACCTTCTCCAAATCGTAGTTGGGTCTGAAGCATTCCAGCTAAAACTGGAGAAACGATTTGCTGCCTTCGAAAACATAGTGTTGACAAGAAACTTGATAGAGTGGTAGACGTTCTGCAAGATGAGGCTACAAAAGTTTGCGAAATTTGTCGCGAAGGCTTGGAAGAAGCTTTCGAAGCTTTCGAAGGGCACTCTGCAACTTATGGAGGAACGACGCAATCTCACGTTAACTTCGTCAGAACAAGGGGGCTTTAAATAAGAAAATTACGACCTTACCTCCGATTAGCTAACACGTTCTTGATTGGAAAATCAATTGAGTAAAATGGGGGTCAAGTCCCTAGGTAGCAGCCACCTAACGAAGTTAACTACCTCGATGGGGAGAGCTGTTGTATATATGTAAAGCATTTCGGAAGTGGGAGTCTGAGATGATTAAGAAGTTATAAGTTTAACATGTATCTGTGTGTGTCTGTCTGTAACGTCGATCGTAACCGATTTTCATATTGTTTTCTTTAGTTTTAAGCTCAGCTATGAAGAAGTATTCTTGAATGAATGAATTAATGAATGAAAATCGGTCTTAAATTTAATTAGTAATACATTTTGACACTGCACATATTAAGGTTGTTTCGGCTTCTGACTATTGCTATTTGTTCTGTGTAGCAGCCCATTAACAGCGTGGCTTTGTACTTAATATATAAAGAGAGTCATGATCATTGGCGTAGTTTTCTGAAGAACCTCACTGATCCAATCAATGATTTATGTCGCCCAGCAGGAGACGACATCACTAGCGGAGCGCATTCGGCTTCTTACCTGCGACGTGGAGGAGGAACTGGAAGAGCGCTCGTCGCCCGCCGGTGGAGACAAGTACCAGGAGAAGTTCTCCGACAAGGGCGAGAAGGCGTTCGGAAGCGCGTCGTCATCCTCCTCGTCGTCCACGCTGTCTGCGCCGGCGCCGACGACGCGTCCGCACCCGCCAGACCTCGGCGATCACATAGGCCACCACGACACCCACAAGGTTTATTTCAGTCTTTGGTGACTATGGAAACAATTTAGTAAATACCTAGCGCGGGTTGAAGGGAGTGGTTTGCTTTTGCTAAAAGACTTTGGCACAATGTTTTTGCTTATTTTCCTTAACCACTAAGCAATCACGGCTTCACGGCTTCACATCAAATCATCTCTGGATGGATGTTACATAACACAGGGCCTGATTAACCCTTAGGCTAATTAGACTGCAGACTAGGGCGCAAGAATCAAAGGGGTGCGATGAGAAGTGGCGCGCATTTCCGCATTCACTAATAATCTAGCACCATTACATCTACCTTTCATACTTCAACTAAACCGAGACAAAACACTAAAACTAAGGTCGCTGTTAACTAAAATAAGCTTGGGAGTCTCTGATTTTAACACAACTGGCGCGTCCTCACAAATAGCCTGAGGCGGTCAGAACTCTTGTTGATCAGCTGCTATGGAAGAGCCGACATGGATGATGGTATATTTGTTACTTATTCACGCAAAAACTGCTGAAGGGATTTTAATGAAATCTGGTACTTACGTAGACAGATAGATAGATTGGTCTGGGATAAAGCACAGGCTATTTTTGATCCCAAAACAATGACGAAATCGGAACTACGCGGGTGGAACCGCAGGGTGGCCCATGAAGCCGTAACTGCCTAGTGATAGTGATAGAGTAATAAAAATTAAACATAAAATTAAAATTTAAACATTTTGTCAGTTATTCTGTCTTCAAGCAAAAGCAAACACCGCAACCCACACCCCATATGTCTAGGTATAGTATGCTCTAAAAATCAAACTTCGGTAGATTTTTTAGCACGCTCAAAATAATAACAAGCAATGTTCACTAATATTATTATAACAAACAAAATGTTGCTACTTATGAATGAGAATTTGCTCAATAGAAACACGCTTTCGTGCCAGTAATGAGCACATGATACCTTTAAGGTATGATTCCGACCTCCGCTGTACGCAGCAATGGTACCGCGCTACTGGTCCTCAAATATTCTCAATGTATTTATACAGGGTTACTGGTAATCAGCATGCATCCGTTTAAGGGCATTCTCTGTATATTTAAGCACTTTTGCTAAAACTAAAAAAAAAGTGTTTGTTGCCGTCTCTAGGACTGTTTCGCAGTTGTTTAGTATTTATTCACATCGTTGTTAAAGGGCGTGCTCGCTCTTGTTACGAAGAGTTCGATGTTTTTAGACCGGGAAAACATACTTTTTTATTTTGTATGGGAAAACTATACAAACTTCTAAAAACTGTAGAATAAAAGTTGCCGTATCTAATGTATTTAACATTATCTTAAAAGGATGCAGGCTGATTATAAGGCAACGGCTGTTCGTTCGTATCGCTAAAACTCGAGAACCACAGGACTGATTTGGCTAATTTTGGGTTTGAATTATTTGTGGAAGAGGTTTAAAAGGTGAGTAGGTATATATTCGAGTCCAGGTTCGACCCGCGATAGAAACGATATCGTCGACCCATCTTGCGGCTGGACGTCCTACACTCCGCTTACCTTGCCGGCCACCACTCGGTCACTACTCTACTCCACCTGTTATCACCGCGTCTAGCAACGTGGCCAGCCCAGCTCCACTTTAGCTGCATTACCGTAGTTCCGACATCCCTAACGTTCGTTCTTCGTCGGATCTCGATTGGCACAGGACCGAGGAAGATGGCATGGGAAAAGAGAGGCCTATACCCAGCAGTGGGATAGAGAAGGCTGTGGATGATGATGATGATGAGGTATATATTGTGAATTTAACTAATAATGTATAAAAACCCAGTGTCATGATGTTTGTTCTCCCAGTGAACTCTTTACCAAGTCAAACCGATATTCACTAAAGTTGGCATTTATATGTTATTTTGTCTAACTTGAGAAATAGGATAGTTTTTATTTTGTTTTTTTCATCTTTCTTTTTTGGCCTTTATATGACAATGTGAATCGGTCCAGCCGTTTACTAGCCGGAACAAAGAACAAATAGACAGACAGACAAAACATTTAAAAAATGTTTGGTAAATGTATCGCGTCTATACATGAAAAAGCGGTTATTTTAAATTTACAATGTTGCTTCAATTTTATTTATTTTTATAGATATATTTTAATAGTATTCGGTTATCTCAGGCTAAGCCGGAGCCGCGACGTCAATTCCTGTCGACACTGGCGCCGCTGACGGCGTGTGTGGGCAGCACGGCGCAACACGAGGGATTCTATTACCTAGCGAGCGCGGGGAGCGGGTCGGGGCCGGGAGCGGAGCGCGCGTCCTCCGACCACGAGCACAGCGACGCGCCCGCGCCGGACGTCGTCGCCGGCACGCCGGGTGCGTATGCGTCACCCACACAAACATATAACACAGACACACGCAGTCACGCACGCATCGGTTCATAAATGACGAAGTTATCCACGAACACACTTAGTGTTGAATTGAGAAACCTCCTTTTTATGTCGGTTTAAAAATAGGTTCTTTAGAATTAATTTAGTTAACTAAGTTAAGATAGATAGATAATAGATTTAAGAGTTAAAATGCTTGATGATTGAAAAAATTACATATTTTATGTTTATTTTACGGGGTTTACTCACGATATAAATCATTATGTGTTCAAATCGCGAAAGTTTAAAAACAATACGTAAAATTACTATTAAAAAAAAACATATATACGCTCGAATTGAGAAACCTCCTTTTTTGAAGTCGGTTAAAAAAATACGTAAAATTACTAATTAAACGTATTTTTTCTTTTGTTTCACAATCAAACAATGACGAAGATATAGAGCTTAGAAGTTTATATTGACGTCACTTCATTGCACGATTTTTACATAGATGTGACGTCATCTGTAGAACTGACACATGAATAAATTTAAACTCTCACATAAAACAAGTAAATATGTATGATTAGACCACTTTTGTTATGCAGAAGTTTTATTGCTAATTGTTTTTTTTTTCAATCAGTGACGGGGCTTCGCTTGAGCGCAGTCTACCAGCTACTATAACATTCAAATAAATATACAATAATTTGCGAGACGCCTTTTCTCTTCTATTGTTGAAAATTTAGATGAAATCTTCTTGATGCTGTAAGCAAGCGGAGGCCGGGAATGGTAGACAATTATGTAAATAGTTATCTAAATTGTATAAAGAGATTTGACTATTTTAACTCTTTTTTTTAATTTTGTTTTCTTGTTTAAAAAACAACTCTGTACGTTCCTTTATTTAACTCTTTAGATACTCTCATACAGGGTTATTGGTTATCAGGCTGCATCTTTTTACGGAGATGTTAAATGCATAAAATACGTCATCTTTTGTTGTACACACTGTTTTTAAAAACTTATATATTTTTTCTCATACATAACAAAAAAAAGTGTATTTGCTCGGTCTACGAGTAAAAGCATCGAACTCTTCGTAACAAGAGTGCGCGCGCTCTTTAACGCTCGATAAATGACGTGCTGAAGTGAATAAATGAATGAAAACAAAAAATGAAAATGAAAACACGAAACAGTGCTAAAGAAGCTTATTTCAATATACAGAAACGGATGCAGGCCGATTACCAGTAACCCTGTATTTTTTTTATTGGGCAGATCCTTTATTATCAAAACTAAAATACAATGAGAACTGCACTACACTACAAACCTATCTAACTACTTACACTAAGCACACCTGAATTATCCATAGACCATTGTAGGTCTACAGATAATCAAGATGTTCAAGCCCACTACCAATCAGAAGCGTACCCAGCATGCTGGCGGCAATGCTTATGCGTTGGGCCAAATAAACGCCAGCATTTTGGTCAAGGGTCGCGTCGACCAAGCGCTCGGAAAGGCTTTTGAAGGTTGCATCAACCACTTCCGAGGGTTGCATTTTTTTGCATATTTGCGCCGGTTGAGTCGCTCAGCTGAATTAGCCGCTGCACCGGCCCTGTATTTGTATGTTTATGAACGTCAATTTAAACCCGGAAATTTCGAGAGCGCAGTGCAGCGGAACCTAAAATTCCAATCGGAAACATTCGAAGCGATGGGAAAGGGAGTCGATTGACGATTTGCTATTTTATTGCCAATCAGTCTGATTCCGTTGAATTAATTTCGCATGACAAACCATGGACGATCCGTAGAAATAAAAATTATTGATGTTTGCTACAAATAGAGTTTAAGCTCAAAACTCTGTATTCATTACTATGTTTACATAACCTATAAAACAACACAACTAGTACTTAACTGTAACATTAATTTAAATTTAGTCTTACAAATAACGTAAACATGTGGCGTCAGCCACCAGTTAGGAACGAAGTTCCTTCGGATTATAGAGGTACAGAAGCAACACAAATTGCAAAAATGAATGCTTAATTCTATTACATATTAACGAGTACCATCATCTGAAAAATAAAGTCGTCAACACTGGTCACGGGAAGTTTTTACGCGCCACATCCTTAATATAGAGGTAATTACATTTCTTACGGTTTTAATCTCACTTTTTTCAGTACGGTCGGCCAGCAAAATCCCTATGTCCTCCAACTAAGCCTACCGTAAGAATTTCGTTCCAATAAAAAAACATACAAATAAAGAAATAAATCTTATGAGATATCAGTTAAAAAACATTCCAAAGGATCTATTTCGATCTAAAAACATATTTCACTTGCTCGACGTTTCGTAAACTCGGCTGTTGTAATGTCGCCGAAACGTCGAGGTAAAAAATAATAATTTAGTTCGTGATTAAGCCCTGCGTAATTTAGCATTGAAACACGAGTTTAAATCGCGAAATTATAAAAACTAGGATAATAACATATCTAGTCTGATAATAGAATTAAATACAATAAGTACAATAAGACTTCAATATAAAATTAAATTCAGACACTCGACCAAGTTTCATAAGAATATATCACTACGTCGTCTAAGAGAGACGAGACGATCTTCTTAGCATTCCATGGATTCACCGTGCGGGTGCCGGGTCCATCGTGTGGCAGAGAGAGAAAAACTCGAGTAGTTCCCGAGACTTGTGACTCGGGCGTAGGTTTAAGGGGCCCTTTCTGACGTACATCAACACTCACCTTCACCACTCGTTTTCTCTCCTGCCCAGCCAAATCTGATATGAGCCTACTAGTGCAGCTTTAGATACACGTTCTAGTATAGAACTTACAGCACTTCTGGATAAGCCAAGGTCTTTCAGTAGGTTATAGAGATTTTGCTGGTATACCTCTCGCTCCCACTTCTACAGCGTATAAACTAACTACATAGCCGTTTTTGTTAATTCGTTTAGGAGGTCGTAATACTTATTTTGTTTCATCGCGTGGTCTTTAGGTATATTAGTTTCCCACGGTACGGTAAGTTCTACAAGGACTATGCGTTTCGTAGCTCTAGAAAAAGGAAAATGTCCGGTCTGGATGACGAAACACCCACATCCTCTGGGATTTTGTAGTGCTTTTCATACGTGTCCATTAAAATAGTCCAATCAGGTGCTGTACCCAGGATTGAGTAAGGCTTGTTCCTGGAGTTTGAAGTTGAGCCTTCTTTTACAAAGTTAATTTGTCTGTTGTTTGTCGTCAATCCCTTTTGGGCTCTAGCTACCGAAAGGCTCATGGCTTCACGTATGATTTCAAGTACTCTGTCATGACGCCGTGAGTAATGACCCCATTAAGGAGCACCTTGCATCCCACCAATATGTGCCTTGCTGTACATATCGCCTCCACAAGTATAGCAACATTTTTCAGAGGCTTTTCCCACCTTACCAAGTTACTCTGGTCAGGGAGGGTCATTTGGAATGCATTTAGATAAAATTTTAATAAGGCAGGGGACCAGTCATAGATCAAGGTGCGCCATTTTAGAGCTAATGGGATACAGAACTCACCTATGGTTAACCACTCACTTTGCATTTCTAAATTCATAGCGTGCACTTTGTAACCGTCATTTTCGTCTTGTTGTAGAAAGGTTTTTACCATGTCTCGGTCTTCCTTTTTTTTCTCGCACCCAACCCAGCAGTATTTACTTGTGCACCTGCCATAAATTGTTTATGGAATTGAAGTCTAGATTCCAGGTCTGAAGCAGTTTTGTCTTTTGGGAGAGATGTAATTAATTCGTCTTGCGACTTTCCCAAAACATGCGTTTTTGTAACTCTTAGGTGTTTGTAAAGTTCAGACGGTTTCTTTAGTTTCAGCCCAAAACTATTGTGATCCCTAAAAAGAGTAGAGGGATCAGCCGGATGTGCCAATCCGAACCATGACTTCAATATCTTTATGACATTGGCATTAAAATAAATTTTAGTTCGAACAAAAAACTATTTCGAAAACCACTACACCGATTTCGATAAAACTTAATATGGGACCACCTCAATATCCCTCACCTCAAACAGAATAAACTATTTTTTACAAAAAATTAAACCGACTTCAACACCACAAATAGGCAGTCAAAAGCGAAAAATAATTTAATATAGGTAATTATTATAACCGCTACTCACTCATCCATATGAATTCGGTGCCAGCCAAATCTAACAGGTAGTAGATGTGGTGTTGAAGTCGGTTTAATTTTTTGTAAAAAATAGTTTATTTTACCCTTTTTAGTGCTAAACAAGTTTTCACTAATGCATTTACACGATTCCGTGTTGAGATCTCAATACATGAATTAAACCCAAACACTGGGTAGTTCCTGTAAGCCGTTAAGAAATTCCCTTGACTGTCCTTTATCTTCATCATCAGACCACTAATGACAGTCACAACCCATCTATGTAAAAAGTTCTCATCAATACAAATTCATCGAGCCCAAACACAAGGTAACTACTATGTACCGTCGAGGAGTTCCCTCGACCGTCTTCCCGTTCCCTCATCAGATCGACTCCAGATCATCTTTAAATTATACTGCTTTAAAATGCTCAAGCAAAAACTTAACTAACGCACTATCTTTACAATTTTCGAAAGTTATCCTCGATTTCTCTAGGATACCATCATCAGATCCTGGTTTCCTTATCATGGTACCACCCTGGGAATATCTCCTTTACAACAAAAAAAGAATCATCAAAATCGGTTCATAAACGACGAAGTTATCTGCGAACACACATAAAAAAAAAGCAAAAACATACATACGGTCGAATTGAGAAACCTCCTTTTTTGAAGTCGGTTAAAAATAACCATCAAAATCGTTTCACAATCGGCGGCGCTATCGAGTTACATACTTACAAAAACACACAACCAAATTGAGAACCTCCTCCTTTTTTGAAGGCGGTTGATAAGTCTTTCATTTTATTTTACATAGCATTTCTCCGTTTTTTTTGGTTTGAATTTACAAATGGCCTTTTGCTGAATTTTTTCCCCCGGGATATAAAGCAGCCTATGTTAACGTAGGGAAGTTGGCGCTGCAGTTGTCCGCCCCTGGTCGAAGATCCAGAGGCCGACCTAAAACCAGGTGGACTGTAGTGGAGAGAAATGAGAGAATGTGAGTTGCCCGATGACGATGTCATAGATAGAGCCAAGTGAAGAAGAAAAAGTAGGAAGGCTGACCACCATGTGGGATATATAGCTAGGAAGAGAGATAAAGCATGCTATATGTTATTCCAGATTAAAATCTGCTTTCCAAACTATTACCCGATCAGTCCTAGATATTAATAAATAAAAATCCAGGGTCATGATGTAGGTGTGTTTCCTGTGAACTCTTCAGCAGGTCAACCGATATTCACGAAAGTTGGTATTTATTTCTAACTAGCGACGACCCGCGGTTTCATCCGCGTAGTTCCCGTTCTCGCTATTTTAAATACCTATATGTATTATACCAGATATAATATCTATGCTAAGATTTGTTCAGCCATTCCCAAGCGATTGTGCCACAGACATCGAAATATCTAAATCTCCGCCATGGCCATCTCCGGTGGCGGAGATCAAATCAAATAGTTCGTGGATCCCCGATTTCCTCTAAAAACCCTTCCCATATCACAAAACCACTCATATAAAAAAAATTGGTTGCCTGTAAAGTACGGACGAAAGTTTTACGTGACAACGACTTTGAGTGGTAAAATAATTTTACGGAAGGGACGCGTGCCTTTCACTTTTTATGTCTGTCTCTCTCGCTCTTAGGCGGGCTAACCATGCCTGAGTGGAAGGGACGCGTGCCTCTCACTCGCTCTCGTTGTGAGCGCATAACGTGAGCGGAGCGTAACGCAGTTTCTTGAAGTGTCACCCGGCAAACCAATTTATAAGACGTTGTCACGTCAAAATAACCAGAAACAGAGAGGAAACATATTACAGATATAAAATGCTTGTGATGCCTTACGAACTCAAAGAGACAATCAACATCCAGCCAGTTTTGTAACATGGAGGTAGAAGTGGTTTCTAACTGTGATTGGTACTTGGTACGTTCTTTTTGACTGCATAACCCCCCGAATATCCCTTTGAAAATCCGAAAATCTGAATATTTAAAATCCTTTGCTTCGCCTTTGATGCAGGTTTGCAGAAACTTTTTATTTTCATTCGGAAATCCTTTACAGGGGGGACTGCCACTTATCTTGTTACGCAATTTCGCTGTATGTTGGACACTGTTTGATCAATTACTTTTATTTTGTATTGACGTTCGAGCTCTGAAACAAAGGCCTTTGCTACGTAACTTGTGCACTAGTACAAAATTACATTCCTACAGTTATACGAGTAAGATCGATTTCAGGAATGTAGCTACTATACACTCGTACCTATACACCTTCCGATTTCTATGGCCGTACCTAAAACAATACAAACCAGCCAAGCTGAAGCCTTACTCACATCGAGATCACTTCGGCTCATAAACAGTGAAGTTTGTAACTTCGGAGATAAAAAGGAACATTCATTTTCTCATTAAGGGGTCGAAGAGTCCTGACTGACATTCCACTTGGGATGTTTTGTGCATTTCTACCCACTTACTCATTTGAAACTGCCTAACTCTTTGGGAAACCATTTTGAGGCTCTGGGTCGCTAAAGCTAGTGATGATGTCATCGGGTTTTCAATACATAGGTAGCAGCGCCCCGCGGTTTTTACCCGCGTAGGTCCCATTCCCCGTTATTTTCCCGGGACCAAATTAGCCTATGTGTTCTTCCAGACTATGATCTAAATGTGTTCCGAATTTCAGTCCGATCCGTTCATGCATTACATTATACATTTTCACATTTCATACGTATTTATGTTTTCGTGCATACATACTTAGCGTGTTTTAGCGTCGCTATAAGTAAGACGCGCATCGCTTCGTGACATAAAACTACAATTATGGGAAAAGAGTGTGTCGCTGACAGTGTTAGTTCCCACAGATTACCACCAGAGCGGCGGCGAAGAGGATGGGCTGGCCGCGTTTGCGCGCGCCACCGCGCCTCGCACGGAGCGCCTCCGTCAGCGATACCCGCCCGACTCCCAGCCTGCTAGCAGTGATGATGAACACGACGATTACGGTACCCTCATCTCACAATATCACACAACTACAGACTAGCACCAGATTGCGGTAAGAACTGTGACCAACCGCGGTAACAGTACTCACCTGACTCGCAGCCCGCTAGATGACTACAGACCCTCATCTTACAACATGAGTGTCACATCCAAACATTGGACCCGCCAGCAGTGACAATAAGTACTACTAGGCTACCTTACCCCCAACATGAGTATCACAAATCCACACGCGATTAGAGTGCGGTAAAAACGGTGAGTAAGTGCGGTAGCAATACTCACCAGACCGGCAGCCTACTAGCAGCTACAATGAGCACGACTACGGGAGCCTACCCCACGACATGAGTATCACAAATCCACAGGTAGACTACAGAGCGATAGAAACAGCGACTGACTGCGGTAGCAACACTCATCAAAGTCCCTCATCAAAGTCATGAGCACATCCACATGAGCTGAGCTTGGCATGATGAGCTGATCCACATACCATCATCAGAGCGGTAGCAGTACCCACCAGAATCGAAGGTTTCGCAGATTTTGTAAATAAACACAGAACTAAATTTTCATTTACCTAATTACCTCGACGTTTCGGCAGCGTTACAACCATGAACACAACTAGACTCTTTTTCTCTTGTTCTCGTAACCCGTTGAAGCTGCCGAAACGTCGAGGTAATTAAATAATAATTTAGATCGTGATTAAGTTCTGTTTTGTGTTTGTTATTGAGGGACTATTATTGATTAGATGTCCGCCCCGTCTTCGCCCGTGGTACGTACATATTCAACGGTGAAAGAATGACTGAAATCGGTTCAGTCATTCCTGAGAATATCGCTTTCAAACAAAACACCTCTTCAGCTACCTGCTACGCCACCTGTCGGAAATTGGTCGTACCAACTCAGATTTAGAAACAAATTTGATTAGCAAATGTTTATATTCAGTGACGCAATCTTAGACACATGCTGTCATGTGTCATGTAAAAACGAAACGTACGAAAACTCTCAAAAAGGAATATTTTTTCCCGATTTTGTTACATTCTTGATTCATGCTCTGCTTCTATTAATAGTAGCGTTATATTCCATAGCCTTATAGCCTTCCTCGATAAATGGACTATCCAGTAGAAAAATAATCTTTCTATTTGGACCAGTACTTCCCGAGATCCTAGCGTTCAAACAAACAAACAAACTCTTCAGCTTTATAATATTAGTATAGATAGTATAAATAACATAAGCATAAAGTGTATACCATCAACGGTGGGAACTAGTGAGACCAAACTATGCTCCCTAACATTGTCAACTGTTGTTAGGCCTAGTT
Organism: Ectropis grisescens; assembly: GCA_017562165.1. Taxonomy (NCBI): domain Eukaryota; kingdom Metazoa; phylum Arthropoda; class Insecta; order Lepidoptera; family Geometridae; genus Ectropis; species Ectropis grisescens. Next base: position 5,378,174 of record CM029767.1, read on the forward strand.
TCACAGACGATTAAAGTACCATTGAGTTAAACGGACTGTATTGGAGTGTCGTCGCAGGGTTCCACCGGCGGCCTGCCGTACGTGGCATCGCGGCCAAGCAGTTGGGCGCGGCGGACGACATGCTGCACCAGATGCAGCGGGATCTGGCGCCGCCGCACGCCTGCCAGCGGAACGCCAGCTACTCCTGGCAGTACTACTCCGAGGCCACGGCCACCTCGCGCCCCCAGAGCCGGTCCAGCACCTCTTCCAACTGGTAAACTTCATACCTATCAAGGTTGCTATTAGCTTTTTAAAAAGAACAAAATTAAACATTTTGTGTTACCCTCAACGCGACGTAGATGCCAATTCAGCTTTCCAACAAGATCAAATTACAAATTTTGTTTCATCCACAATGCAACGTACCTACTACTTAACTTTAAAGTTTTTATTTTTAATTTTTTAGTTATTTACTAATATTCCGCATTCCCTTTCAATACTGTATACATTGTTATACAAATCAAGCTCTTTCTTTTGTTACCCATATTTACGGACTTCTGAAAATTTTTATGTAATTCATTTCGTGGCGACGCGACGGCCATCTTGGATTGATATTCATCAAATTTTGCTGAACAATTCCAACTAATTCACCTTTCATCAACCAATACAATCAAAATCAGTGCATCCGTAAGTAACACGCCTGCTCATAACAGCTCAGTGCCACAAAGTTATTGAAACATGAAGAGTCCAAATCAATGTAGTACTTATCTATAAAATGTTAACAATAATGTTTGGCTCAAATGAAGTTTTTACTATTTTATAGGTATTATTAATATTTGTTCCAGGTGTTCGAGCGACTACGTGACGGCGGCGACGGCGCGCACACAGGGCGCAGGCGCGAGCGCGGGGTCCGCGCCGCACGCGGACTCGTGCTATGCGCATGCGCAAAGCGGCGCGTACGCGTACCAGCCGCGACATCAGGACGCCATATACAAAAACTGCGGCTTGTACGCCAATATCGGGTATTTAAAACATTTAATTATTTAGTGAACTTACATTATTTATTATTTTTATTTGGTTAAGTTTTTTTAACCGACGTCAAAAAAGGGGAAAGTTTTCAATTCAGGGTAATGTTTTGTAGGTTTGTTTTACGCGATGGCTCCGCTAATTGTGAATCGATTTTGATTGATGATTATTTTTTTAAATGCAGAAAACATTACATTTTAGAATTTTAACAGTTTTTGTAACATGTCGCAATTTTTAAAAAATTGAACCAATGACTATTTGCTTTCATTTGCCTGGACTACTTTATTGATAGCAACATATTATTATTACATTTGGTCGAGTATGAGTTATGGGTATGAGTTTAATTATAAATTGAAGTCAGTTTTTGTTTATTTCGGAGAAAATAAATTATTACTTTTTTTTTTTAATTTACCACCAACTCTTTTAAGAAACTACATATAACTAAACTAGCTGTAACCTGCCACGCTTTACTGTGGCACATTATGATGCAAAAATTACACAAAAACAATCCTTGATGCTGATTATATATCATTGTAAAATTTCAGCTCGATCGGTGCAGAACTTTATGAGTTTTTGAAGCGTACACAAACCAACATAACATTTTTTATATCTAGATAACTAAAAATGACTTAGGTGCAGTTTCTTATACTATATATTATAATCGTACCTATCTAGAAAAAAAAAATACATGTTATAAATTTTTTTGAGAACGCAAATTAGTACTTACTTAAATTGCTACATATCCCTAAAAATAATCTATAAGTCAAGTCAAGTTTGAGGAGAATAAGTCCACTGTTCAATTAAATTTTCTCTCGGTCTCGAGAAGGCGGTGGATGGAGGTGGCACAAGATCGGTCATTTTGGAATTCTTTGTTGTTTGTGGTTGCATACCTATGTAAAAAAAAGTCTTGTGAAACTTGGCAGTGGCTGATTGTGAGAATGATTTATTTTGTAAATAATAATTATTACTAGTAAAAAGAATGCGACTAACGTAAATCTCAGCAATAATAAAATAAAATTCTTTATTGTTGAGTTTAGTTTGAATTATAAAGTTACCTCTCTTATTTACTGTTATAGGTACTATTAACTATTTATCCTATTAAACATTATACTATATCAATTATAACTTTATGCATCGGCAAACGTTATAATTTACTCTTCAACTTGTCTTTCGACAAAGGCCACCTCTAAATTTCCATGTTGTCCTATTCCTTGCTGTTCGGGACCCGCTATCTTTCTAATGTCATCCTCCCATCTCTTAGTCTCTCTACCTTTGCTTCTTCTGCTGTCTAGTGGATACCATTCTGTTACTAGTTTAATCCACTTTTCTTTATTTTCTCTTGCCATATGCCCTGTCCATTTCCACTTACACAATAGTTCATATTATGTCAAGTATGCATTCTTAAATTTTGTTTTACTTCTTAAGTCTTGTGATCTTTCTCGGTCTTTTTTTAATTCCTATTATACTTCGCTCCATTCCAGTTTTCGCTCTTCCCGCCTATTTGTCTCTTTTTCCTCTCTATTTTTTGAGTATTGTTTTTGATCCTCTTTGTCTTTTTTATTGTCTTTGATTTTCATTCATGATTAATAGAAAGATCATATTTAAAAACATATGATTTTCCATGGTCCCACAGGTGTTCAGACAGCAGCCAGGAGGTATACTCGTCGCAGACCAGCTCGGAGGCGACGTCGCCGGTCCGCGGACGCGGCCGGCGCGCGGAGTCACCGCCCCCCATCCGATCGCAACAGCAACTGTTGTATGTGCCGTACGCGCCGCAATACCCACCAGAGTACCAGCCCTGGCCTCAGCACACGCATGTGCCACACTGTAAGTATACCCTGGCTATAGCACACGCATCTGCGACACTTTAAGTATACCCTGGCTACAGCACACGCATGTGCCACACTGTAAGTATACCCTGGCCCCAGCACACGCATGTGCCACATTGTAAGTATACCCTGGCTACAGCACACGCATGAACCACACTGTAAGTATACCGTGGCCACAGCACAAGCATGTGCCACATTATAAGTATACCCTGGCGTCATCACACACATATGCCACACGGTAGGTGTACCGTGACCACAACACACGCATGTGCCACACTGTAAGTATACCGTGGCCACAGCACAAGCATGTGCCACACTATAAGTATACCCTGGCTACAACACACACATATGCCACACTGTAGGTGTACCGTGACCACAACACACGCATGTGCCACACTATATGTATACCCTGGCCACAGCACACGCATGTGCCACACTAAGTATACTGTGGCCATAGCACCCATACGTGCCACACTGAGAGTAATGGACAAGATGGACGCCACCACAAAATGGAAGATGAGAATGGAAGAATGGTAGAATAAATGTGTCAGTTGGACACACTTCAAATCCCAATCATAGATTTGAAATTTGTGACCAGGCTGCCGCTACGATGTGTCGGGTTTTTATCTATAACTTTTATAAATTCAGTTAGCTTGTTAACGTTACACATGAAACGGTGTGTTCATTGCAGACGCGCGCGTGCAGAGGGCGTATTACCCGGCGGCGGCGCCGAGCCGTAGCGGAGCCTCCACGCCGCAGCCGGCCGCCGCCCCGCCCTCACGCTCCATGCAATCACACCCGCTGCAACTACAGGTACACATACCTACCAGCTACATACGAAACATACATAAGTTACCGCTGATCTAGTACGTTACTTCAGACCAGCCGTAACTTCGCGAAGAAGCGTGATGTTACGGCTCATCTAGTAAGTCACGGCTGGACTAGATTACGGCTAGTCTAATAAGATATAGCTGGTTTTATAAGCTACGGCTGGTTTAGTAAGTTACAGCTGGTCTTGTAAGATGCGGATGCTCTAGGCTACAGCTAGTCTAGCAGTTACCGTGTTGAGCCATATGCCATTCATACGAAAACATAATAATCGGTTTCAAAAACCAATCCATGTATACAGACATGAAAGTTACGGCTGGTCTAGTCAGGAGCGGGAGAACGGCAACTGCCAATCCGGAGCCCCGGGATTCAATCCCACGCGCAACCCTATCTTTTCGTCATATCCGTAATTCCGCTAACTTAAAAACGGTTACGGAAATACATTAATGGGTGTTGGAGAAGACTTAACTCTTCAAAGACAAGTGAAGTCTGCAAAACCGCAACTTGACAGCGTGGTGGAATATGGTCTGAACATCTCTAACTTAATTAGTGGATGATAGTGGGGTCTCTGTAGGTTGTTACGGGCTACAGGGACATTACACTGGAGTTCGTCGAAGGTAGACTTTTACCAGCCAACCTAAGATAATTATTGTAAGTTGGCTTGTCTATTGGCCTTACTTACTACATCTGCCTGCAGAAATCGTAGGACACGGGGTCGATTCCCGACCAGTGCAAATAGAATCTATGATGTGGTAGAATACCTGGCAAAGGTGTGGTTCTTCCTCAGGCGGAATCTGCAAAGAGTCAAAAATGATCTATCAGAGAACAATGATTCGTGAAAATTATTCCAATCTCCTCATTGAGTTGTTGTTTTCAGACGCTGTGCCCGGCGCCGGCGAGATACCGGGCCGTACCGGCCGCTCAGCCCGGTGGTGGCAAGCAGATGATCTGCTACTCAGAAAAGGTAATTTACTTTAATCATTGATTACACAGACTTTTGGTTGGGAACTCGGTGTCAGATTTGTGACTTAGCATGACTTAGCCAGAGAAAAACCTGGCCACGGTGATAAGGACGGAAAAGTGATAACTCTTTCTCTGTTTTTCACAAGGAATAAGATAATTAGACTATCTCGTTTCCGCAAATTGTGACGTCACTTATTGTGCCCCCCTGTCTCTTATGGCTTTCATTCGGTTGTATCGCCGTAATTTCGGTAGTAGAAAACGTAAAGGCGAGGTTGAAAAAAGGCTGATTGTGATGAATTTCTTGCTTCTTTTGCTTCTTAAACTAAATTTAACCAAGGGTAATAAGGTTCCATTTGGTTCCATTAAGTAGCGACAAAATTTAGCCAAATGTAAGAAGTCTTCACGGAAAGCAAATGATAAAACTGGAATGAACGGTTGTTTATGTCCATCAGTAACGAATCAATAAAAGCTTGGCGACTTTCGCTTTGCTATTGCGGTCTCTATCATTTCAAGCGAAAAGAAAACAGAGAGCAATATCAAAGCTAAAACCCTCTACACACGAGCCCTGAAATCAGAGGAAATGACGTAAAAGTAGTGGGGTGGAGCCTACATCGCACCATATGATTGGTGATTTATGGTGCGGTGTAGGGTCCTCCCCACTAGTTTTACGTTATTTCCTCTGATTTTAGGGCTCGTGTGAATGGGTTTTAGACAGTTTTAGTTAGCGGTAAACCCTCCGTTTTACAAGTTTTGCTGTTGCACTTAATTTACCGTATCTACCGATTTGTTTAGCAGGATGGGAAGATCACAATTTGGCTAATGCCCAGTATTGGACGAATATGAGTCTTAATGATGTGTAATTTCTTAAGCGAATTTATGAATGAAATGCTATGCGAATTAGATTACTACTTTTGTAAAAGCAGAAAATAAATGTTAAGCCACTTGCGAGTTTTTACGCGCAGCTGATGAGTTTTTTCTGTCATTATTTTAACTACTAAGGTTACTAAGGTTCTAGCTGATTCTCGCATTTTTGGATTCCCCGCGGATTTTTAGTTTTAAGCGGACGTTTAGCATTACCAACATCATATTCATTCAAATCTGTTAAGCCATTTCAAAGGTTAGTTCCGTTAGTAGAGCTATTTTATTAGTTAGTCGCAGATGTGGTGTATCCAAAGACATCGAAATATATGGGTGTATAATTTTCCCTTTACGGCTGACAAATAGCATACTCGTACTATTGCACATACAGTCATAAATCTTACGCTTATCTTGCTGTTTTCGTCAATTCAATGTAAAAAAAAAACTAATATTCATGGACTGAATTAGAGTAGACATTATTTTTTTAATTTTCTTAGATTTTTTGTTTAACTTATCCCCACTCTTACTACAAAATCGTTGGAGGGGGTCATGTCCCCTGTGACCCCCCCCTCGGACCGCGCATGAAATGAGGAGATCTCCAATTCTCCATCTAGCTATCTACCCCATTTGGTCTAAAATCGTGGGGTTGCGACATTTTACGGTTACAAATATTTCAACCTAAGGAAACCACTCACTTTAATGAGATAAAAAGCGACCTATGTATTAATCCAGGTATTTACTGCGTATGTCATGTCACTCTAACTCACTTTTTGGTAGTAAGTCTGTCTGGTAAACCGTAGGTGGTGGGTTCGATTCCCACCCTGAGCAAATATTTCTTGTTTCTATGTAAGTATACTAAGTATAGGTATGATTTCGACTCTTCATGTTCCAATAGCTGCGTGTCAATGTGTTGTTATGTGGCAGGCATGTTGCTTACCATCAGGCACATGTAATGCTCATCTCGTCACTTTTTATTTAAAAAAAAAAGTACCTTTGTATTTACAACTACGAGTACATAAGTATTTTATCAGCTGTCTGGCTCCCATTGTACAACTTTTTGCTTAGTTTGAGGCTAGATGAAGTTAGTTCTATGAGAAATATCAATCGATATTTATTTATTCAAATCCACAGCCGTTATAAAGATACGTGGAATACATTAAAAACATACTTACAAACATTCTTGACCATTTTTTTTCTATAAAACAATGATGTTCGTGTATAGTTAGTCTTCAGTATATTGAACAATAATAATACTGTTTATTTAGCTTTAGATATGTTTTATTTAAATACAAATTAAAGCCGTACAATAAAGCTAATAATATAACTTCCACGAAAAAACATAACCGATTCCAACTTAAAATTAATCTCAGATACTCGACTATATATCATATTTTTCGTTAAAATTAAAAAATGTTGCAATGCTGCAATGAAAAAGCCAGGTAGCAAATACGTCGTCCAGAACGTCTGCTCTCTTTCTACGAAAAACGTAATTTCGAAATAAACTCGCGACTTTGCTACTCCGGTTCTACTTCGATCTGTCGTCCGTTTAAACGTCAAACATGGTTCGATCAGACGAAACGAAGTAAAACAGAGGTGCGAAAGTCACAAGTTTATTTCGAATTTTTTTTTTTTTTTTTTGTAGAAAGAGACTACCTAAACGTCCAGATCAGACAATGTTAGATTTTAGTTGGTATTTCAAAAGCCATTTCACTGATTTGGACACAATTTTAAATGGGACTACTTGAGAATACATCTATATTTTTTGTAGGTATAGAGCAGGGATGTTACGGAGCTCTTTAAGTACGAACTCCGTTAAGTCGGAACTTCCGATTGTTATTACACCTCCGGTTCCGACTTCGATTCCGAAACTTTTAAATCGGAGGTTTTAATCGAAGGTCGATGCACAAAATAGCGGCGGTGGGATGTATCGACTGTTGCGAACAGGTTCCTACATGTCGCGCTGGGAATCCCCCTACCATCCCGCTACGCCGATTTTTTTTAAATATTTTCACTTGTTATTTTATTACTATAATGAAAAAAGTTTGACTAAATAAGCTTTTATTTGTCCTTAAATAAAAAAATACTCTCTCCTACCACTACTTCTGAACCCGTCTCCACCTCCGACTCCGACAAATCAAATTTAAAAACTCCGACTCCGCCTTCGGTTCCGATAAAATTACCTTCGATATATCCCTAGTTTAGAGTGAAAGGACGAGCAATGCCTGACTGATGGTAAGCAATACACCTGCCCATAACAGTACAGTTTCGTGCATCAACAACTTGAAGAGTCCAAATCATAACCTACCACTGCACTGCGCTCGTCCACAGATATTAGACGATTTATCTCTATGCCCTGTCATTTCTCTGAGATCGCGTCGCGTAACATAAATCCTTTGGAGACTTCCTCCTTTTTTTAAGTAGGCTAAAAAGGTTGATGTGTGCAAATGGAAAATGCGTAGGGGTCGTTGTGGGTCACTGTTAGGGTTGTCACCTGTACTTAGTAATAAAGTGTTGTACGTTACTTCAGGTAATTGTACTCTATACAAATACAAAGACAAATAATACAAATCATTTATTGATAATGGTGGGTTACAAGTCATAAAATTGAATAACAATATTGTCGCTTACACATAGCAACGTGTATACAAAAAAAATAAAAATAAAACAATTACAATTTCATAAATAGCTTTTTACATATTACGTATATATCGAAATAAAACCAAAAACAAATTCTTAGAAGTCTGGCAACTTCATTCAACCGTGAGTTTTTTTTTTGTTAAATGTTATTTGCAAAAAGCAATAAAAATATGGTTTAAATAATTATAATATGTAGTTCAAAGTAAAAACTTGTATTATTTTTTAACTTTCTCGATTTGGATACATAAATATTGCACACGTCAGTCTTCTCATTACCATGGCGGTACTAACGCTGCCGAAACGTCGAGGTAACTAAAATGTAGATCATCATTAATTCATGTAAAACGTGTACAATATAAAAACTTGTGCTTAATTTCGGTACTATGTACTTGTTTTGTTACTTTTAATTACCTACGTAATGTAATTGCAAGTAAAAAGGCGTCAACCCTAGCCACAGTCGCCCGGCGAAATTATTTAGGTCAAGGTTAAATCAATTGACCCGCTCAATAAATCCGCAGTGAATATTAAAGACACTCTGTTTCCCGGAATATACACTCGTTATAACACAGTAGAGGTTTATTCAGTACCGTTGAAATAAAGAAAATTAGGTTAAAGAATGCCAGATATGATGAAAATAGAAGCTAGATGTGGAATAGACCTCTTGTGATACGATTATAGATGTTTTTCTTTTCCTATCTCTCAATTACATCACAACCTTCTTTTAGAGAAGTACTTATTATTTCATCATTCATTCATTTAATCAGGGACACTTTTTTTGAAGGGAAATCTACTTTTGGCGCGGTTCAGATAGATTCTTTGTGGGCGTGGAATTGAATTCTAGCATCACGCTCGGGTATGATAAGAAATCTTCGGGTAAACTCGGGACCTTGGTCATTAGCCGTGTAGAAATGTAAAAATGCGTCATTTCCCATTGGTTATCTAGAAATACATCAGTATCTAGATGGTCATGCTCCCGGCCATCGCCACGCCCTCCGGTTTCACGTTCCGGTTTCCGTAGTTTCCAAAGTAAGCTATTAAATTCTGAGTTTATAAGTTTTCACTTATATCGGCCGTTTCTATGACTGCCAATTTTGTTTTATAATAAAGAGTGATGAAACGATTGGAACGTGCCTGGAAGCAACACCCGTGCCCACAACAACACAGTGTCACGCATCTAATGGAACATGAAGAGTCTGTAAAAAGTCCTACCACTACTCTACACTACTTTACTACTATTTGTAATGAGGCCGAAACATCGGAAGGTAATTAAATAGTAGTTTAGATCGCGATTTAAGTCCTATGCGATGTTTACCATGCCTAGGTTATAAGTTGAAGGCAACAAGATAGCCTGCAATACAACTTAGGATACAATGCTTTGCGACGGTTAGTAAAATTAGGAAAATCTTAAGTTATATCAACTCCTTTTTTACATTCAATGTTATGCCTATGTATGATTCCAAGCTAACTACATGCTCACGATAGCCCTAATTTTCGTATTTGTGAGTGGCGCTTACTGTTTACCATCAGACAGGGTGTCTGCTTATCATTTTTTGTATAAAATGCGATGCGTCTGTGCTTTGCGTAAAATGTCAGCGTAGCAATATGTGGTTTAGTAGTAACTTATCTGTAGAATGTAGCGATGGCGCCACGATCGAAAAGTGTTGCCATTTATTACAAAATTAGACAACCTCAATATTCTTTAGTACTTGTAGCTCAGTAGTTTCACTTTTGGCCGTTCTACAGAAAAGTTGGTGGCTTTGTAAAGTGGTACCACAGCATAATGAAAAACTACCAGTAGGATGACGCCATTGAATTTGCGAGAATACCCACAATGCAGTGACGCATGTAGGGCTGTGACAAATCAAACATGCTTATTAATTTATTTATTTTATTCATTTGTTATCAACATATTTAATTAAAAGCAACATTATAGAAACATGTCTATTATTATAAACAATTTTTAATTCATCACAGACATCTTCATTGAACAGCTGTGTGATTTATTAGACGGTGGTGTTACTGAGGCGTTTGATAACATTATGGTATATTTGTCACCAGGTGGCGGCGCCTCTGTACCAGCCAGCAGGAGGGTCCCCGGCTAGGGCGCGAGGGGCACCCGAAGGAGCACCCTCCACCGCCGCGCCCCCCGCTACCTCACCCTGCGCGCCCCCGCACCACCCTGTTTACTACGCCATGAATGTCTGACGCGGGGACTAGGTACGTACAAACTACAACGTACAAACAACGTACTACAACGTACAAACAACGTACTACAACGTACAAACAACGTACTACAACGTACAAACAACGTACTACAACGTACTACAACGTACTACAACGTACTACAACGTACTACAACGTACAAACGTACTACAACGTACTACAACGTACTACAACGTACAAACAACGTACTACAACGTACAAACAACGTACTACAACGTACTACAACGTACTACAACGTACAAACAACGTACTACAACGTACTACAACGTACAAACAACGTACTACAACGTACAAACAACGTACTACAACGTACAAACAACGTACTACAACGTACTACAACGTACAAACAACGTACTACAACGTACAAACAACGTACTACAACGTACTACAACGTACTACAACGTACTACAACGTACTACAACGTACAAACAACGTACGTACTACAACGTACTACAACGTACTACAACGTACAAACAACGTACTACAACGTACAAACAACGTACTACAACGTACTACAACGTACTACAACGTACAAACAACGTACTACAACGTACTACAACGTACTACAACGTACTACAACGTACTAAACAACGTACTACAACGTACAAACGTACACAACGTACTACAACGTACAAACAACGTACTACAACGTACAAACAACGTACTACAACGTACTACAACGTACACACTAGGTACAACAAAACTCCGCGAGGCATAAGCTGAGCTTTGCATTTGTGTGAGTGTACATGGATAGTGTAGGTGTGACAACCGGCCTTAGGCGCGGCGCCATTCTGTCTCGCCGCGCTCCTGCCTGATTGGTGATCACTCACACTAATGCAAAGCTCAGCCTATACCTCGCGGACAAAATTTCAAGCTCCTGCCTGATTGGTGATCACTCACACTAATGCAAAGCTCAGCTTATACCTCGCGGAGTATACCATTTTAGGTGTTAGTTGTAAGTGGAGAGGAAATTAAACCACGTAAAAATAGTCAGTGATGGAATAATTGGTTATTAATCGCAGTTAACGTTGTCCAGGTGAAGATTGTGGTGGGTCCCACCGGCGCAGTCAGCATCAGCGTGCAACCACCACCGAGTTCCAAAGACCCCCCCACCCAGCCGCCCGCCTCCTGACCTCACCTGGGCGAGAGCGGCTACAGCTCCTGCAATACACAATCTTCAAGGTAGCGAGGATCTTAGTGAACTTAGAATGTTAGCCAGGTGATGCCGCAACACCATTTTTTATTTACCTATAAGCCAGTCTACAAAGTCGATAGAAACACTGTATAAATTCAGGTAGAGTAACCCTGAAAGATTGTTAGCGGATTTTTCTGGGTTTACACTATAAAATGGTCTGGAATGGTGACTACCTATGACCCAGCTTTTCCAGATTTGTACACTTCGTCTACATAGCCTAGTCGATTTCTTTTCCCATCGAAATCATTTAATGCTGTATTAAACAGTAACATTACATCAAAGTACAGTGTTTCATACTACTAAAGAAGTTGCAAGAATGCGATATTCGGCATAAAAAATTAATATTCTCATTGCGCTCGTGAACGAGACAGGGGTGGTTTCACAATCTGTGTTCACTTAAACCAAGATCAATCAATATTCTCTCTGCGTTTTTTTTTTAAACACAGAAACGAAGCGTAGCTTCGAAACTGAAAGAGTTAAAATCATAGCAGCAAATTTCGATGGGACAAGGACACATTAATTTTAAAAAATCTACTCGTGTAACGAGTTTTCGATATACATTTTAGGACGCCGTATGAGCAGTCAGGAATAACGTTTTGTACCAGTAATGCTGACATGGTGTAATACCCTAAATAACAAAGAATAATCCAGTTTATCGACGTTATTGTTAGACTCCTTAAAATGTTGCTGATGTTACAATAGGAACTCTGCGTGCTGTTGCAGCCAACAATGAGTTAGCAGCTTCCAGAACGTATCCGCCCCTCTACCGCCTAACTAAATCGGCTATGGCTGTCTTTATCATTTCAAGCGAAAAGAAAAGACAGAGAGACATCAAAGCTAAGACAGCTTGCGTTAGGCGGTAGACCCCCCGGACCAGGGTTCTGGTTCACAACGCATTGGAACAATCCCGGCACAGGATAACAATACTAGTCTCTGTCATTCTAAACAGATAAGACAATAACAGAGAGGTTTGATTCCGTGTCGAAATCAATCCGATTGAGTTGTGAATCAGGGTACGTAACAATAATGTTTACTTCGTTTATTGTAGATAGGTAATGATTCTTGCAATTTTGACGCGCATTTTCCCCGAATATCCACCTACACCACGCTACATAAGGATGTCTCAAAAGCCCTATTGTTTCTGATAGCCTCTGCGTTACATATGAATGAAGCCACAGATTTTTTTGTCAAGAAGAAAATGTTTACTTATCTTCCTAGTATTTTGCCAATCCGTTGTTTACGTGAGAGTTAAGCTAAACGTAGAATATATTTTTGGGGCAACAACTGATCTAAACAGCGGTTAATTTGGGAATAATAAAATAATAGTAATAATACAATATTTACTAGATAAGTACTTTAGATTTACTAATAGTTAACATTTTTGGTGGTTATAGTCGGAAATGCGATATTTTTTATTTTTACACGATAATATGTTTATCTCAATGATCTCTTTAGCATCATAGCTCAAGGAAATAGTATTAGGTAAATTAACTAAAATTTAGGGGAAACAATTAAGAAATTCAGCGACCGAAATGGGAAGGCTAATTTATATTAGGTATAGTAGGTATAAATTTATGTAGAGTTTAAGCTCTTTGTTGCTCTTAATGCTTATTAGACGCCAATAAGTTATTTCTGGCTGATAAGTACTGTCATTTTTTGCCAAATTTCGATTATTTTATCACAGAGCAATTACACGTCAGAAGCAACAGGGCATTTGCTACATCTTTCTGTAAAATGATTCCAAACATAACTTGTGTGAGAGGTTTTGCAGTAACTGTATAATGTTTGAAAATTCGTGCCAAATTTACAATTAGCGAATTAAGACTTAGACCGAATTCTGTTAAGTTTCCAAAGACCGGCCTACATAATAATGAAATTTTAGTACTAAGGACTAAATGTTTTCATGACGGTGGGACGCGCCATATTTCTTCAAATAATTAGTTACCAAAGGTTAATTGTTAGTTAATTACGCCTAGTCGCTTACGCTTTACGTGTCTGTTTGTTAATAAGTTAAATTAATTAATAAGTTTTGAGGAGCCCAGAGCACGAGAGAGTTTTTCTCTCTAAGTTCGACATTTCAGACATGTTATGAAGTCCCTGAGTGAGAATATTAAAACACAGATAATGGTTTGGTATTTTTCCACTTCGTGGTTTGATTAAGAAACATTTAATTTTGACTTGGCGGCATAGACAGATGTTTTTTGCTAAGTACCTACTTACTAATATTTCTACAGTATTTCGCTGATAACTCAGTCGTAATAACTATTTTGATACGGGGACCAAATCTGAAAAGGCAATTAACAAAATTAATTCTTCTATATTATATTTTGACAAGACATTTTTGGAAGTTGACGTTCTTTGTGATTTCATTATTGATCCCGTATCAAAACTTATTTACGACTAACGTAAGCAGAGACATGTGTCCTTGTTCAAAAATAAATAAAAAATAATAAATAAATGTCGGTTACTTTCACAATTTATACACACATTTGTTCAGTGGCTTAAAATAGAAATGTTGAACTGTGCAGTCGAGCTAAACGCGTTGAGCGCCCTATTAAGCAAATCATCAAATAATCATGATACATTTATACGATTTGTACTTATTAAATAAGTTTTGAAGAGCTGGTGACTGGCCCATCAAAGAGGTTCTTTGGTCGGGTTTTTTAACCAGAGTATTCGTATTGCGAATTTAGTTTTGATTCCTCGTGTCAGTGACATTAGCTACTTACTTACAATTTGGGAAAAATATCGGTGTTAGCCATGGGATTACAATTTGTCGACCATGTTGGAATTTGAATAACAATTTATTGAAGTTCGCAATGTCATAAATTATTTTTTTCTATGCCTATGTTTATTGTAAAACTGTGCATAGTATAAACAATATTATGGAATATACCACCGCCAGAAATATAGGTAAACCTCGGGCGCTACCAGGTCGTTACCAGATCAGGTCGTTTGGGGTGGTAGGGGTACCTACACCACTACCCAATTCAGAGATATAATTTAAGCTACCTATAACGTGACAAATAACAAACACGTGATAGCTTATTCTATTTGTTGGTATTCAGCTCTACTTGTGGTTATATTGTCGAGTACTGTACGTTAAAAACTTTGACAAATATAAGTAGACAAAATAGATACGTAGCACGAATAACCATATAAAACAAGTGTAAACCAGCTCTATGATGTTCTAAGCCAGTCTCCAGCTGAATTTTAATCTTATTTATGAACGTCTAATCGGTCTTTTAAGGTCGACGAGGATTTATGCAATTTCCGGGAAAAGGACAATTTCTTTCGAAATGTATTCGCCATTCTTGTCTCGAAAATTACCTATAGACCCTTGCCTAGTAGGATTAAATTTTCGCGTGAGGTGAATTTCGTTCGCTTAAAATTACAAAAAAAATATTTAAATGAACTTCCTAGACATTCATGAATAAGGTTGAGTTAGTTAATTATAATACTTACTAACGGTTACTGTATCTCGTCACTGATGTCCCAAGACCCAAACCCCGCAATGATGCTAGTCCATCTAATAGGTAAACTCTGTAGATATAAGTCAGTGTCCTGTATAAAGTAAATTATCGAAGTGCCTAAACGTGGCAATGATACCGCTAGAAGCAATAGACAAAAATAACGATATCGCACAACTGTTAGACCAAATGAATGACCAAGATATTAACCTCATTGGAAAATAGATTAACGAAGAAAATAATGTTACAGTAATTATAAGAGTTCGGTTTGTAAGAAAAAGACAATCGATATTGTTATTTACCAGTATTAATAAGTATTATTTTAATTATTAAGCGAGGTATTGGTAACTTAGATCGTAAGCGTCGTGCGTACCTTCTTGTAGGATTTGTTGAAAATACGATTAGAAATGCCACATTTATCTCGATCGATACCAATGACGAATAACGAAAGTGTTTCCATAAACTAGCTACAATTATCCGAATGCACTGTAGGCTAAAGATTGCTCGTTTTGTTCCCTCAGCAAGGATTTAAAGGTTTCTTTGAAAAAGAAACAGGCAAGGACATATAATCCACTGACTAAGTGCGCTGGCCAAGACACATGTCCCCGAAAGGTACTTTTATTTTCTGTCAACTTTGTTCATTTGCACTTGGAAAATCGACAAAATTGTTCTTTTACTATTGGAAATATAGGTACTAAGAGGTGCAGATGGGAATGAAACTACGACCTGTACCTTGTTAAATATTTCGTTCCCTCCGCTAAATTACCGTGGCTACATTACAAGCTAGACAACTAGTGGGCATATTTGTAACAGCGCTCTCAGCAGTCGTATCTGTAAATCCAGTGTATCTTTTAAATTCGAGTGTTCCATACTAGCCACGGTATTGCTTAACATCAGAGAATCCATAGTCAGACGCTACCCTTTATTTATAGCCTAGTGTTTGAGGCAACAGTGCAAAAGGAAGGTAGTTCATGGATAACAGACGATAAGTTTTGGCAAGCAAAACAAAACACTCGAAACTGAGAAATTCTTGACCAAGAAGGTGGTCACCTACAAATCGCAAAAGTTGTGGTTAAACAATAGGTAAACATTGGAAACGGAAATTGGAAATGTTTAGATTTATCTATGTAGAAAATCCGTAAGAAATCGCATTGTCGACAAACAGAAGTTTAACCTGAACTGTGTTATAGAACGTTGTTCACGTTCTAGCACACAGTTCACTTCTCCTTCTTCTAATCCAAAGAAGAGTTTCAAAGAACTTTCGTTCTGATATAAGTTACCTACTTGACGTTTGTGCGTAAACAGTGAATGTAAATACAGACTTTAGTTAGTAATCATTTGTGAGGCAAAAACTATCCAAGCACGGTCTTCTAATATTGTATTCAAAAAATAAGAGGCCCAGTTCGACATTTAAGAAAGACCCGAGCACGGAACTTGCGACCTAAAAGAATTAACAATTCCATGTCTTGAGTGATTCGCGACAGAACACAATGAGTACCTACACACTAGGGGTACCTACTAGACGGTACCTACATTCACTGTTTTGTACATAGGTAATCAATCACCAACATCGCGTCTATAGAGCTAATATTACTCTACTCTTTGTGTTGTTGTTAACATGTTTAATGTTTTGTTTTAAGCGTAACCAAAAAAAATCAATTTGTAAAAGTGTAAATAGTTTAGGAGTAAGAAACAAGCCAAATATAGGCTAAAGTTCATTTGGTAGAGAAGAATTAGTGATGTAGTGCTTTAAGGCGTAATCAAATGCGATATCTATTAAATATTTTTGCAAATAGTTTTAGATATTCGGGGGTTTCCGGTCTGAAAT
This sequence comes from Ectropis grisescens, assembly GCA_017562165.1. Classification (NCBI taxonomy): domain Eukaryota; kingdom Metazoa; phylum Arthropoda; class Insecta; order Lepidoptera; family Geometridae; genus Ectropis; species Ectropis grisescens. Next base: position 5,395,007 of record CM029767.1, read on the forward strand.
AAATTCTGAGTATTTCTATATTATTTCGTACTTTAGGTAAAGATATATCGTTTCGCATTGTGATATTATATTGTTTTGCTGCTTAGCAGTGGTTTGTTTTAAAACGAAAAGTGTATTTATATACCTAACAGCTAAGTGTACATAACATGAGCATCGTATCGTATCGCAAAAATCTCCTAAAAATCCATTCAAGTCGTGGGTTTTTCAAGATTTATAATTTTACTTTTTATTATTTTAAACGTTAAACAGAGCATAGGTACCTAGATACGTACTTTTTTTAAGTAGCTGCTATTGATGTTCTTGTTTCTTGTTTAGGTATTTGTTTGTCCCCACTGTATTTGCTACATTGCAAATTTAATTTGTGAAGTTGTTTAATGTAGTAATAAGATATGGATGTGGGTAGGAAAAAGCTAAAGCTAGCGCTATATACAAAAAAGAAGTGTGGCACTCGGGGACTGCCGCGGTAAAGCTATTGCATGTTGCATGCATTGTTATCAACATAAGCAATTGGGATGTTAACAATTTTCCGGAATTGCTTTTATTTTGAAGAGTGACATTTGTTTACCATAAAAAAATGCAGAGAAGTATACAATCTAGTCAGTCTTCGACAGCTAAGAGCATTTAGTCTGTAAAGCTAATACAAATAAGTTTCAAAGTCGAATGAACGAGTGGGGAGGACGGCGTTACCGTCTTCCAATCCTCTTTCTTGTGAACATAAGAAAGAGATGCACGATCACTAAAATTCGGTCCCCAGGCCCGCGATAAAAGCTATGCAATAGCTTAAAACTGTACTTACCTATCGAGAATATAAGCCCCCCTTAGTGAGTTACTATCGTGGCAGTTATTTAAGAACCCTCACTAATCAACTACAAACCCATTACTGAACCGAACCGCATCAAAATCGGACAAGCTTTTTTGGTGTTTCACAAACATAATGACTGCAGCGCCCCTGGCGAGTTGTCTCAGTTACACCGATCTAAAAACATACAATAACCAAACCCAAGCACATCACTGATTTAATATCTTAATGCGGCGCCCCCTAGTAAACTACTATCGTAACACTTATTTAAAAACTCTCAATAATCAACTACAAACCCACATCTGAAAACCACATGAAATTAGATAGTTACCTACTAGTAGTTTTGCTAAAACAAATATTTACTGCAGCACCCCCTGGCGAGTTGTCTCAGTAACGCTTTTCTAAGGACAAGCACCAACCAAACTTTAACCCGTCACTGAAAACTGTATCAAAATCGGACCAGTAGAGAGAGAGTTTTCAAGAAAAAAGGCAACATGGATTTGCACAAATAATGTCTGCTGTTAAAAAAAGTCTGCTGGTGATTTGTCACCGTAAGACCTATCTAATCAAACCCAAACTCATCACTGAAAACTAGATCAAAATCGGACTCGTAGTTTTGGAGAAAAATGTCAAGATGAATTTGCACAAACATCTTCTCACGCATATACCGTCTGCGTCTGCTATCGTCGTGGGTAAAATGAAAGGAAAATCGCCCCAGCCCTAAATACCTAGATGCAAAGAATTTACATATACTACGTAGTATATGTAAACTCTACGCCTATGTATAACTAGTTTTAACCTTGCAGATTATTCTAGTAATTCTATGAAGGTTTATATTCCCTGTAAAAACTTAAAACTAAACACTCATTCAAATATTTTACGTAAGAAAGTTAAAAATCTATAATAGTAGTTACCAACCTTAGCTGGTGTCACAATCCAAATTTTTTTTCGAAGATTTAGATATTTTTTCTCGTCACAACAAACGGAGCGCAGCTACCCACCTCGGTGAATTTGATTGGCACTGCTATCTATCGTTTAGTTCTAGAACTACTTCATTGGGTGCTTCGGTATTCGGTATGCTTCCTAGTGCAAGCGACGCTTAGCCCCTGACAGGTCGTTTTTCCAGTTTACCCTATAGACTAAGATCCTAGTCCTCCCAGACCTACGCCATTTTAGGAAAGATGACATTTTTAGGATCGGTATTATAACGTAGTCTTAGAAAGGAATGAATACTCACTACGCTGAAAGCACAAGCTGTAAAAAGGTCCCGTTTTACAGGAAGGGGGTGTCAAAGGTGCAAAAAACTCACGTCATTTTAGGAAGGTTAAATTTTTTGTATAATAGTACAATGTTTCAAAATATTTTCCAATGAGCCAGACTAACCTGACGGGCCAAACATCCTGCCAGACTCGTTAAATGTTTTGTAAAAAGCGAGTAAGCACGAGAACAATGAGCATTATTCAAGCTAATAAGTACAAAGTACAAGTTAGATGCGCTCGTAAATATCTCTCTCTTAGAAGACGTCGCCACTGTGACGACACAAGACTAATTGTTTTGTGACAAAGCGTAGTATCTAAGGGAATAAATACTACTACAACTTTGACGAAAATCTTGCGCTGCTTATTTGTAAATAAGAGCTACCTACTATCTGATAATGACTCCACGCGAGAAAGGCCAAGTGTGTTGGAGAGGACTCGATGCGATGTGTTGCGATGCGTGTTTCATTATTAAGTACACTTCGCTAGGGATCGTCAAATCGTTAAGTTTACGTTTAAATTATTATCATCGAATATATTTGATGAAAAAATGCAAAATCTTTTCTTATTTACACTTTTTAAGTATAGTAATTCTATATTCTATTTACATACCTACCTAGACTTATTTATGTTAGATTCTAGTCTTGAAAAGTTATAAACTCATATTATGTATGTAAGATTATTTGCGGCCCAATCGAAAGCCATTATACTTAATTATGTTACGGCGATTGTAATTTTAAATCGTTATTATTTGGGTCTATCGTATTTGGTCTCAGGAATTAAAATAAAATAAAAGACCGCAGAGTAAAATGACACTGGTGATGGTGGCAAATATAGCCTATGCGTATAGTAAGAATGTAGTCCAAGCTTAGGCTGAGACAGAGGCTCGAATTAGATCAATGTAAAATAAAGATATGGCATAGAATGTACTTACGTGGAAATTTATAAAAAAATATAATATACAATCTAGATGTCTTTTCCCGAAGTTATCAATGGACACGTTCCATTAAAAATGTAACTTTCAGAAAGTTTAGGGGAGTTTTACAAAATTGGTTTTGTTTAGGATTTCTTAAAGGTAGATTTTTGAAAATGATTTGTTTAAATAATTGGTTTAGAGCTAAAGGTACAAAATTTTAAAATTAATATCTGGATATCACGAGCCTAAGAATATAATTAAATAAAGGGCAAATGATTACAGAATAAATAAGTCAAAAGTTTAACATTTTTACCGTATTTTATTATCTTAGTATTTTTTTAAGATACCCACAGCCGGGGTAATGCTATCGTGGTTTACCTGCTACTGTCGTAACATTTAAATGTTGTAGGGTACCACTGTCGCAGTAACTTTTTGTGTTGACACCTTTGTAGGGTGTTGACACAAAAAGTCGTAAAAAAAAAAAAAAAACAACAGTCGTAGCACTCCGATGTCAGGGTATTACCGACGTAGAGTACTACAGTCGTGGTGTACCTGCTACTGTAGGATTCCAACTTTGGAGGGTATGGCTGTCGCAGTATCTTTTTGTGTTGACAGTGCTTGGTAAATCTTCGTAAGATACGCAGCTGTATTGGGATATAGATGATTTTGTATTTTAAGGAGATGCACTGGAATCTCCGTAGCAATATACCTGTGCGGGTATCTACCGTTGTCGTAGGGTACCATCGCTGTGAGGTGCATGTGCCTCGACCGCCTAACCAAACTGTTAAAATATACGTTCGCCGTTCAAAATTAAAAATACAGCAATAACAAAGCATACCATAGTAGTTAGGCGGTAGCCTCCCTGAACGATGTCGGAAGGTAGGTAATATATTTGTACAGTAATGTACTTAGTCGAATTTTCTGAGTAATCATAACGATTTAGTAAAAATTGCAATTATTATTGTATCTTTTGTTGAAACCAAATTTAATTACTTTGGTATTCTAAATGGGAGTAAAACGTTGCAGACTCCGTTTTCCCATGGGTATACAATACCGATCTTTCGGACAGGTACGAAAATTTACATTACTTCGGAAAAACTCCTTTCGACATTCTAATTTTGTAAGGAAATGAAACCTACCTATGTACTTTACGTTAGTAACGTAAATTTTCGTACTATGCCTACTTTTGTGAATCGAGATGAAATGGTATCGATATTAGAAAATTATCTTTATGTATTAAAATACTAGTTTTGTTAAACTACAACCCAAGGTTAAGATGTACGTGTATAATAAATGTTAGGACAGGAACTATCTAATTGATGTTTTAAAATTCCTGTGTACAAAATGTATTTATTTGTAGATTGGTAATCGAATAAAATACGATAAGATGGAATACGCTATTTTATTTCAAAACATAATTATCCTATTTGTAGGGTCTATGAACAGTGACAGCGAATTACCAGTGAGTAAGTCAGCCGGCGAAGCCGTGGGTTCGATTCCCACCCAGGGCAAATATGTGTGTAAAGAATACAAATACTTATTTGTTCAGTGTCTCAGAGTTTTCCTGTAGGTATATGTAGGTAATAAGACTGTTTTAATTTTTTTACGTATTATATCAGTTATATATTTTTTAAATAAATACACGGGTACACTCCGCGAGGCATAAGCTGAGCTTTGCATTTGTGTGAGTGTACATGGATAGTGTAGGTGTGACAACCGGCCTTAGGCGCGGCGCCATTCTGTCTCGCCGCGCTCCTGCCTGATTGGTGATCACTCACACTAATGCAAAGCTCAGCTTATACCTCGCGGAGTGTAACTCACGTTTAATAAAGTCAGTCCAGTCCTAAACTGACCAGTTAGTCGAGGTGCTAAACGAAACTGAGAACACGCGCGCGCACTCTCCTTGAAAAAGATCGCCGGACGCGATTTAAACTTGAGTCGAACTGGACTGACTATATTAAACGTGAGTTACCCGTGTATTTATTTAAAATGTGAAATAACCACGTTAGTTTTCATACTAAAATCACGTATCTAGCTCTCATAGTACAAGCATTACTTAGTTTGCTGCGTGAGAAATGTCCACCAATATTTATTAACGTTCTTGTTTTTCATTACTGGTACTGGGGGTGGGAGCGTGTACATATATCTACCCTTAATTACCTACACGCTCCACCGTAGACCGCATCGTCGCTGAGTCACGTACAGGTGAGATAGCAGTCAAGTTTAAACCTATACTAATAGTAAAAAAATACCTAAAAAAACATATAAAAAAGGTGTTTACCTCGTAAAATTGTGTGAGGAGACCAACATGTTCGAAGATGAGTGTGACATACGCCATCTAACCTGCACTTGACCACACGTGATGCATTATCAATCTTTAAGGTAACGCTTCCAGCCCCCAGTAATGACAAGACAAAACATTAACAAACAATGCATTAAACGTTTTTCAATGCATTAAAAGTTTAACCCACAATTTGTAGGCCGCTAGTTTTGGGACTCGCAAACGTTACAACGAACCTGGTTAACTTCACACAGTAACTTTTTAACTTAACTTTTTTGACAGAGTCCGCCTGGGGAAGTACCACACCTTTGCCAGTTATTCTACCGCCAAGCAGTAATGTGCAAACATTACTATGTTCCGGTTTGAAGGGCAATGTTTCCAGAGAAATTACAGGGCTTAGAGATACAAGATCTTAGATCTCTGGGTGACGAGCGAAGTGCAGTGCTAGGTAATGATTTGGACTCTTCATGTTCCAATAGCTGCGTGTCACTGTGCTGTTATGTGTCAGACATGTTGCTTACCACCAGGCACATGTCCTGATCGTCTCGTCACTCTTTATTTAAAAAAAACACAGTTAACACTCAAAATGCACAGAGCAATACCCCCTAGTTATCATAATTTTAGTAGCGCCAATAAAAAACGAACGGGCGGCGTATCAGGAAATAGATAGCCGATAGTGGTCCGTTCAACCGCGGAGGAGCGCGGAGTGGAGGCCAGTATCAGCCGAGCCGAGCGCCTGGTCGCGCGGCCCACAATATGCGGACCACCATCTCTCTGCTGACCCTCGCCTGCTGCATCCGTGAGTAGCCGACATCTTTACCCTGATTCACAAACCAATCCGATTTATTCCGGAATAAAAAAAAGAGTTTACATATACCAAACTACATCTATGGAATCAAACGATCTCTGTCTTATATCCGTTTAGTTTGACAGAGACGCGGATTGTTATTCCGTGTCGGAATCGTTCCGACTGCGTTATGTATCTGTACCTGTACCCTTGCTCGACAAACCTTGAACACTAGAACCTATCTTATATCATATATTGTGGATAAAAAAGTCCGCTTTCAATTTCAAGAAATGTATCAAATGCTTGATCGCTTGAGCTAAAACCTAAAATACCTAAAAACCCTAAAAAAAATACACGAGCCCTAAAATCAGATAAAATTACGTAAAATGTGTGGGGAGGACCCTACATCGCACCATAAATCACCAATCATATGGTGCGATGTAGGGTCCTCCCCACTACTTTTACGTAATTTCCTCTTATTTTAGGGCTCGTGTGTAGAGAGTTTAAATCCTAAATCTATATATCCGTGTGTCAAAATCGACCAATGAATAGGAATGTAATTGTTTGGACATTTTTTCCGTGCAGCAACTTTTTTGTTGCATGGCATGTTGTTGGCATTATTTATTGCTAGAAATAGCTAGGCGATTTTGTTCTATCATGTCAGGTTTTCTTTTAGTGTACAATTTGTAAGATCTACCTATAGATGAAGTTCGAATTAGATCGTTTTATATAATTTATTAAATTATTTAGTGTATGCTCTAGCAAATAAACAGAAAATAAGAAAAGTAAAAGGAACTGTTTTATATAGTTTTGCGTTTGGGTAATGGTAACAGTGACTGACACTATTTTTCGTATTTCGCCCACTCAGTTTGAAGCTGGCATGACATATCAACACCTACGCATTTTGTTATGTGAATAAGCACACATCCTGTGTGATGTTTGCTTATTACTTACTAGTTATAAACTGTGTTTGTATTTCTTTACATACACACGTTCAGGGTGCATGTGTGCTGTGTCAGCTTTTGTGACCCACATGGAACTAACATAGTTCCAACACACACTTGCATTGTTTGTTTTTTACTATAGATAAGCTTGTAAATGCAGCGTAGTTAGGATGTTAGCGATGATGCGTAATCTTCCGTAGTATTAACATTGCGTTGTTATGACTTAGACCGCTGTGCGATATAGTACCTAATTTTAAATCTCTATTTCAGACATCAATATATGTTAAGTATTGGTAAGGTAGGTACATAGGTCATTGCACTCCTTGCAATAAATAATACCAATGGCACCAGGGAAACGGAAGTAAAATAAAATTTTAATCACATAAAATGTAACTTTTGAGATCTATGTAATGTGTTGTCTTTGGATTGTGCAATAAAGTTCATGAAACACTAGCGGCTCGCCCAACTTCGTTCGTATCGAATAACCAATTTAAACACCTTTAAATGTACACTAGCGTAGCATAATTTAAATAAGTAGTAGAATTCTAATGGCGGAAACATTTCTTTAATCTATCCAGTAGTTTTTGAGTGTATTCGTTAAAAACATTATGACTCAAATACGAGTGTGTATGCGTCAACTTATAAAATCTTTATTGCTGTTTGCAGGTAAGAAAGATATGATGATACAAATCATTTTAAAAGTTGACCCATAGAAACTGGTCACTATGAGAGGCATGCAATATGTTGGCTATTCTCTTTAAGTATCTATTTTGTTTTGTTTACGTATCATGTATTTTTGTATCTGAATCAAAGGGGCTTGATTTAATCGTATAATTAATTATATCTGTACATTTTTTCGGGGAACCTAGATGCGTGTTTCCTTTCCCGTGTAGGTACAGTAGGAGGCAGTATTGCCTCGAAACGCGCACGGGATTGTAAAGCTAATTCTCTTTCCAAACCTGTGTTCAATACGAGGCAAGCATCCTCCCATTGTGCACGGGTTTGTAAAGCGAACTGTACTTCTAAATCCGTGTTCGATTCGAGGCAAGGCGCTCGAGTTCGCGAATAAATGCACCGATCGCGTCTCGCTACTTTTTTCAGTAGCATTTCTGGCAGAACCCAGATCTGACGGAGCACCCCGACTCCACCTAGTCTTGTCGCTATTACCCCTAGAGTGTATTATACAAAATGCGGGAGCGAGCCGGCGACCTCCGTAGAGGAGCGCAGGCCGAGTACGGGGAAGTGAAACTCAAGGCTGACCGCAGAGCTTCTGGCCGGAGCCCACCCGGAGTCAAATCTCAGTGATAGACTCTAATCGGGCTAGTTGTCAAAAGTCAGTGACAGAACTTGAACAGAATAGTTAGTTTAAATAGACAATTTATCGAGTAGCTTCAAAAATATTTGTTGCCAAAATTTTCATTTTGGTAAATGTTCAGTTTATAAAAATAATAATTTATGAAATGAAAAATGTACAATAAGCAAAATGTATCAAGTAGCGAGACGGAAGCGGTGCGTGTATTCACGAACTCGAGCTCCATGGCTCGTTTTGAACACGTATTTAGAAAACAGTTTACGCTTACGCTTTAGCTTACCAAACCCGTGAATGAAAATATGCAACCTGGATCCTACAACACAGGTAGCCCTAGTCACCAGTGCACTCCACACAAAATATAGTCCACCTTGTCGTGTCTCGGTAGGCTACAACTTGGGTTCGAGCTTCGAGCTTGGACCCAACAATGGCTGGTAGTAGGTACTTGGAACGGGTTTTATCTGTACCTACTGTATCTGTACTATAATTTGTACTTGACATGGTAAGTGCTAATCTCTGGATCCTACGTTAATAGTGTTACGTAACTGTCAGTCATCCGACGTAAACTCACTATTTGACCAAATAAACGTATTGTTCATTTTATCTTTATAATATTAATGTGGATTGCACTGATGATGCTGTCGGTATTCCCACGCATTCTGGTATAATTTAAACAAGTATGGCCTGTGTGTGATGGCTTTGTTCCCTTGTTCTCTATTCCCTTGTTATTCCAGGCTAACTAACCTAATGTCCTAACTGTGTTCCAAATTTCAAGCCGTTCCGTTCAGACATTCCAACGTGACTAAGCAAGAAATATCCAGACTTCCCCATTATTTATTAATATTACAAGGATGAATGATAAATGCGCCCTTTTTAGGGTTCTATAAAACGTAAAACCGGAAACCTGAACCCTTATAGATTCGTCATGTTTTTTTTTCGAAACTATAAGAACTATACTGTTGAAAATTGAAAAGTAGAAGTATTCTGTGAACCGCATTAAGATATTTACGCAAAATTATAAAACAATCAATAAATTTTGGGGGTGCCCCTTACTTACAACTAAAACTAAAAAAAAAAACAGCATACACATACGTGTGGGGTATCTATGGATAGGTTTTAATCTGTCCGCAATTAACTAAGTTATTTCTGTATTCATATTTTAAACTATGTAATAAAATATGTGGCACACAGTGCCACATATTTCACAGGCATATTTTATAAAATAATAGAAATAAGACAAAAAGGCTTTGCGACATTACATTATATTTATATTCAAACTTCTCCACCTTTTTGCCTTATTTCTATTATTTTGTCATTATACATTATACTGTGAAATATCTGGCACAATAAGTTTAAAATATTAATACAGAAATAACTTAGGTGGATGGTCCATGGAAGACCACGGAAGGTAACAAATAAAAAGTTTTGAAAAAACAAATTTTCCGGATAAATGAAAGAAACCAATTATTAAGCACAACTTTGTTTTGTTGTGTAGCACTTAAATACCTTTTCGATTCTAGATGTATGACTATTTAGTAGTAAGTTTTAATTAAAACTCTTCCAAATGACCCTAGCAAAAAAAGGGAACCGAACAAATCCAATAGCATAAATCAGTCGTTAAACTAATAACTTTAGTTATAACACTAAACATATTCGCTTTTACTACAACAAAGCGCTTTCATTTAAGGCCAGGTAGTTCTGTCAAATTAGGCATTTAACGCTGTCTTGTCCTCGCGACCGTCACCGACCGCGGAATCAGTGCCACAGTGCAGAAATAACATTACAATATTTGACTATGTAATTTAAACTCATTTTTTGTTCAAGATTTGTTTATACTAGTGATAACAATTTTGTGAATAGTGATGAGTTTTTTTTGATATATGAACGAAGAAATATTAAATTTATCTACACTCGTAGATATACAAAATTCAACCTTTTCTTTTTGGTCACACTATAAGTTGAGAACGGCTTTTCCAATTTCATGCATATTTTTAAAATGTTTCCTAATAATTCACAAGTTTGTCAAACATTAAAAAAATGTGCTGAAACGTAATGAAAGGCCAGTAAAAATAGAAGGATTTTGTTCAACTTTGCACTAAATTTCTAATCAATTTTTTCTATGAGGTAAAGATCACTTACTGAGCATAAAATTACAAAATTCTCACAGATCCAGGTAGATCTTCAAACGCCAATTGAAAAAACTGTTTTAACCGATATTTTGGAAACTATATATTTTGACAATAATTGTAGAAAATAAAATTTTGCATCTTTTGTTGCTAGTAAACTTTTTTGTTAAACTTACCGTTTACGATTTATAACCCATTCAATGATACGATTGCTATGATGCCGATAATAGTGGATGAAAATGATGTTGTCTACGATGGAACTTGTTTCTCTAATAGAAACATGCACAGTGTACCTCGTAACCCCAAGGTTCGAACCTTCGACAAAAACCCACTCTGGCAATGCGTTTCACAGCTTAGTTGTTCTTATTACAAAAGTGGAGACCAAACTCCTCGTTCAACTCTTCAATCATGATGATGAACGGTGCTGTTTATTCGAGCAACGAGCAATATGATAGAATAACTTTAATATAAAAACCCCGACTACAAAAAAAATCTACACGTAAAAAATATTACCTACTATCTAAGGACACTTTGGCGAGCCAGACTAGTCTTAGAATATCTTAGTTACCAAAATCCATCCAGCCGTTTGGAAGATATGTGGAAATAAAAGATTTACAAACATAAAAGATACGCGCGAAAAACATAACCCTTCTTCCATTCCGGTAAAAAGGGACATGTTTATGCTACTGGGAACAGAATTCACATCTTATTATTTTTACATTGTTATCATCAAATTTGACATAATAAATCGTAATCGGTAAGTTCTGGATTTGTTATTATTTTGTGATTTTATGCTCAGGAAATGATTCTACCTTATATAAAAAATACGAATCGGAAATTTAGCGCAGAGTTAAATTCTACGAGTAATTGCCTAAAAGGCTTCTTATCAAATTTGGTCGAGTGTCTAAATTTCTATGAACAATATTAACATTTTCATACAAAAAAAAAAAGAAAAAACAAAAAATTTTGGTGGTGTCACAAACTTGGAAAAGAAATAAAAAAATAAAAATTCTAACAAAACAATACGTGTATCTATGGAAAGGTGTTCAAAATTGTATTGAAGTTCCTAACATTTTTATTCTAAACTGAATAGTTTGCGCGAAAGTCTCTTCCAAAGTGGTAAAATCTGTATGTGAGGACTTTTCTTCCACGTACTAAGTACCTTACTACCAAAGAATTTACCTAAATGGCAGATAAATGCAAGTTAGGTATCATTTATGATACCTTACTTGAATTTATATTAGATTTACGCAGGGATTTCTCCCCTCTCATTATTTCCTTATCCCGATCTCTGATTTAACGGACGAATATTTTACCGATGCTTATCTATTTTCCATTGCATCCGCATTGAATTTTTACTGATGTGGTATCGACGTCAGTTTTTGAGACTCCTTATTGGTCTACAACATAAAGTAAACAGCGTACTAATTAGTATCAGCGTCTATTTGCAATTCAATGAAAACGGTATCAAAAATCAAGATCATAGCGTGCTTCACTAGTAATACCTACTGATATTGTTATACTGTGGCACTATGATCGTAATATTTAAAATTTATCGGTTGTCAAAATTGCAAAATCAAGCACAGGCCCGTCGTCCGTGAGCGCCGAAACGCGACTGATCAGGCTGGCCGAACGGCGCGCTATATATATGGTAGATATTTAAACATAGTGAATAACTGATACTTTTTATCAAGTCAAACTCTGTGAATGCATCTATAACTTTTTAGTGGCTTTCGTTGAGTACAAAAATTTAGTAAAAAAAATCATTAGTTTAGTCATAAACTTGAAACAACTTTTTGAAAAGGGGTAACTTTGGGATTTTTTTTTATCAAGTAAAATTCATTAAATCGTGTTACTGACTGCGAGTTGCACTATATTAGATCCTTAACTAATACATATATTTTTTTCAGAGTTTAAAACACTATTTTAAAGGTCTTAAAGTTGTTTTAAAAATTCAAAATTATGGCCCACACGCCCTTAAATGTCTAGCGCGTCTAGTTGTTTGTGCGCGAGGGTTTCCTACACTACTAAACCGATTTTAATGAAATTGACTGCAGACCGTATGATCCAATTTGAAAGATATTATTATAGTTTATAAATGTCAATGTATGAATGTTTGTTGCTCAACTAGGTATGAACGAATTGGGCTAAAATTTGGAACACATGTGTAGATATAAGTTTTACTCTGGAAGAACAAATAGGCTACTTTTTATTTATAGTTTTTATCCGACAACCAAGGCATATATTTTATCATAATAATGAACTTGTCTTTCACTTCACATTTATGTTTTGATGGGATTGTCATTTTGAGAAACACTGATCAAATTGCCACTGTTCAAAATCGTATTTACCACGCTCTACCATTAGGTACTATTATTTATATTATCTTCATTCATAATTTAAGAGCAACGCTCTTGTCCGTGGAGTTATTTCCAAATACTTCTACATGTAGAAGTATATTTATATCTTAAGATAAGTTAATTTATATTAATTTTATAAATACAAATCCATATTTGTTGTATTTATCTATGATCACAATAAAGGCTAATAAAAACTTTGTTTTAAGGCAGTCTTAGAAAATTACTGAGATCAAATGACTACTATGTTATTGTATCTTTGTTTACGTTTTATTCGTCTTTATTTGAAACGACCTATTGTTTAACGCGTCATCTGTACGTGTCAGAGATTTCACGCGAAGCAAGCCGAAGTGGCCGAGTGGCGACACTTTCGGGCAGATAAGCGAACACATAAACAATTCATCGGCAGATCAACATAGTACCTACCTACTGAGTATCCGCACTACGACCTTGTTTTCCTAACATTCGCTCAATAAACAATATTATAATATAAACCGGAAAACGATGCAATTATAACTATTATATTTAATTTAATTAGATGTAGGAACATAACAGATTACAGTCATTAAGTACAATACAAAACAGATCATTCGCCTACCCTTATCTCACTTTATGTGGGGCCGGCACAACATGTACTAACGTTTCATCCATAGATATCAGAAACCACTCTTTCAGAAATTCTTGTTCGTCACTACGTTTCGTACTGAGCTCAAACGATTGACATCTCTCTATACCTCTGTGTTTTCATTCATCCGTCGTTATCATTCGTCAAATGTGAGTTTATTCCTTACTATTCCTATAAAAAAAAAAAACTTTATAAAATATAGACACATATAAAATATATAGTTTAAAAAAAAATAGGCACGATGACAAAAAACTAATTAAGGCCGTACCCTGAGCAAATGACCTTGAGTATTTCTTATCTCATCGCACACCGCAAGAAAGAGCAAGAGAGGAACAGTAGGATTTGTCACTGTTTTACGCTCAAATTTTAGAATAAACTCTTTATAAAATCTGATTTTGGTCTTTTGAAAAAAATATTTCAATATTTAAAATCTACCAAAATGTTCATAATGGAATTGCCTATCCGTTGGTGTAAGTACAAAATCCAATTTTGCGGTTTATCGAGTAAATGCTTAATAATTACAATTGTTTATATTTTTTATGGTTTCATTGTAAGGAGATTATATAAACAATAAATTCATTAAGAAAAAATAGAAACTACCATTTTGAAGCCAAGAAATTGTAGAAATTTTGTGTAATTTTTGCCAGTTGATAATTGTTTTAGCTAATTAGTAGGTAGCTGTGAAACCTGGCCAAAAACCTCGTTTTGTTGGGGGGACGCAACTTAAGTAGTCCGTAGTGACATTGTTAAAAAAAATTATTTATTTATTTCATATAAAAGTAACATTACAGGTTTCGCCAATGCGTTACAATTATTACTATTATTTACACATGCTCATACATATTATATAAGATAATTTATCACAATAATACGATGGGGCGTCGACACAATTATATACTGTTAGGTACATACACACTTATAGAGTTAGTTAAAATAATATTTAAGATTAAAAATATAATGAATTACAAAAAGTACGTCCACAATAAAAATTACAATACGTAATTCTAGGATATATAGGAGGAAAATACAGTACCCGTAACTTTTGTTTCAAAAAACAAAAAAATGATGAAGACACTGTGCTGAAAAGTTTCGACTGACGTCACTTCATTGTAATATTTTTACGATGACGGACGTGGAGTCACAAAACTCCGGAAGTATAATAAATAAATATTGGTGGACAATTCACACACAAGACCATCTGACCCCAAACTAAGCAACGCTTGTAATATGGCTGGATATAATACTTATATAATTTTAAATACATGCAAAATGTTTCAGAACCAAAAAGTTTCATACAAACATTTATCTCCTATTATTAAAGTTTCCTAAAAAGTGGGTGCACTTTGGGGTTGAGTTATGCGCCTTTCGTTACTTTGGAGAGTAATAATGAACCGGTTTCTTCTAGGTTAACATCGTAGACCGCATCGTTGTTTAACGTCAAACGAGATGGCGGTCAAGTGTAACTATTTATTAATACCTAGCAGAATAGTGATAGTCTTCTGTGAATGGTTTCTTTTAGGTTAGCGCTCTTTAAAATGCACAGCATCGTCGCTTAATACCTATCAGGCGAGATAGCGGTCAAGTAAGAGTAAGTGCAAACCTATGATCGATAAAAAAACGAACGGGTTAAGTGCCAGGTGAGCGCAGTCAAATATTAACCGACCCATTTTTTTTCTCTACTCCTATTCCAAGGTTGCCTGGAAGAGATCGCTTTGTCTCTGGTTTCCTTACCACCCACCCTTAGAGTGAGTGACAATTTCAAGTTCTTTTTTACTTTTTCTCTAGACATGGATGTATCTAGAGAAAAAGTTGTAATGTTATAGACTTTATGTAGGCCCTGCTTCGACAGTGAAGCAGTGCCATAATAAAACAGGTCGCACGACTGAGTCGAGCTCCCTTTTATTAGGGTATTGGCTCGAAGAGACTAAGCTTGTCTCTTCAGCGAAATTAAATTTCAGTTGAAAGGTGTCCCTTATTTCGTTACTGATTTCAATTGCGTGAGTCAGAGAACGAAAGCATTTTCCGCACGCCATCTAGTTCTGGTTCGTAGAACAACTCTGCATCACTCTCTCTTTCAAAAGGCCTTATTTTCACTTAGCGTTTACTTACTTCTAGCCAAGGTAAATTCACCCTTGTTTAGGTGAACTGAAGATTTACGCTTTTAAACATTTTTTCTTACATTATACTACGAATACGAGGGTCAAACTGAAAGTTCTTAGAAAATCAAAAACTGATTACATTAGCCAGTTATTAGTTTTATTATATCTTTTCAAAATATTGTCCATTCACCTCAATACACCGCTGCATGCGATGGAACCACTGGGAAAAGCACTTTGCCCACTCGTCCTTAGGGGTCCCTTCAATGGCATCGCGATACGCAGCCACCGCTTCTTCAGCATTCATAAACCGCTTTCCTTTAAGTTTTCTTTAATTTTGAAAATGAATAAAAATCACAAGGCGCGAGGTCGGGGTTATACGGCGGGTGACCCAGTAATTCAACGTTTGATGTCGCCAAATAGTCGATCGTTCGCTTGGCGGTGTGCGATGAGGCGTTGTCGTGGTGAAGGAGGATCCTACTGCGAGGTCGTTTCTCTCGAACTTTTTCCAAGACAAGTGGCAAACAATTGGTAGTGTACCATTCTGCAGAAACTGTTTTTTGATCCTCTAACACAATTGTTGCGAAATGACCTATCCTTCCAAAGAACGAGGCCACCATTTTTTTCCCCGCACTTCGATCTCTCTTCACTTTAGTTGGCAACTCCTCGAAAGGAAACACCCACTGAGCAGATTGTCTTTTGGTTTCAGGATCATAACAGTAAATCCAGCTTTCGTCACCTGTTAGTATGTCGAACACAGCATTTGAGTCACCTCCGTTAAATCTTTCAATCATTTTACGGCACCAATCCACACGATGGAGTTTTTGAGCCTCAGTCAAATTATAAGGTATCCACCGGGCGCAAAGCTTCCTGGCCGCTAAATGTTCGTGTAGGATTTTGTGCACTTGACTCATACCGATGCCTAAGCTTGTCCGAATCTGCTGATAGGTCACTCTTTTGTCAGTCTCTATCATACGCCGCACAACACAGATGTTATCTTCAGTCGTCGCCGTAGAAGGCCGTCCCTCACGTAAATCATCAGTGAGATTAGTGCGACCACGTTTAAACTCATTAAACCAGTTGTAAACAGTCGCACGAGATGGGGCTTCATCGTGAAAGGCCAATCGTAGTCTATCATAACTTTCTTGTTGACTTAAATGACATCGAAAGTCATAAAAATCATTGCACGAAAATTTTCTCGTGTTAAATTCATGTTGACGTGACACAGACAATTTTCAATTTGCCGCCAAATCGTAAAACAAATGACAAATGAATGAAGTATATACTCAGTAATATTGGCAAAGAGTTCTATTTTCAAATTATAGAATTATTTTTATTATATTGTTTATAAGTGGCCAGTTCTAAGAACTTTCAGTTTGACCCTCGTACGAACATACGGCTAACATTATGATTGTAGTGCCATTCGATTCGGAATTAAATCTAGATATTTTTCTGAGGAAATGCTAATAAGCCCGTCGTACAAATTGTTTTTTTTTTAAATTAAATTGCAATAGTTATAATCAATTAAGTGAAAATAAAAATACATAACCCACACGTACGTACGGTTTGGAAACGTAAGAGCAAGGATCGGGCTGAATGGCGTATTTTGGGAGACGCCTATGTCCATCAATGGACGACCACAGGATGATGATGATGATGATGATGATGAAGCCGGGGCGGGTCGCTAGTTTACTTATAACGTACGTCCCGCATCGTAGTAAGGGGGAACGATCCCTAACTGTAACAGGATAAATAAAAGTCGCCAAGTGCGAATCGGACTCGCCCATGAAGGCTTCCGTAGCAACAAGTAACATAATATAAAAGTTCTTGTAGTTAATTGTTACTTTAATCAGTGTTTTAACAATATGAATTTATGACGTATTAAAATAAAACTACTTACTATATAGGCAATAATAATAATGGCAACTTTAACTTGTTTTTTTAATTATGAGTGACGAGACTATCGGGATATGTGCCTGATGGTAAGCAACATGCCTGACACATAACAGCACAGTGACACGCAGCTATTGGAACATGAAGAATCCAAATCATTACCTAGCACTGCACTGCGCTCGTCACCCAGAGATCTAAGATCTTATATCTCTAAGCCCTGTAATTTCTCTGGAAACATTGCCCTTCAAACCGGAACACAGTAATGTTTGCACATTACTGCTTGGCGGTAGAATAACTGCCAAAGGTGTGGTACTTCCCCAGGCGGACTCTGCCAAGAGTCCTACCACTACACAAATATAGTATAAATAATATAGTAAATGTATTAAACAAATATTTCAACAATTATTCATATTAATTGAATTTATTAATACATTTCAGTATCGGATTAGCCATAGAGCAAGAGTAGCAAATGCTACGGGCCCCGCGCATACTAGGGGCCCCGCGCTCCGACGTCTGTCTGACTGTAAATATGTAGCGAAAATATCTTGCATAACTTGACCCTACCCTTGCTAAACCTAAGCAAACGAAAGGCCCCTTGACAGAAATTGCTACAGGCCCCGCGCTGGCTTGATCCGGCACTGATACATTTATTGAATAAAGACGATAATTAGATGGATAGATTACGCCGTATCTTTGAAAGATCACTCTAACACTATTACTTATTACAGTACCTACAGTGCTTTGCTTATCTATGTATTATAATTTCATTTACAGTAGCAACCTGGGCGTGTGATCCAAGTGAATGGCAAAATGGCTGTAAGATCAACGGCAATTCATGCAAGTGCTCCTATGGATGCCCTTCGGAATACACATACAAGACTCGGAGGGACTGCAACAATGCTTTAAAAGGTGCGACTTATTTTATCTTAGGTATTTAAATTACGAATTAGGCCTCAGATGGCCTTTACTTACTTCTGAAAATATGATAGATAGATATAGATAGAAATAACGGAGCTCGAATAGGCGAATAGGCTAAACTATAACTATATTTAAACACAGGCGCGGTCCCAGCCTCGAATTTTGGAGGGGGTCACCAGTATGCAGCCTCAGGTTCTGGGGGGGGGGTCACAAGTAGAAATACAATAAATCGAGCAAAAAATACTTTACTAGTAGCGCCCCACGATTTTATCCGCGTAGTTCAAGTTCTAGTTGTTTTCCCGCGTTAAAAAATAGTCTATGTACTATTAGATATTATAAATTTTCTTAGATTTTTTGTTTAACGTATACGATTTTGGGGGGGGGTCATGTCCCCTGTGACCCCCCCCCCTCCCTCGGACCGCGCATGCACATACATAGCAAAAATACTCACATCGCTACTACTACGACTAGCAGAGCACCACTCGACAGCCGATACAATCACTAGCCGTTGTATAAAACAAGATCGTAGTTCACAACCATGTTATGAAAAGTGTTTGCCTAAAAGAGATCGACACATTTTCTAACCAAGGGACTATATAACATTTTCAGACTGACACAAGTGAATGAAATGTGAGTGTGTAAAAAAATTGTCAGTCATAGAGACTGCCAACTTATTAACATAGAATTGTAGTAATAAACAATACTAAAAGCGTCCACACACGAGTCCTAAAATCAGAGGAAAAGACGTAAAAGTAGTGGGGCGGAGCCTACATCGAACCATAAATTACCAATCATCGCACCATAATGAACTGAAGACCGATAGTGGTAACGTCATCTCGTCGACGCCTGAGATTTTGGAGGAAATTGAGAGGTTCTACGAGCAGTTATACACCTCTACGCAAGCACAACCTGTCGTTAGCATGGCAATATACCCCAGAGTCAAGCTGACCCGACACTTTACCGAAGATATCCCGGAAGTTAGCCTGTATGAGATTAGGATGGCCCTCAAACAAGTTAAAAACAACAAGGCGCCTGGCGACGACGGAATTACGACTGAGCTTCTGAGAGCGGGTGGGAAACCGGTACTTAAAGTCCTCCAGAAGCTGTTCGACTCCGTCATACTTAACGGTAATACGCCAGAAGCGTGGAGCAGAAGTGTGGTGGTGCTCTTCTTCAAAAAAGGTGACAACACCTTGTTGAAGAACTACAGACTCATCTCACTTCTGAGCTACGTTTATAAGTTGTTTTCGAGGATAATCACGAATCGTCTCGCACGCAGGTTTGACGACTTACAGCCACCCGAACAAGCCGGTTTCCGAAAAGGCTATAGTACCATAGACCACATTCATGCGCTTCGGCAGATTATACAGAAAGCCGAGGAATATAATCGGCCACCATGTGTAGCGTATGTGGATGAGAAAGCCTTCGATTCCATCGAGACCTGGGCAGTACTTCAGTCTCTCAAGCGATGCCGCATCGACTATCGCTATGTCGAAGTGTTGAAGTGTATTTAAAACAAAGCCACAATGTCTGTCCGATTACAGGACCAGTGCACAAAACATATCCAGCTGCAGAAAGGCATGAGACAGGGAGATGTTATATCTCCGAAACTGTTCACTGCCGCGCTGGAAGATGTTTTCAAGCTACTGGACTGGAACGGATATGGCATCAATATCAACGGCGAATGCATCACTCACCTTCGGTTTGCCGACGACGTAGTCATTGTGGCGGAGTCGCTGGAGGACCTCGGTGCTATGCTCAAAGACCTCAGTATAGTATCCCTACAGGTAGGTTTGAGGATGAATATGGGCAAGACGAAGGTAATGTCAAATGTTCATGTCTCACCTGTACCGGCTATTATTGGGAATACCACACTCGAAGTTGTTGACGAATACGTCTACCTGGGTCAAAAGATCCAATTAGGTAGGTCCAACTTCGACAAAGAGGTCCAGCGAAGGATCCAACTTGGATGGGCAACGTTCGGGAAACTTCGGCACATCTTTGAGTCCAAAATACCCCAGTACCTAAAGACGAAAGTCTTTAACCAGTGCGTGTTGCCAGTGATGTCTTATGGAACTGAGACGTGGTCCTTCACTGTGGGCCTCATAACGAAGCTCAAAGTCACACAGCGAGCTATGGAGAGAGATATGCTCGGAGTCTCTTTGCGCGACAGAATCCGTAATGAGGATATTCGCAAAAGAACGAAAGTGGCCGACATAGCTCAAAAAATAAGTAAGCTGGCAATGGGCAGGCCACATCGCTCGCAGAACTGACAACCGATGGGGAAGAAAGGTTCTCGAGTGGCGACCACGAACCGGAAGACGCAGTGTTGGACGGCCTCCCACTAGATAGACAGATGACCTCACAAAGGTCGCTGAAAACCGCTGGTTGCAAGTAGCGCAGGACCGTTCGTTGTGGAAATCTAGGGGGGAGGCCTATGTTCAGCAGTGGACGTCTTGCGGCTGATGATGATGATGATGTGTGGAAGCTTTAATGTTGCACAATGGCACAATACGTCTCCTGTATAGCTTCAGATATACTGTTTTTACATATGTTGGTGGCACGAACTCACAAGATTTCATCCATCCAAAAAGTGTCTAATGCGTATCTATGTCCCGCTCGGCTGTTCCACTTTCAGTTTTACTCGATGGCTCGATGGTTAAGTCGAAATAAATCAATGTAAGTCAGTGTCTTCAAGGTAAAGCACACACCATCATAGACTTCGTCACTTATCATCAAAAGTGAAGGTGTTAGTTTTCTTTTAAAAAAAGCCCTTATTACGAAGTTATAAACAATTTTCGACCTGCATGCCTGTTATTTTTATTTCATAAAGAGTTTTGTATTACAGCGTTACACGAAGCAGCCACCGCACCGCCATCACAGACGCAACGACGGCGTGAAGCCGTGACCCCGCCTCAACCTCAGCCACAGCGCTGGCGTGAACCGATGACTGCAAGGGCACCTCAACCACAACGATGGCGTGACCCTGTGACCGCGGCTCAGCCTCAGCCACAACGCTGGCGTGACCCTGTGACTGCAGCCCAGCCTCAGCCACAACGCTGGCGTGACCCTCCGACCGCGGCCCAGCCTCAGCCACAACGCTGGCGTGACCCCGTGCCTGCGGTCCAGCCTCAACCACAACGTTGGCGTGATCCCGTGACTACGCCGCCACAACGCTGGCGCGAAGCTGCAACCCCTCCGCCCCTGCAGCCGCAACGTTCCTCTAACATATGCAACAACCTACCTTGCCTCAGGGGATACTGTCTGCAGACTTCAAACGAACCGGGTTTCACCTGTAAATGCGAGGGCACTGGCTTCTACGGGCGCCGTTGTGAAAAAGGTAAATTGAAGAAACCTGAAAAACGTGGGCATGGTTTCTACTAATACAAAACTAAATAAAAACAGAGCATAAGCAAGCTGAAGTAGCAGTGGGCTGGTCATATCTGTATGCTGGTCAGAACTGCAACTACAACTGAAATGGGTGCCTCAGGAAGTGGTGTATCTTTCAGAACCCGTTGCAGAACTTTTGAGTGTCGTGTTTCTATGTTTTGTTTCCACAGTCCGTTTGCTCTTAGTCTCAGGGTGGCTGCCGTGGCATCCTCCTGTATGACTTATTGTTTCTATGTGTATCTCAGGTTTATGAGATGCTCTAAAGCGGCTGATGATGTTGTTTTCATGCATCCAGTGGCTGTTACACTCGCTAGACATTGTATCTAGACATTGCTCTGAAGCTTATCTTTCGCTGTGATCAGTTGTGTTCTGGGCCACAACACAACTGATCAATAGGTTAGAAAGGGCCTGATAACTGATGTGTAGGTATAACCAAAGCGTGATTTTTGGATTGAGATCCTATTTCTTCCCAGCAAGTCTCCGGTATTGCCAAAAAGCGGTATTGCAGGCCCTCTTAATTTTTGTGTCGATATGGCTCGCCTAGTTTAATTTGTTGTCAAGAGTGACACCCAGATATTTCACTTCAGATGATGATGTTAAATGGTCTTGGTAGTTGTAGTTCCGGTAACTTTATTTTGTTGGTGAAAAGAATAAGTTCTGTTTTCTTTGGATTTACTGACAGTTGATGTTCGTCACACCATTTTTCTACGATCTGGAGAGCTAAGTGCACGAATGACGTTGCATAGCATATTTTGCGCGCTCGCGCTTATCGTATCAGTATCGTAGGGTCATCCGCATAACCAATAGTAGTGTACCCTTTCCCGTTAAGTGCCTTTAGGAGGCTGTCCACTACTATGTCATAGAATCTATACTTATAATAAAACTGTAACGGGTCGAATTCTGTACATTGAAGATATTTTGAAAAAAATTTTTTTGGGGCACTCCATAGTCGATACTGATGGCGAAACTGCATTTTTTTTTCTTTCATGTCTGTCTGTCTGTCTGTCTTTCTGTATAGGGATCACGCATTACGCCGAAACTACTGATTCAATTTAGCTGAAACTTGGCATGATTTTAGTTTATACTAAGGACATTGCTGTAGGCTACTTTTGATCCCCAAACTCTGATCGGTTTTCTTGCGGGAGGGGGTGAAAGTCAGAATGTGTATTTGGTTGTAACTCATGTTAGCGTTGTTTAATTTCATTAATTCTTTTTTTGTTAGAAAGAACACATTTTTTACATTGTCCCGTCAAAATTTGAACAATATCGGTCTGTTGGTTCGGAAATTACACAAACATTAAATAATAACGACACGCGCCGCGCGTTCGGTACATACTAACTTCTAAGTATTCTGTGTATCACAGACGATCCACAGAATATCTAGATTTCTAGATTCTAGATTCTAGAAAGTGCCCACGTGATCGCGTCACGTCGTCTTGGCTGACAAAATAATTGTCAAAAATATATTTTTGTGTCGAAAAACAAACATCATTTGGTTATAATCGACTTCAAACAAGGAGGATGTTCTCAATCGGGTTGCATGTTTTTTTATTTGGTTTTATTTTACGCGATAACTCCGCTAATTGTTAGTTGATTTTGATAATTCCTTTTTTGTTTGGTAGAAAATACTTCAGAGGTGATCTTAGATATCGAAAACAGGGAAGTAGTTTTTCAAATGTCAACAAAAAACTAAAATTTAAAAAAAATCAATTAAAAAAAACAGATATAAGAATAGATTTATCTATACGACATATACCTTCATGTACCTTCTTATAAAATTTAGTCGAATGACAGAATTAAATTACCTGTCATTGAAGTAGATTTTTGTATTTTGGAGAAAACATATCAGCATAATAAGTAGCAGCATAAACAACCCATTAAATGTTCCCATTGCTGAGCGTCGGCGTGGATGACATATGACTAAGAACCTGGATTATAGGTAGATTTCGGTTTCTTCACGGTGTTTTCCTTCACCGTTTTAATTACCGGCATTACGAACATGACTCTGAAAAGATAGTGGTGCGCGTGGTTTTGAACCCTGGGTCTCCGGATCGACAGTCGCCGTTCTCCCAACTAGGTCAGCTGTAACTTACTAGCACAGAGGAAGTAATCACTGCTTACTAGACCAGCCGTAACTTATTAGAAAACGTATTATTTCAATCCAAATACTGTTTAAAATTTAAAGGTAGTGTTCAACAAGCTTCGGTGACCGAAGCAGACCGTTGTTAGGGTTCCGTACACAAAGGGTAAAAACGGGACCCTATTACTGAGACTTCGCTGTCCGTCCGTCCGTCCGTCTGTCACCAGGCTGTATCTTAAGAACGATGATAGCTAGACAGTTGAAATTTTCGCAGATGATGTATTTCTATTGCCGCTTTAATCATGGCGGAACGTATCAAGTGATCGGGTTGAAATTTGAAATAGAATTAGATTAGTCTGGAAGAACACATAGGCTAAACATGGCCTATGTATAAGTACTCTATGTATTACGTAATAAACATCCAAACAGTGACATTCATAATATTTACAGGACAACGTTGGAACGGCTGAACATATTTGGATGGAATTCGAAACACACGTAGTTTGAACTCAGAAATAGCAAATCGGTTACTTATAGGTTACTGTGACGTAGGAAAGACTAAGCAAATTTAGTAGAAAATTGAAACAAAAATAACTCAGAGTCTGAAATACCACATTTATGTATTTATTACCTACTAGCTTTTACCCGCGACTTCGTCCGCGCCACATATTTATTAAAGTAATTGAGGCAGTACCTACTCGTATGTCTATACAAATTCACGTTTCCTAATCAAAATCGGTCAAAAGTCAAAGTTTTATATTTATTGATAAATGTACAATTTACACGACAAATTACAAAGAAACTATGTTCTCAAAAAATTAATCAAAAACAAACTTTAATTTAAAATCATATTGGGACGGTCCACCAAATTTTATTAGAGTCTATTAGTAGCTATTAGTAGATATATCGACTGATTACATGAACGCAAATTTTAGTTTGTTGTTCATATTTCAAAAACCGCCGCACTGATTTCGATAAAATTTATATGACCACCTCTGAACTATAATCTACCAACCAAAAAAATAACCATCTAAATTGATTCACAATTGGAAATACAACTGGATTGATAACCTCCTCCTTTTTGAAGTCGGTTAAAATAGCATACAAAGAGTGCCAAGATCCTTCCATGCACACTTTTACTCCTCATTTCCACTCTTTTCCACTCTTTTTCTGTGATAAAAAGTCGCCGTTGTCCTTTCCTAAGTCTAGGTAGTCTATCTGTGCACCAAATTGTAACAAACTCTTTAAGTGGCTTAGGCGTTAGACGGTAACGGACAGAGAGAGTTACTTTCATATATATAATTTCATATGAGAATTGAAAACAGGTGTTCCTGATCATTTTATAGGAGGCAGTTGTAAAAGGTTACCGAAAAGTAATACGTTTACTCCTCCAAAACTCATTTTACAGTTCTTAATTTGCCTTAATCGAGCGTCCATCATGCATAACATTTGATAAGACACCATGGAAATCTCGTCGACTATCAAAATTCTGTCTGATAGTCTGATACGCCATTTAGTGGCTGCGCCCAACTTAAGTATTGAGGTTGTATAGTGTACTGTATTCTTCTTGTCAAGCCCTTTTATTTGATACCCATGTTGATGGGGTTCATAAAACCTAAGTTATCCGCCATTGTGTAGAGGCCGCCATCTTGGATTTTAATTTTATATAATACATTGCATTCTACTGGTTGAGCACTTTCATTTGATACCCATATTGATGGGATTGATAAAACCTACGTTATCCGCCATTGTGTAGCGGCCGCCATCTTGAATTTCAATTTTTTATAGTACATTGTATTCTGCTTGTTGAGCCCTTTCATTTGATACCCATGTTGATGGGATTGATAAAACCTACGTTATCCGCCATTTTGTAGCGGCCACCATCTTGGATTTCAATTTTTTATAGTATATTGTATTCTGCTTGTTGAGCCCTTTCATTTGATACCCATATTGATGGGATTAATAAAACATAAATTATCCGCCATTTTGTAGCTGCAGCCATCTTGAATTTATAATGATAATGAATAAACATAATTGTATTGTCACCAAAATCCAAAGTGTATACAAAATTTCAGATTAATCGGTTGACAGGAAGAGGGTGAAATTTTAATTACTAAATTTGACCCAAGAATAAATAATAATAAATAATAAAAAAGAAAACCCCAATTCCAGCCCCGTAGGTACAATTCGAAACTACAAATCTGCTAAAACATACATTTTATGGTTTCGTGTTAAATATCTAGACGTAAAGTTTCATAGTTCTTCAACAATGACGAAGTTTTCCATATAAACTGTCATCCCTTATTTTAACCCTTTCAACCCTTTTTTCGGAACAAAAAGTAGCCTATGTCCTTTCTCGGGATCTATTTTATCTATGTATCAAATTTCATCAAAATCTGTTGGTTGGTTTAGGCGGTAAAGACGGACAGACAGACAGACAGACAGACAGACAGACAGACAGACAGACAGACAGAGTTACTTTCGCATTTATAATATTAGTATGGATCAACCTGAAAAGAAGCATGGGCCCTAAGGAAACAAATATTAACTATCACGTCAAAACGGCACAACGATATGGGTTGACATACGAAACACATATAGTTTAGAGTCTAAAATTTCACATGGGCTAATAAGTCTACATTTTCATTTAACTCCATATTAATCTAAGCATATATTTTCGTCAGGAACTTGATGTGATGGTAAGGTAAAAGCCAAAAATGAAAAATATATGCACCCGTTTTGGCGTAGATAATATAGGTGATTTGCGTTCACAATCAAAATAACAAGCAACATAATATTCTCATTGACGGCGCTAATGCCAGTTTAAATCTAAAAGCACTAAAGGCCATTTAAATCGATATTTTGCTTTTGTGGTATGTATTTTTTCTTTCATCACTAGGTGGCGTTACTGGTATTCTAAATTGTACTAATAAGTTTTTGCTGAAAAAAGGATTATGATGCCAAATTTGGATTCTTTCGTTCTTGATTTTTTTCTGTGTTACCTACAATTAAATTCATACATTAACATTTCACTAGGATTTGGCTTAGATTTACGGGTTCAACTTGCTTGAATATCATTAAAACTCAAAATTTTAATTATTTTGATTCCACACAAGCTTCGTTAAAATTTTTACGCCGGCGAAGTCGCGGGTAACAGCTAGAAAACAGCTTGCGGATAAAAATGAACAGGTAAGTAGGTTGAATCAGATCATGCACATTAGCTTCAGAGTTTTCATAATGTATCCTATAAAAATCCTACAAACTTAACACTTGCGGCTATGTTCGATACTACGAAACCTTACTAAGTATGTTTGATTTTGTTTAAAAAAAGAAAAATAAAGATGATAAAATTGAATAAATTTTTGTGTGGAAAAACAAATTCACTCAAACTCAAAGGTTTTTCAATGACTAGTTATTCAAATATTTGACGCACGATACTTCCAATTAATGTATAAGTCAGTAACATCTGCTTACGCGAACGAAGTAGCGGGTTCAGCTAGTAGATAATATAGGTAGAACGGACACTCCCAACCCCCCGCCAATTTCAAGCTTCCTCACCCCTCAGGCCGTTTCGGATACGTTAGGAGCACTCAACGAAGGGCTGGTATCGAACATCTAATTCATGGTGGGTTGCTGTACTGTTTACGGTTGTCCGTCAAATAAACGGGACAAGAATAAAAACTTTATTTAATTTCCTAAGGATAAAATAACGTAAGATTAGAAACTTTTAAATAACGTTGCTTTATAATAACGAAGTAATGTTTAACTCAAAGTTCGTAACTTACATACACACATTGAGATAAAATTATTTACGTAGTAATAATTTCTCAAAGCTTACACAGCCAGTTTTGGGCACGGATTGATAATGCCTGAAGGAATAATTATAGTGACAGAATAAAGTTTCCTTCTTGGGTAAGTGTAAATTAATATGCGAATGTGTACCTACTAACAAAAATAGATATCTAGGTACCTAGCAATCATCGGTTTCGTTTGATTTTACGCGGCAATACATACACACTTTTAATTAGAATAGTATAATTTGGCACCATTCTATTTATGTAGCTCAACTTTACAGCAAGTTTATAAACTACTTTACGTCACCAGGTGAACTCAAGGGGCACAACTATTCAATAAAATAATTCAGTAGCCATAGCGCTAACGCACACATTCACGCGTGTGTACGAACGACACCTGCGTAGTTGTGTGATGAAGAGTAGGTAGCTCCACAGCGGTGCTTGTATGGAGTTTTAGTGGGGTATCCGGGGTGTGACTATGTTCCATAATAGTGGTGATAGGACACCCTCCTAGGGACATCGCTTGACTACTTTTGCCCTTGTAGTAGTATTCATCACTATCTGGACCGGCCTCTTGCTGACCAGTTCGGTGATCCAGTTCCTAATGACTGGTTCCACCTTGAGTCTTCGAAGGGCGTGGTTTATGCTGTTATACGTGGTTTTATCAAAATTTAAAGCTTTTTTGAGATAGCCTATTCTGTGTAGTGCCGACTCTGTTGATCTGCCTTTCTTATAAGCATGTTGCTGAGGATGCAGTTGATTGTGTTTTAGTGTTCCGTCTCTTAGGTATCGGTCCACTAATCTTTCTAGTGTTTTTAAAAAGAACGACGTTAGACTGATGAACCTGAACGATTTACCGTGTCTGTAGTCCTCCTTACCAGGTTTCGGTAATACTACCTTCGCTTCCCTCCACTTTTTTTGAATAATTTGCTACTTCCTACACATGGGCTGTGGGTGTGCTACAGTGCTCTTCTTGCCATTCCTGGTCTCCTGTGATTTGACACATCCAGGTAAGTAGGTCTCCAGAAGGACTGTATTGGTTTCATTGTCTGTGTTAGTGTAAGTGCCGTCTTCCTTTTTTAGGGATTCCATAAGATTTTGCTCCGCTTTAGATAGGATTTTCTTTATTCTTCCGGTTTGGTTTGTTGAGTTTATGCTAATACTACAGAATTTGTGCCAGGATTCCGTTCTTCCGAATCTGATTAGCTTCTTGTAGTGTTTTTGTGCTTATATGTATTTGTCCCAGCCCTCACTAATCCTGGTATGTTTTGCCCGGTTAAAAAGTGTTCGAAGTCCTTGATGTAGTGTTTAAAGTTCTGGCCCCCACCAAGATCTCTTTCCTACGTCATTTGGTTTAACAGCAGGACATGCTAATTTATAACTGTTTATGAGAGTACGTTTGATTCTATATTGTCTGTACTAAGCGTTGTGTGAGTTGGACGTGTGTCACCTAGTGCTTGGTTCATTAGTTTTGTGTACCTTGTTATATCAGTTTTACGGGGGTTTACACTTACCCCGAGCTCCAGCGGGAACAAAACCTACTACTTGTTCACATGCTTCTGTCATTTCATGTAGAGTTAAGCATAGGCTGTGTTATTAATAAAATTACAATTTTAATTTTCATTTGTATGGCCACACCAGGCAAAACATGCTACTTTAAAATTTTGGGACCTATTATATCATGAATTATATTTCATCTATACCTACTAATATTATAAAGGTGAAGAATTGAAAAATTTGTTTGTTTATTCTTTCTCTCGTTTTGTTTATTCGATCTCGGGAACTACTGGTCCGAATTAAAACATTATTTCTTTTTCTGTTGGATACTCCATTTATCAATTAAGGATATTACGCTACTATCAATAGGAGCGGAGTATGAATGAAGAATGTACCAAAAACGGCCAAAAGTATTCCTTTTTGAGAGTTTTCGTTGCGTACATTGACGTGCGCCGCAAGTCCGTGACATGTGTCTATCTTTTAAGATTACGCCATTATAAACCTTTGCTAATAAAATTTGTTCTAAATCTGAGTTGGTAGATCCTGGCTAACGAAAGTTGGTACTGACAAAGCGCGGCAAATTTAAAATATATCAGCATGGCATCCCTAAACTGAAAATCTCGCCAAAAATAAACACAGTCAAGCCAGCTACTACGAAACATCAAAAACACGCCATTTTGTTGCGTCAGAGATAGAGATACCATACACTGATTCTGATTCTACTAAATCTTTCGGGTAATCGTCGAAAATTAATTTCTTAAAAATAAAATTGCTTAAGTGTTTCTCTATTAAATAGCGTAATTAATTAATCAATTTATTACGCGAACTAAAAGCTTAGTGTTGCTCTTGAAATAATAGCCAACACGTATGTACATACATCGTAGGTACCTACTTATTTTTGATGAATACAATTTTAGAACACGTACGAATTTTAAAACTTATATCATATGTTTAAATCAGTTTGTTTTAAAAAATGACTTTTTGGAATCAAGTGTCCCCTAAGTATTTTCTATTTAAAATATCTCAATTCGTTGGGTAAATACACGATGGTAGGAACACCTAAGTGTTGTCATGTAAAAATTTTGCAAACAACCCAGTATCTACTTTCGTTAGCCAGACTACGACACGACTTGAATTTTCGACAGGTGGCGTTTGCAATTTACTCATCAGCAACAGCCCACTAAATGGTTCCACAGCTGGGACTCGAGCCTTCTCTCGCAAGGAGAGAGTTAAGGCCGTAATCCACCAATTTACTCATGGTTTGAATAAATAAATTATCTTATCTGTTTCAGCCTGCCCTACGAGTCCGGTGAACGAAGCAGTGTTCCCGCACGAATGCATCGTCATTTAAATAATAACAATACTTACCTACTTTTTAATGTTAGTTCTTAAGCAGTAACGTAAATAAATGGATCTGATATTACAAATTTGCCGAGTTCTATTCTTCTGTCCTACCAATACTATAAAGTTAATTGTGAAGGTGTGAATGTTTGTTGCTCAACGTCAGAAAATTGAAAGGATCTGACGGATTATGAAACATCGTTATGTTCCCGCGAACCTCCGTAAATCACTATAGAAACGTGACGTCGCGTCGTATTTTCGTATGTCGTATTTTCGTATGTTGTATTTTCGTATGTCGTATTTTCGTATGTCGTATTTTGTATGCGAGGCGCGTAAAGTTTGTATGGTTTGCATTTAGGAAACTGGTTTCATAACAAAAGTAACTTGAAATTGATTGGGTTATCCAATGGTAGTAAATACATTTTATAAATGGGCTTGCCCATCCAGCTTTGAATGATCATAAGTAAGTTAACTAAAAAAATATCAAAATTAAAAGTGGTACTTATTTTATTCTATATAAATACTGTCATTACTTATATCAAATAATTTAAAATAATTGCAGGACCTGTCGTCACGCCTATTGTTACAGAAAGTTCCATAGGCATTACAAAGCGAATATATAAATTATCTGAATGTTACATTTGACGCAATGCAGTGATATGGACTTTTCACCAGGGATGTTACGGAGCTTCGACTCCCGACTCCGTTAACCCTAACGACGCTGACCTAATCTACATTTCGTTAAGAAATAGATTAGACGAAGACAAAGCTTCAAAGCTTTTGTTAGTAAAGCATAAGACACTACTTTTGGAGTCAAATAATTTGATTGAAATTGTTTTAAAGCTTTTGTTCATTTAATATTCATATGTTCTTGTGTTCATTTATACACATACCTATGTTACTTTGGGAATTCATCTAATTGAATCACCTATTTATTTGGAATAATGCCATTATTTTCATTGTTTGTGTTTTATTTTAAAATAAACATGAATTTTTTTTTTTTGACTAAATAATGCTTTACTTGTCCCCAAAAACAAAAACGATACGTACTATCTCTCTCTTCTGCCACCACTTCTGACGTTGCCTACGCCTCCGACTTCGGTTCCGACTCCGATAAATCTAAATTAAAAACTCCGACTTCGCCTTCGGTTCCGATATAATTACCTACCTCAGTTACATCCTTGCTTTTAATGTTCAAAAACTTTAAGTTGTTATTACCAGGTGTGCAACTTACCACCACGATATTAGAATACTGTTTTTGAACCGGCCCCTGTTCAACTTCGCTGGAAACCCTTTTGAAGGGAATTTCATAATATGCCGATCCACGGGTGAAACGAACAGGAGAACCGGACAGTCTGACATTTCCAGTTTGACATTAACATTTTGGACCAACCTAAATCGTACGTAACTTATGAACTCTGAAACTAAATTAAAATATTATTTCAATTGTGATCACATGAGGCTATAAAGGGGGTGTCTGAAAAAAGTCACGAAATAGTGAGATTTCACTTTCTTTGAAAGTGGGATTTCCAAACCAAAAAGCGATGCTTCTTTTGAAATTTGAACAAATAACTAAAATTTGCTTTGATGACGACTTAGTGATGAATTCTTATCAAATTTGGTCGAATGTCAGAAGTCTGAAGTTGTTTTTACGGAGAAAATAAATAATCACAAAAATAATGTGTAATTTAAATTGTTTTTGCGATTAGGATAAAATAAAACTGTACCATCTTTTCATAATTTATTTTACACTAGCTGTACCCTTGTCACGCTTCGCTGTGGCACATTGTAATGCAAAAATTAGATAAAAACAATCCTTGATGCGGATTATATATCTATCATTCTAAAATTTCAGCTCGATCGGTGCAGAACTTGCCGGAAATCGAGATAAACCGTTTTAGCCCTTAAAAACGGACCCCCTTCTACTTCCCGATTTAAGATCGCCCCTTAAATTATTTTTCCTTTCATTTTTGTTAGATTCTCTTCCTTATGCAATGGGTTCCATCCTGCTATATATTTTTTTTATTTCAGAGATGATCAGCCCTGGTCTATAGAAGTTTCACGAGCTATTTGCCATCCATTCCAGTTTTCCTTTACATTTTGTGGAACTTGTTTTAGCAAATAGAGTTTTATTAATGGATATATTATTTATAATTATTATCACTAAGTGCCCGAGTTGTCCCTATGTTGGGCAAACTATGTTGGGCTTTCTTACCCTCCTGCCAGTATTTCCTATCTATGGCTAAATCTGTATACCGCTTACATAATATATCCATGAGTGGTATAAAATAGTCTGTTATAAATCTCTATATATATAAATGTTATGTTGGTTTGTGTACGCTTCCAAAACTCAAAAGTTCTGAACCGATCGAGCTGAAATTTTACAATGATATATAATCCGCATCAAAGATTGTTTTTATCTATTTTTTGCATCACATTGTACTACAGCGAAGCGTGGCGGGTACAGCTGGTATAATATAATCTTTATTTCAGACATCAGTCCATAATGCACATGTACATAAAAATAAAATTTTACACAGAAAATTTAAAAACAAGACAATTTTTTAAACACAACACTTAAATTAACTTTTGAGCTCAATTGTTAGACTCACTAAGTGTCTTTGGATAGGAGAATCGGGTTTGGTGGATACAATGTTAAGGATGCTGTATATGATAAGTCTAATCTAAATAAATAAAAAATATTAGTAATTGGTATGCCAAATACAAATACAAAAATCTTTATTGCTGTTTGCAGGTAAGATAAGATGATACAAAACATTTAAATAATTGACCCATACAAACTGGCCTCTTCTTCTAGAAGCATGCAATATGTCTGGCAACACAGTTTCCATTGGTCTGAATTTATACAATGATAATAATAGTCAGCTGATAAAGTCTTCTTCTTTTTTCGTTTTTAACTTTTAATCGGTTGTATCATATATGTCATCTGATTCATCGTCTATTAATTTCTGGCTTCTATCCCGTTGTGTTATGTTAGTGTGATATGTTTGGTGAGCACAATTACGCCAACGTCTTGTGCTTCAGCAGGATGCTGTTATGGACTTTGACAAGTGTGTGGTTTCATGTAGAATCCAAGGTCTTGCAGTAGTAGCTCTTGCAGTTCAGCCGTGTGAGCAATGTCAAAGAATGTCATTATGTATAGAAAAATCAAAAAAAAAATCAATATGTATATAATAAAACAATGTCAATGTGTATAAAAGAATGTCAACATGTATACAATTTAATATTTGTATACCTACTCAAAGAACTCTCACAATGTATTATAGAGTAATCTGATTCAACCTGTCCGTTACAATATATTATCTGATCTAACATTAAAGTTTCATAAAATATAGACAGTGGACACTAATGTGGCTAATGGAATTTAATGTGGAAGTTAATGGAATGCAAAATGTCATGTTATACAAAATCTATACATCAGTATTCCAATTAATTTCCCTATAATTTAAAAATTATTTCACAGTGTAATAGCATTTGCGTACCAGTATCTTTTTTAATTTACTTTGAACATGGATAAGTTAAGTCTTTTAATTGCATTTGGCAGCTTATTATATAGAAGAGGAGCCATAGAAAAAATGCTGTCACTCATAATCATTTTCTTGCGTTTGCCTATGAGCAGCCTACACTTATCACGTCGGTTCCGTTCCACTTTGCCACTCAAGAAAGGAAAATAATGGGGGTTTTATTCCTTACAAAACACATAACTTCAAAAACATACAGGCTTGGAAGGGTTAAGATTTGGTTGTCTATGAATACCTGTCTGCAGCTATCTGTAACTTGCATCCCGAACATAGCACGAATGCATCGTTTTTGTGCTTTGAAAGCTAAGCCTGTATCCGTTGAGTTGAGTCAATATAATTATCATAAAAATAATCGTCAAGGGAATTCTTAAAAGCACTTTATGTAATTAATTACTTATTGCGGTTTTTCTCACTTTTGTTCTAGAAAAATGATAAGAGTGATATTTTACCACCGACAAATGGTCTAGCAAATTTTGACCTAGCGCAGGAGAGCTAGTTGCGTAACAGCGTTATTAAGGCTAAGAACTCATTGAGCGATTTTCACCCGCGTCCGCCGCGGTAGCGGCAGTTTCTGTAGAATACAGCTATATATGTAAAAAACAAAGCACAACTCAAGACGCGTTTTACGCAATAATAAACAACGGAGCAAAAAAGCGGTCTCGTGAGTTTTGAAATAAAACCGGAGCGAGTGCGCATGGAAATCGCTCTCAGAGTTTTTAGCTTAATACTTCTTAAAATACACCTACGTTATTTACTCTGTCCAGCATTATTTTAATATATTTAAAACTAGCTGACCCGGCTAGCTTCGTTCCACCTTTTAAACCTTCCCTTGACTCCTACAAATAATTCAAACACAAAATCAGCGAAATCAGTCCAGCAGTTTTCGTGTTTTTGTGGGATTAACGAACAGCGATCTATTTTTTATATATTAAGATGTCAATATCAAATTGTCCATCAATTTTTCCCTTAAAAACTAATCCCCGAATAACCCACCCGAACTGCTCATGTGCCCATGACGCTCGCCGCGTTCCCACGCTGAATAGCAATGGCCAACCTTTGTCAGTACGGTCTACGATGGAGCGTAATTATTATTAATTATAAATAATTAAAATACATTTCGTCACAAGTGAACGGAGAGGGAGGGGGGTCAATGAAGTGTGACATTGTGTGACAAGGAGCAGGGAGATGTCACAAAATTTGTGACATCACAATTTCCAAATTACAATATGGGGCATTTCACGCCAAGCGGACAACCAAAAAAATATGAGGTCGTGAATTTTGTTCATACTCTGGTCAGTTATACTTCTAGTAGACGTGAGTGTGACACACAATTTTTTTTCGTGTGACGATTTATTGCCGAGTTATGAGCTTTTAAAAATTACCTAAATATTAAATTATGTTTTTTTCTATGCTTCGTATGTGTATCAATTAACTATTTAAAAAAAAACTAAATAGTGTTGTTTCTGATATTTATAAGGTTGTACTTTTTAATTTTTAAGTCGAATTCGAAATTTGAAGTATTTTGCGTATTGTAAACCGGAAGTGACCATTTCAAATCGAATTTTGACTAACTTCGACAATTTAAAAAAAAATATCCTTAAATTAAAGCTACAAATGTAGGTAGTAAATCTACACAAACAAAATATAATGAGATCTCTCATAGTTTACGACTTAGAGCAAATAGAGTACATACACATCGCTAAGAGCACGTTCAAAGCAATCGGTTTTATACATTAAGATGCGAAAAAACTAAGCTATTACTATTTTATTCCTTCATTATGGCATGCGAAAATATAAAAATAAACGATCTTTTAATAAAATATAATAAACAAAATAAAATTGATTTTTTTTACGTATTGGAAACCGGAAGTGAATATTTGAAATCGATTTTTGAATAACTTCGACACCCTTTAAAAAAAAAATTATTGTTATTTGCCAGGAAGAGATAACCGATCACCATAGAAAGCCATATTAAAACAAAATTAGGAAATAGTAACGCGCCCAGTTAATGTACGGTCAAAGTTTCAACTTCTGGACTTATACACATTACTGAGACATTCCAGTGTCATATAGCTCTTTTTCTGGCAAGTAACATTAATTAGAACACAATTGTGTTTTTATTAGTGACTCTTTTTCTAGATACGTGATAGCGTTACAGTAGTGTATCAACGTCGCATCCTTTTTTTAAATTACTATTTTGTACGATCTTGTTATTATTACAAATGCTTATATTCATATTGTTAATGTATGTTATTTTAAAAAAATCGTTTATTTTATATATTTGCATGTCATAATGAAGGAATAAAATATGAATAAGAGAATAAGATAGCTTTTTTAGCATCTTAGCGCATAAAACCGATTGCTTTGAACGTGCTCTTAGCGATGTGCACGTGTATTTGCTCTAAGTCGTAAACTATGAGAGATCTCATTTTTTTTTTGTGTAGATTTACTACATTTATAACTTTAATTTAAGGATTAAATATATATATTATTTTATAAATTGTCCAAGTTACTCAAAACAAATAATTAAATAGTGATTAAGTCCTGTACATTATAAACATTATGTACTCAAAAATCGATTTGAAATGTTCACTTCCGGTTTACAATACGTAAAATAGTTCAAATTTCGAATTCGACAAAACAATTAAAAAGTGCGTTGATGTCTCTGTACGGGCACCTTTGCGCCGGGAACGGTTCGGGGTGGGTTATTTGGGGAATAGTTTTAAGTTCAATTGTAGAAGTTGACATGTTATGTAGTTAACAAAATAATAATTTTAAGTACGAATACATTTTTTATAATAACAAGAAGCAGATTAAAAAGTACAACCTTTTAACTATTAGAAACTACACTGTTTAGTTTTTTTTATAGTTAATTGATACAAATAAGAAGCATACAAAAAATCATAATTTCATTTTTTGCTAATTTTAAAAGCTCATAACTCGACAATAAAGCGTCATTTTTTTTTTTTTTTGTTAGTTTATTTGGTTTAGTTTTTTGGTTGTCCGCTTGGCGTGAAATGCCCCATATGCTATATCTGTCCACCCTGGCTTCGCGCGTATGACATATATAGCCTGTAGCACTCGGAGGTCATAAATATCCAACGGTGAAAGAATTTTTGATATCGGTAGTTACTGAGATCAACGCGTTCAAACAAACAAGCTCTTCAGCTTTATACTATAGAATACATAGACGTATAGATTCCAACACAAAGGCTAATAAAGACACTAAAGTAGCGACGGACGAGCGTTCTAAATTTTTCCGTTCATTCTGTCATACGTATGTACCTACTATCCCATTTTTTATTGAAGTCAAAACTTATTTTAGAGCACCACACATAGATTTTTCGTTGGCTGTAAATGAAAATTTCATAAACGATTTCAAAAATTATTTCACGGTTGGATATGTACGTGATCCCCGAGTGCTATAGGTAATGTAATAACACGGGCGAAGCCCTTCGGACCGCTAGTTTAAACTAACTTGTGAAGCCATAATCTATATTAATAGTTTCGTCAAGGGGTAAGGTAGACTTGATCGAAACCTTATATGTATAACAAAACATAAAAAAATATTGATTTTGAGTCGCCAACATATGTCCACAAAATTCGGATTATGAAGAATTACGTTAAACTCTGATGGCACTGACAAACAAACCGCTGTCGCCATATTTGGTGTGAAGCACGTTTCTTTCCATCAATCAACACATTGCGTGCGTCCGTCGTACCAAAAAAGTATACATCACAAAAAAAAACGAAACGTCTTGCCGCCGGACCGGAATTTTATTAGTAGGTACTTATATTTAGTATCAGCATTGCACCCGCGCAAAGCTGGGGCGGGTCGCTGGTGTTTACATAAAACGGGGCTTAATCATGAAAAATAAATTGTTTAAACAACATTAACTTGTGAAGTCACACTAGGTATGGTCTCACAAATGTGACAATGGCAGGGGAGGGGTCAAAAATCTGTAGAGTTAGTGAGGCGTAATTTTGGTGCGCAATATTTTAATATTTTTTAGGCGTAATATTTTTTTACTGCGCGTCATCTAGCTGGTCGGGGCGGGGATCGGGCGCGGCGGCTCGCAGCGAGCTCTCCAGGCTTCTTAGCGCCGGCGTCACGCCGCTGCCCAGGTCCTCCACCACGCTCGACAGGTACGCTGGAACCGAACACAATATACCTATTTGACTGATCGTCGTACGACTGCCCCTCCTCTGCGTTTTATTACCATTAATAGGCATGACGACAGGTCCTGTAATTATATCAAATTATTTGGTATAATGACAGCATTTAAATAGAATAAAGTATGTTTTAATATTAATATCTTTTTGTTTAACTTACTTTATGATCATTCAAAGTTGGATTGGCAAGTCTATTTTAAAAGTACGAAATTATTAGAAAATGTATTTACTGTATAAATTATATTTAGATAACACATTCAATTTAAAGTGACTTTTGTGATGAAACCAGTTTCCTAAACGCGATATTTAAGGGCGTGTGGGCCGTAATTTTGAATTTTTAAAACAACTTTAAGACCTTTAAAATAGTGTTCTAAACTCTGAAAAAAATATATGTATTAGTTAAGGATCTAATCTAGTGCAATTCGCAGTCAGTAACACGATTTAATGAATTTTACTTGATAAAAAAAAAAATCCCAAAGTTACCCCTTTTCAAAAGTTGTTTCAAGTTTATGACTAAACTAATGAATTTTTTACTAAATTTTGTACTCAACGAAAGCCAATAAAAGTTATAGATGCATTCGCAGAGTTTGACTTGATAAAAGTATCAGTTATTCACTATGTTTAAATATCTACCATATATATAGCGCGCCGTTCGGCCAGCCTGATCAGTCGCGTTTCGGCGCTCACGGACGACGGGCCTGTGCTTGATTTTGCAATTTTGACAACCGATAAATTTTAAATATTACGATCATAGTGCCACAGTATAACAATATCAGTAGGTATTACTAGTGAAGCACGCTATGATCTTGATTTTGATACCGTTTTCATTGGAATTGCAAATAGACGCTGATACTAATTAGTACGCTGTTTACTTTATGTTGTAGACCAATAAGGAGTCTCAAAAACTGACGTCGATACCACATCAGTAAAAAATTCAATGCGAATGCAATGGAAAATAGATAAGCATCGGTAAAATATTCGTCCGTTAAATCAGAGATCGGGATAAGGAAATATGAGAGGGGAGAAATCCCCTAATATAAATGCAAGTAAGGTATCATAAATGATACCTAACTTGCATTATCTCTGCCATTTAGGTAAATTCTTTGGTAGTAAGGTACTTAGTACGTGGAAGAAAAAACTATTCAGTTTAGAATAAAAATGTTAGGAACTTCAATACAATTTTGAACACCTTTCCATAGATACACGTATTGTTTTGTTAGAATTTCTATTTTTTTATTTCTTTTCCAAGTTTGTGACACCACCAAAATTTTTTGTTTTTTTTTTTTTTGTATGAAAATGTTAATATTGTTCATAGAAATTTAGACACTCGACCAAATTTGATAAGAAGCCTTTTAGGCAGTAAAATTACTCGTAGAATTTAACTCTGCACTAAATTTCCGATTCGTATTTTTTATATAAGGTTTAGAATCATTTCCTGAGCATAAAATCACAAAATAATAACAAATCCAGGTGGAGCTTCAAGCGCCAGCTCGAAAACGTTTTTGGCTGATATTCTGAAAAAGTTATAAAGCCTATTATTATTGTAGAAAATAAAATTTCCCATCTTTTGTTGCCAGTAAACTTTTTTTTCGAACTTACCGATTACGATTTATTATGTCAAATTTGATGATAACAATGTAAAAATAATAAGATGTGAATTCTGTTCCCAGTAGCATAAACATGTCCCTTTTTACCGGAATGGAAGAAGGGTTATGTTTTTCGCGCGTATCTTTTATGTTTGTAAATATTTTATTTCCACATATCTTCCAAACGGCTGGATGGATTTTGGTAGCTAAGATATTCTAAGACTAGTCTGGGTCGCCAAAGTGTCCTTAGATAGTAGGTAATATTTTTTTACGTGTAGATTTTTTTTGTAGTCGGGGTTTTATATTAAAGTTATTCTATCATATTGCTCGTTGCTCGAATAAACAGCACCGTTCATCATCATGATTGAAGAGTTGAACGAGGAGTTTGGTCTCCACTTTTGTAATAAGAACAACTAAGCTGTGAAACGCATTGCCAGAGTGGGTTTTTGTCGAAGGTTCGAACCTTGGGGTTACGAGGTACACTGTGCTTGTTTCTATTAGAGAAACAAGTTCCATCGTAGACAACATCATTTTCATCCACTATTATCGGCATCATAGTAATCGTATCATTGAATGGGTTATAAATCGTAAACGGTAAGTTTAACAAAAAAGTTTACTAGCAACAAAAGATGCAAAATTTTATTTTCTACAATTATTGTCAAAATATATAGTTTCCAAAATATCGGTTAAAACAGTTTTTTCAATTGGCGTTTGAAGATCTACCTGGATATGTGAGAATTTTGTAATTTTATGCTCAGTAAGTGATCTTTACCTCATAGAAAAAATTGGATTAGAAATTTAGTGCAAAGTTGAACAAAAATCCTTCTATTTTACTGGCCTTTCATTACGTTTCAGCACATTTTTTTTTTCAATGTTTGACGAACTTGTGAATTATTAGGAAACATTTTAAAATATGCATGAAATTGGAAAAGCCGTTCTCAACTTATAGTGTGACCAAAAGAAAAGGTTGAATTTTGTATATCTACGAGTATAGATAAATTTAATATTTCTTGTTGTATTTCTAAATTGTTATCACTAGTATTAACAAATCTTGAACAAAAAATGAGTTTAAATTACATAGTCAAATATTGTAATGTTATTTCTGCACTGTGGCACTGATTCCGCGGTCGGTGACGGTCGCGAGAACAAGACAGCGTTAAATGCCTAATTTGACAGAACTACCTGGCCTTAATATAGATAACATACAAACTTTAAGCGCGACGCAAAGAAAAACCCCACCAGTGACGTCACGCTTTAATAGTGTTTTTGGGAAAGTCAAAAATTATGATTTTAAAATCGTGATATTACGGGAAGTTTTTCAAATAACAAAGTAATTCTTTGACCTATGTTTCAGGTATTGAGCAGCTTTTTAATGGCACTTTTTAATCAAAAATTAGTCGTCATGCCTATTGCACTACACCTGTTGCAAGTTCGGTCAGTCAGGTTTTTGATTTCGACCAAAAAAGTGCTGGTAAAAAAACTCGTAAAAAAATATAAAATATGGGTTTCTGCTCAGTGAAATGGCGCGGAAAGAATAGCAGGACATTCAACTTTACAAAGGACGGTATATCATTTCACAAGTAGTTTAATGCAATAGAAAAACATAACATCATCAATCTACAAAATTAAAACTAACATTAAAAAAACTGTAATGGGAACCCGTTGATGTCTTTTTTGCATCCTGCTCTGTCCTTTGAAGTTTGCATAACTCTATCTCGTTGTCCGCTCATTGGAGGAAAGTAGTGCACGTCATTAGGATATTCGGCTTATCACAGCGCGGCTTTTTACCTCGTCCTGCGCCCCCGCCTGGTGACTTGTGAATGTAGGCGAGATTCGTTTCATCGCCTATTAACAGGATATTTAATATAAGGCTAGAACCGACCATGCTCCATCACGCGACTGTTCGTTCAGGGTAATCTCGCTTTGGCGCCATGGGACGTCACC
Source organism: Ectropis grisescens (assembly GCA_017562165.1). Classification (NCBI taxonomy): domain Eukaryota; kingdom Metazoa; phylum Arthropoda; class Insecta; order Lepidoptera; family Geometridae; genus Ectropis; species Ectropis grisescens. Next base: position 5,436,661 of record CM029767.1, read on the forward strand.
AAAGAGTTTACATATACTACGTATAGAGTTAGATTTTCCGCACGGTTCCTTTATTTCAATTTATGTAAATCGTAAGCAGATGACGTGCATACTTTCGATGGCAACAGAGTGATGTGCCGCGACAAAAGTATGACACTTCCACAAGATCGACAAGGCAAGAAAGATGCTACCCGTGCTTTCGGTGTAAAGCGTTTGTGCCAACTCTATACGTAGTATATGTAAACTCTTTGGACGTCACATAGTCGTAGTAATTTCATTGTCACAAGATTTAAGGCTAATTTATTAAATTTTATTTTATAAAATTAAAATTACATTTTAACTAGTGGTCTACCTATGTTTGGGACCCGGCTAAAAGTGGGGTCATAACCATGGCGATGATGCTGATACACAATGGCTTATTGAACAGTCATTTTACAAGTATATACAATTGAAAGTATTTTAAAGTAATAATATATAATTTGTTTTTGTTCTAAACGTTATATTTATCACGTCTGAATCTCAAAAACAGACATTGTTACTATAATTTATTAACTGACATTTGCATTTAATTTACGTGGGATTATTTGTCATTTGCTTAGTTATATCTCGTGTATTTGATAATTAGTATTTTTTTTGTCACTCTATCATTTAAATCTGATTTGACGTGTAATAATTTTACGCATAAAAATATGATTATTTTACGCTTTATTAATTAGTTTAAACACAACTTACCGATATCTGTAAGGCATCGTCTCGTGCCAAGCTGGTCCATGCTCCGGATCGTCAGGATCTTCTGCGCGTACGCATCGCACGTGTGCACGCAAACCTACGCATAAGCATCTCGTATAAATCAATCGTGTTTTTCCCACAATCGGTATCCATGGAGAACATTCAATGTACATGTCAATAACATTACTCGTATATTTTATAAGTAGCACATTTTATATGTAGCAACATTTATATGTCACAACATTTAATATGGCTTAACGTTTTATGTCACAACATTTTATGTGTCGCAACGTTTATATATGTCACAAAATTTTATGTGCCGCAACGTTTTATATGTCACAACATTTAATATGTCACAACATTTTATATGTCACAACATTTTATATGTCACAACATTTTATATGTCACAACATTTTATATGTCACAACATTTTATATGTCACAACATTTTATATGTCACAACATTTTGTATGTCACAACATTTTTTTTGTCACAACATTTTGTGTCGCAACGTTTTATATGTCACAACATTTAATATAGCACAACATTTTATATGTCACTATATTTTAATATGAGACAACATATTTGTAACATTTTTTTACTAAATTCCACATCAATGTAGGTATAACATTGGATATATTTTTACACCCTGGATCGTCCAAAAAGCCTCACCTCGGAAAGGTACTGCCATTCAGTTTGCTTATCCGCCACTAACATCTCCAAATGTAGCGGTAGCGTCATCACGTATTGCCCGATCTGAAATGGTACAACAAAATATGACACACAAAAATGTTTTTTTTTTAATTTAAGCTTTTCATATAAAATAGACTAATAAGTCATCAATAAAAAAAATAGTTCATTAGTTCTACATGCTAACGGTAGGTGCTAGAACCTCCCCACCCATCCCACATGGCGTGGCCACGTAACCTCGTGAGTCAAGAAAAAATACTTACTATTATCCTTTTTGGCATTCACGAGGTTCTCGTCATGTGGTATGGTGATATAGACGATCTCGGCCCAGCGCTGAGACCGGTCTATCAGCGGCACAAAATCATCCTTCCTAGCCACAATAGTAAGTGATGATAGATTTGTCCCAATAGGGCGACTCTCGTTGCACATTTTATTTATTATTACATACAATAAAAAAAATTAATATGTCCTCTTTATAATATTACTATAGATTATTATTAAAATGGCTCGCGAAACGGACGGTAGTACACAACTTTCGGGGATGTCGGGTCATTCCTTGATCTTCTCTACCGGCGGCCCCCACGGGTTCCCCCTTCACATCACCATGCCACGACTGCTGATCCCCCCAGACAAAACGGGAATAGTAGTTTAACTATGATAGATGTCAGGACCACATTGACAAAATTGTCGGTGAATACAGAGGTACTGACCTCGGTAATGTACTCTTGGGGAGAGAGAGCGAAGTCAGGCAAATCCGTCGACAGCGCGTCGTTGTTGCTCCACGCTGATAGCACCGGGATCTTCTCTGCACAAACACACAACACACATAGTATAGTCTTGATTATCCGAAACTCGATGCAACTTTCAACTGGATGTGGATACGCAGAAAGGATCCACAAAACACACGCTCAGTTTAGTCTAGATCAAGACTGCCTAAACTGCATAGCTTCGGGGGCTAATTAAATTGACTACAACAGCTGGAGAGTCGCAGATATAATACTTATGTGCAGTATTCAATTACAAAAAGAACAAAACCCCCGACTACCTTGGGTTTGTTATCTGTACAACATTATACTAGTCAAGCCCTTTCATTTAATACCCATATTGAGGGAGTTGTGAAAAAAGAAATGCAATTCGCCATTTTGTGGTAGCGGCCATCTTGGATTTGAAATTTGTCATAGTGCAAAGTATTCTACTAGTCAAGCCCTTTCGTTTGATACCCATATTGAGGTAGTAGTAAAAAAAAATATATAATTCGCCATTTTGTGGTGGCGGCCATCTTGGATTTGGAATTTGTTATAGGGTATTATAGTATTCTACTAGTCAAGCCCTTTCATTTGATACCCATATTGAGGTAGGTTGTGAAGAAATATTTTATCCGCCATTTTGTGGAAGCGGCCATCTTGAATCGATATTAACCAAACATAGCTAAAAACATCCGCACGGATATTATCTTACAAATAAATAAACCGCATCGAAATCGGCCCATCCGTTTGAGCTCTTCGGTGCCCCAGACAGACACAAACACAGACAGACAGACATCGACGTCAAACTTATAACACCGGGTTTTATTATTTTTGGTCGGGGGTTAAAAAAAGACGGCAATAATCATTGAATGATGATGAACTACTGGTAGTATTTCTTTATACCGTGGTAATATAGTTACCGAGCTGCGTCTCAACAGGTTCCTTGAGGATATTCCTGGCGAGGGTGGCGAGGTGGTCGCGCGTGCGAGAGAGAACGCTGCGGTCCACGGCCGGACGAGCCGTTCCCTCGTCGAATAGACTGTCGAACACGTCGGCTCCGGGCTCTTTGCTTTCTGGAAAGAAATCAGAAAAATCTTTACATTAATACGTGAAGCAACAATTTTCTACCCCTTTATACGATAAATTAAATTTACGAGAGTATGGAATTTCGCTGTGATAGTTTATTTATTACTAGCTGTTACCCGCGACTTCATCCGCGTAGAATTTTGATATGTTTTGTGTGTAAATTCACTGCTTTTAAAAAATGGTAACAATGTAGAGTTGTTGTCTTACTTTGTTTATTTATAGTAACGACGGGGTGTTTGTATATTTCACTCGTTACCAGGGAATATAAACATAGTTTATGTGAATTCTTACAAAAACAATAATTTTACCAAATCAGTAACGTCGGCAGAGTTTTAGTCAGCTGTATGCCGATTCAGAGTATATACCTTATGTCGCCAAAACCGGCTGACATACTATATCTATACTAATATTATAAAGCTGAAGAGTTTGTTTGTTTGTTTGAACACTAGGATCTCGGGAAGTACTGGTTCGAATTGAAAGATTCTTTTTCTATTGTATAGTCTATTTATCGAGGAAGGCTATAGAACATAACGCTACTATTAATAGAAGCGGAGCATGAATCAAGAATGTAACAAAATCGTGAAAAAATATTCCTTCTTGAGAGCTTTCGTACGTTTCGTGCTTTGACATGACACAGGACAGCATGTGTCTAAGATTGCGTCATTGAATATCACAGATTACATACCTCTTGCATATAAAACCTTTGCTAATCTTTGTTTAAAACCTGAGTTGGTACGACTAATTTCTGACAGGTGGCGTAGCAGGTAGCTGAAGAGGTGTTTTGTTTGAAAGCGATATTGTCAGGAATGACTGAACCGATTTCAGTCATTCTTTCACCGTACGGGATCCTGATGAGTGATATATAATGTACCACGGGCGAAGCCGGGGCGGACATCTAGTAATATTATAAAGCTGAAGAGTTTGTTCGTTTGTTTGAACGCTAGGATCTCGGGAAGTGCTGGTCTGAATTGAAAGATTTTTTTTGCTAATCTCTGAGTTGGTACGACCAATTTCCGACAGGTGGCGTAGCAGGTAGCTGAAAAGGTGTTTTGTTTGAAAGCGAAATTCTCAGGAATGACCGAACCGATTTCTAAAACTTTCTCACCGTTGGATATGTGCGGGATCTCGATGAGTGCTATATATGTTCCACGGGCGAAGCCGGGGCGGACTTCAAGTACCTTAATATCTTTCGTATATAAAGTCGTTGTCACGCTATGTTGCGTTGCGTTGCTGTGCGTTGCGATGCGTTGCGTTGCGTTGGGTTGCGTTGCGTTCCGTTGCGTTGTATTGTGTTGTGTTGAGTTCTGTTCCGTAACGTAAATGTAACGTAAACGTGACGTAAACGTGACGTAAACGTGACGTAAACGTGACGGAAACGTGACGGAAACGTGACGGAAACGTGACGGAAACGTGACGGAAACGTGACGGAAACGTGACGGAAACGTGACGGAAACGTGACGGAAACGTGACGGAAACGTGACGGAAACGTGACGGAAACGTGACGTAAACGTAAAGTACATTTCAACAAACTCTACTTTGGCGTACCGATGTTGATACTTGATCCCTAAGGAACCGTGCATTATTTCGGGATAAAATTTTGCCTGTGTTATTCCAGATTATAAGCTATCTGTGTACTAAATTTCAGCTCGACCCGTTGAGCCGTTTGGGCGTGATTGAGCAACAAACATCCAAACATCCATACATTGAGATTTATAATATTGGTAGGATTTTGTTAGTCAGATAAACTAAAAAATTCGTTTACAATATTTTTTAATAATCTAAACTAACTAGGTCCAGACTAAAAGTGTGTTCATAGTGATGAGTATAATAGTACCTAACGTTCTAGTATAGGAAATCTGTTTAATTATATAGATATAATTAGACAGCAATACACTGTTCTGTCAGTCTATTAAGTCATACAGTCGTTCGACGAAGCCGTATAGACGGGGCAATCGTGCGGGGCGTGCGGGGTGAGACGTGAAGGGAAGGGAAGCTGGAAAACACTTTTTCCATCGACCAGGTAAGGCTTCGATACCCGTTTTACAAAAATCTTCGTCTTCAAAATAAGCGTCCACGGCGGCTATGACCTCTTTGGGGTGGGCAATCCTGCTCTTTCCACTTGTTTCGACTGTTCTTTTGTCTCGGGTGTATGGTGGTGAACCCAGGGTTCGTCCATGGTTATAAATCTTACAACAAATTCTATTGGGACAGCTTCATATAACTCTAAGCAGTCGCGAGAAGTTGTGAGCCGGTTGCGTAGCGTTGGTTGCGGTTTTGTTCCACTGAAAGCAGTCGCTGTACCCACCGCGCAGACACCTTAGAGAATCGAACTTCAGTAGTAATTATATGATGTGTACGCTCAGATGAGATGCCTACAGTCTTAGCTATCTCCTCGACAGTCAATCTTTGATCAGATAAAATGAAATCACGGATTTTTTCATTGTTTTGATCAGTGGAAGCAGTCGAAGGCCGGCCACGGGGCTCATCTTGAATGGTCTCACTACCACGTTTAAACTCTGCCACCCAGTTTTTAACAGTTGCATACGAAGGAGCGGACTCACCCAAAGTAGCAGACATGTCTTCATGTATAGCTTTTGGAGTTAAACCTTTCAAATTTAGGTAATTTATCACTGCATGATGTTCAATTTGATCCATTTTCAAAAATAGCTCTGACTTGACCTTACGGTATCACGTGTAAACGAACAATGGGTTACTGTGGATAAACTAAACTGTACATACTTGTTGCTAAATAATGTAACTACCAAAATGAACTCTAATTTTTAACCGACTTCCAAAAAAGGAGGAGGTGATCAATTCGACCCCTATGTTTTTTTTTTGTATGTTTGTTACCTGATTTCTCGAGAACCTCTGCACCGATTTAAAAAAATATTTTTGTGTTCGGATGGGTATGCTTCCCGAATGGTCCCATATAAATCTTATCGAAATCGGTCAATTTTTGAAATATGAACCAAAAACTAAAATTTGCGTACAATTTTCTGGATGGCATAGTTGTATATTTCATAAAAGTTATGAATATGTTGTGTAAATGCTTTATTAAAAACTTGTTTTTAGCCCCCGACCTAAAACGGGGTGTTATAAGTGACGTCGATGTCTGTCTGTCTGTCTGCTGTGGCACCGTAGTAGAGCTCAAACGGATGGGCCGATTTCGATGCAGTTTTTTTTATTTCAAGGTTAATAATACCCTAGCGGATGTTCTTAGCTATGTCTGGTTAATGTCAATTCAAGATGGCCGCCTTCACAAAATGGTGGACAAGGTATTTCTTTACAACCTACCTCAATATGGATATCAAACGAAAGGGCTTGACTAGTAGAATACTATACACTATAACAAATTTCAAATCCAAGATGGCCGCTACCACAAAATGCCGAAATACATTTCTTTTTTCACAACTCCCTTAATATGGGTATCAAATATTAAGAATTAAGAATTTTAGAAAACCGAGTTCTTTTCTTTACCTATATTTCACTTTAGTAAGAAGCATCTTGGAATATGCCAGCCCTATATGGTCTCCATACTACAGAAATCACATTAATGAAATTGAAAGAGTACAGAGAAAATGTCTGAGACTGTTGTGCTATCATCAGCATTTGGGTCGTCCTAAGTTGAGTTATGATAATAGACTAATAATGTACAACGTCCAAAAGTTTGAAACTCGGCGAAAATACTTTGATTTCACGTATCTTTTCAAAATTATTCACTCCATAGTTGATGCTCCCGAATAATTCAGTTATCTCAATTTAACTTCAACATTAAGTACAGCGACCGTAGATCCAACACCATAAATGTTTTTTGCTTTACAAATTCACAAGAATAATATTTCATATTACAATCCTCTAGTAAGAATGGCTCGACTGTATAATGAATTAGTCAGTAAAAAGAGTGAGGTAGACTTATTTTGTTCAAAATTTACAGCTTACAAAGATAATTTAAAAGATGTCCTCTATACCAAACCCGTCAAGTCGGGTACATCAGAGTTGAGCCTGGAAGCCACACCAAGCACATAATAATCCATACTAATATTATAAATGCGAAATTAATTCTGTCTGTCTGTCTGTCTGTCCGTCTTTACCGCCTAAACCAACCAACAGATTTTGATGAAATTTGATACATAGATAGAATAGATCCCGAGAAAGGACATAGGCTACTTTTTTGTTCCGAAAAAAGGGTTGAAAGGGTTAAAATAAGGGATGAAAGTTTAAATGGAAAACTTCGTCATTGTTGAAGAACTATGAAACTTTACGTCTAGATATTTAACACGAAACCATAAAATGTATGTTTTAGCAGTTTTGTAGTTTCGAACTGTACCTACGGGGGTGGAATTGGGGGTGAAAGTCTGGAAGTTCAATATTATTGAAGATAAAACCATGAAACTTTGTATCTAGACACTTGAAATGGAGTCGATAAACGTTTGTTCCAGCAATTTTATAATTACTTACTATACGGGGATACTTATATTAGGGGATTTTGATTAACGTCGCGGAACATCGCAGGACGCGCCGCCGGCGCTGCGCGCGGTGCGAGGGGGCGTGGCGCCGCACGGCGTGGGAGGGGAAATATAAGTATGCTTACCCGAACGGGCAGACACATGAGGGCAGACGACTGTGACACACGCGTCCGATATATGAGGTGTTTCGTAAGAAATTCATTTGAATTGACTGAATACTGATTTCAATTTGATTTACACGATTTTATTATTATTAAAAAAAAACGTGAAATAAATAAATAGTATATTTAGGTTTTTGGGTTAGATTGTTGAGTAATTATTTTCTTTAGTTGGGTGATTTTACTGCTTGCTGATTTTATTCGTCGTTATTATTTGTTCGTATAGGTACATTTGGATACTATAAAATTTGTTGCTACTTAAGTATAGGTTTTATTAAATGTCGTTGTTAATTATATGAGCAATTGTCGTGTGTATTTTTACTAGGTGTTTTGTCTTATCAATCTTCTTAAAAAGTTATACTTTTAAAATAGGTAGGAAGTCTATATAAAGAAAGATTGCTATTTTATGTTAAAATAAAGATTTTAATTAGTGTCAAAAAATGACAAATTTAACCCATTTTCTAAACCATTTTCTGAGTTCTTAAATATTATAGGTAATTTAGAAGTTTTAAAATTCTATAAACGTAAATAAGTTAGATTCATAACGAGTAATAAGAGGCTTTTCTGTGGATTTACGGTAATTAAGTGTTTAAATTTTTGTGAAAAGTGTGTAAATGTGTTTTGTTTTGTTTTCTAATCACATTATCACAGTTCGATTTAGTTAGTTAGTTGCAGGGTTTTGTGATTATTAAAATAACTTGAAATTAGTATCTTTAAGTTTTTGCGTTAGATAATTAAATAGGTACTTATTTTCTTTAGTTGTGTCATTATATTGCTTTTTTTGTCGTCATTATGTTTTGATCGTACATCTGGATGCTGTAATTTGGTGGTTTTGGTTTGTCGTTAATTTTAAAATTAGTTTGCGTGTGTATTTTCGTGATTCTATAGTTTAGTGTTATTTTGTGTGTGTATTTTCGTGACATACTTAGTTCTTTATTGTTGTTATACACATAGTTATTTAGTGTTGTTTTTCATTGTTCTTAAAAAAATAATACTTTAAAAAATTGTATTAAGTAAGCTTTGATTACTTTCTTAAGTTAAATACATATTGTTAGTTATAGGTACTTAGTATAAAAGTTTGTTTATTGTCGTTAAAAATAATTGAATTATTTAAGTTCTTACATTCATAATAGGAAGCCCTTTTTTGTATTCGCTGAAATAAAATGAAGTGCAAATAGTTTTAAAGAAGGTTTGTTAAATTTTATATGTTTTTTAATCAAGAGGTAGGTAATTTTAATTCGTGTATCTACTATTGTCTATAGTATATAATTTTTTCTTTGTTTAATAGGTACGTTATTTTTGTTCTAATATGAAGTTATATAAATTACATGAAAGTAACTCTCTCTGTCCGTTACCGCCTAACTCCTAAGCCACTTAAAGAGTTTGATACAATTTGGTGCACAGATAGACAAGACTTAGGAAAGGACAACGACGACTTTTTATCACAGAAAAAGAGTTGAAAAGAGTGGAAATGAGGAGTAAAAGTGTGCATGGAAGGATCTTTGCACTCTTTGTATGCTATTTTTAACTGACTTCAAAAAAGGAGGAGGTTATCAATCCAGTTGTATATCCAATTGTGAATCAATTTAGATGGTTATTTTTTGGTTGGTAGATTATAGTTCAGAGGTAAAACTAAAATTTGCGTTCATGTAATCAGGCGATATATCTACTAATATCTACTAATAGACTCTAATAAAATTTGGTGGACCGTCCCAATATGATTTTAAATTAAAGTCTGTTTTTGATTAATTTTTTGAGAACATAGTTTTTTTTTAATTTGTCGTGTAAATTGTACATTTATTAATATATATAAAACTTTGACTTAGACCGATTTTGATTAGTAAACGTGAATTTGTATGGTCGTAGAAATACGAGTAGGTACTGCCTCAATTACTTTAATAAATATGTGGCCCGGACGAAGTCGCGGGTAAAAGCTAGTTAATTAATAATTAAGTATGTTATAAACGTCCTCGCACTCTATATTTCTGTCTTTATTGTATTAGTCAAATTTTGTAACTTTTGTCCTTTTTATATGTCTGTTCTTTTCGCTGTTTAAGTATGTACACACTTATTTTTGAGCGGCATCCTAGTCTTAAGTTATGTCTAAGTTTCATATTGTGTTTATGTTTGTGGCTTGTATTGTGTGATAAATAAATAATACAAAAAAATATGAAAGGGCTTGACTAGTAGAATGTTGTACAGATAACCAATCCAAGGTAGTCGGGGGTTAGACATAATTTTTAATTTTGTTCTTGTACACTCAAAAGCGAAGAATAAACTAAAATCATTATTATAAGCGCTACTCACTCATCTATTTGAAGTCGGTGCCAGTCAGGTCAAAAAGTTAGTAGATTGATGCTATGTAGCCACATTGTAAGTAGGCACAGATAAGTAGTATATATCCACTACCTGTTAGATTCGGCTGGCACCGACTTCAAATAGATGAGTGAATAGCGCTTATAATAATGATTTTAGTTTATTTTTCGCTTTTGAGTGCCTATTTGTGGTTTTGAAGTCGGTTAAATTTTTTGTACGAAAATAGTTTATTTAGGTATGAAAAACCCAATTACTTTAACCATGTTAGGCTAAGAACTTTTCAAATGACCGTCGTAGTAGTTGCAGCCGATGCCACGACTGTAGTTATGGCCGCTGCCACGATAGTAGTCGCGGCTGATGCTCACAGTACCTGTGTCTTGCGCCTCCGCCTCGTGGCGGGCCACGATCGCGTCGAGGAGCGTAGTCGCGGCGCTCTCCAGCACCAACGCAGCCGTGAAAGCGTCAGACAGCACGCCCGTAGCCTGCCCCGCCGACACCGATGACAGAAACGTAGCCTCGACGCGACGCGCGCATGATGATATTACATTGGTCAGCATTGACACAAATTCCTGGTCAAAATTATATTTCAATTTCAATATCTTCTTATCACAGGATACGGTTAGCTCAGCAAAGAGATCAATAGCACATGGGAGTGGAGGCTTGTACCCAATAGTGGCTCGCTATAAACTGAAAACAATGACGATGATGACAGCCGGCTTAACCTATCATTACAAAATTTCACAGGGTTTGACGGTGAAGAAGAGCATCGTGAAGAAACCGACATGTTATCACGCCCTCCAAATGGATACGGGGCGAGTGACTCGCCTCCGTCTCCACATGGAAGGCTCGGGACGTTGGGCGTTTAGGACCACCCGGCACCCCATCTAGGAATAGGGTCTCCCGAGGCGGTGACGCCTTGTTGCTTCCGGCGCCTCTCTGGAGCCAAATGCAGGGGTTCCATTTCACCCGCGAAGCGGGCCCGAAAGGTGCCGGCGTCACGTCTGGCTCGTTGGATAGAATGCGAGAAGGGAACCCGCCACTCTCGACTCAATGCCAAGCCGAAGAAACCTGTGGGGATTTTAGTCAGTACCCCTACTGACTAAAATCCACCAATCACCACTTTTAGAGGTGCCGAGCCCAAGACTCCCGCCGAATCCCTTGACGGTAAATGGAGCGTGAATGCATTTGACATTGTGATTGTGACACACAAAAAAAATTGGCAGTCATAGGGACTGCCGATAAAAACATTTATAGCTCAGAATTTGATAGCTCACTTTGGAAACTACGCGGATGGAACCGGAAGGCGCTGGTAGTCTGTAATAAATCATCAAGGCATTTTCGTCTAAACAAATCTTCCAAGAATGGCCATCTTGACTATATTCCTGTGCTTCTAACCGTGAAATGCTAACGCATTTCTAGATGGCCATGGTCCCGAGTTCATCCGAAGGTTTCTTTCACTAACGAGCGTGACGCTTGAACACAATTCACAGCCCACGAAAAATCAGTGTGTGGTGCGCCAAAAGCAGTTTTCACGTCGAAAAACATGTATGGATTATTTATATTACGAGATCAATAGGGGAACTTGAAAAGATATGATGATGATATTTAACCAGCACATCGATTCTTATCCTGAAATTTCAAACTTTGAAAATGTATATAATTTGTATGCTCTTTCTTTTGTTTTTTCTAATATATAAAATTCTCGTGTCACAGTTTTCGTTGCCATACTCCTCCGAAACGGCTTTGTGCTTACCCGGTATCTATGAGAATCGGCTAACATCTATTTTTCATTCCCCTAAACGTTAAGGGTAGTCCACGCCTAATTTTATTTTTAATTTTTTAGACAAAATTTTTAATTTCTATTTTTTTATAATACAACATACAAAAATACATACAATCCTCAATTGTCACCCTTCTACGATCAACCCTTATTTTTTAATAGCCATTTCAGTAATTTAATAATTTTTCCTCTCCGGTCGAAAACTGATCAAACGTCATTTAATTAGTTATCCCCGCCAGTTGTCTACAGGTGTCACTTCTGACCCAGTAAACAGCACGATAATTTGGGGATCAAAAGTAGCATATTTATAGTTTGAACACGGCAATCTCGGGAACTACTGGACCGATTTAAAAAAAATCGTTCACCGTTCTTTCATATGTACGTAATCCTTGAATGATGTAGGTTATATATATGTACCACGGGCGAAGCCGGAGAGGGCCGCTAGTATTATATATATATATACTAATATTATAAAGTTGAAGAGTTTGTTTGTTTGTTTGAACGCTAGGATCTCGGGAAGTGCTGGTCCGAATTGAAAGATTTTTTTTCTATTGGATAGTCCATTTATCGAGGAAGGCTATAGGCTATAGAAAATAACGTTACTATTAACAAAAGCGGAGCATGAATCAAGAATGTAACAAAATCGGGGGAAAATATTCCTTTTTGAGAGTTTTCGTACATTTCGTGCTTTGACATGACACATGACAGCATGTGTCTAAGATTGCGTCATTGAATCACAGATTACACACCTCTTGAATATAAAACCTTTTTGCTAATCTCTGAGTTGGTACGACCAATTTCCGACAGGTGGCGTAGCAGGTAGCTGAAGAGGTCTTTTGTTTGAAAGCGAAATTCTCAGGAATGACTGAACCGATTTCTAAAATTTTTTCACCGTTTGATATGTGCGGGATCTCGATGAGTGCTATATATGTTCCACGGGCGAAGCCGAGGCGAACATCTAGTAATATATATATATATTGACGTATAAATTGTACATTTATGAATAAAGTACTTTGACTTAAGACACTGACCTGCACAGCCTGTATGTAGAGCGGGTAGACGGCGCGCGCGCCAATCTTCCGGCCCCGCTGGTACGCCGCCTCTAGCCACGCCTCGCAACGCTGACACACTGACAACACAGCTCGAGAGTTCTCCACCAGATCGTCCTGCAATTACAATTACAACCCTTTTTACTATACACATAGAATAGATAATCCTTCAAGTATAAAAATAACTATTGGTGGACGATTCACATACAATACCATCTAACCCCAAATTAAGTAAAGCTTGTGCTATGGAAGCCAGATAGCTTATACCACTTATATAATTGAAATACACATACATACATGACATACCTACTTATTACAGGTAGAACACTCCCAGACACAGTACAAATATTTATATTCATCACACAAATATTTCCACTGGGTGGGATTATTTTTGTGATCGATATGTCGAACCCACGACAAGAAAAAAGTTGCTAGAGGAATAAAGTTTTCACCATTGGCCAACTGATACTCGGAAAATTTTCAAGTATTGATTTTGTAGTCTTTTAATTATGATATTCATTGTAAAAATGTAATTGACACGGTATTCACCATCATCATCATCATCACCATCATCAGCCGTAAGACGTCCACTGCTAAACATAGGCAGATTTTCACAACGAACGGTCCTACGAAACCTGCAACCAGCGGTTTCCAGCGACCTTTGTGAGGTCATCTGTCCAACACTGCGTCTTCCGGTTCGTGGTCGTCACTCGAGAACCTTTCTTCCCCATCGGTTGTCAGTTCTGGGAGCGATGTGGCCTGCCCATTGCCACTTCAGCTTGCTTACTCTTTGAGCTATGTCGGCCATTTTCGTTCCTTTGCGAATATCCTCATTACGGATTCTGTCGCGCAAAGAGACTCCGAGCATACCTCTCTCCTTAGCTCGCTGTGCGACTTTGAGCTTTGTTATGAGGCCCACAGTGAAGGACCACGTCTCAGTTCCAAAAGCCATTACTGACAACACGCACTGATTAAAGACTTTCGTCTTTAGCCATTGGGATATTTTGGACTCAAATATGTGCCGAAGTTTCCCCGAACGCTGCCCATTCGAGTTGGATCCTTCGCTGGACCTCTTTGTCGAAGTTAGATCTACCTAATTGAATCTTTTGACCGAGACGTATTCATCAACAACTTCGAGTGTGGTATTCCCAACAATAACTGGTGGTGAGACATGAAACATTTGACATGACCCTCGTCTTGTCCATATTCAATATTTTTTTAAATTTAGTCAATTTCTTTGTTTTAATTGTATGTTACGATGTTAGTAAATACAGTAAAAATACTATGAAAACTAATTAGAACTTATGTACAAACGAAAAGATAATGTTTCTGACAATTTATGCTAAACTCAACATGAAAATCAAAATTCCCACGCGGCTAACTGCGTAGATTCAAAATGTCACACAATTTGATCTTTATTTGTATGACGGTAAAGTTTTTACCGATCGATTATAATAAGATTACAATATAAGACTAATATTATAATACAAGTAATAAATATTTATTTACAATGCCTAATAATTTGGGCGCGTCACCATAAAATCCAACAACATAACAACATTCGTTTTTATTTTTTAATTGTAATATTTTTTTATCTAAACTCTCGTGGTACTTCCTGGCAACATCACACGGTAACTTACCCTGGATATCTTGCCCTGTGGTGGCTAGTTCCGGCCGATGCAAGCCGAACTTCTGAACGTGTTCGGTAGGAGGACTGGAATGACTCGGGACGTTATTGGGCTGATATTCCCATCTGTCCAAGTCATTCCAGAAACATTCCTCTCCAGATTATTCTGACTAGCAAAGAAGTCTGGTAGAAAGGCATTGAATAAGGGCAATAACGAAAAGATCCGGAGAGGATCAGGAACCAAATCTCAAGGTTCGGGGATTGCCGAGGGGAGTGTCTGGCACGCGAGTCCGAAACTGCGCTGCTTACAGGGCGTAGTTCCTCAGTTCCTCAGCAGGAGGCAGTAAGAAGGGGGACCGAAAGCATCCCCCCCCCCTCGGATGATAGAAGTAGCTACGGAGGCAAGCCGTCGAGCTCCGAACCTGAGTTGGACGCTGCCAAGGTGCAAGTTGTAAGGCGAGGTAGAGGCCGCTCGCCAACGACAGGCGCAGCCGTAGGTCGAGCTGGAGCCAAGGCGGCAGCGGTCGCGGCTCAGAAGCTCGAGAGGGTGAGGAAGGCTGAGGAGTTGGTGGCCCGGATGCTCCAATTCCGACTCAGGGGACCAGTCCCATCCGCTCGGCCGACGCCTCTTTGAGGCTGACATCTGAGTCGGAATTGGAGCTGGGTTCCGCGGTGTCTGGTAGCTGGGGACGTCCGGGAACAGTGCAAGGTCGACCGAAGTAGCACCTGCTACGCGTGCTGTCGACCCGGACACAAAGCCGACGAATGTTCGGCCAAACCGCACTACGCAATATGAGCAGCAGCGAGCAAGCCGGAAAAGCACCGCATGCATCGGGGGCAAGGGTTGCACCTTGCCGCTGAGGCGACCGCCTGAGTTACCAACCTGGCAACCAGGCGACTCTGGGTGACGGGCTGGGGGGACCCGGCGCCCACTACAGAGTCCGAGAGGGTGCGCCATGTGCCCGCCCATCGCCACAGAGACGGGTAGAGGCGAAGGCTTCCCGTGAAGAGATCCGAGGACCAACGCAGACTGGAGGGCGTTGTGCGAAGAGAATCCCGCACTAAGCGGTGAGAGGGGACACCCCATGGTAATAACAGCGAACAAAAAAACTGCTGATGCAAAAATCGACCTGCTAAGGTGAACAATTAACTGAAAAGAACTGATAGTTAAATGTGCAAGCAAGTGTGTTACCTGGTCTAAGTCCCCAATTTTGGCCTGCAGCAGTTGGTTTTCAAACGTAGCGTAGTGTGTGACCACATTCTTCAACGGCAGGTACGCTGTACGGATTAGTTGCTGCGTCACATCACTTTTAATAGTTTCTGGAACAAAAAAATAGGTAAAACAACTATGTTTTCGTATTTTATTTGCTCAGAACCACTTTTTATACGAATTAAATATGAACCTCTATTAATATAAGTACCTGGTTGACCGAGCTTTGCTCGGTTTTTTTTCAATGATATTTAGGCAGGTACGAATTACGAAGTGATGACTTACTTAGACCTACTAAAAGGGGTTAAGTATAAGATTTTCTCAGAAAAAAAAAACAAAAAGAAAAGGACCACCAGGTTTCGAACTGGGGCCTGTTGACTCCGAGGGCGAGCATATTCCGTCTGAGCCATTTAGACTTAAAGAAAAGTGGCGAAATAAGTTATCGTATTCTAATAACATTGTAGGAGTTTTTCATTGCCTAAAACGCACATAAAATGATGTTTTTAAAAAATAAAACCTATCTAGATCGATTTATCGTCCCCGAAACCCCCTGTATACATAATTTCATGAAAATCGTTCGAGCCGTTTCCGAGATTCAGATTCTATATATATCCATACTAATATTATAAATGCGAAAGTAACTCTGTCTGTCTGTCTGTCTGTCTGTCTGTCTGTCTGTCTGTCCGTCTTTACCGCCTAAACCAACCAACAGATTTTGATGAAATTTGATACATAGATAAAATAGATCCCGAGAAAGGACATAGGCTACTTTTGTTCCGAAAAAAGGGTTGAAAGGGTTAAAATAAGGGATGAAAGTTTATATGGAAAACTTCGTCATTGTTGAAGAACTATGAAACTTTACGTCTAGATATTTAACACGAAACCATAAAATGTATGTTTTAGCAGTTTTGTAGTTTCGAACTGTACCTACGGGGTGGAATTGGGTTTTTTTTTATTATTATTTATTCTTGGGTCAAATTTAGTAATTCAAATTTCACCCTCTTCCTGTCAACCGATTAATCTGAAATGTTGTATACACTTTGGATTTTGATGACAATACAATTATGTTTATTCATTATCATTATAAATTCAAGATGGCCGCCGCTACAAAATGGCGGATAATTTATGTTTTATTAATCCCATCAATATGGGTATCAAATGAAAGGGCTCAACAAGCAGAATAAATATACTATAAAAATTTAAATCCAAGATGGCGGCCGCTACACAATGGCGGATAACGTAGGTTTTATCAATCCCATCAACATGGGTATCAAATGAAAGGGCTTAACAAGCAGAATACAATATCCTATAAAAAACTGAAATCCAAGATGGCGGCCGCTACAAAATGGCGGATAACGTAGGTTTTATCAATCCCATCAACATGGGTATCAAATAAAAGGGCTTAACAAGCAGAATACAATATACTATAAAAAATTTAAATCCAAGATGGCGGCCGCTACAAAATGGCGGATAACGTAGGTTTTATCAATCCCATCAATATGGGTATCAAATGAAAGTGCTCAACCAGTAGAATACAATGTACTATATAAAATTAAAATCCAAGATGGCGGCCTCTACACAATGGCGGATAACGTAGGTTTTATCAATCCCATCAACATGGGTATCAAATGAAAGGGCTCAACAAACAGAATACAATATACTATAAAAAAATTAAATCCAAGATGGCGGCCGCTACACAATGGCGGATAACGTAGGTTTTATCAATCCCATCAACATGGGTATCAAATGACCGTTACCGTCTAACGCCTAAGCCACTTAAAGAGTTTGTTACAATTTGGTGCACAGATAGACTACCTAGACTGAGGAAAGGACAACGGCGACTTTTTATCACAGAAAAGAGTTGAAAAGAGTGGAAATGAGGAGTAAAAGTGTGCATGGAAGGATCTTGGCACTCTTTGTATGCTATTTTTAACCGACTTCAAAAAAGGAGGAGGTTATCAATCCAGTTGTATTTCCAATTGTGAATCAATTTAGATGGTTATTTTTTTGGTTGGTAGATTATAGTTCAGAGGTGGTCATATAAATTTTATCGAAATCAGTGCGGCGGTTTTTGAAATATGAACAACAAACTAAAATTTGCTTTCATGTAATCAGTCGATATATCTACTAATATCTACTAATAGACTCTAATAAAATTTGGTGGAACGTCCCAATATGATTTTAAATTAAAGTCTGTTTTTCATTAATTTTTTGAGAACATAGTTTCTTTGTAATTTGTCGTGTAAATTGTACATTTATTAATAAATATAAAACTTTGACTTAGAGATTTTGATTAGGAAACGTGAATTTGTATGGTAGTAGACATACGAGTAGGTACTGCCTCAATTACTTTAATAAATATGTGGCGCGGACGAAGTCGCGGGTAAAAGCTAGTTTATATATATATACAAGATTAGCTCGTTTAAAGGTATAAGATGTAAATGTAAGTTTGTTCGTTACACAAGAAAACGACTCAACCGATAATCATGAAACTTTGTACACATAGTCATAGAAGTATTAGAAGTGACATAGGCTACATTTCATCTCGAGAAAATAACGGGAACAAGAACTAGGCGGGTGAAACCGCAGGATACATTGCTAGTATGAAATGTGTCCTAGGAGCGTCACTATAACCACGCCAAAATATACTGTTCTAAGATGCGCCTAACTGACTATTAACAAACCTTGATTTGGCTTAGTAACGTCACTATAACCATACTAAGATATACCGTACTAAAATGCACTGAACTGACTATTAAGAAAGCTTGATGCGGCCTGGGAGCGTCACTATAACTACAACCAAGATTTACCGTACTAAGATGCACCTAACTATTAACAAACCTTAATGCGGCCTGCGAGCTTCACTATAATCACGCCAAGATATGCCGTACTCTAAGATGCAGCGAACTAACTAGCTATTAACAAACCTTGATGCGGCCTCGGAGAGTCACTATAACCATACTAAGATATACCGTACTAAAATGCACTGAACTGACTATTAAGAAAGCTTGATGCGGCCTGGGAGCGTCACTATAACTACAACCAAGATTTACCGTACTAAGATGCACCTAACTATTAACGAACCTTAATGCGGCCTGCGAGCTTCACTATAATCACGCCAAGATATGCCGTACTAAGATGCAGCCAACTAACTAGCTATTAACAAACCTTGATGCGGCCTCGGAGAGTCACTATAACCATACTAAGATATACCGTACTAAAATGCACTGAACTGACTATTAAGAAAGCTTGATGCGGCCTGGGAGCGTCACTATAACTACAACCAAGATTTACCGTACTAAGATGCACCTAACTATTAACAAACCTTAATGCGGCCTGCGAGCTTCACTATAATCACGCCAAGATATGCCGTATTAAGATGCACCGAACTAAGTATTAACACTTGGTTGGTCTTTGGTACAAACCTTGATGCGTTCTGGGAGTGTCGATGATACCCTTGATAGTAGTGACGAACTCGTCGATGGCCCGTCGGAGGTCGATCAAAAAGTTCACTCCTTCTTCAGCTGTCGCACATTCTTTCAGAGCTGCTGAAGCTACCTGGAATACAAGCATAGGATACCTACAGCATAGACAGCCCGCTAAATACTCCAACTGCTTGGACTCGGGGCCTTCGCTCCCAAATGAGAATATTCATGATTATGAGTCAAGGCCAAAATCACAATCCAACACCGGTCAAAAACCGGTGCGGTTTGGTGGACGATGTGTGACCTCGAAAAAATCTAGAAACATGTCGGTTTTCTCACTTACAATGATCATGTAGACATCACACAAACTCACTCACACACACACACACATTCACCCTACTCTCTCACACATTCACTCACGCACACGCACTCATACACACGTACAACTTATAACCCGTTGCTTTAGCGTCGGGGTTCAATAGTACAATATCAATAGCATCAAATACAGTACCTTAGACGGTGACGGGTCTAATGATAGCAATAGATCTGTATACAGTCTTATCAGCTCCGTCAAAGGTGTCTCGGATTGCAGGACGTTGGTCAACCAATCGATCTGAAACATCATAAGATATAAATTGAATATATATGCGTAGGTATATTAATATTTTAGATTTTTTTTTTTAGAATGTGCAACTAATTTACAGTATGTAATACCACCTTGCTTTTTAACCCCCGACCAAAAAAAGGGGTGTTATAAGTTTGACGACGATGTCTGTCTGTCTGTCTGTGTGTGTGTGTTTGTCTGTGGCACCGTAGAGCTCAAACGGATGGGCCGATTTCGATGCGGTTTTTTTTATTTGAAGGTAATATCCGTGCGGATGTTCTTAGCTATGTTTGGTTATGTCGATTCAAAATGACCGCCTCCACAAAATGGCGGACAAAATATTTCTTTACAACCTACCTCAATATGGGTATCAAACGAAAGGGCTTGACTAGTAGAATACTATACACTATAAAAAAAAACAAATTCAAGATGGCCGCCACCACATAATGGCGGATTATATTATATTTTTCACTACTACCTCAATCTGGTTATCAAACGAAAGGGCTTGACTAGTAGAATACTTTGGACAATGACAAATTTCAAATCCAAGATGGTTGCTATCACAAAATGGCGAATTATATTTCTTTTTTTCACAACTCCCTTTATATGGGTATCAAATGAAAGGCCTTGACTAGTAGAATATTGTACACATAACAAATCCCAGGAAGTCGGGGGTTAGTCAAAATTTTTAATTTTGTCCTTGTTTCTCTATCATACTGTTCGATAATCTATAAAGCGACATCTTCTCATCGTTGATGTTCCAAAGGAAGGAACGCAGAGATTTGCCTCCACTTTTATAATAATAACATCTAAACTGTGGACAACTTTCCGAAGTGGATTTAATTGTAGTGTCTTCAATTCGAGAGAGCATACGTTTCTCACAAGTTATCCATAAGAAAGCGTAGCCCACATCGTCACTAACATAAGGCGAGATGGCGGTCCAGTGCAGACCCAATATAGATTCAAAAACTGAGTATCTCGTCTCGATTTGGGCTTCTTTTTACAAAATAGAAGTAACTTCAGCAAAAGATATAAAAAAAAATCATAAAAAACATAGTTACATGTCAAAAAATAAGTACATACAATGTCAAATAATTACTTTTTTTTTTTTTTTATAAATATTGGTGGACAATTCACACACAACACCATCTGACCCCAAACTAAGCAAAGCTTGTGTGATGGCAGCCAGATAGCTGATATAATACTTATATAGTTTTTAAATACATACTTATTATACATAGAAACACCCAGACACAGTGCAAACATTTGAATTCATCACACAAATTTTTGCACTGGGTGGGGATCGAACCCACGACCCTCGGCTTCGCAGGCAGAGCTACTACCAACTCAGCCACTAGGGCAGTCAATTGACGAGACGAGCAGGACATTTGCCTGATGGTAAGCAACATAACAGTACAGTGACACACAGCTATTGGAACATGAAAAGTCCAAATCATTACCTAGCACTGCACTGCGCTCGTCACCCAAAGATCTAAGATGTTATATCTCTAATCCCTGTAATTTATCTGGAAACATTGTCTTTCAAACCGGAACATTGTAATGTTTGCACATTACTGGTTGGCGGTAGAATAACTGGCAAAGGTGTGGTACTTACCCCCAAGCGGACTCTGCCAAGAGTCCTACCACTACAAAATAGCTGTATAAAAGAGCTACGCAGTCAAACAGATCTACAAATTAACGAAATATGTACACATATAATCAGTTAAACATGAACTAGAATAGAATAGCAACAAGAAAACTTATCGCCATCGGTTACATCATTTATAATTCTTTATCACACCAACAAAAGTCAACTAAAATTAAAACTTAAAACTAACTAACAATAAATATAATATATTTTTTTTTTAAACAACTTCAATTTGAAACTTAACTAGATACTCCAGTAAATTTCCTAATTCTTGTGAAATCTACAATGACGACGTTCAGATATAGGTAAGCAAATGTTAGTTTTTGTTAATATTTCAAAAACCACTGCACCAACACTGCCAATTATTTTTTTAGAACTCCCTCAATATGGGTATCAAATAAAAGGGTTTGACTAGTCCTATGTAGTGACATTATCTTTGTATTACGTTAGTGGTATAAAGTGAAGTGTGGGTACCTGTGTGGGCGCGCACGCGGCTAGCAGGCGAGTGAGCGCGGGCTGCGCGTGCGCGTCGAGGCGGCGCCAGTCGGCCGCGAGCCGCGCCGCCGCCGCGCGCCGCCACGCGCCGCCGGCCGCGCCGCGCCGCCCCATCCCGCTCACCAGCCGCACGTACGCGCACGTGCGAACTACACATACAATACTTATCTATACTAATATTATAAAGCTGAGGAGTTTGTTAGTTTGTTTATTTGAACGCCTAGGATCTCGGGAAGTACTGGTCCAAGTTACAAGATTATTTTTCTATTGGATAGTCCATTTATCGAGGTAGGCTATAGGCTATAGAACATAGCGCTACTATCAATAGAAGCGGATCATGAATCAAGTTTCCTTTTTCGCCGAAGTTCGCCGAATCAGCTAAGCTTCCATATCAAAATGGATCTTAGAAATGTATGTACGCTCATAACTTTGTTTGTATTCAAGTAATTATAAAAAAAACACATAAACTGGACATACAGTCATGAATCGCAACCAATGTTTTGCGACTAGTGACGTCATGTCAGTCGTTAGTGTTTTAGCGGCAAAATTCAAAATTAGTCTAATATTGCATATTTACTCATCGAAAATACAAATATTTTGAAATAAAATGTTATTTATTACGGTAAACATGCGTCAATCATAAAATTGAAAACTTTTTTTAATGATAGATTTCATTAGGGATTATTTTAGATATTTGGTAATAAATATAGTTCATTTTTTTGTTTCATTATTTTGATTTGATGACATGAATTTGTAAATTTTATGTATATTTTTTTTATATTTATATTGTTGAATAGTTTTTTTTTTGGATCTTATATAAGAATCTTCAAATATGTATTTGGATGATAGATTTAATGAGGTAATTATTGTATACAATTGGTAATAAATTTATTTTTGTAATTTTGTGATTTAATTTGATTATTTTGATTTGATGAATTTGTAAAGTTTTCATTTTTTTTTGTATTTGTATGGTTGTAGGGTGATTTGACTTGTAAACTGTGTCATCAATTTTATATGAATTGGAATTGGAAAACATGAGGACAAGCTACTTTAAAATTTTTGTGACCTATTTTATATATCATGCATTATGTGTGTTTGTAATTTACTCATGTTTTGAACAAATAAATTATCTTTTATCTTTATCTTCAAAATAATAGCAGTTCCGCAAAGTTGTTAACATCCCTATTCTTTGTTTGTGGTATTCGTTATTGTCGGGAAAAGGTTTGAATAGCAGACATTTTTGAAAATGATGACGAATAAAAAAATGGTGGTACAAAGTTTGCCGGATCAGCTAGTTTCTATCAATCATCAACAGCCCACTAAGTGTTCCATCTGCTGGGACTCGGGTCTTCTCTCGCAAGGAGAGAGTTAAGGCCATAATCCACCACGCTGGCCCAGTGCGGGTTGGTTGATGACACATGACTTCGAAAGATTCTAGGTACATGTCGTTTTCCTCACGATCTTTTCCTTCACCGTTTTAAGCTAGCGGCACGCGCATAACTTCGATAGCTAAAATGACTAGTTTCTATACAAGAGTGCAGTGCTAGTCTGTCCGGCTAATAGGTTTGGCGACCTGGCAACCCTAGGCATAACGGTGATTACTATGACAACTGACCAGGGTCCATCTGCGAGATGGCGTCGATCATCGGCGCACTGATAGCGGCCTCTAGCCGGTTGTACAGAGTCTCCAGTTGCACGCGCTTACTATCGTAGTCTGATGCTTCGCTCAAAACCTGCGGTACAATTACCAAATTTAAAGATAGTAGAATAGGCACAGTAGCTAAAAAAACTAAATAGTTAATTTATGAATTAGAAATCAAGTATAAGAACTAAAAAAATGTTTAGTTAACAGTTTTATTGAAAAAAAAACATGTATTATCGTGAGAATTAAAGCTGTGTTCGAAATATCTGATTAATCTGACAACGGGTCAAACGTAACAAACAAAAAAATACAAAACAATGCATAGAAATTTGGAGTGACGTAACGTCATTGTAAGATTTTTACGAAATCGTGATGTCACAGCGCCCCCATTTTCGATTTCCCCCGTTTGACGATCTTTGATTTTTTTGATAATTTGATAAAATTCGGACACGGACGGAATGTTGAAATTTAATTAAATAAAAAAAAGGCTGTCATAGGATTGCCGATAGAAGTGAAAACTTATAACTCAGAATTTGATACAGTTTGGACAATAATCGGGCGAAACCTGAGGACGTGGCAATGACCATGGCCATCTAGAAATGTGGCACCTTTTCTAGATGGCCACAATGGGCATGGTCCAGAGTTTACCCGAATATTTCTTTCATTTACGAACGTGACGCTCAATTCACAGCTTACGGAAAATCTGTATTTGGTGCGCCAAAAGAAATTTTCTTACCAAAAAAGTGTGACCTTGTAAGTGCGTCTCTCTCTCACCTCGAACCTTCAGGAAACATTAATGCCGGTGGTTTATTCCACTCTTTGGCTGTAAACAAAATATGGACAGATTATGAACTCTACCTCAAGGCTCTGAGTCATGGCTGTGACTTGTTCGGACAGTTCATTAAGCTTGTCCCCATAGGGCGGGACGCCCACTTCTAGAGTGTTCTCCAGAGAGGCGGTGAGGACGGCCCATTTGTCCGCTTCGTGCAGAGTTGATGCCGCGTTCTGTAATATCCCCAAACATTTTACATTAACTTAAGGTTTGATTCCGAACTCCGTTGCACTGGTCCCTAATACATAGTAGTATTTATGTTTATATGAGAGCGATCTTTCCCTTTTATATATATGTATATATAGATTACATTCCGAGCTAAGCAGAAACGTGGCGGTAGCAATGGGAATTGACGATATCATCTAGAAATAAATGTCTTGGAAAGCCAAAATCTACTTCCAAATTTCATAATATTTGTGAAATCTACTAGGCATGAAGTTTAAGCAAATTTTAGGTATTTGTATATATTTCAAAGAACAAATTTCGATAACATTTATATGGGACCATTAAAACATACAACCAAAATGAGAACTTCCCCTTTTTTGGAGTTGGTTAAAAACAAAAACCTGCCACTGCAACAAAGCCTTTCCTCGCTCCAGCTATGAGTTTAAATCTATACTAATATAAAACTATTTTTTATTTAACAAATTTATACCATAGTAGCAGCTCGCCCAGGCTTCGCACGGGTAGGTAACTCGAAACTTAGGTATTGAACAAAAATTTAACTTTTTCAATGTTAGAAGACCTTGTTGTAGGTAGTATACAGGCTACTATTAGATGTGGTAATTCAGGATAATATTGATTTATTCTACACTTCATGAAAAATTATGCTTTTTATTCACACAATATTTTAGCCTATTCTTCAGAGTGGCAAATCTGCGAAATGATAATTAATTTGAATGAATAAATACATTAATCCAAATGATTACCAGAAATCTAGTGATAAATAAAATTCAAGTTGCACAATTATTTTTGTTAAAGTAAATGGTTAAATTAGAGGTGAAAAATTGTATAAATAATCTTTTATTTTTAAAGCTATTGACTCCATACCTACTCACACAACAGACATACTTTTTACTAAAGGCATCATTTAAACTCATTAGAATGGGATGTGATCTGTAAGTAGGAATCAGAAGGATAGCGATAGTGCGTGAGTGTGTAATTGGTAACGTGGAAAATAATCAATCAATTTTTAAATCTTCCAAAGCACTCATATAAATAAGTCTTCTAAGCATGGCTATCTAGACTTAATATGTGTCATGGTAACCTTGGTAGCACGCCATGGTTATCTAAAATGTTTACGCATTTCTGACCATAGTCCTGACTTCATCCGAATATTTCTTTCATTCCCAAGCGTGACGTTTCAGCTCAATTTACGGCCCACGAAAAATCTGTATGTGGTGCGCCAAATGACGTTATCACAATATCACATCAATAACTAACGAATGCGAATCCGCAGGAAAAATATAGCACTTATCATTAGTAAATGTGCAGTAAAAAAACTGTCCATTATGTACCTACTTGTATATTTCATGGGTAAGTAAGAAATACCTGGTCACAGTTTTTTTGTTTATTTTGGTAGGTATGTAGGTTATGTTTACATTTTACATATTTTGCAAATTTTGGACTAGAAACTGCTGTTATTGTGTAGATTGAATACACGTTGATTTCTAGTATGTATCTTTATCAATTTCTATCAGGTCGTCAGTTTAAATATTGTCTACTTACGAGTAAAATGAGATTCCATGATTTTTACTTTCACAGCGGCTATTGCAGCTTAAAACACTACAACCGCACATTGTATAACATAAATATCACCAATCTCTTAAAAGTCTTTCACTAACAAGTTGTAAATGATCTTTTAATGAACACAATATTAATTTAAAGCTAAAATTCTGAGTCGGAGTTTTGAACTGACTTTTGATTGGGAACTCGGTGTCAGATTTGTGACTTAGCCATAGAATAGATAATATAGATAGAACGGACACTCCCCACCCCCCGCCAATTTCAAGCTTCCTCGCCCCTCAGGCCGTTTCGGATACGTTAGGAGCACTCAACAAAGGGCTGGTATCGAACATCTAATTCCTAACGAAATATTATCATGGTGGGTTGTTGTACTGTTTACGGCTGTCCGTCAACTAAACGGGACAAGATTAAAAGCTTTATTTAATTTCCTAATGATAAAATAACGTAAGATTAGAAACTTTTCAATAACGTTGCTTTATAATATTACAAGCTTTGCTTAGTTTGGGGTCAGATGGTGTTGTGTGTGAATTGTCTACCAATATTTATTTATTTATAATAACAAAGTCATTTTTGACTCAAAGTTCGTAATATACACAGCCAGTAACTTATGTGCCCAAGCACGGATTGATAATGCCTGGAGGAATAATTATAGTAACAGAATAAAGTTTCCTTCATGGGTAAGTGTAAAATAAAATGCGAATGTGTAGCTACTAACAGAAATAAATATCTAGGTACCTGATCTAATCTATCATCGGTTTCGTTTCATTTTACGCGCCAATACAAACACCCACAGATTTCTGAAACAATTTAGAAATCTGTGCAAACACCCTTTTTTAATTAGAATAGTATAATTTGGCTCCATTCTATTTATGTAACTCAACATTATAGCAAGTTTATAGACTACGTCACCAAGTGAAGTCACGGTGCACAACTATTCAATAAAACAATTCAGTAGCCCTAGCTCTAACGCACACATTCACGCGTGTGTACGAACGACATCTGCGTAGTTGTGTGAAGAGTAGGTAGGTCAACACCGGCGTTTGTATGGAATTTTAGTGGAGTGTCCGTGGTGTGACTTAGCATGACTTAGCCTGAGAAAAACCCGGCCACTGTGATAAGGACGGAAAAGCGATATCTCTTTCTCTTTTTTTCACAAGGAATAGATAATTATAGACTATCTCGTTTCCGCAAATTGTGACGTCACTTATTGTGCCCCCCTGAGCTGTTTTATGTAATGATCTCCAACTGAAACGAATTTGTGCCATTTCAAATTTTTATTTTGTTACATTTTTTTTCTCGTCCTAAATGAATCCTGTAATGTACGTAATGTTACTTTATTGTGCCAGATATTTCGATTGTATTTTTGATTTAAATTTGTTTATTTTGTCACTGACTTTGATAGCTGCAATGAAAGGTTTTTGTTAAAATGGCATGGCGCGTGTGCAAGCATTTGCGTTTTTTTCGGTTTTGGTTTTATTTTATTTATTTCTAAGTGTCGATTCCAACATTGTTTGTCAGCATAGTATGTAATCAAACTGTTTGATGGACCCGGCACCCGCACGGTGAATCCATGGAATGCTAAGAAAATCGTCTCTTGTCTCTATGATCATGTATCCGAGTACCGTGCTAAACTTAAATGGCTCAAGATTAGGGAGAGACGTCACGAAAGGATCCTCGGCTTACTGTATTCAATTTTAAATGATCCTCAGACTCCTACATATCTCAAAGAATTCGTATATTATTTTTCTGATACTCGGATCAACCCTTCAAGGGGCAGTAGTGTCTTGCGCTTAAATTGCCCTAGCCATAGCACTTCATTTGCTAGTGACTCATTTAGAGTCGCAGCGGTCCGACTCTGGAATGAGCTCCCTCTGAGTATTCTTCAAGCTCCGTCCAAAGATACTTTCAAAAGGCATGTACGGGAGCACTATTTGAAGTAACCATCATCTTAGTTAGTTACTCATCTTTAATAAGCTATCTATACCTATGTTATTTTTTAGTAGGTGTATTTATAAATGTATTATATTTATAATTATAGTTATATAAGTATATATTTTATGTATATATTTATTTTCTTAAGCCTAAGTTTTTACAATATTGATATATAAAACAACATAAAAACATTATAAAAACTTAAACCTAGTTTGCCGCCAGCAGCGGGGCAGGGCCCAAGCTACCGGTGGTTAGGGCTGCAGAGTGAGGAACCTCCTGACGATGCGCGCTGTGTCAAGGATGACCGCCTTCTGCATCTGACCCTTGATCCAACCATCTAGCGAAAGTCTCTTGAGATGTTGGTCGAGACTTTTCGCTATAAGGCCGTTTGCCGACACGACTATGGGGACTATGATCGTGGAATCAACATTCCACATGGCGGTAACCTCGTGAGCCAAGTCAAGGTACTTGCTAAGCTTGTTCTTCTCAGCTTTCACGAGGTTCTCGTCATGTGGTATGGTGATATCGACGATCACAGCCCGACGTTGAGACCGGTCTACCAGCACGATATCAGGCTTATTGGCGACAATAGTCCTGTCCGTGATGATAGAGCGGTCCCAGTAGAGCAACGCACGACCATTCTCGAGAACTGGCAGAGGTGCGTACTTATAGTACGGCACCTCGGACTCGACAAAACCGTGTCGAAGAGCAAGTTGCTGGTGGATGATCCTGGCTACTAGGTTATGTCTGTGCAAGTACTCGCCGTTAGCAAGATGTGAACAACCGGAAATAACATGACGAAGAGATTCGCCTGGACGGCGGCATGCCCGACAAATGTCGACCGTACCGTCCTTCATTATGTATTTCCGGTAATTGTTCGTCTTGATAACCTCGTCTGCAATTGCACAGACAAAACCCTCGGTTTCTCCGAAGAGGTCCCCGAAGCGTAGCCAGTTCACCGACGCGAGCAGATTCATATCGGGTCCCGTTAGGGCCCGATAGAATCGCCCGTGCAGCTCCTTGCTCTTCCACACTTCCTTGCGATCATCAATGCTGAGCACCGATGGTTTACGCCAGTTCTCGTTTGCCAGTGAAAGAGGCGTGAAGCTTCTGTCAACTGCCACAACATCGCGATGCATCCCGGACTCGCTGTTGCGGAAATAATCCCTGAGACTGCATACTTCGCGGTTGTGTAGGTTCTTGGCATTTAAAAAGCCTCGACCTCCCCACTTCCGCGGAATATACAGTCTCATAACAGACGAGCGCGGGTGTAACATGCGATGAGTTGTGAGCAGTTGACGGACCTTCCTGTCCAGGGCGTCGAGCTCAGTCTGAGTCCACCTCAGTATGCCAAAGGAGTATATCAGCAGAGGCATTACCCAACCGTTGAAGGCTCGCGCTTTGTTACCGCCTGACAGAAGACTTTTAAGTACTTTTGTCAGCTGGCAAAAGAAGCTCCTTCACCGATTTCTTAATGTCATCTGCTGATATACCCAATGACTGTGACATACCGAGATATTTGTGGGTCTCGTCTTCGGAGAGATCTGAGAGTTATAGTCTCGGAAAGTTGTAAATTCTCTGAATTTACTACTTTCCCTCGCTGTACATGCATGACCGCACACTTGTCTACACCGAACTTCATCTTGATGGCGTTACTAAAAATCTCCGTGGTTTTTAATAGCTCCAACAAGTCTTGGCGTTTCGGTGCAAAAAGTTTGAGGTCGTCCATGTACAACAAATGAGATATAACCTCACCTCCTCTACGAAGACGATAACCTAACTCTGAATCATTCAGCAGAGTGCTGAGAGGATTCAGACTTAGGCAGAACCATAGGGGACTTAGACTGTCACCCTGAAAATGCCTCTTTCAATCCTTATCAAGTCCTCCGAAACAAAGAGCTGTCTACGCTACCTGGTTGACGAAGGACTGTGACCCACTGTCCCATGCATTTGCTTAGAAAAGATTTTAGAGTTGGATTTATTTTGTACAACTCTAAAACCCTTTCTAGCCATGAATGGGGCACCGCATCACAGGCCTTCTTATAGTCAATCCAAGCAGCGGAGAGGGCTCCTTTGTTTCGTTTGACTTGTTGGCAAATGGTCGTGTCAATGAGGAGCAGCTCCTTAGTACCACGGGACCCAATCTTACATCCATTCTGAGAGGAGGCCAAAACGTTATTTGCGACTATATGCGCGTTAATTTTGCTCTCAGAATGGATGTAAGCAGCTATAGGTGGTGGGTAAGCACGTAATGGGTCTGTAGTTCTTCGGTTCCGTGGTACTACCAGACTTATGGAGCAGAAAGGTGACTCCGGTGGTCATGAAACTGGGAAGAGAACCCGCCTCGAGGGCTTCTTGGAATTGTGTTGCCAAACGCTCATGTGAGCATCGAAACCACTTTATCCAGAAGTTGTGCAATCCGTCCGGCCCAGGACATTTCCAGTTCTGAGCCGTCCGGATAGCACAACTAACGTCTACGGAGTCTATCGTAATAGACTCCATGGCATCGATAGACTCACACGCGCGTTCGACAACACGCATCCAAGTTCCCTCCGTGTGCTCGACAGGCACCGACCAGATGCTGCGCCAGAAGTTTATCATAGCGCTAGCATCTGGTAGCTGCCCATCGCTCACACTTTGACAATTCTCTTCCCAGTTTCGGTATACCTTCCTTTGATCACTCTGGAAGTCACGATTTTCTCTGTATCGATTCACACGCTCTCTGTAGCGGCGAATACGGTTTGCCCACGCATAAACTTTCTGCTTCAGATAGTCAATACGTTCCGCAACATTGGCAAGATAGTGCTGAGGACAGGTACCAGTCCCAGCAAATGCCTGTGCTACGATACGCATGACTCGGGGACGACTGTTCCCCTGGCTGAAGCAGATTAGCTTTGCAATAAGAGTCCTGAATGTACTGATACGCCGTTCTATTCGCACTTGCCAAGCGGGTACACTTCCGGTGGTTCGCGTTGCGCGGTCAGTGTCTGGAAACTTGACACGTGCAACGCGACACGCCGCGATAGCACCGCAGTACAGAATAGAATGGGTATCAGTCAAATCTTTGCTAGTTCCCAGGTAGGGCACTAGCAAAGTATTCAGGGCTCCCATCAAAGCCAAATTTCGTTTATGGGTGGGCAAACGCGGTAAGCGTGGCCTAGAGTTTGGTGTGAGTCGATATTGGAAGATCGCGTCTTCCAAAGTGCTCCTCATTTGCTCTCTTACCTGGTCAGATAAGCTATTACTCGCCAAATCTCCCTCCTCGATATCGGGGTTAACCTGCGCCGCAAGTGTCGCCGCTGTCATTGGCACTGAAGCCAGTGTCAGCGTCGACGACGCGGCGGGCGGATCCCGGGTCGAGATAGAAACTGGGCGAGCACGCTCCTCCTCCAGGCGTAGCTGATCAAGTGTCGAGTCATCCAGCAGCTTGCAGCGCCTGATGGCTCGAACTTATTTTTATTATTATTTAGTATTTTTTTACCAATATTTCTATGTATCACATATTCTCCTTTTTTTTATATATAGTATTTAACAACGTGTACATAATATAGTATTTTAAAACTTTTCACACATTATTTTGTTTCAAATTATTTTAGTTTCTACTGTTTATATTTTTGCCTACATAACATTAATATGATCTACTCAGCGGGTAGCTGGTAGAAAATGCGCCCTAGCATTAAGCTTTCCGTTTGTACATTATTTTTGTTACTGTGCAATAAATATTAAATAAATAAATAAACGCCACCTGTCGGTAATTGGTCGTACCAACTCAGATTTAGAAACAAATTTGATTAGCAAAGGTTCAATGACGCAATCTTAGACACATGCTGTCATGTCAAAGCACGGTACGAAAACTCTCAAAAAGGAATATTATTTCCCGTTTTTGTTACATTCTTGATTCATGCTTCTATTGATAGTAGCGTTATGTTCTATAGCCTATAATAGCCTTCGTCGATAAATGAACCATCCAATAGAAAAATAATCTTTCAATTCGTACCAGTACTTCCCGAGATCCTAGCATTCAAACAAACAAACAAGCTCTTCAGCTTTATAATATTAGTAGATATAGATATAGAATCTGAATCTCGGAAACGGCTCGAACGATTTTCATGAAATTATGTATGCAGGAGTTCCGGGGACGATAAATTGAACCAACTAGGTTTCATTAAAAAAACGCATTTTTAGACAATGAAAAATATTACATTAACATTAGAATGCGACGAATCGCAACGTTGCGCGACAGAATAGTGGGAAGTGGGCGGTCACAAAATAGTAGATCTGGATTTGAATCCAGACGGATCCCCTTTATTTTTCAAGTTCCTTTTTATTGTTGGTTGGGAGCCCTTTAACTGTAGGTATCTAAGTATACTAACGGCCGTTTTCAATAATCTACCTAAGATTTCGGATAGATAGCTATCTTGGATCGACAGTAAGATCTGATCTATCCATAGTTCGCGTTTCACAATCAAGGATAAGTGCTATCTATCTTTGGCCAACGATAGATAGATTTCGCCCTCTCAGCTATCCAAGCCTCACAAAACGTTTCGATCTCTGCAAAACCGATGTAATGATACATTCGAATTAAATGTTGTTGAATTATTTCTTATGTTTTTAATTCCTATTAGCTTTTTTAAAAATGTTTAATATGTTTATAGCAATTAATAAAGTAAATATAAATCACTAAAGCGGGGTTTCGTATTTTTACCGTGTTTTAATAAGAATAATACACGAAACAAAACGTTGTGAACCTGTCTGACAATGACATTATTGAAGCGTGATTTTCGTTTCGTGTTTGGTTATTTGGTTCGTTTGTGTTTGTTTTGTTTTTTGATGTTCGAAGGGACTAACTCGGTGGTGGGTATAACCTCTACACGTGTTTGTTTATTTTATTGTGTTTGTGCATTATATATCCTTATTTATTGGGTGAGTCCTTATATTTTAATAGATACTGGTAAGCCAAGGAAATGGAGAATATTTCTCCGTCTCCCGAGCCACCAGACCCTCCTGATCCTGTTAGTCTTATGGATTACTCTGACAGTGCAAATCCCAGGGTAAAAGAGGCATTTACCGTCTGAATTAGAACTACCCGCACTCACAAAAAGAACCGTGGCAAACCAGGAAACAGCATCTGCGTCAGTACAATCCATTTACATTCATCCGGCAATGTCAATTGTCGGAATACAACAATATGAGAATACAGACTCCGGTCCATATTTAGTGCATGTATCCAGATCTGAACCTGACCCAACCTTGGGTACAGTCATTAGGCCTATGAAATTTGGGAAATTCCTCCATACTAACAAAATAGAAAATGTCTGCCAAGAAGGGATTAAGAAGGTAGGTAGGAATAAGATCTCGATCGAATTTACTAATGCAGCAGCCGCGAACAAGTTCATTATAAGTCCCATCTTGAATGCTGGTAAATATGAGGCCGTGATTCCAACATATAATGTTACCCGTATGGGCTTGGTCAGAGGTCCCCGTCGAATGGTCAATGGACGAATTTGTAAACTCCTCCATGTTCCAGGCAACAGTTATGTACTAAAGGCTAGACGATTAAATAGAAAAATAAGGTTGATAATGTTATAAATTGGGTACCTACACAAACCGTGGTTCTCACGTTTAGGACACAACAATTACCAACCAAAATATTTTCATTTTATTCATCACTGGCTGTCGAAACATACCAATACCCTACCATCCAGTGTATGAACTGCCTTAGGTTTGGTCACATCAAAAATCAATGTCGTTCCCAACCACGGTGCTTCCGCTGCACACAACCCCACAACGGAGACAACTGTGCTGTACAGGAATCAAACTCAACTTGCTTGTATTGCTCTGAACGCCACTTTTCCACCAATAGGGCTTGCCCAGAGCAAGACAGACAACGTAGAATAAAAATGAAGATGTCCAGCGAAGGTATTTCATACCAAGAAGCTAGTAGCCAAACGCCTAAAGTAAGCAGAACGTTTAGCCAAGTCGCTGGTAATTTAACTATTCCCCAAACACAGGCCATACTCTCTCCTCTCACTGACTCACAACCTTCTCTCCTTACCCAAACTTCCCAATCACTCAGAAAAACTGTCTTCCTGAAACCTCGTCCAAAGCCACCTCTTGGAAAAAGTTATGACCAGGCAGCTCACCAGAATATTATTGCTCCCGCCCTCCTTCATTCCCTAACGGATATGCTCTTGAGAGAGCGCAACCCCAATCCCAGCACCCTAACCCTGACATCCATCAATTGCTTTCCCAACTCCTCACAATCACCATAAGCATGATTTCACAAAGTACCAACTCCCTACCGCCCAACGTCGCCCAAATGATCTCCCAACTCTCATCCTTTATAACTCACCATGGATCTATGTTCAATAATCCAATGGAACAGCAGGAGCCTCCGCCGGAAGCTTCCTGATCTCACCCATCTCATCAACAAGTACAGCCCTGTCTTGGTGGCCATCTCGGAGACATGGTTCGCCCCAGGAGCCCGTTACCGGGTCTCAGGATTTTCGTGTCTTCAGGACGACCGTCAAGATGGAACAGCTGGCTGTGCTATTTTATCAAACAGTCTCAGACATTCTCCCAAATTCCCTCCCACCACATAGCTCAGAAATAAACGCCGTAGCTGTACGTGCATTCAACACCTCCTTCATATCCTTATATATCCCACATCCTTCCCCATATCTCATTTCAGACATCCTTTTAATCATATCCTCGGTCCTTCTCCACTCGTAGTGATGGGAGATTTCAATGCCCACCACACTGCTTGGGGTTGCTATCACAGTGACACTTTTGGCCGTTTACTACTGGAAGCACTGGAAGATGTCAACCTTTGCATTGGAAATGATGGCACTCCCACTCGAAGAGTTTCCCCACTCAAAACCCTAAATCTGCAGTTGATCTCACTCTCTGTTCCCTAGTCTCCTTCCCTCCTTATCCTGGCAAGTCCTCCCCTTAGTAGAGGCAGTGATCATTTCCCAATACTATTGAATCTAGGTCTCAGGGTATCCCGTCCTCCCCCTCCTACACCTCTCCTTAAATATAGACTAACTGGAGCTAAATGGGACAAGTATTCCACATACCTTGAACAAAACATAACATCTCTTCCTAACCCTAGTGAAGAAAGCCCCTTGGTGTGTTATGAAAAACTAGTAGACATGATTATAGCATCTGCTGATGAGTCTATTCCACTCAAGAAACCTAAAAACAACCTTCTTTCCCTCCTTGGTGGGATCCTGATTGCACAAAGGCGATCCTTGAACGCAAATCTTCAGAAACCAAGTACAACAAACATATGACCTCTGAAAACTACCTCTCTTACAAAAGAATAGCTGCGAAATGCAGAAGACTACTCTCAAGAAAAAAAAAACAGGGTTGGATAAACTTCTGCCAAAGCCTGTCTCCAACAACTCCTTCAACTATAGTGTGGAAACAAATCCGCAGGTACAGAGGATCTTATAGCGACAATAACCCCACTTCCAACGATCCCGGTTCTTGGTTAGAAGCATTTGCGGACAAGCTGGCTCCTCCTTTTGTGCATCAGAATCCTAACATACCTATCCCTTTACACTCCCACTCATCTTCTCACTTCGACTCTCCTTTTCAATTGAGGAACTGCACTTGGCTCTAGATGGGTTAACCGACTCTTCCCCGGGTTTAGACGGAATTCCTTACTCGTTCATCACAAAAGCCAACAACAACACCAAATTATACTTTTGGCTTTAATTAATATGTTTTCGATCAGGGATATATCCCTGAGTCTTGAAGACTCAAATCATAGTCCCAATCCTTAAACCCGGTAAGGACCCTTCAGATCCTAATTCCCGCCGCCCAATCGCCCTCTCCTGCGTAGCTGCGAAGATTACAGAGGTTCTCATTAAAAACCGGCTGGAATGGTATATTGAAAACAACAGATTACTACCGGAATCCCAATTTGGTTTCAGAAAGGGAATGAGTACCTTAGATAATCTTAGTATACTGACAACTGATATCCGAATTGCCATAAAGGAAAAACAGCATGTAGCGGCAGTATTCTTGGATATAGCATCGGCCTACGATAATGTCCAGCTTCCGAAACTCAGGGACAAAATGTCACAGCTGAGTATTTCAGAGAAGATGGTACGCTTCATAAATTGTTTTTTAATGGAAAGAACCATTCTGATTAAAAATCAAAACGCTATGCTGGTATCCAGGAAAGTTTGGAAGGGTTTACCCCAGGGTTCAGTTTTGAGTCCTCCTTTATATGGCCTATACACTGCTGACCTGAACCTTGCTGTTAATCCGTTTTGTAGCATCCTTCAGTATGCCGATGACCTTGCACTCTACACCTCAGGCGGATCTATTGAGGAATCTAAAAACTCCCTCAACCTTGCCCTATTATATCTGGAAGACCACCTAAATGATATAGGCTTATCTATCTCTCCTACTAAAAGTAATGCCATTGTCTTCACCACCAAAAGAAATATCCCTAATCTTAACTTAAAATGTAACAATGAACCAATACCTCAAAAAACTGCATAAAATTTTTAGGCCTATTGCTAGACACTAAACTCACTGGTGTCCCTCACTGCGATTACATAGCTTCTAAATGTGAAAAAACATTAACATCCTTCGTTCTCTTTCGGGTGTATGGTGGGGCTCCCATCCATTCTCTCAGAAATTACTGTATAACTCAATCATTCGCAGTCATTTTGACTATGGAGCTTTCCTGCTAGAGCCTGGCAACAAATCTGCCTTAAGTAAACTAAGTTCAATTCAAGCGAAATGCCTCCGCATAGTCTTAGGAGCTATGAAAACGTCACCTAATAATGCTGTCCAGGTGGAATGCGGTGATCCTCCTTTGCACCTGCGAAGACAGTTCTTAGCAGATAGATTTTACAACAAATTGATCCAAAATGCTGACCATCCTCTACTGCCTAAAATCCAGGAACTACACAGATTGACCTCACCTCACGAACTAAGGTTGCAAATAAACCTGCCATGTATACTTCGCAGCTATGTTAAACTCTCCTTCTCCCATTCCCTGTACCAAACTTCCTGTCAACCCCTATTCACAACCAATTACCAAGCTATAACGTATCGGCCTTCTATTGTCCTAAATCTAGGCATTGATAAAGACACAGCAGACCCCAGCAAAACATTCTCAGAAATAATGGACACTAAATGGAATAACTGGCTTCCTGTATTTACTGACGCCTCCAAATTGTGTCAGGAAGGAGATGTGGGTGCTTCTGTCTGGATACCTAAATACAGCATTGTTTTAAGTTACAAATGTCCCCCATTGACTTCAGTTTTCACAGGAGAAGCAATAGCTGTATTTGAAGCGATACGTTATGTCTCATCCCACTTGATACCAAAAACAATAATCCTTACCGACTCGCGAAGCTGTCTTCAAGCTATTATGGCCAACCAATTTAAGGCTAGAACTAAATTCCCAATAATATTGAAAATTAAAGAAGAACTTCTTAAGTCTCATAATTTAGGCCTACATATAGTTCTGGCATGGATACCTGGACATGCGGGTATACCTGGTAATGAAAACGCCGATACTTACGCTAAGCAAGCCACTACTCTTGGTAACAAAGACCATTACCATGTATACTCCCATGATCTTTCCTCTACATGCCAACCACAGCTCCTGGATGCCTGGAATATTGAGTGGCAGAAATCAAAAAGAATTTAAAGGGAGATTCTATGGCCAAATTCAACCTTCCATCCCCCCTAAGCCCTGGTTTTTTAAGTTCAAAAGATTCAATAAGCAAACTACGTCTACCATCTGTCGCCTAAGGTTGGGTTTTGTTTGTACTCCAGTGTTCCTTGCCAAAATAAGAGTACGCGATCATTCTCTGTGCGAGTGCGGGTTGGCTGAAGGTTCAACCGATCATATATTCTTTGACTGCTCCAAAAACCGTTTTTCCTTATATGATCTGATTCCCAATGACCTTCCCCGTCCCGTTTCCTTCTCCAACCTACTTCCACTAGTATACTCCCCCTTTGTGTATGCACTCAATAAGTTTATTGAAATTAATAATATCAAATTGTAATTATATAAGTAACTTAAATGCACTATGTTTTTATATATATTATTATGATATTTACTATTTGTCTATGTTGTGACGTCATGTGTTTGTCCATTTCAGTAGTTAGAAACTAATTACTAACAAAAAGTATCAGTCTACTCCGAAAATCCGCCACCTTCAACGCTACGCTGCATTAACACCGAAACAACTACAGAAGAATGTGCCACTAACTGCACACAAGACGTTGGCGAAGTTGCGGCAAAGCTGCTTACAGAAGCCAAAGATAAAAGTTGAAGTTGAAGTTGTTTGTTTTGTTTGTGATTTGTGTAAAGTTTCAAGTTTCTGTTTAATTAATTGAGATTTGTGAGTGTTTAAATCTTGAAATTTATATAAAATGAGTCAAGTGAGTATCTATTTACAATTATGATGATTTTAACATAGAATATATAATGTGATATAGTCAGTCCGGTCCTAAACGAGCTGCGAACACGGATTGGACTGACTATATCTAACGTGAGTTACCCGTGTATTTACTTAAAATGTGTAATAATCACGTTAGTTTTCATGCTTGTACTTATATTTATTTTCTTTACAGTCAACGAAAGCGGCGACGATGACAAGAGACGAAATAATGCTGTTAGTACAACAACAGTTATCCATGTGTTGTTGCGGCAACAACAGCTATCCACACCAAAGCTACAAATGCTACAAACAACAAGATAAAAGATGAGCGTGGCAAAATTTTACGAATGAATTCAATTCATCGTTAAGTAGCGCCCGCGAACTGCCGCGCAGCTTCGGTTGAAGTAGGAAAACTTGAAGAAAGCTGCTCGTAAACGCTGTGCAAGCATAAGAAGCAACAATATTAGAGTGAGTTAGTGGTGGCAGTGATATAATAACAGGCACATGAACCTATACTTATATGTATATGTGATTTTACAGCATCACTGGAGTGAATAGTTGATGTTTATAGAAAGCAATTTTGTTTTTTTTATAGACCTGAGGTGGCAAAGATGACACTTTGGATAAGGTTGCGTCATTGTTAGGCAGCACAAGCAAGCCAAGGTTTTACAGTCGAGTTTGGTGGTGATGCCACTATTCCCAACAACTTAAGTGTAGTAGAGATGGATGAATATGTCATCACTAATGATGAACATGGTAGTGGTGTTGGTGTTTCCGGTGAAGGTGCTGTTGAGAGAGTGTTGAAGGAAAATCAAATTACTGAGACCCCCTCCAAAACAGAAAAGCTTTTTCTTCAACAACGCAAGCGGTAGTGGAACAGGTGTCGCTATACAATTTGTATTTAAAGTGCTCAGCTATGTGTCTCTGCTTTGTCTAAACATTTTCAACTGTTACTAATAATCTGTCCTGCTTTTATTTTTTATTTTGTAGCATGAGTGGGCAATATTTCCAGTGAAATTACAGGACAGAGATAATACACCTTATGCATAAACCATCAGCTTAGTTGTTGGTAGTGATAGGATCGAACCCATGACCCACGGCTACGCAGGCAGACGCCTGCGAAGCCATGGGTCATGGGTTCGATCCTCATGCAGTGTTTTGTCAGGTAGTGGCAGTGAAATTTCTACTATTAGTAAAATAAAAAAACTTGCATTTAAATTTCTCCAAAAGTCGCTGATGGGTTTCAAATAACTATTTTTGTATTGTATTAAATATGCAATAATTTAGTTAAAGTCAGATAACCCTAGTTATTAATGTTCTTAGCAATTTGCTAAAGTAAACTTATCTTAAATGTATGTATATGGTTGTTACAGCTAAGCGGAAATACAAGTTGGAAGAAGATAAGTGTAAGGCTCGCATATCCAGAGAAAATGCTATGATGGAATATTTTATCTTATTTCCAAAAAGAAAAAAATAGATTTAGAAAATGAAACGCAAGAAGCAAATTTAGCAAAACTTAAGTTAGAGTTAGAAAATGTTAATCTAGAAAATAAGAAATTAAAAAAAAGACTTAAACTTAATAGAATAATATAGTATTTCAAACTTTAACTTCCGTTTTGCGCAAACTTGCTTCTTGTATCTCATTTTCTATCTTTTTTGTAGGACATGTGACATGTGCCTGATGGTAAGCAACATGCCTGCCCATATCAGTACAGTGACACACACACAGCTATTGGAACATGAAGAGTCCACATTACTTAACAGTGCACTGTGCTCTGAACCCAAAGATATAAGATGTTTTATCTCTATGCCCTGTAATTTCACAAAATGATGCATAGAAATTGTTATTAAATGTTCAGACCTATAATTTTTGTCTCATTATTAAGATTAATGTTATCGAAATAAAAAATGTAATGTTTTAATCTATCTTTTAATTCACGACTGAAAGTGATTATTTAATAATTACTCTCTGATCCTTGTAGTGGAAAAGTATCATGAACAGTTGTATCATTTTCACAGTACCTACTCTAAAAACGTTTTGAAATAGTTTATGACTTACAGCAAGAACAGTGTCTTAAACATAGAATACACTATTGATGAAAATCAAACCTTTTAAATCAGAATGGTTAAATATAGATGCATTGTGAGTGGAACCTGGCCATCGAGCCACAACATTTTGAAACACCATAGAGGCATTACAAACAACTTGTACATTAATAGAGAATGTTCCTTTCTATTTCTAAATTCC
Organism: Ectropis grisescens; assembly: GCA_017562165.1. Taxonomy (NCBI): domain Eukaryota; kingdom Metazoa; phylum Arthropoda; class Insecta; order Lepidoptera; family Geometridae; genus Ectropis; species Ectropis grisescens. The sequence goes on from CM029767.1 coordinate 5,477,486, forward strand.
TCTCTATGTTAGAATCTGTATAATAAAAATGTACATGTAGTTCACACACAATTTAATGTGAATCAAAGGCTTCAATGGAGGTATTTATTTTTCTATTCTATTTTTCTTTAGGTGTTAATATTTGTTACCTAGTGTGAACGAGATATCATTACTTATCAAGATTTTGAGTAGGTATACCTAGTTAGGTAGGTACTTGGTGATTGTATCAATATATGACACCATGTACTCTAGGGAACCCAGCAATAGTATAAAATGCTGGTGAGTGATTTTGTAGTACAATAAAATTTGGAAACAATCTTGCTATGGCTTTAGACAAATTTTAAAATTAAAATTTTGCTTTAAATGTATGGGTAGGTACCTAATCAAAATCATTTCGTTTTAACGACTACCGTTTACCGGTCGATGTTGACAGATAAGCAGATGGCGTTACTAGAGTAAGCTCCGTCTATCGGACAGTAACTTGAAACTCATATTGAAACGCAAGTAACGTCGATTTGTATCAGTGTTCCTATCTCCAGTACCCTATCTGCCCTCCGGCCGATAGATAGATAACGTCGGTAAGAAACGTCTATCTCGGATAGGTTACTGAAAAGCAAGTAAGCTTAAAACGATAGATTTGCCTATCTTCAGTAGCTAGAACTGCGGATAGATAGGTTATTGAAAACGGCCGTAAGTGTTTAAACCCAGCAAAGCTCGGTCACCCTGCTAATTTGTGTAAACAGGGTACTTACCTCTAGCTTGCTCTTCAGTTTGTCGATCCTTTGCAGGCTCTCGATAGAGTGTCCGGTCTGCTCCTCCACTCGTTCCACCCTCTCCTCCAGTGCCAGGAGCCTGCGCTGCAGCAGCAGACCTTCCTCGCGAACCAATTCCGCGTCTCGGACCACGCGCGGCAATGACGTCACTATCTACAAACACACACCAATAGAGAGACAGATGGACCGAAACACTTTATTACGCTTAAGCAGCCCACTAAATGATCCCACTGCTGGGGCTTCTGGCCTTCTCTCGCAAGGAGAGAGTCAAGGCCATTATCCATCACGCTGGCCCAGTGTGGGTTGGTGAATGACACATGACCTTGATTCTAGGTACATGTTGGTTTCGACACGACGTTTTCCTTCACCGTTTTTAGTTACATTACGCACATAACTTCGAAAAGAGAGTGGTGCGGGTGAGATTTGAACCCAGGGGCTCCAAATCAGCAGTCGCCATTCTCCCGACTAGACCAGCCGTAACTTACTCATAAGGGATATAAGATGTTTTAACCCTGTTATTTCTTCATACACTTCCCTTTTCCCTTCAGATGCAACACGATATACCTGGCGGTAGACTACCTGGCAAAGCTGTGTTACTGCCTAGGTGGACTCTGCAAAAAGGTACTACTGCTACAAAACAGGTAGGTGGACACGTGAATCCTAGCCTCTTACCTGTGTTGTTGTCTCATCGAGGGAATTTGTTAATTGCTTCATATAAAGCTGAAGTCTGCTCACCGCATTAGCAACGAAAACCTGTAATACACAGAATTACTTTTTAATGCTTAAATTTTACCTTTTCACCTTGCGGTTTTACCTGCATAGTCTCCCATACCCCTTTTCTCGTGATAATAAGCATATTAGTAGTATTATATCAGGTATCTGTCAACTTCAATTAATTTGGGACTACTTAGTGTAGAGTGAACAATGTCTAACTAAATAGTTACTGTTATTGTATGTTGTATGTAATATGTATATCTCTATTTCTTTTTATAAAAACGTTACGTTGCTTTGTGTACGCCTCAAAAACTCGAAAAGTTCTGCACCGATGGAGCTGAAATTTTAGAATGATACATAATCCGCATCTAGGATTGTTTTTATCAAATTTTTGCATCACAATGTGCCACAGCGAAGCATGGCAGGGTACAGGTAGTCTATATTATATAAACGTTATGTTGGTATGTGTACGCTTCAATAACTCAAAAAGTTCTGCACATGTCCCACAGCAAAACATGGCGGGGTACAGCTAGTTTGTTATAATTATGTAGCTAATGTTATTCACTGAGGAGACCCAGGTACATAAAATTTTAGCTACCTAAATAAGAAGAAGCTCAATGGTATCAATTATCAATAGTACAAGCTTTGCTTAGTTTGGGGTCAGATGGTGTTGTGTGTGAATTGTCCACCAATATTTATTTATTTATATTATTACTAGCTGTACCCTGCCCCGCTTTGCTGTGGCACATTGTGATGTGCAAATTAGATAAAAACAATCCTTGATGCAGATTATATATCATTATAAAATTTCAGCTCGATCGGTGCAGAACTTTTTGAGTTTTTGAAGCGTACACAAACCAACATAACATTTTTATATATAAAGATTATTAGGCTGTTCTCACTGGTGGGACTTGAGATATTTTCTCTCAGGAGAGAGTCAAGGCTATAATATGTACATTGTCAAGACATTGTCATTTTGCACTTGACCAAGAACAAAAGGACAGATGACACATGTCATCAAAATATGTGTTTCTTGGGACTTCCACCTTCCATACTGTGTCCTTCACCATTACAGCCAGTGGCATTTAAAGCATGCACGAAAGAAGAACTAAATAAACTTGGAAAAACTTAAAATTCACTTGTAAAGTTAGAAAGTAAAACAATAAACATATGTCTAAACCATGCAAGTCAAACATGCCCACAGACACACATACCATGTTAATTATGTTATTTCTATGTGGATTTTTTTACTTTTATAAGTATAATATTTATTCTGGCTGGCCTGGTGGCTTAGTTGGTAGTAGGTCTGCCTGTGAAGCCGTGGGTGCGATCCCCACCCATTGCCGTGGGTCGTGGGTGCGATCCCTACCCAGTGCCGTGGGTCGTAGGTGCGGTCCCCATCCAGTTCAAATGTTCGTGTGATGAATTCAAATATTTGTACTGTGTCTGGGTGTTTTCTATGTATAATAAGTATGTATACAAAAATATATAAGTATTATATCAGCTATATGGCTTCCATAGCACAATCTTCGCTTAGTTTGGAGTCAGATGTGTTTGTGTGTGAAATGTCCACCAATATTTATTTATAATTTTTTTTGGTTTTTTCCGTGTTTATCTGCAATCAGCTGTGCTATAAGCAGATGGGTTGAGTGCTGAAGGCGGGTTTAGTGTGCTCCCCATTAGGACCACTACTCAATATTTACTATTCATAGATTGCCATCAAACAATCGGCAACATGTCATTTCTTTTGAGTCGTTTGGTATATGGTAATGTCAGCAAGGCAGTAGCAAGTGGATTTGGGTGCAGCAATAGTCTTTTCCCATAGTTCTGTGAGCAAGCGCGTACTTCTTCCGCCACTGTGGTTATATTTGCGAATTCATGTATTTCTGAGTTTCGAAGTTTCAAATAAACCATGGTACATTACATATGGTGCGCAGTATAGCATTCTGCATTCTTTGCAACATGCTAATATTAGAGTTTCTGGCACTACCCCACAGTTGGATATCATACGTCCAAACTGGCTTTAAGATGGTCTTGTATAGGTGTCAACAATTTGTTATCAGTGGAGAGTACACTGTTTTTTCCCAGGATCCAGTAAAGATTCTTATACCGAAGATTCTTCCCTTTTCTTTCTTATGTGTTGGTTCCAGGTTAGACGATGGTCAAGATGCAGGCCCAGGTACTTCACACTGTCCCTGTGAGGAAGCATGTTTCCCTCCAAGTATACTAGGGGCACAGATCAGAAAATAGTTACTTCGTAACAGATACATCACTGCCATACAAAAGCGCAAATACCTACACGATAATAACCTAAACTTTCGTAAACTACTTACCTACTGTTACTTGCAAGCAAAAATACACCTTTGCACCAGCACGCAAAGTTGAGAATACCGTGTGCCCCGTGTGGCTTGTCGTCTGCTTACGTCACTGACCAAACGTGCTAGGGTTGTACAAAATATGATAAGATGATAAAAAAACTAAACTGCAAATTGTAATTTTCTTTATTGTTTATTTAAATGGAATGAAAATGAAAAAATAATTTATTATCTCAATAACGAAAACCAAATCACAAGAAAAGCTACAAAACCTAGCGTCTACCGCCTTAAAGTTTTTAAAAACAGTTTCGCGCGCTCCCGGATGTTAAATATAAAGCGACAATATCTACAAAGAATACATATATGTGACAATAAATAAGTACAAAGAATGAATACTTTTAACATGTTTTGCTAGTGTGAACTAGATCCCACACTATGGTGACCTGTTTTGTGGGATCCAGGCTAATTTTATGCAAGTAAAAAAAAGACTGAAACGACTAAAAAATAGATATTTTTATTTTATTTTCAAACAATTAAATTTTCTCCGAAAAATAAACTTTCAGATACTTACTCGAATTCTAGAATTTTATAATTTTGGCTAAGTTTATCATCACGTCATACAGATATAATAGATATATTAAATGTATATATATACTTATGCTTTACATAGCATTGCAATTTTTCCAACATACTGTATTGCTATTGCAGCCATCCACAATACAATAACGCCGCGACATTATTTATGCGCGCACTCGGCGCGGCGTTCGTACGCACGTCAGCTCGGGCAAGCGGCCGGCGCCCCTGTGATTTTAGTACACCCGGGTGGACCCGAACGAGTAGGTTAATATCGCGCGCCGTATAGCGAGTGGTGAGGGTGTGCTAGGGGGCAGTCTCCTTTACGTAGTGTGTAGGTAACATGTACTGATTTAGATGCACTGGCTTTGCTACGCCATTTCTGCAACCAGTCAGATATATTGTCCAATCCTTTTTGTAGACAATTCGTGGCCATCTCCGGATTTTTGTTGCTAGCAAGGATTGCGGTATTGTCAGCAAATGTAGCCATAGTTAGATCCTCCTCTATTGGTAGATCTGCTGTGAACATTGTGTATAGGACCGGACCCAGCACAGAACCTTGGGGTACTCCAGCTTCGATCTTGTATAGCTTTGAAGTAGTTTCTTGCTCCTTGACTTAGAACAGTCGTTCAGACAAGTAGGACTGAAGAAGCAGAAAGTAGCTATGTGGGAGGTAGCTTCTTATCTTGTACAGGAGACCTTCGTGCCAGACCCGGTCAAAAGCCTGTTGGATATCCAGGAATGCTGATGAGCAGTACTCTCTTTCCTCCAAAGATTGTCTGATTCTATTACACACTCTATGGACTTGCTCAGTGGTAGAGTGCTGCTGCCTAAATCCGAATTGGTGGGTAGGTATGGTGCTGTTGTTTTCCAGGATTGGTTGAATTCTTGCCAGCAGTAGTTTTTCGAATAGTTTCGACAATATTGGCAATAGAATAGAGGTCAGTTCTGTTGGTATTTTGCCTGCCTTATGTACCATCAATATTTGTGAAACTTTCCACGAGAGGGGATAGTGTTGAGTTCTCAATATTCCGTTGTAAAGTGATGTTAGGAAAATCGTCGCCTTTTTCGAGAGATGTATCAAAACCTCCTTGGTTATAAGGTCAAATCCAGGGACTTTTTTATCTTTGAGATTGCCAATCATTCTCCAGACCTCCCGCACAGTGATGGGAGGAGGAGGACAGGCCATCTGTAAATCCTGTTTCAATGTTTCATGGACATGGCTTTGAAATACTGTGTCTGTAACATCATTCGGGCAAAAGACCTTGGAGAGATGATCAGCAAATGCATCCGCTTTTTCTTGAGGGGTTCTAGCCCAGCCATGGCTAGTTTTGATAGGATGTGAAGCAGTCTGAGGTCTATCATAGTGTTTTGTGAATTTCCACAAGGAATAATTAGTAGAGGCAGTAGCTGTCAGCGATTCCAGTTGAGCCTGTAGATACTATCACTCCAGTTCTGCAACAGGCATTTCAGGTTCCTTGCTGCTTTTACGAAGTTTTTCTTATCCTCCTGTAGTCTACTTTGGTGCCAAACTCTTCTCAGTTTTCTCCTCTCAGCAATTGCCTTTTTGATTGCAATAGGAAAGTTACAACCCCCTGTGGTTGGTAGAATGTTCAGGAGTATTGACCCAGCAAGCTTCCTGGATAAGTTTTGTTATATACTCTGCTGCTTGATCGATTTCCTCTGGTGTTTTTAGGCCGATTTTAAGTGTAATTTTGTCATCTATGTACTCATTAAAGGATATCCAATCAGTGTATTTGTTGTATAAACTCGGGCGTGGAGCATATTCGAGTATTTTAGAACTTACTGTTAGCAAAACTGGCGTATGGTTAGAAGATCCATCATAACAAGACTCAGGTTTTATGTAGAGCTTGGACATACCCTTTATTATGAAGAAATCAATGAGGTCAGGAATTTGGGCAGCATTAGTTGGCCAATGTGTGGGTTCACCTGTAGATATAGTTTCAAGATGATTCTCCTCAACACTTAGTTTAAGATGTCTGCCTCTAGTGGTTATCATTCTCGATCCCCAGTATGTATGCTTGGCATTCCAATCCCCACCTGCCAAGAAACGATTTCCTAATGTGTCAAAAAAAGTGTGAGAACATGTTATTGTCTATTTTATGTTTTGGTGGACAGTATACAGCAGCAACGCTTAGTGAACCTGTTTTGTCTTCTACAACAACAGTTGTGGCCTGGATGTGGTCTGTTTGGTATTTAGGCATTTCATAGTGTTTTAGGGTTTTCGTAATGATTACTGCTGTTCCAGCATGACTCGTCCCATCTGGATGGCAAGTATGGTAGCATTGATAATCCTTAAACTTGATGTTTGAGGATGGATTACAGTTGGATTATGATATAAGTAGTAAGTCCAATTGATACACCTTCATAAACGCCTCTACATCATTTTTGTTGGGAGCTAATCCATTTATGTTGTGAGTGGCTAGTCGTAGAGAAGTCATTTTGCTAGTTTGTCAACAAGTTTGACTATGAGACTCATCAAGGTGCTCATTTGTTGTATTATTAGCTAGAACTTTTCAGTTTGTCTTAAGATAATTTCTTCAATTGTTGGCTTATCAGTGGGTGGGTTTCCTACTGAGGGAACCTGGGCACAGGTAGGTTTGACCGCTTCTGCATAGTTCTTTTCACTATCTCTAGTTTTCTCATCCTTTCTGTATAGATGTTTCGTGGTAGTTTTGCTATCTTTGATATTATGGGTTTGTGTCTGTGGCACTCTCATTGGCCTTGGTGTTTTGAATTATTATTATTGACATATTCATTTCACATATTCATTCTTTTCATTTTCTTATTTTTTAATTTTTTTACACTGAATATTAAAAATAAACATAGATCGTAAAAAACTATTTATTATTATACACTCATTCGATCCTTTTCTTAATTATATTTAATTTATATTTAAAAAATACAAAATTATAAAAAAAAAAATCTAGGGTGCCGACCCTCTCCGGATAAGGTGCCCACGTCTGTCCATTCCTTTATATGCTTAGATCTTTGAACCAAACTGATTTTGAAGCAGGTTTTTTAATAGATAGATTGACTGAAGAGGAAGGTTTATAATTATGTAAAATATGTGCATACAATAGCAGAGACACATGGATAATTTTAAAGGTTTCTTATGTAATATCATAAATATTTTTTGTGCTTACACTGCCAACACTGGCTAAACCCTGCGAGATAGATCCAAATAATATACTGATGTATTGAATGCCTTATAAACGTGCATAAAAAGTTCACGATGGTATTTATTAATTGAGCGAGCCGCTTTAGCTGATATGCGTATATCTCAGTGTTGAAATAACAAATTACAGATACAGATATTATTGTCTGTTAAAATGATTTTGTCTTTTACTATCCATTTGTCCTGTTTGTTCTTAAAAGAGTTGAATGACTTTGCCAAACTGATGTTAGTTAGTTACTGTTAGTTGTTAGCATCGATGTAATTAAAGAAACGAAGATGAGGTATGCTATACGAGGGTCAAACTGAAAGTTCTTAGAACTGGCCACTTATAAACAATATAATAAAAAAATAATTCTATAATTTGAAAATAGAACTCTTTGCCAATATTACTGAGCATATCCTTCATTAATTTGTCATTTGTTTTACGATTTGGCGGCAAATTGAAAATTGTCTGTGTCACGTCAACATGAATTTAACACGAGAAAATTTTCGTGCAATGATTTTTTATGACTTTCGATGTCATTTAAGTCAACAAGAAAGTTATGATAGACTACGATTGGCCTTTCACGATGAAGCCCCATCTCGTGCGACTGTTTACAACTGGTTTAATGAGTTTAAACGTGGTCGCACTAATCTCACTGATGATTTACGTGAGGGACGGCCTTCTACGGCGACGACTGAAGATAACATCTGTGTTGTGCGGCGTATGATAGAGAGTGACAAAAGAGTGACCTATCAGCAGATTCGGACAAGCTTAGGCATCGGTATGAGTCAAGTGCACAAAATCCTACACGAACATTTAGCGGTCAGGAAGCTTTGCGCCCAGTGGATACCTCATAATTTGACTGAGGCTCAAAAACTCCATCGTGTGGATTGGTGCCGTAAAATGATTGAAAGATTTAACGGAGGTGACTCAAATGCTGTGTTCGACATACTAACAGGTGACGAAAGCTGGATTTACTGTTATGATCCTGAAACCAAAAGACAATCTGCTCAGTGGGTGTTTCCTTTCGAGGAGTTGCCAACTAAAGTGAAGAGAGATCGAAGTGCGGGAAAAAATGGTGGCCTCGTTCTTTGGAAGGATAGGTCATTTCGCAACAATTGTGTTAGAGGATCAAAAACAGTTTCTGCAGAATGGTACACTACCAATTGTTTGCCACTTGTCTTGGAAAAAGTTCGAGAGAAACGACCTCGCAGTAGGATCCTCCTTCACCACGACAACGCCTCATCGCACACCGCCAAGCGAACGATCGACTATTTGGCGACATCGAACGTTGAATTACTGGGTCACCCGCCGTATAGCCCCGACCTCGCGCCTTGTGATTTTTATTTATTTTCAAAATTAAAGAAAACTTAAAGGAAAGCGGTTTATGAATGCTGAAGAAGCGGTGGCTGCGTATCGCGATGCCATTGAAGAGACCCCTAAGGACGAGTGGGCAAAGTGCTTTTCCCAGTGGTTCCATCGCATGCAGCGGTGTATTGACGTGAATGGACAATATTTTGAAAAGATATAATAAAACTAATAAGAATTTATTAAGAATTAATATCTAAGAACTTTCAGTTTGACCCTCGTATGAGACGATCTTCTTAGCATTCCATGGATTCACTGTGCGGGTGCCGGGTCCATCGTGTGGCAGAGAGAGAAAAACTCGAGTAGTTCCCGAGACTTGTGACTCGGGCGTAGGTTTAAGGGGCCCTTTCTGACGTACATCAACACTCACCTTCACTACTCGTTTTTCTCTCCCTGCCCAGCCAAATCTGACATGACATGATACCAGTGCAGCTTTAGATACTCGTTCTAGTATAGAACTTACTGCACTTCTGGATAAGCCAAGGTCTTTCAGTAGGTTATAGAGAGATTTTGCTGGTATACCTCTCGCTCCCACATCTACAGCGTATAAACTAACTACACAGCCGTATTTTGTTAATTCGTTTAGGAGGTCGTAATACTTATTTTGTTTCATCACATGGTCTTTAGGTATATTAGTTTCCCACGGTACGGTAAGTTCTACAAGGACTATGCGTTTCGTAGCTCTAGAAAAAAGGAAAATGTACGGTCTGGATGACGAAACACCCACATCTTCTGGGATTTTGTAGTGCTTTTCATTTGTGTCCATTAAAATAGTCCAATCAGGTGCTGTACCCAGGATTGAGTAAGTCTTGTTCCTGGAGTTTGAAGTTGAGCCTTCTTTACAAAGTTAATTTGTCTTTTGTTTGTCTTCAATCCCTTTTGGGCTCTAGCTACTGAAAGGCTCATGGCTTCACGTATGATTTCAAGTACTCTGTCATGACGCCGTGAGTAATGACCCCCATTAAGGAGCACCTTGCATCCCACCAATATGTGCCTCGCTGTACATATCGCCTCTCCACAAGTATAGCAACATTTTTCAGAGGCTTTTCCCCACCTTACCAAGTTACTCTGGTCAGGGAGGGTCATTTGGAATGCATTTAGATAAAATTTTAATAAGGCAGGGGACCAGTCATAGATCAAGGTGCGCCACTTTAGAGCTAATGGGATACAGAACTCACCTATGGTTAACCACTCACTTTGCATTTCTAAATTCATAGCGTGCACTTTGTAACCGTCATTTTCATCTTGTTGTAGACAGATTTTTACCATGTCTCGGTCTTCCCTTTTCTTTCTCGCACCCGACCCAGCAGTATTTACTTGTGCACCTGCCATAAATTGTTTATGGAATTGAAGTCTAGATTCCAGGTCTGAAGCAGTTTTGTCTTTTGGGAGAGATGTAATTAATTTGTCTTGCGACTTTCCCAAAACATGCGTTTATTGTAACTCTTAGGTGTTTGTATAGTTCAGACGGTTTCTTTAGTTTCATAGACAACATAACATGGCGAAAATTTGTTTGAAAAATTTTAAAATTGAATTGACAGCGAACGTACACAATTGTCAGCGAACGTACACAACTCCTTGTTGCGACTGAGACAAAATCAGGAGACGTCACCTGATTTTGCATCGCCATAGTAGAAGCGTTTTTCTCGCTTCTGCCGTTTTTAAGAGTTCGATGGATGGATGTTAGTTACTGTTTGCCACTCAGGCAATCCGCAGGCTCTCTTATATATTATATTTATAGATTTTTTCATAGTTTAATTGAGTGAAGTGAGAATGAAGGCAATTGACACAAAACTTCCTAATCATAGACAGATACATCAGATTACCCCCTCTCAGTCTTTTAGGACCACACTAACAATAAATCAACAAACAAGAAAGTAGTTAAAAATTAAAACGCAAATAGATCAGGGCGGAGCAAAAAAGCAACTCAATGATGGCTTAAAGAATTCACATGTAAGATTTTTTTAACTCAAGATAAAACTCCCATATTGTTTTGAAGTATAATATGTACAATATACAGTTTGTAGGTACAGACCTCCTTTTCCTGGTTTCCATTGGAACTCCAAGCCTTGTTGATCCATATTTTTGGATCAAAATCAGCTTGGCTGAATGTTTTCAAATCCTGTGGAAATAATAGAAGTAAATTAGGCGTAATGTTGCAGGCTGTATATAATTTTCTGGTTTACTCATGAACAAACCATCATTTAGATTAGTGCGTATGTTTCTGGCTATATTATTTTTTGATTTCAATGCAATTTAAAGTCTAGAAAATTATACAATATTTATTTATTTATTTATTTTATCTGTTAAACGTGGCACAGAGGAAGTAATCACTACGTTATAAGAGACGGGACTTCATAGTAAAAAAACGAACCAATGCCAATGTATGAAACAGATGGAATGGTTCAATACCAATCTAACTAAAACTTCAATTTTTTTCTAAATTTAATCTCGGCAATGGATACTATTTCTTCAGCCGAACTAAAGCTTCAACAAACCATCGCCAACATTACCAAAAAAATAGGGACGGATAGTGAAATCGAATCGTTTATCGATTAACCGTAATAGATCGATTACATCAGTTGCAACTTTTAATTTTCTCAAAAAACAACAAAATCGATTTTTATTTTTTATTTCTCTTAAATTACAATATAGTAGCTAAGAAATAACATTTAATGCAAAATTAACTACTGCCGCATTTTTCACCTCCACTGAAGGATCTGGCCTACGGACTTATTTTTTATTTCTCTTAAATTACAATATAGTAGCTAAGAAATAACATTTAATGCAAAATTAACTACTGCCGCATTTTTCACCTCCACTGAAGGATCTGGCCTACGGATGTGTTGATTGTGGAGGTTCTGCAACAAATTTAGAATGGATTAAGTATGTCTTATTCACTAATAATTTATCTGGTCAAAACATGATATCTTTTTGTAGACAGATTAACGCTTATCTACTACTACTAGCCGCTGCTCGCGGTGTTACCTGCGTAGTTTCCGTTATTTTCCCAGGATAAAAAGTGCCGCTTACTACTGCCGCATTATACGCCGCAGCTGAAGGATCTGGACTCCCGGTGTGTTGATTCTGGTGGTTCTGTAACAAATGTAGAATGGATTATGTATTAATTGGTCAAAGCACGACATCTTTTTTGTAGACAGATTAACGCTTATCTACTACTAGCCGCTGCTCGCGGTGTTACCTGCGTAGTTTCCGTTATTTTCCCAGGATAAAAAGTGCCGCTTACTACTGCCGCATCATCCGCCGCTGCTGAAGGATCTGGACTCCCGGTGTGTTGATTCTGGAAGTTCTGCAATAAATGTAGAATGGGTTATGTCTTCTTAACTAATATTTTAACTAGTCCAAACATGTATTCATTTTTGTAGACAGATTAATACTTATCTACTACTAGCAGCGCCCCGCGATGTTACCCGCGCAGTTTCCGTTCCCGTTATTTTCCCGGATAAAAAGCTAACTACTGCTGCACTTTTCGCCGCCACTGAAGGATCTGGTCTCCGGGTGTGCTGATTCTGTAGGCTCTGCAACAAATGTAGAATAGGTTATGTCTTATTCACTAGCATTTTAACTGGTCAAAACACGATATATTTTTGTAGATAGATTAACGTTATCTACTACTAGCAGCTCCTCGCGGTGTTACCTGCTCAGTTCTCGTTATTTTCCCAGGATAAAAAGTGTCGCTTCAGGGGTGAGGGTGATAGACCTGCACTGACGTCCCGCTAGGGGTGTATTGCACTAAAGTGCCGCTTTCTACTGCCGCATTATCCGCCGACGCTGAAGGATCTGGTATCCGGGTGTGCTGATTCTGTAGGTTCTGCAACAAATGTAGAATAGGTTATGTCTCATTCACTAATGGTTTAACTGGTAAAATCACGATATCTTTTTGTAGATAGATTAACGCTATCTACTACTAGCAGCTCCTCGCGGTGTTACCTGCTCAGTTCTCGTTATTTTCCCAGGATAAAATGTGTCGCTTCAGGGGTGAGGGTGATAGACCTGCACTGACGTCCCGCTAGGGGTGTATTGTGCACTAAAAGTGCCGCTTCTACTGCCGCATTATCCGCCGACGCTGAAGGATCTGGTATCCGGGTGTGCTGATTCTGTAGGTTCTGCAACAAATGTAGAATAGGTTATGTCTCATTCACTAATGGTTTAACTGGTAAAATCACGATATCTTTTTGTAGATAGATTAACGCTATCTACTACTAGCAGCTCCTCGCGGTGTTACCTGCTCAGTTCTCGTTATTTTCCCAGGATAAAAGTGTCGCTTCAGGGGTGAGGGTGATAGACCTGCACTGACGTCCCGCTAGGGGTGTATTGTGCACTAAAGTGCCGCTTTCTACTGCCGCATTATCCGCCGACGCTGAAGGATCTGGTATCCGGGTGTGCTGATTCTGTAGGTCCTGCAACAAATGTAGAGTAGGTTATGTCTCATTCACTAATGGTTTAACTGGTAAAATCACGATATCTTTTTGTAGATAGATTAACGCTATCTACTACTAGCAGCTCCTCGCGGTGTTACCTGCTCAGTTCTCGTTATTTTCCCAGGATAAAAGTGTCGCTTCAGGGGTGAGGGTGATAGACCTGCACTGACGTCCCGCTAGGGGTGTATTGTGCACTAAAAGTGCCGCTTTCTACAGCCGCATTATCCGCCGACGCTGAAGGATCTGGTATCCGGGTGTGCTGATTCTGTAGGTTCTGCAACAAATGTAGAATAGGTTATGTCTCATTCACTAATGGTTTAACTGGTAAAATCACGATATCTTTTTGTAGATAGATTAACGCTATCTACTACTAGCAGCTCCTCGCGGTGTTACCTGCTCAGTTCTCGTTATTTTCCCAGGATAAAAAGTGTCGCTTCAGGGGTGAGGGTGATAGACCTGCACTGACGTCCCGCTAGGGGTGTATTGTGCACTAAAAGTGCCGCTTTCTACAGCCGCATTATCCGCCGACGCTGAAGGATCTGGTATCCGGGTGTGCTGATTCTGTAGGTTCTGCAACAAATGTAGAATAGGTTATGTCTCATTCACTAATGGTTTAACTGGTAAAATCACGATATCTTTTTTGTAGATAGATTAACGCTATCTACTACTAGCAGCTCCTTGCGGTATTACCTGCTCAGTTCTCGTTATTTTCCCAGGATAAAAGTGTCGCTTCAGGGGTGAGGGTGATAGACCTGCACTGACGTCCCGCTAGGGGTGTATATTGTGCACTAAAAGTGCCGCTTTCTACAGCCGCATTATCCGCCGACGCTGAAGGATCTGGTATCCGGGTGTGCTGATTCTGTAGGTTCTGCAACAAATGTAGAATAGGTTATGTCTCATTCACTAATGGTTTAACTGGTAAAATCACGATATCTTTTTGTAGATAGATTAACGCTATCTACTACTAGCAGCTCCTTGCGGTGTTACCTGCTCAGTTCTCGTTATTTTCCCAGGATAAAAGTGTCGCTTCAGGGGTGAGGGTGATAGACCTGCACTGACGTCCCGCTAGGGGTGTATTGTGCACTAAAGTGCCGCTTTCTACAGCCGCATTATCCGCCGACGCTGAAGGATCTGGTATCCGGGTGTGCTGATTCTGTAGGTTCTGCAACAAATGTAGAGTAGGTTATGTCTCATTCACTAATGGTTTAACTGGTAAAATCACGATATCTTTTTGTAGATAGATTAACGCTATCTACTACTAGCAGCTCCTCGCGGTGTTACCTGCTCAGTTCTCGTTATTTTCCCAGGATAAAAGTGTCGCTTCAGGGGTGAGGGTGATAGACCTGCACTGACGTCCCGCTAGGGGTGTATTGTGCACTAAAAGTGCCGCTTTCTACTGCCGCATTATCCGCCGACGCTGAAGGATCTGGTATCCGGGTGTGCTGATTCTGTAGGTTCTGCAACAAATGTAGAATAGGTTATGTCTCATTCACTAATGGTTTAACTGGTAAAATCACGATATCTTTTTTGTAGATAGATTAACGCTATCTACTACTAGCAGCTCCTCGCGGTGTTACCTGCTCAGTTCTCGTTATTTTCCCAGGATAAAAAGTGTCGCTTCAGGGGTGAGGGTGATAGACCTGCACTGACGTCCCGCTAGGGGTGTATTGTGCACTAAAAGTGCCGCTTTCTACTGCCGCATTATCCGCCGACGCTGAAGGATCTGGTATCCGGTGTGCTGATTCTGTAGGTTCTGCAACAAATGTAGAATAGGTTATGTCTCATTCACTAATGGTTTAACTGGTAAAATCACGATATCTTTTTGTAGATAGATTAACGCTATCTACTACTAGCAGCTCCTCGCGGTGTTACCTGCTCAGTTCTCGTTATTTTCCCAGGATAAAACGCTGTGTCGCTTCAGGGGTGAGGGTGATAGACCTGCACTGACGTCCCGCTAGTAGATGTATTGTGCACTAAAAGTGCCGCTTTCTACAGCCGCATTATCCGCCGACGCTGAAGGATCTGGTATCCGGGTGTGCTGATTCTGTAGGTTCTGCAACAAATGTAGAGTAGGTTATGTCTCATTCACTAATGGTTTAACTGGAAAATCACGATATCTTTTTGTAGATAGATTAACGATATCTACTACTAGCAGCTCCTCGGGTGCTACTTGCGTAGATCCCGTTATTTTCCCAGGGTAAAGTGCCGTTTACTACTGCCGCATTATCAGTGCAGGGAGGCATAGTGTAGCTCAAGAAAGGACCCGGAAGAGAACAGTATTCCCCAATGTAAGTAAAACTTACATACTGTATTTAATCTAAACCCATACTTCTAGCTCGTAACAAAATAAATAAATATATTTGTGTTAACAAAACTTACATGTTCTACTGACGACGTTATTTATTTCGCAATAGCTTGTTGTTGCGCTTTCTTCGATAAATCCGCAGAAGTTTCCTCGGCTAGCGCAAAAGAACGATTTATATTGCGGCAATCGTTTCTTATTAATAAATGGCTTAGGCGACGCAACAAGATCTCAGACATCATACTTCTGTGGTCTTTACACATCCATGTCATATCACAGAAAGTCATCATTATTGTAACACAATAGCCACTAATATTTTGACGAAACAATTGCGGTCGTACTTCGCACTCAAATACTTTTGTAGCTAAATCAACTGTTTTACAAAGCTGAAGTGTCGGGTATGTGAGGGAAGATTTGTCGGTCCACCATTCTCGCAAGGCTATGTAATCATATATTGAATTTTGTTCAGGATTGGATACTTTTAATGTTTTTGACAGCACTCTTGACACTTTTGCTCTCTCAAAATAACTTTAGCTAAATATCCACTGACATATATAGTTGGCTGCTTCTCAAATGTTTTAAATAGTTCTTCTAATTGCATGTCGGATTCTGTCTCATCATAGTTGCCTATATCTTCTAAATGCAACACTGGCAAATTTTCATTAGCGGCTGCCAAATTATCATTTCTAGGGCTAGGTGCAGCAAGCAGATCTTCATTTGAGGAAACCAAAGGTTCATTTCCATGGGTATCTGAATGTTGCAGATGTTGGCTATAAGATTTATTTTCCTCTGTGTTTTTTTTTCCAAATACTATGTCATGAAAATCGAACAATATTTCACTATCATCGCTTTCACAGTTCGTTCCTCTGCTTCGGGGTATACTGAGGCGAGTTAGAACTGACGACTTTAAAGCTGATTGGAAATGGTGACAGGTTGGGTTTCTATTTGTTGGGCTGTGTTGCCTGATGATTCCGAACAAATTTTCCAAAGAATCCTGATTGAGTTGTCTCAAATTTAAATATTTGAAATTTTTGCTCTCTGCATACCGCCAAATACTTTGAAGGGAGGTTATAGTAGTGATATAACCATTAACACATCTCACGTTTTTTAATCTCAAATGACTGTCAGATTTTAAAAATGAAGGCTTCGCAGTTTTCTTTGTACTCGATCCAAAGTCTATGGTGAAAGCTGTTCTTCCGCACATTTTCCCTAATATTTTTTTTTATATCATGTCGAGACGACGGCCCGTTTGTGCAGTCAAAAAGGCGATCTAAGTCTTCAATTATTTCTGCAGTTTGTAGCATTTCTTGGCTGTTGGATATCTGGGAAAGTAATTTTAGAACTGCAGCCACTGTGTTGCTCAGTATTTGGGCAGCTAATTTAACCTTCATTCTGGCACGAAATTTCGGTTCTATGTGTAATTTTGTAATCTTTGTGAAATGAAGCGTGCTTCTGTTTTTTCCTCTAATTGAATTAAATGAGCCCATTTTGCTTGTTTATTTTCCATAACTAGTGTACCACCATTAAGGAAATTATTCCTGATGGATTTGAAAAGATGTGGCACGTCGAAAATAGTAAAAACTTTATCGTTATTTACTGTAAAATAATTGGAATCTTCAGGGTTACCACAAAAGCGCTTTAACATGTTTAGAGCTCCAATATTCGTTGGAGCCTGGTCGCATACCGTCGCTACTACGGTATATCCAGCATCTCTTACAGTTTTGATTACATTTTTATGATAACGGCTAATTTTGTGTTGAAATTGTGCCCTTGACAAAGTAATGCGCTATCGGCTGTTTAAATTTTTATGTATACCTTGCAGCATAAAAACTAGCGCGTGATCTGCCACTTCCGCAGTTCGGCCTTCTTCCTTTCCAAAATCGACATAACCCTCAACTTGATCAGAATTAACATTGTAGATTAATCTCTTTTCAACGCGCCATTTCGTCGAACATAACAACACATAACTTATTATTTTCAGTCATTTTTTCGCCTTCTCTTTTCAAATAAGAAATCACAGCTGGATATACTCCCGGATCCATTTGAATATTTTGCAAAATTGTCTGTAATGTTCTAATACTTGGCATTGGTAATAACTGTTTCAGGTACCTGTATGCTTTTGGAGACTTTTTATAGATAGCGATGGCAATGCTTTTATTCAATTTGGTCCAACGTTTACCTTGCGGTTTTCGTTTGTAGTTCCTTATAGAAGCAGAAATAAAACTTTTCAGTATAGGTGAATTGAGCTTTCCAATTTGGTTAACATGCTTTTGAAGATTTTTAATTTTAATTTTGTGTTCCTTCAACTTCTTTCGTAAAATTTTCTTTCTAGGTGTGTCAACATCCTTCTGATTTGATGTTGAAGGTACTGTAAAACATGGAAAGGAATTATGTTAATAACATTTTATACTAAATATTAAAATAGTTCCTTAATAAAAAATGAAGTAAAGGAAACACATACTCGGGCTGCAGGGTCTTTTCCTTTTCAAATTATCTGATGCAGTTTCCTGGGTAGGTAATGAGTGAAGATGTTGAGTTGATGTTGAAGGTTCTGTAACACATAAAGAAAGGAATTATTAAAAGTAAGTATATCAAAGTATTCAAAATACAAATAAAATCAAAGACAACACATACTGGGCTGCACGGTCTTTTCCTTTTAAATTATCTGATGCAGTTTCCTGGGTAGGTAATGCACAGTGTTGAGTCGATGTTGAAGGTTCTATAACACACGAAGAAAGGAATTATTAAAAGTATGTCATAATATTTAAATATAAAAATAAAATCAAGAGGAAACACATACTCGGGCTGCACGGTCTTTTCCTTTTTAAATTATCTGATGCAGTTTCCTGGGTAGGTAATGAGTGAAGGTGTTGAGTTGATGTTGAAGGTTCTGTAACACATAAAGAAAGGAATTATTAAAAGTAAGTATGTCAAAGTATTCAAAAATACAAATAAAATCAAAGACAACACATACTCGGGCTGCACGGTCTTTTCCTTTTTAAATTATCTGATGCAGTTTCCTGGGTACGTAATGCACAGTGTTGAGTCGATGTTGAAGGTTCTATAACACAAAGAAAGGAATTATTAAAAGTAAGTATGTCAAAGTATTCAAAAATACAAATAAAATCAAAGACAACACATACTCGGGCTGCACGGTCTTTTCCTTTTTAAATTATCTGATGCAGTTTCCTGGGTAGGTAATGAGTGAAGGTGTTGAGTTGATGTTGAAGGTTCTGTAACACATAAAGAAAGGAATTATTAAAAGTAAGTATATCAAAGTATTCAAAATACAAATAAAATCAAAGACAACACATACTCGGGCTGCACGGTCTTTTCCTTTTTAAATTATCTGATGCAGTTTCCTGGGTAGGTAATGCACAGTGTTGAGTCGATGTTGAAGGTTCTATAACACATAAAGAAAGGAATTATTAAAAGTATATCATAATATTTAAATACAAGAACAAAATTAAAAATTTTGATTAACCCCCCGACTACCTCGGTTTGTTGTCTGTACAACATTCTACTACAAATACAAATCTTTATTATTATCAAGAAAAATATAATCGGAAACAAGTTTACAAAGAATGCTTAATTTTAATTACAAAAGAAAATCCATAAGTTCCTAGAATTAGCCTTTGGCCCCACACTAGGCTCGATGGCCCGTGTTGTGGAAGCCAGAGAACAAAAAAAAAACACAATAGGGGTTTCTCAAAATGTTATTGGTCTAATCCCAACTAGAGGTAGATTCAGTGATGCTACTATACTAGCTCAAGCTCTTTCATTTGCAACCCATATTATGGGAGTTTAAAAAAAAGAAATGTATATCGCCATTTTTTGGGAGCGGCCATCTTGGATTTGAAACTTATCATAGTGCAAAGTATTCTACTAGTCAAGCCCTTTCGTTTGATACCCATATTGTGGTAGTAATGAAAAAATAATATAATTCGCCATTTTGTGGTGGCGGCCATCTTGGATTTGAATTTTTTTATAGTGTATAGTATTCTACTAGTCAAGCCCTTTCATTTGATACCCTTATTGAGGTAGGTTGTGAAGAAATATTTTGTCTGCTATTTTGTGGAGGCAGCCATCTTGAATCGATATTAACCAAACATAGCTAAGAACATCCGCACGGATATTAACTTTCAAATAAAAAAAACAGCCTTGAAATCGGCCCATCCGTTTGAGCTGAGCTGACAGACAGACACACACACAGACACACACACACACAGACAGACAGACAGACAGACATCGACGTCAAACTTATAACACCCCTTTTTGGTTGGGGGATAAAAAGCTCCGAATAATAGATTTTCTCAGAAAAAAAAATAACATGAAAAAATTAAGAGGAGCCATCTGGATTGGAAACCGGCTATACATACTACTTCATGACCTAATACTTCCCGGCTGAGTTATCACACTGTCCCCCAATGTTGCGAAATTTACCATCGCATTCTATGTCGAGAGTGAATCGGTTACTTCTAGGTAAGCCTGTTTCATCGTAGACCGCATCATCGTTTAACATCAGGTGAGGTGGCAGTCAAGTAACCTAGTACTAAAACCTAGTAACTACCTAGTAATAAACTACCTAGTAATAAAATAATGATCTGGCTTTCATACAAAATGGATATATTACATTATCAAACATGATGTAATAATAAATAAATATTGGTGGACAATTCACACACTACAAAATCTGACCCCAAACTAAACAAAGCTTGTACTGTGGCGGCCAGATAGCTGATATAATACTTATATAGTTTTAAATACATACTTATTATACAGAGAAACACCCAGACATAGTACAAACATTTGAATTCATCATCACAAATATTTGCACTGGGTGGGAATCAAACCCACGACCCTCGGCTTCACAGGCAGAGCTATTACCCACTAAGCCACGAGGCCAAATATATCCAAATTTTTTGATATTTATAATAAAAATTGGATATTTTCGAACCCTGCTTATGTTATTAAAAAAATAATAATTTATTCTGATATTGTGATTAAAAAAGTCTTACCTGCATCATCATCCTTACAATAATTGTGTTCTTGTAATATGTGTGCAGAAAAATCTGTAAAAAGTAAATGTTGTTAACAATGTAATTCTTCAATGAGTTATTTATGTGAAAAAATACAAATAAAATTAAAAAGTTAACTAAAATTAAATTATTAATACTCCAGTATCCTGATAAAAAAATCTTACTTGTGTCATTTTCCTTACAGTAATTGTGTTCTTGTAATATGAGTGCAGAAAAATCTGCAAAAAATAAATGTTGTTATAAATTTAATTCTTCAAATCTAAATAAGATTGTGTCATTAATAATAATATTATATGGACCTCTAGTCTAGCATCTTTAATAAAAAAATATAAAAGAAACAGCAACTAACCTTTTGAACATTGCGGTATTGAAGGATCAATGGCATCAAACTGTAGATATTGGTCTTCTACAGCTTTTTTAGGTAAATGAAGTGGAAAGTCCCTCAATATTTCATCGCTCAGGGGTGTGGCCGTAATCCCGATACACGGAACAGCATTACATCTAAGTTGCGTCTTTTTCTTTTTAAAATCTTTAGCTCGAAAATGCTTTCCACAAATATGTTTCAATTGGTGCAATTTTTCTATAGGTACGTAGGCCAAGTCCTCTTTACCTGTTATTTTTACCCATTGTTTGCACCTACAAAGTAAATTAAACCACATCAATGCCATTAATGTAAAGTAAGTAAGCTTTAAAGGTTCTCGAATGGCGACCACGAACCGGCAGATGCAGTGTAGGACGGCCCCCCCCACATGATGGACCGATGATATTGTCTCGGTCGCGGGAAGTCGGTGGATGGAGGTGGCACAAGATCGGTCATTGTGGAAATCATTGTGGGAGGCCTATGTCCAGCAGTGGACGTCTGCAGGCTGCAGATGAGATGATGAATACCATTAATGCTATATTAACTTTTTTCCCCTACTTGTCACTTCTCCTCACTGAACTAACTTTATTGAAATTAGATATGGAGGTTTAAAGAGGTAACGGTGACTTGCTTAATAGGATGGAAGGTGCTTAAAGTTTTCGTTTCATCATCATCATCATCAGCCCGTATTCGTCCACTGCTGGGCACAGGCCTCTCCTATAATACCCCACTCAGCCCAATCCTCGGTCTTACGTTTCCAACCGCCACCAGCCGTGTTTCGTATATCTTCACTCCATCTAGTGTCTGGGCGTCCTACACTACGTTTACCGATTCGCGGTCTCCACTCCAGAAAGCAGAACCCATCTACCCCAACGCTTCTGTAGTGTTTTCGTATGAAGCGTTTTTGAGGAGAGTCCAAAATTGTGACTTTAAAATCGTGATATCACGGGAAGTTTTTAAGATAACAAAGTAATTCTTTCACCTATGTTCCAGTTATGGAGTCATCATTGATGGCACATTAAATCAAAAATGAGTCGTCATGCCCATTTTCAATTTCACCACACTAGTGTTTACGTAGGTATAACGTATTCTTACATTTTTTACTTGTAAATATATCCTGAAATTCTATAAATTATAAGATATATTGATTTAGAGTATAGTTAAATTCGTAAAATGTACGAACCGGTCTTCATCCAATGGAAAGTGAGCCATAAATACACGTTTTTTGTCTTCCACCCGACTTGTTTTCAGTCCACATATCTCGCACTTTACAATTGGCATCTTTTTATGCAAAACTGCACAAGTTTACCATAGGTTTGCAGATTATTACGCGAAAACTACGCAAATTGCCACTAAACAGCTTAAATTTTAATTTTCAAATACGCAAATCCGTATATGAAAAAACAACGAAGAAAATTTGAACTCTAACCCACAGAGTAACTTCAACATCAATTAATGGCGCGTAAACCACAGAGTAAGTAATCACTACATTTTGTTAAACTGACATTGTGACAATGTGACTTTGACGGATTACAAACTTGCAAATATGGCGGCTGACAACCGCCATATTTGCAATATAATACGGCTAAAACAAGAGAGTAAGAGATGTCATAGCAACCATTTGAATGTACAATACTTCCCTACTTTGACGGATTCGGTACGCCATTAAATTGAACGCTCGTTTCATATTTCTAAGCCATAATTTTTTTTTGTAATAGAGTTGCGACAGACTGAAACGTGGTGCGAGCGAGTAGCAGGTAGCGGTGGGCGATTCGATTATGAGATATACTAATGATCTCGTTCGATTCTGAGAATGTCTCGAAATATTTCGATTATAACAGTTAGTAGTTACTAATTAGTAGTCAGTCCTGCAAGCCTGGTCGCGAGTCGCGCGCGACTTGATTCACTCATATAATGATATTAGTACCTGGTTGACCGAGCTTTGCTCGGTTTAAATGCGCTTATAAAGGGCTCTAAGTAAAAGATTTTCTCAAAACAATAAACAAAAGATCCGAGTGTAATCATCATTAGGATTCGAACCGGGGCATGTTGGCTCCGAGGGCGAGCGTATTTCGTCTGAGCCATTTAGACTTAAAGAACAGTGGCGAAATAAGTTATCGTATTCTAATGACATTGTAGGAGTTTTTTCATTGTCTAAAAACGCGCATAAAATGATGTTTTTAAAAATAAAACCTAGTTGGATCGATTTATCGTCCCCGAAACCCCCTGTAGGTATACATAATTTCATGAAAATCGTTCGAGCCGTTTCCGAGATTCAGATCCTATATTTATATACCTATAAGGATTGGTCGTTTAAAGATATAAGATTCACTCATATATTGATAAACTCTTTGGGATTTTCAATCCTTATTTCTTCTAAAACAACTAAGCTCTGGTCTTCTTGCCACCCAGTTTCTGATGCAAAGTTTATTATTTTTTATTATTTTATTATTTACACACTCAATAAGCTCATCCAGAGCTATTTGTGCAGAATTTTTTAGTAAACGGCGCAAATATAGCCGTAGTCGTCGTCGACGCTCCATCGCTCGCTTGGACTGTCCTGTCTATCCTATAATTGAACGATACTGTCCTTCCAAACTGTTCTGCCCTACTGTTCTGCCTCACTTTTCTGCCCCCCGTGAAATAGGCTTCACACTCACAAAATCAAATCAAATCATATATTTCCTTGTGGGCCAAGGTTATACAGATTTTAATTAGGGTTAGTAACGTTCTCCAGGTCCTGCTATCTTAGCATACAAGTCATCATTCATAATTAATCGTTCTGTTACAATTACTAGGTGCATCATAGTTACATTGTTAAAAGTATATAATTTTTTTTATTAAGGAATAAATTACAATGTGAATGCATTAACAAATAAATATACATTCGTATACAAACAGATATCAAATTAGGTGGGTAATTTTATGAATGTCAAAGCAATATAATTAATTAATATAAAAAAATATAACATACTAAAAAAATGTCATCCTGAGTTCAATGAAACTTACATGTCATTGTCAATAAAAAACACATTGGTGTCAAAAAGGAGAAAAAAAAACATAATTATCAAACACTTTTGTCATTGAGAAACTTTTCAAAGGAATAATATGCCTTTGCGAGGAGCAAGTCATTAAGCCTATTTTTAAAACTGACAAAGTCATTCCAGTCTCGAATAGACAATGGTAATTTGTTGTAAATTAGTGGTGCCTTACAAAACACACTATTGGACATCAGAGTAGTTTGAACACGAGATGGATATTTAATGTTTTTTGCGCGTCTTCCCCCGGGGTCACACATTTCAAAACGACTCGGATTTTTCTTTACATATAGAGCAACTTCACTAATATAAAAACACGGTAAGGTTAAGATTTGCAACTTTTGAAAATATTTTTTGCATGATTGCCTACGCTTTAAGCTGCACACACACACACAATGTTACACGGATTGATAAATGCACGCAGTGCTCGTATTTTTTGCCTACGCTTTAAGCTGCACACACACACACCCTCACACACAATGTTACACGGATTGATAAATGCACGCAGTGCTCGTATTTTTTGGTGTTTCTATATGGTTTGTTGTTTTTATTTTATTTTCACTCATATTACTTATCGTTAAAATCTATTTTTTGAAAACTACACAGTAATCTTGTATCAGCATGTTCACATAATGTAAATCCGTTATTGGCCGTAAAATAGTTTGTAAGTTAATGAATATTATAACAGAAGCATACAATAGTGAAGTTCCGGCGAACGTCAATAGATGGCGCCACAGTAGAATTAAAACACGCTAACGGTTGTTAACCTGCGATCGACATACATCCAGTGTGTCGTCCATTGCGGCATCCATTCGTAGACTACTCTAACGAATATAGCGGACAGCTGCCTGGCCCTATACCACGTTTACAGAGTAATAGTAGGATCCTCTAACGCATATAGCGGACAGCTGCCTGGCCCTATACAACGTTTACAGAGTACCTACAACAAGTCACAGTATCGGACAGCTGCCTGGCCATACTACGACATCTCTTCCCTCATCTCTGTGTTGTGTCCAATTTTATTTTTTTCTTGGATACTATTAAAGTACTACACCGTGTGAATTCTCTCTATTATTCTTCATCATCACACCCACTACAATATCTGTTTTTTAAGGGCTGTGGATTTTGTATAAATAAATAAATAAATATAAATAGCCCGTATGCATCTCTTCTGTGCTTTAAACGCCACTAATTTATCTGTGGAGTTGCTCCAGAAGATTACCCCGTACCTTAAAATTGACGCAACGTGACCATGGTATACCGTAAGCATAGTTTCCATGCTGGCAACTTTTTTTAACTTAAAAAGAGCGAACGAGAATTGATTTATGAGTTTTGATATCACATGTAGGTATGTGATATTTCCAACTCATTTTTCTATCGATGTGTAATCCTAAAAAATTTGTTGTTTCAACTTGCGTAAGTTTTTGTTGCTCGTAGTAAATGTCAGTTTTCTGCTTAAAGTTCATTATATGTGTTTTTTTTTAGATTTAGTTCAAGGTCAATATTTTCTAGATATTTAATAATAGATGTTAATGTAAATTGAATATCAAGTATCAGTTTATCAATATCATGTTTATTTCCTACAAATGAAATTGTACTGTCGTGTCGTCAGCAAATAGGGTCATCGTGTGGTTCACTGTTGTAGGGAAATCGTTTAATTATGTAGCCCACAAAAAGGAATGGTCCTAGGATACTGCCTTGAGGAATACCTTTATTAATCTTTCCGATTTCTGATGAGTAAGTCCTTTCAGTCTTTGTCTTCTTAGAATATAAAATAAAGTTCGTGGATAGCTAAATCAGATTTTCAGATTATTGTATTTACTGAATTTTTCTCTGTTTTTTCTCAATATGTTTGTAAGATTATGGACACTAAACGAGTTTTTGTCTTTAGTGTGTAATATGTGTATAGTTTTTGAAATTTTGGGGGTTGAAGTTAAGGTTGTGCTCTAAAAAATTGCTAGAAATGGATTATTGCCATAAACAGTATTTTCGTATCTGTTAGACTTTAGCTCTATCTATAGATGAAGCAAAGGTGATTCTGCCAGAAGTTATAGGCCCTATAATGACAACATTGAACGGTAGATATGTGTATATAAAAGTAGAATCTTGCCGGTGTAAGGCATATGTGATTAAACATGGAAGAAATGGATTATTGCCATATCAATTTTTTGAGATGAAATTATGAAACTTGTGATGATTGAGCAAAAAGGCTAGAATTCACCAAGAAACTTTGGAGATACGAGACATCACGTCATAAACGATATACTTAACAGCAAGAGCGGATCCAGCTTTGACCCCATGTGGTGGTCACATAGTCAGGCCAAATAAGAAGACCGTAGGATAAGTGCATGCTTGTGTTTTAATTAATGGTCTACCTAGGTTCTGGAACCAGCCTAAGAGTGGTCATGACCCCCTATTGACCCTATCTGGATCAGTCCTTGTATTGCAGACAGTATTTTCGAATCCTGTCCGACTTTAGCTCTATATTATACTTCATGAAGCAAACGACTTATATAGATATAGCTAGATATGTTTTGTAAATCAAAGTTACTTGTATCACAAACTATGTATTACTTAAATATTTAATCCTACTGAATATGTGGTAAAGTATAAGTAAACTTTTTGGGCCGTGGCCTCATTAAAGTTTCCTGGTATTACATAAAAAGGGTATCTAATTTATTCGGTAGTAATGTACAAGGTGAGTATTATAACTAAAACATCAAATGAAACATCATTTATTATAGTAAATATTTTAATAATCATCTGAAGAATTTTTTGATGCGTTATATTCAACATAATTCAGCAATAAAGTTTAAAAACAGAGATGGTGTATTAGTTTAAACCAGCCATGCTGTTTTTATCATTGAGAACAACTATTAATAAGAGACCAAACAGACAATTGTAAAAATGAATTAATCATAAAATACTCTCCATACAAAAATATAATCCGGAGTCGATAAAACATTTAGATTTTTTGTACATACCACATGTTTTATTTTCCTAATTGTAGACATAATACAATCTTAGCTAATTCAGTCAATTTTTCAATACTAAACTGCATAATACCTAACTGGGATATTGTACTGATACTGCTGATTCGTCGTGCTTTTAGAACTTCACCGCAGCCCGGAGGGAGATTTAAGGACTCAACAAAATCTGTCATTGTGAAGTCAGTTGGAACATTTCGAATAACTCCCATGCCTGTTATGTTATATGCGAGAATAATTGCAGAGAATTTATGTGTTGTCAGAATAGGGAGGGGGACAAAATCGTTTGCTGCATTGGCGGTGGCGAGTTGAACAGAAATCTTGTTTCGACCTACATATTTAATTCCACCTGGACTTATGTTTTGGATTTTGTTTACGCTTAAAAATTGGCCAAATTTAATCGGCTTTATCGTCATGCTATTAGGAGGTGGTTCTGAGTCGATTCGGGAGACGTGGATTACGAATGGTCCCTTATCTGTTGATGAATATTGAAATCCACCGATCACAGTTGCTGGATCGACATATAACGTCTCAGATGTCGTGATTTGTTGAGTGGCGGTTGTTTTTTTGGGTGGATTGGGGTTTAATTCATTTTCGATACGCCTTTTGGTCGTAAAGACGAGGTTTATCAATGGGATATCGGGGGGAACTTCGGGATCGGGCGGTTTTGGTTCCATATTGTTAAATATATGTATTTAGCCTAACTACAACACAAAACCAACAAAGCTTACCACCACCTGGACAGTTTTTACACACAACGAGTTCTAGAATCAACAAACTTACAACACTAATACACACAAAAAACGAAAAATTTCGAGATTCCGTTTAGCACACTTTCAATGGCGGGAGCAGACGATTAAACCAATGTCTACACTACTAATCTAGTATTCTACTAAAGTCATGGAACAACTGTCGTCCAATTCATAAAACAAGATTAGTAGTACTAAGTAGTAACATCATTCGATTTTGAAAACATATTAGTTACTAATTCCAAAATCGATTATCAAGATTAGTTATCCCAAATAAGTCGATTATGCCGATCATTCATAATCGCCCACCGCTAGCTGTGAGGTGTAAGGTGTTCAAAGTGTTTCCACTTTAATAATAATTTCCTTTCCCCATGCTTCAATTAAAATTACCCCTGTTTTACCTTTGAAAATTACTCGACTCGACTCGACTGCGTCCTCTAGGGGATCGTATGGGCGTGTTCACACCTGACAGTATTTTTTGTCGTGGGTAGGCTTCAAGAAATGACAAACATGGAGTATTTTTTGTATTGCATCTCTGTTATCTCTTTTTTTTTTGTTTTTCTTATTACGTGTTTATCTTTTTGTTATTTTAATGTGTATTATAGCCGTTTGTGCGTGTTGGCAACGCTGTTAGCACATGTCGGCAATTCTAAATTTTTTTATAAAAAAAATCGATAGATACAGACCATCAAACTTTAGAGTAGGGAGTATCGTGGCGTCTACATAAAAATAGAATGTGATCGTGATATGATTCGAAACTTTTAACCTCTGTATCTTCGTCATTATTGTAGTTTTTTTTAATAAAGAGTGACGAGACGAGCAGGACATGTGCCTGATGGTAAGCAACATGCCTGCCACACAACAGCACAGTGACATGCAGCTATTGGAACATGAAGAGTCCAAATCATTACCTAGCACTGCACTGCGCTCGTCACCCAGAGATCTAAGATGTTACATCACGAAGCCCTGTAATTTCTCTGGAAACATTGTCCTTCAAACCGGAACACAGTAATGTTTGGACACTACTGCTTGGCGGTAGACTGGTAAAGGTGTGTACTTCCCCAGGCGGACTCAGCCAAGAGTCCTACTACTACAATACTACAACTATTTGTGACACAAACAATAAATACATATAAACAATTAAATAAAATTGAAGTGTCTGTTTGTAATATTAAAGTAACCGCTTTGTACATGCATATGAACGTATAGTCGGTTTAAATCCTATACAAATTTTGTTGTCTTTTAGTTGTGGCTAATATCTACTAAACAGCTGACTGACATTATGACGGGGTTTTCACTACTAGATAGCGCATGTTTTAATGCACAGAGAACGGGCTACTTACATTTTTTATTCGCCAATCGTCATGCCTATTGGCAGGCGGGCGTTCTCATCTCTAGTCTATCAGACTCTGACGTACTAGGCGACTGAAAATCTAATGGGCTAAATTGTTTTATTATTAAGTAGCTTGTGACATGTTAAAGGGATAGGGTCAGACAGGAAACAAATGTAGAATGGTCACATGATTTAATTGGTTCCCTGTATAAAATCAGAAGTGGTCTATCAAATCAAACACCGTGAGCGTATTTAACTTTTTATATTTTCAAGCACAAATCCACAAAATCACTGTACTAACAAAAGGGCCGCGTTCTAAGTTTTATAACCAATTATTAACAAACCCCCTTTTCTGCCTTCCCCCCAAAATCTGAATCTGACATGCTGGTGTTGCCATTTTTATCAGTTTTGTATTGCCAGTCTCTCCTTTCATTTTTGTCCCAAAATAACATTATATGCTTAATAACATTATAAGATAAAGAGCCACTGTTCAATACCAGCATGTGGATACATATTGTTTACCTAAATCTAACATTCGGCCTTTCCTGACACTAAGTTTGTCCTCAAACTTTACTCGTATGTAGACAATGAGGATCAGTCATGTTTTTTACTAAGTATGTAGATTGATAACAGAAAGAAAACTATAGCACACTGTGAAAAAAATATCTGAATCCGACAAGAAATTACGAAGATACACTGATTTGACTGTAGCAGTTCAAAAAACGCCCGCGAGTATAAGCCCCGGCCGTGTGACGTCATTCGACACGTTCCTGCCGCGCGCACTCACTTTACTTTAGGTTACTCCGTATACTACACGTGATTCCGTGCAGTTTTGACCTGTGATTTATCCGCTTAATAGCGTAAAAAATGTCCTATAAATATTGTATCGTGCCACAGTGCAAGAGCACAACTAGTAATACGCCAAACAAACTATTTTTTCGTGTTCCGATGGACTAAAAAACTAGAAAAAAGTGGTGTAGTATTATGAAGAGAGATCATCTTCTATCAAGCAAGAGTACTCATTACTGTTACGAAGATCATTTCGACGTAAGTATTATATATTATTGACTATTACTTAACTATACAATGTGTAATTTAATATTTGCATCGATAGAAGTAGGTAGGTGTAGGCATATAGGTTGGTACCTCTTATCATTACTGCTAGTTTTAATTCAATAACAGTGATAGATTCCTTATAAGTTATAAGCCACGTCGGCTCAAAATATAAAAAAAGATGTCTTGTGGGTTAATAAACACATACGTATATGTGTTTCATAGTCCAGGAGACAACCGTATTTTAACCAGCGATAACGAATACCTAAGATTAACTTACCATTTAATATTTTACACATACTCTGTTTTCAAATCAAAACTACTCATACAATCAAAATTTTGCTAAAAATATTCTATTAAAATATATAAAAAAAAAAAATAAAGTAGCTGATATAGATATCAACATACATTTTTATACGGTTGTTACAGGTGGAAAATGACATGGAAAATTATATAAGATACCGATTGATGGGTGGACAAATTAGGCTAAAAAAGGAATTCTGCCGCACAACTTTAACTGTCAAAGAAAGGAAAATACTGTTGTAGAACGGCTTGGATATAAAAAGCGACAGCAGATTGAGAAAGAGTTATTATTTTGAAAGAGTACTTAATCCAGAAGTTGGTCATGAAAGTTGGTTGGTAACACAATAAGAGTTTGTGGCATGTGAATATATTGATATAACTGCAAATGACGCAGAGGTTATAGACCCTATTGCAGATAATAATATGACAACTGTACATCCTAATTATAAATCTACTGCGATAGATAATATTAAGCGAAGCTGCAAGTTAATATTAAGCCAAAAGTTCGTAGCAAAGGTACCAAAACTGATGCCACTCATTTCCCAAAAATAAAAACGGTGAAAATAAACAAACATCGTCGGGACAATAGTAGACATTTATTGATGAAAAGGTGAAGTTTTTATTTCCGTTGAATATCCCGTTAGCCGTTAGAAACTTATTTTCCCGTTTTCAACGTACCCAAATCCGCTAGATATGACGGGAAATCCGTCAAGTTGGCAACACTGTATCGGGCGAATGCGATTGCGCGCGCTGCGCGCGGGCGGATTGTGTCGAGTAACGTCATCGGTATATAGGTAGGCAGACGACGTGTTTTTAAATCGGTCCCAGATTAAATAATTTTGGCATTTTTGAACGGATTTCAAAAATTCAAAAAGTATCGTACTCTGTAAATCATGACGCATACGAAATACTAATTATAATTGGATTATCCTGTAATGTGACTGATCCTCATTTTGTAGATGCATTAATAGGTAATTTATTTTTAAATATACAATTTCAGTTTAATCAACGTTAGTCTTATTTATAAAACAAAAAATTGAAAATACCCATGGATCTATCAACATGGCACCAAGTATTTTCAATTTCTAAGCAACACATGAGTACACTTCAGTTCCATCTCATTCACAAAGAATTGAAAATACCCATGGATCTATCAACATGGCACCTAATATTTTCAATTCCTAGGTCACACTTTCATACACTTCAGTTCTATCTTACCCATAAAAGAATTGAAAATACCCATGTATCTATCAACATGGCACCTAATATTTTCAATTCCTAGGCCACACTTTCGTACACTTCAGTTCTATCTTACCCATAAAAGAATTGAAAATATCCATGGATCTATCAACATGGCACCTAATATTTTCAATTCCTAGTTTATCTATTAAAATCACGTCATGGCACAACATATCCTCTAGTAACAAAAACCATAACAATCAAATTCTTATCTTTAAAGATCACACTAGAAAGCAATAACTATTTCTGTTTGCAATCTTCCAGATCTCAAACGAATATGCATAATATTATACATAAATTATATTTTCTTCTTACTTTACGAAATTACATCATTATTATTTTTCACTTGCTTTAGTTCTACTTCTTATTTTGTAAGCTTAACTACTGGAAAATTGCATCAAACAACAAGTTCTGAGTCATAATTCATCCAATTAACTGACTTGGCTGTGTAAAGCCATTTTTAACACCCCCGACCAAAAAAAGGGGTGTTATAAGTTTGACGTCGATGTCTGTCTGTCTGTCGGTCTGTCTGTCTGTGTGTGTGTCTGTCTGTGGCACCGTAGAGCTCAAACGGATGGACCGATTTCAATGCGGTTTTTTTTATTCGAATGTTGATATCCGTGCGGATGTTCTTAGCTATGTTTGGTTAATATCGATTCAAGATGGCCGCCTCCACAAAATGGCGGACAAAATATTTCTTCACAACTTATCTCAATATGGGTATCAAATGAAAGGGCTTGACTAGTAGAATACAATACATAATAATAAATTTCAAATCCAAGATGGCCGCCACCACAAAATGGCGAATTACATTATTTTTTTCACTACTACCACAATATGGGTATCAAATGAAAGGGCTTGACTAGCAGAATGTTGTACAGATTACAAATCCGAGATCCGAGGTAGTCGGGGGGTTAATCAAAATTTTTAATTTTGTTCTTGTTAGAATGTTATATTCAGATTCGCTATTACTACTATGACAGTATAATTGCCACATTTGTCATTATTGGAGATGGATATCCGAGGTCTGATGCGATTGGCAGACCATATAAATTAGAGTAACCTCTCTGCATAATACTAGCTCCAGGGATAGTAGACACTTCAGACCTGCTATTTCTAGAATTTTAGTAATTCGGAATGGACCAGTGTATTTCACAAGTAACTTATTACTTTAACCTTCATTATTTGGAGTAGGTTTCAAAATGATTACTAAATCTGTTTATTTTGTAAATTGTAGCTTTTGGCTTCTTTTCATCACATATACCTTTTGAGCTTGTCGGTCTTTTCGACATGCTTACTTGCATCTCGTTAAATTTCTTCGAAATCTCTGATTTACCAGTGTTTTACCTATTCCTTTATGCGTATCCTTTTGTCCTCATTGAAGTTATCCTAATGCATTATACCAATGCCTCTCTCCCAGTGTGTTTTTATAAGCACTTAGGGCTCCACCGGTCCCTTGGCTCAGGGAGATGCACAACAGCCTTGAGTATATGATTCATTATTTAAGCGAATGGTTACAGAAAAGTTTGTATTCTATTCATGAGACGTCAGCCTATTGGGATAACAGACATACCAAGAATCTGCTCTAAGGCTGGAATCGTAGGTGAAGAAAGATTCCATAATGGTGTTAAGATTTTACAGGATTTGGTAAAATCATTAACCAAAACAAGTTAGTAAAAGTTCCCTTTAGCTCTTTAAAGAAAAGGTCCTAAAGGAACAGTGTCAAGCATGCAGTAGTTTTTCTGGTTCCTAGCTATATGTCCACCCCAAAAAGGAGCTTACGCTTCTTCATTTTAGAAAACCAAGTCAATAATAATTCTTTCACATGTTTTCTCAAGTGACCAATGTGGCTGAGTTTACACAATTTGAAACTACCCATTTAAGTTATTCTTCAACCTTTCGAAATAATTTATTACTTTTAACTACATAATTTTCATTTTAGATTTGGATATTCAGTGTCATTAAAGACTCTCACGGTTTGTTGAGACTCTGTATCCTGTGTAATTGAAGAGTAAGAAACTAGTCTTTTTGGGATACTTCTAGTATAGTCAAGACATGGATCCGCATTGTCCACCAGACTATCGAGGCAAAGGATTTCGACTCAAGGCACTCTACATGGGACATTGTATGTTGTGGTATCAAACCATACTTACCAAATGTGGAATAAGAATAAGAATTTATTTATTGCTATACTGTGTTTACAAAGATCTTATTGTAGTAGCTTAAATGTACAAACAGTGTGCCCAATTACGGACGTGCAATATGTGTCACATAGTGACAAAGTACTAATTTATAACAAGTTTTTAGTTACAATACAAGTAAGAATAATAAAATGTGTAAGTGCTTAAGCTTACCTAAAAAACCTATAACATTTAAAAAATCTAACCTTATTATAACTTACCTACTTATATAATGCTATCAATTGAAAATTAACACTAAAACAAAAATAACAAATAAAAAAAGAAAC
The DNA here is from genome assembly GCA_017562165.1 of Ectropis grisescens. NCBI lineage: Eukaryota > Metazoa > Arthropoda > Insecta > Lepidoptera > Geometridae > Ectropis > Ectropis grisescens. Next base: position 5,511,703 of record CM029767.1, read on the forward strand.
ATGAAATAGCAATAATATTTTAAAATAATAAATATTCGTCGTTTTCATGGTTAAAATATTCTTTTAAGTTATAAAATCCTTTCACTAATAACCAGTTTTTTAATTCCCTCTTAAATCGAGAATTGTCCAAATTCTTGATGTTTGAAGGTAAATATTTTGTTGTATTAAATATTTTGATAGCGGTAAAATATGAGTTCTTATAATATAAAGAATTGTTTGCTTGAGGAACAGAAATATTATTTTGTATTTAGCACGTGTTATATCAGCTCTACATGAGGAGTTAAAGTAGTCACTCCGATTTAGTTTGACTTTGAAAATATTACGGAGGGTATCTGTCCTACTTAAGTTGAATATAGCTCTAATACATTTCTTTTGCAATACAAATGTTGTTTCTACATTAGTGGAATTACCCCAAAAAATAATTCCATAGTTTAAAAGAGGATAAATGTACCCATAATATGCGTTGATAGCTATTTTCTTAGAGGACACATTTGTTAATATGTATAGCGAATGTATGTATTTATTTATTTTAGATACATGTGCCTTCCAATTCAAATTTGCATCTATTGTCACACCAAGAAATTTTGCTTCGTTAACCATGTCCACATTGATACCGTTATGAATTATATTTAAGTTCATTTCTTTTCGTTTATTATTTCTGAATTCTATTAACTTTGTTTTTTGTATATTCACAAAAGGTTGATCTGTTCTAATAGACTGACAATTTTTTGTAACACATTATTTATCTCATTTTCAAATTCATCATGACTCATATTTTCTTTAGGTATATAAATTGTTGAGTCATCAGCAAACATGATACATAAGTATTTAGTTACGAGTGGTAACTCATTGATGTAAATTAAAAAGAGTAATGGGCCCAGGATACTTCCTTGGGGCACACCACGTACAACATTTTGAAACTGTGAAAACATTTTTTTCAACTGTTTTGGATTTTTTGTTAAATGTTTCAATCAACGTTGCTTGAGACCTATTATGTAAATATGATTCAAACAATTTTAAAGCTACCCCTCTGATTCCAATATGTTCTAGTTTATGAATTAGCAAAGAATGTGTAACGCTATCAAATGCTTTGGACATATCAAGTAATAGTGCTACACCTGTTTTGCTATGATGTATCTGTTTCCACGCCTCACTTTACATTTTAAATATTGCTAATGAAGTATTTTTCCCTTTTTGAAAACCAAACTGGTTACTGTTTATCATATTATTAAAGTTTAAAAATGAAGTTAATCTGTCATAAAATACTCTTTCAAAAATCTTTGAGAAACTAGGAAGAATTGCAATTGGCCTGTAATTATTTACATCGTCTTTACTATCTCTCTTATGTAAAGGCTTTATGATTGCTTTTTTGAGGTCCTCAGGGAAGCAACCAGTTGTAAATGACAAATTAATTATATAGATTAGGGGTTCCGCTATAATATCCATACATTTTTTTATAACTTGTATGGGTATACCATCGTGACCTGTAGACTTCTTGTTTTTAAAACTTCTTACAATCTCAACAATTTCTTTTTTTGTTCACAGGACTAAAGAAGATTGATTTGCTATTTGAATTTGTTAATTGTTGATATTTAGTAGGCTGGCTAGAACTTAAAGCATGATTTTGACACACATTAATAAAAAAATTATTGAATGTTTCGGAAATTGTCAATGGGTTAACTATTTTTTCCCCGTTGACTTTCAGCTTTTGTATAGTTTCAGGTATACTATTTGTGATAAAAATTCTTTATTGCATAACATGGGTACATAATATAGATGTTGGTACAGTAGTCTTAGGTCGCCATATTTAGCCTTACGGCATGCAAATGTTATAAGTAGGTAGTGAACAATTCAACAATGACATTCACAACTTCATATAGTAGTTTTTACAATTTGAAAACAATTGACAATTTATGACACGGAACAGGAACATGTCAAGCAGAACAATCTTAAGTTACAACGTCAAGTCAAATCCACATAAAATTATTTTTACATTACAATACAATACTAATTTAAAAAAAAAATGTCAGGACTAAAAAATAAATAAATAGAAATGCACTTTTGTCCATAGTCTATGTCAAAAATTTGTTATATTATGAAAAGCATTATTAATGTATTAAAATTTATCACTTAAATAGTCCTTTACAGAGTAATATGCCTTTTCTAGAAGAAACACCTTTAATTTGCGTTTAAACAAATGTTTCTCATCTATCTTTATTATTTCCTTTGGCAAGTGGTTATATACCATTGGAGCCATACATAAAACACTATTGCTGAGTAATGTTGTTTTACGATCAGGTACCTTTAGTTTATATCTAAGTCTTTCTGATTTCAAATTAGTAAACAAATGCAAGTTACTTCGAACAAACATTACACACTCATAGATATACAAACACGGTAACGTAAGAATTTGCAATTTTTTTAAGTATTGTTTGCAGCTGGTTCTTTGACGCAGCTTGCAAATGGCCCTGATACATTTCTTCTGTGCTCTGAACACTCTTTCCTTCTTTGTGCATGATGTGTTCTGCTTTATGATGCCCCACGTGGCTTTGGTTTTATTTGTACTGCGGTTAATGTAACGTATATTAGCTATCTTCTTTGACAGCTTAATAACTTTCTTAAATACTTTGCAGTATTTATTGTACTTCATTATACTGTTTTTAGTTTGATTTGTTTGTGTTTCACGATAAATATGTCTTTTAAACTTGCTTGATTTTTTTATTCCTGTAGTTTTCCAGTTTGGTTTTTTATGACGAGTCATTTGTACCTTGCGCAGAGGAATAGTTAGATTGAACACAAGCGAAAAAAACTCTATAAATATCTTATAAGCTTGGTTTGGATCTTTCTGTTCATAAACACTAGAAAAGTTAATCGGTGAGATATATTTTAGAAAAACGTCCATGTATTCATCTATGTACCTACATATTTTCTACAAACCAGAATTTTTCTTGATAACTTAAGCTGGTAGTTATTTCTATCGATTGCGCAGTATGGTCAGAGCCAACAACTAACCCTAGTTCTAATATCTCTATTTTACATTTCTTAACATTAGTCAATATGTTGTCAATACAAGTTTGAGAGTTATTTGTGATTCTCGTAGCGCTAGAAATTGCAGGTCGTAGGTTAAATGAAGTTAATGTCTCAGTAAATATCTTATTACGTTTGTCATTTACTAGTAAGTTAATGTTAAAATCTCCTAAAATGAAGATTTTTTTATAGTTGTTTCTGGCTTTCACGCATATTTTATGAAGTAATGTTTCTAGACATTCTATAAATAGTTTAAAGTTACCGTGTGGTGTCCTATAAAGACAAATAATAATAGAGTTCAATTCAGGAATATTGTATAGTTTTATATTATAGTTTTATCAAAAGCACCGCTTTTACATTGCTGATCACCACAAATCATTATAATGGGTCTTTCGTCATATCTGATTTTTCCAGCTACTTTCGGGATTAATCCAGTAGAAACCTCATCGCAGTTTCTAAAAATAGACCGTGGTATAGCTTTTTGTTTGTTTGTCTTTTTCTGTAGATTTAAGTTATGGTTTATCTGATCATTATTTTTAACAGGAGAAGTTAAAAGACAATCACGATAGCTTTTTGGTTTCGGTTTCTTGTAACTATTCTGCGTATTATACATTTAATTGTGGCTCTTTAGAATAATACAATCTGTTATTGTGCTGCTCTACAATCTGTCACAAATATAAATCTAGCTCCCAGTAAGTGCACTTGTATCCATTCTGTATTCCAACACCACTCTCTTGCCTTTCCTTGTTAAATCGGTAACCATTTTGAATACAAATGATTAAACTTACTAAAACAGCTGACCAACCGGATGTATTGTTGCACTCTGTGCATATTGCATGCAAGGGCGTCCGCCTGGTGAATTACCACACCTTTACCTGTTATTCTACCGCCAAACAGTAATGTGAAAACATTACTGTGTTCCGGTTTGAAGGGCAATGTTTCCAGAGAAATTACAGTGCAGTGCTAGGTAACGATTTGGACTCTTCATGTTCCAATAGCTGCGTGTCACTGTGCTGTTATGTGGCAAGCATGTTGCTTACCATCAGGCACATGTCCTGCTCGTCTCGTCACTTCTTAATTTAAAAAAACATAGTCGTAGGCAAACCATAAAACTGTGCAATAAGTATCATCACTATCATCATCAGCCGCAAGTCGTCTACTGCTGAATATAGGCCTCCGCCCTAGATTTCCACAACGAATGATCTCGTGCAACCTGCAACCAGCAGTTTCCAGCGACCGTTGTGAGGTCATTTATTTATTTAGTTATCATCAATTACCTGTCGCACTTGCAGACACGCCAACACGAGCGACAGTCATAATTACATTACACGTATTCAATTAATTCCTATCTTAATAATAACAACCATACACTATAAATGTTACATTAATTATCCAGCTTGAATGTTCGTCATAACATCAAAAAAAAAACCGTAATCAGTAATATGTCCAAAACATCAAGCAACTCGATCTTCCGCGCAAGCTCGCTTGTCCAAAACGATCAACAACTAATTATACAATAATAACCATCAACCATCATCTCTTCCATCTCTTGGGAGGCTGTCCAACACCGCGTCTTCCGGTTCGTGGTCGCTACTCGAGAACCTTTCTTCCCCATCGGTTGACAGTTCTGCGAGTGATGTGGCCTGCCCATTTCCACTTCAGCTTGCTTACTCTTTAAGCTTTGTCGGCTACTTTTGTTCTTTTGCAAATTTCCCCATATGGATTCTGTCGCGCAAAGAGACTCCGAGCATATCTCTCCATTGCTCGCTGTGCAATCTTAAGCTTTATTATGAGGCCCACAGTTAAGGACCACGTCTCAGTTTCATAAGCCATCACTGGTAGCAAGCTCTGATTAAAGACTTTGGTCTATGAGCATTGGGGTATTTTGGACTTAAAGATGTGTCGAAGTTTCCCGAACGCTGCCTATCCGAATTGGATTCTTCGCTGAACCTCTTTGTTAAATCTTTGTTTGGATCTACATAATTGGATCTTTTGACCCAGGTAGACATATTCGTCAATAACATCGAGTGCGCTATTCCCAACAATAACCGGCGCAGGTGATACATGACCTCCGTCTTGTCTATATTCATCCTCAGACCTACCTCTTGGGATACTCTACTGAAGTCCTTGAAAATAGCACCAAGGTCCACCAGCGACTCCGCCACAATGACTGTCGTCGGCAAAACGAAGGTGAGCGATGCATTCGCCGTCGATATTGATCGCAGTCCAGTAGCTTGAAAACATATAACATCTCCCTGTCTCACGCCTTTCTGTAGCCAGATATCTTTGTTTCTTTGTACGCTGGTCATATAATCGGACAGACATTGTGGCTTTGCTGTAAATACACTTCAATACTTCGATATAGCGATAATTGATGCGGCATCGCTGGAGAGTTTGAAGCACTGCCCAGGTCTCGATGGAATCGAAGGCTTTCTCATAGTCCACACACGCTATACATATTGGCCGATTATACTCCTCGGTTTTCTGTATAATCTACCGAAGCGTATGGATGTGATCTATCGTGCTGTCACATTTTTGGAAACCAGCTTGTTCGGGTGGCTGGGAGTCGTCCACCCCGCGTGTGAGACGATTTTGATTATCTTAGAAAACAACTATAAACGTGTCTGAGAAGTGAAATTGGTATGTAATTCATCAACAAGGTGATGTCACCTTTTCTGAAGCAGAACACTACCACTATTCTACTCCACGCTACTGGCGTATTACTGGCGCCAGGTGCCTTGTTGTTTTTAAGTTCTTTGAGGGCCAGCCTAGTCTCATACAGGCTGACTTCCGGGATATCTACGGTAAGCTATCGGGTCAGGTCAGGACAGGTTGTCCTTGCTTAGAACAAACAAACAAACAAAACCTTATTTATCAAAAATACGCTTGAGTAGAAAAGATTGCCGATGAGTCCCAAACTAAGCCTAAGCTTGTGTCTTGGAACTCTCCAGATAGAGGTGTATAACTATTCATAGAACTTCTCAAGCTCTTCCAAAATCTCGGGCTTCGACGGAACTACGTTACCACTATTAGCCTTCAGTTTGGTCAGTTGACTTTGCCCAAGAGGCAGATTGTTTGCGATCATTTTCGAGCCTTGTTCCGCTTGATCGCTTCGTCAATACTCGTAGTACCTATGTAGAAGCAGCGTATGTCGCGTCACAAGTCTCTCTATTGTGATGATCTATCTATTGAGCCATGGTCATGTCGACTGAAGATTCCAACCGCAAATTTACCTCGCCTAACCGTCATGAGATTTAGAGTATGATTGGAGAGGTTTTGGGTTCCATTTTGGCGTCGGCTCTTATAGAATTTTCTTCCAACTGCATGAACAGTTTGCACTAGCCTGTCCATTCGGAGTGATTTTAAGTTCGAGTATAAAAGTATCGAGATTTCACATTTGAGCATAATTTGGTCAGAGCGTGGGACTTCATTAGACGTAATCTTTCAAACTTAATCTTTAGATTCAGAGTGCCTCTTACCATACCTACGGTGATCGCTGCCGGTCTACTATAAGTACATATCGCTTAGTACGATAATATCGGCAGGCCTCTTTCACTCCATGTACTTGCGCGCGATAAGTACCTACCGGCCGCCGGGCAGTCGACTGCTTATTTCTTAGTGGGTTGCCGACAGCCGCGCGGAGCGTTCGTACGCGAGGAAATATTTTGTGTTACCGGACTTGTAGCCCGACGTTCGTCGTTTGTTTTGTTACTTACTAATTTAACATGGAAACTAATAATAAAAATAGTGGTACACTATGTGCAGTTGAAGGATGTAAATCCAGCAGGAGAAGAGAGCAGTCTTAATCAGGATAGTCTTGAAAACTTTTTTGGCACCGTGAGACAGCAGGGGGGAAACTGCCGCGATCCTACGGCAATTCAGTTTCAGAGAGCTTTTTCAAAACTTTCTGTCAAATATGTTGAAGAACTCCCCAAACACAAACTGTGAAGAAGACGTTTGCGAACTACTCCAAAAACAAAATGATTTTTTTGATAGGTCTACACCCAGAGAACCTACCCGCCGTCGTACTGCACCTTCAGCAGTCGCTTTAAATGGTGAAACAGACTATCGTTTCGACTTGCCTACTGAAAATGCTTTAGTATACATATCCGGATACTTTATAAATGCAGTATGAAGCATACCTGCCCAGAGTTCACCTCAGAATTAAATAATATTCCTAATGTCGATGAATCCAGAATGTTCATTCATTTTAAAGCTTTCAACAAAACATCGTATTTTTATGGAAGTTTAAAAGTACCTTCAGATTCCTTTTACTATTATGTAAAAAATCTAGAAATCACATTTGTTAAAAATTTTGAAATTAACATGAGACAAAAACCCGGTCGCAAGCTCCTTGATCTTTAAAAAATATTCCTTTTAACACAAGAATACCTACTTAAATTATTTATACGATTCAGAATATTTTCCACAATTAAGTCCGAGAGGCGGGGCGGAAGATCTGTCCACCGTGTGATAGTAATGACGACCCTGGCGCGAATACGGACTTGAGATGCCCTGTGTGCGGGAAAATTTACAAGAGACGAGCCTGGTACCAAAAGCATTTAAAGACACATGATGGTGTTGAAGCACGACAGCCGTCGGTCAGTACTTCGACAAACACTATGGATAGAGTTGACCCTCATATATCCCAAGGTGAACCATCGAGTGAAAACTACCAGGAGTCCATTGTCATCAGGACACGTCTTGGCATTCCCAGTTTAAAAACTCTACCTGGAAAGTTCATGACGAAAACTTGGCGATCTTATTAGAACATCCTGGGCCAAAACAAGACCTAAACAGCCAAGTAGAAACTTTCCAGGACACCATATATACATACTTCTCGGAACATTACCCACCATCAACTTGTTATGCTCAAAATAGCAAGGAAAATATGTTCAAAATGAAATTGCGGAGGAAGAAAAGAGAGTTAATAAAACGTCTTCGTGTAGCTAAAACCATGGGCGATAACCATCTAAGTCACCAACTGTCCAGGGCTCTAAGATCAATCCTTAAATTAATACAAGGAATATCGCTTCAAATTAGTAAAATCGTGATAATTTTAACAGAGCTAAACACGAAGTAGACTTTGATAAAACCCTTTTCAATACTCCAAAAATATTTTCAGGAGCAAAATGGAAAGCTTATCTTGACTAACGCGCAAATTTACGATCACTTTAAAAGCACATACGAAGTGCCTAAACGCGGGAGCTCGTACGTAGAACCAAACATCCAAAGACCTAATGATCCTCTGACAGGCTTTCAAGGCACCCCACCTAGTGAAGAGGAAGTAAACTATCAAATTAAAAAGAAAACTACTAAATCAGCTCCTGGCCCAGATGGCATTCCTTACATAGTGTATAAAAGTGTCCATCAGTTCGTAAACATATCTTGAATATATTCATTAAGATCTGGTCAAGAAAGCAAGTCCCAGTAGCATTTGGAAGAGCAATTTTGTCCTCATCCCTAAAAAGCAGGAAGTAACTCATCCCAAAGACACCAGACCGATAGCCCTAACCAATACAATTTCTAAAATCTTTTTCAGTATTTTGCAAACAAAATGACCACATTTATGACTAGCAATAGGTATTTCAGGCCCAATCACCAGAAAGGGTTCTTGCCTGGTATTTCTGGATGCCTGGAACACAATACATTACTAGCAGAAAGTTTGAAAGATGCCAGAACACATGAGAGGCAAATTACAGTCTGCTGGATAGACCTAGAGAACGCGTTTGGTTCTGTCCAGCATGAACTTATGATATTTGCCCTAAAATGGTATAACTTTCCTGCTGAAATTATTGACATAATTAATTCTTATTATTGCCACTTAAAATTCGTCATAGCAGTAAACAAGGAATACACAAAACCACTTGAATACAATGTAGGACTATTCCAAGGGTGCTGCTTATCACCAATAGCATTTAATATAGTTATAAATATTTTAGTAGACAAATTAATATCCCGTGAAAAGAAATGGGGCTACCGGTTTAAAATCAACAATAAGTACACTGAGTCAATCTTGGCCTTCGCGGACGACCTTGCAATACTTACACGTAATCCCAAACAGTGTCAAGAATTGTTGAACGAAGTCGATGAGTTCTGTACATGGACGGAGGAATGAGGACAAAACCATCTAAATGTCATTGTCTTTGTCTGGGTAGAAGAAATACCAAATATACGTCTTACGATCCGGGACTCTCCATAAGTGGCCAAGGAGTTGCCACAATTGCAGAGGCAGTGCCTTTCAAATTTCTTGGTAGAAAGATAGATCACAAAGGACGTACACCATCATTAGAGGTGGTTGTTGAAAATTTCATGAACAACCTCAATAAGGTAGACCAGCAGCCTATCAGCAATATCAAAAAGCATGGATATATGACAACTACCTCACATCACGTCTCACTTGGCCTTTCCTAGTATATGACATCGGTAAAACTCTCCTGGCAAAGCTAGATGCCAATGTCATAAAGATATTGAAGTCATGGTTCGGATTGGCACATCCGGCTGATCCTCTACTCTTTTAGGGATCACAATAGTTTTGGGCTGAAACTAAAGAAACCGTCTGAACTTTACAAACACCTAAGAGTTACAAAAACGCATGTTTTGGGAAAGTCGCAAGACGAATTAATTACATCTCTCCCAAAAGACAAAACTGCTTCAGACCTGGAATCTAGACTTCAATTCCATAAACAATTTATGGCAGGTGCACAAGTAAATACTGCTGGGTTGGGTGCGAGAAAAAAAAAGAAGACCGAGACATGGTAAAAACCTTTCTACAACAAGACGAAAATGACGGTTACAAAGTGCACGCTATGAATTTAGAAATGCAAAGTGAGTGGTTAACCATAGGTGAGTTCTGTATCCCATTAGCTCTAAAATGGCGCACCTTGATCTATGACTGGTCCCCTGCCTTATTAAAATTTTATCTAAATGCATTCCAAATGACCCTCCTGACCAGAGTAACTTGGTAAGGTGGGGAAAAGCCTCTGAAAAATGTTGCTATACTTGTGGAGAGGCGATATGTACAGCAAGGCACATATTGGTGGGATGCAAGGTGCTCCTTAATGGGGGTCATTACTCACGGCGTCATGACAGAGTACTTGAAATCATACGTGAAGCCATGAGCCTTTCGGTAGCTAGAGCCCAAAAGGGATTGACGACAAACAACAGACAAATTAACTTTGTAAAAGAAGGCTCAACTTCAAACTCCAGGAACAAGCCTTACTCAATCCTGGGTACAGCACCTGATTGGACTATTTTAATGGACACGTATGAAAAGCACTACAAAATCCCAGAGGATGTGGGTGTTTCGTCATCCAGACCGGACATTTTCCTTTTTCTAGAGCTACGAAACGCATAGTCCTTGTAGAACTTACCGTACCGTGGGAAACTAATATACCTAAAGACCACGCGATGAAACAAAATAAGTATTACGACCTCCTAAACGAATTAACAAAAACGGCTATGTAGTTAGTTTATACGCTGTAGAAGTGGGAGCGAGAGGTATACCAGCAAAATCTCTATAACCTACTGAAAGACCTTGGCTTATCCAGAAGTGCTGTAAGTTCTATACTAGAACGTGTATCTAAAGCTGCACTAGTAGGCTCATATCAGATTTGGCTGGGCAGGGAGAGAAAAACGAGTGGTGAAGGTGAGTGTTGATGTACGTCAGAAAGGGGCCCCTTAAACCTACGCCCGAGTCACAAGTCTCGGGAACTACTCGTGTTTTTCTCTCTCTGCCACACGATGGACCCGGCACCCGCACGGTGAATCCATGGAATGCTAAGAAGATCGTCTCTAATAACCGAGAATTTCGCCAAGGCAAAAAATTTATTAAACATTACATCAAAATAAAACATTTGTAAGTTATGTATAATTTCTTGATAATTAAAAAATAAAACATGTTAAAACAGAAGAAATTCTTTTTCTTTCAATTATAAAGTTTACTGCAAATACCTACTGACATATATATCGAAAGAGGCAGCCCTGACAATCTACTTTGAACAAGTGGCGGCGCGCACCTACAGAGCAAAGTCAACTTTATGTTCGTAAGCTTTGGTTCATTTTGGCTTGCAACGTCTAGCTACTAGTAGGTTATTACTGTACTGGATCCGCGCCTGATTGCATGGTGCTGAGAATCCATTTACGGGTTCAATCTTTTGTTTTCCAAGTTTTAATTCATGTTATTTACCCACTGGCTAAATCACATGACGTATTATTTACGGCTATTAAGCATATTTATCTAATTGGTCATATTCGCGGCATAGAATGAATGGTCTTAGTCGACACAGAAACGTTATTCTCCGGTCTTATTCCTAACTCTGACAAAGTTTGTGAAACCAATCTCTATTTTTGTTTATCTGATTTAAATTATTTGTTGTTGTTCTTGTGTTATTTTTGAATTAGGGTGAAGGACCCAGTAATGGACACTTTTAGGACAGTGTTCATAATAAAAAGCAATAAAAAAAAAGTACAAAACTCAGATCAACAATAATGACTGAAAATGACAATCAGTATTCTCAAGAATCAACACAACGATATACAATTGAAGTATCTGTAACGAATTATAAGAACTTTGATAAAATATAGAAAAATCTAAAATCACCAGTTATGGACACCTAGGATCCAGTTGTCCATATCCAGTGTTCGACGTTACCCAGTTATGGACACCCAGTCATCGACAGTGAACAACATAAACATAATAATGGCAGATATAAATACTATTTAGGATATAAATAAACTAAATACAGTTTAATTGAAATTAATTTTTTTATTGAAGGCAAAAAGTATCAAAAACAAAACTTTTACTCAAAACCAGTAGTACTCGTAGAAATAACTATTATCGATACTAATAATCATCATCATCATCATCAGCCGCAAGACGCTCACTGCTGAACATAGACCTCCCCCCCTAGATTTCCACAACGTACGGTCCTGCGCATCCTGCAACCAGCGGTTTCCAGCGACCGATGCGAGGTCATCTGTCCATCTAGTGGGAAGTCGTCCAACACTGTGCCTTCCGATTCGTGGTTGCCACTCGAGAACCTTTCTGCGCCATCGGTTATCAGTTCTGCCAGCGATGTGGCCTGCCCATCGCCATTTCAGCTTGCTTACTCTTTGAGCTATGTCGGCCACTTTTGTTCTTTTGCGAATATCCTCAGTACGGATTCTGTCGCGCAAAGAGACTTCGAGCATAGCTCTCTCCATAGCTCGCTGTGCGACTTTGAGCTTCGTTATGAGGCCCACAGTTAAGGACCACGTCTTCATTCTATAAGCCATCACGTGCAACACGCACTGACTAAAGACTTTCGTCTTTAGGCATTGGGGTATTTTGGACTCAACGATATGCCAAAGTTTCCCGAACGCTGCCCATCCGAGTTGGATTGTTCGCTGGACCTCTTTGTCGAAGTTGGATCTACCTAATTGGATCTTTTGACCCAGGTAGACGTATTCGTCAACAACTTCGAGTGTGGTATTCCCAACAATAACCGGTACAGGTGAGACATGAACATTTGACATGACCTTCGTCTTGTCTATAGTCATTCTCAGAGTTACCTGTTGGGATACTCTACTGAGGTTTCTGAGCATAGCACCGACTCCTCCAGCGTCTCCGCCACAATGACTATGTCGTCGGCAAACCGAAGGTGAGTGATGCATTCGCCGTTCATATTGATGCCATATCCGTTCCAGTCCCGTAGGTTGAAAACATCTTCCAGCGTGGCAGTGAACAGTTTTGGAGATATAACATCTCCCTGTCTCACGCCTTTCTGTAGCTGGATATGTTTTGTTCACTGGTCCTGTAATCGGACAGACATTGTGGCTTTGCTATAAATACACTTCAACAGTTCGATATAGCGATAGTTGATGCGGCATCGCTGGAGAGACTGAAGCACTGCCCAGGTCTCGATGGAATCGAAGGCTTTCGCATAGTCCACATACGCTATACATAGTAGCCGATTATACCCTCGGTTTTCTGTATAATCTTCTGAAGCGTATGGATGTGGTCTATGGTACTATAGCCTTTTCGGAAACCGGCTTGTTCGGGTGGCTGGAAATCGTCAAACCTGCGTGCGAGACGATTCGTGATTACCCTAGAAAACAACTTATAAACGTGGCTCAGAAGTGAGATGGGTCTGTAGTTCTTCAACAAGATGTTGTCACCTTTTTTGAAGAAGAGCACCACCACACTACTGCTCCACGCTTCTGGCGTATTACCGTCAAGTATGACAAAGTCAAACAGCTTCTGGAGAACTTTATTTACCGGTTTTCCACCCGCTCTCAGAAGCTCAGTCGTAATCCTGTCGTCGCCAGGTGCCTTGTTGTTTTTAAGTTGTTTGAGGGCCATCCTCATCTCATACTTTTTTGAGGAGTAATTGTATCGGTACGGTTGTTGCTTATTCCCGGTATAGCAAAGTTTCCATTTGAAAACACTTGAAAAAATCCAGAAACATCTGAAAGAAGACATAAAACCCAGTAATGGACACTCACTGGATCCAGTGATCGACACTCTGTTCTTTACTGGTACATGCACTCCAATTTGTTTAATTAAAAAATATACTTAAACTGCTTGGAAAAAGGAGTTAAATTGGCGTGCCAACTCCAGAAGTTCGTAAAAAAATAATTATAGACATGTGTCGATTACTGGGTAAAGTATCTATGCCAGAACCAGTAAATGACACCGGCTATAAACACAAAAAAAGCGCGATTATAACCGGGAAGAATTACAAATTATATCTCTTATTTCAAAACAAAGCTTAAAATATAATTAGAATTCAGTTACAATAAATAACAAATAAATGATGCAGAACCAAATAGACTCACCTTGTTAACGATTACGTTAGTAAAATTTGATTTTACTGGACCAGCACTAACTTGGTCTAATGTTTACTTTGCCATCTTGAAACAAAATGACAGATCGCACTGACGTATATTATGAGGCGAATAGGAGGTCCGTTCTCTATGATTAACTGTTGCCACACCAAAATTTCAATATGGAAGGCTTGTTTTCTATACTTCTATACTAATATTATAAAGAGGAAAGATTTGTTTGTTTGTTTATTTGTAATGAATAGGCTCCGAAACTACTGGACCGATTTCAAAAATTCTTTCACCTTTGGAAAGCTACATTATCCCCGAGTAACATAGGCTATATTATATTTTAAAAAAATTAGGAATCCTTACTAAAACTCCAATAATGTAACATAAGGTGTAAAAAAAGACCTGAAAAATTCCTTACGTCGCGTGCGCTGCGAAAACTATTGATGATAGAACAAAATCATTTACTACGACTTTGCAGAACTCATCATTATCTACAAAAGTGTCGCGAGTCAATGTAATAAAATAAAGTGCCGCGCGGCTCACTCGCGCGATCGGCTCCCTACGCAGCGGTCGTGTGCGTTATCGTATGATTTTAGCTTGAAAAATTTTTGAATTCGCTTTAAATTCGTTTCGTAGGTAAAAGAGTATATGATAATAAATATTATATTTTAATGTAACTTTTCAAACTGCTTATAGTAGTATTTTATGGGTATTCATTCCTGTTCAAAATTTAAGCAAAAATTTAGTAAAAGGTAGTTTTCTACGCCCATATTTTTAATTTTCTTTCAATAAGTACCTACTACTTACCTGATAATAAATATTATATTTTAATTATTCAAACAGCTTAGTACTTCATATAGTTCAATAAGCAAAAATTTAGTAATAGCCTGTTTAATTATTTATTTCCTTCTATTTTTCATTTTATAGGTAATGCCCTAAAATTCCAAAAAGATCAAGATATCAACTTGCTAAACATAGTTCCCAGGCGAGGGCAATAAAAATACGGCGTAATGAGGAATCTTCATCAGAAACTGAAAATCGCCTTGCAAGTCGGAGAGAATACGCGTCGCAATCGCGTGCTAGAGAGTCAAGTATCGAGCGTTCGCAGCGGCTTGCTGAACAAAATTTTATCACTGGCCCAGCAGCTGGTCAACTAGCTCATATACCGAGGATACCGATGATTCCAACTGATCTGCCAATCCTTTTAAACGACTTCAGTTTCCGGTGAAATCATCTTTCGCGTTAACTATTAACAAGTCCCAGGGCCAAACCTTCGAATTATTAGGGATCGACCTACGAAAATAATGTTTCACTCATGGCCAACTGTATGTTGGCCTATCACGTGTCGGAGCTCCTGAAAATCAGTTTATTTTGCTGCCACAAAATAAAACTACTTCAAATATCGTTTACAGGGAAGCTCTGACTCACTAAAACTAATGGCTTTTTTTTTGTAAATAATATTATATATGTATAAAATTTTAAAATAAAAAATACAAAAAAACATTAATAAAAAAAAATCATAAAAAAAATTCAAACTCCCTTTATAATTTTACTTTTTTTTAAACCCGATACAAAAAAAAGGGTGTGTGTGTGTATGTACCCGTGCGAAGCCGGGGCGGGCCGCTAGTCTTTGAATAAAGGAAAAAAGTGTCCATAACTGGGGTCTTGTCCATTACTGGATCATCCACCCTAATACTGACAATCATCCAAGGTGAATGGTGTTAGAGGGCTACTGTTAGTATTCCTGCATATTGGGTCAGCCTTACATAGAGTTGATGTCTTAGTTCATGGACACTGCGATATAACGGAATCACCATACATAGGAGTGAACAGATTGGTTTGAAAAATTGTAAACTGTAACATGGCACTCGCCAGCTTAGATAACACAATAGTTTGCATCAGCTGCCTTTCTAACACTTCAAAATAGTGAAACATGTTTTTTTTTTAAACTATGATAGGTTCGCACTTGACCACCATCTCGCCTGATGTTAAGCGATGATGAGATCTACGATGGAGCGTGCTTACCTAGAAAAAACCGATTCACTCTCGATTTGAAGACACCAAGATTGTAACCATCAGGGAAAACCCACTCAGGCAACGCATTCCACAACCTAGACGTTCTTATCACAAACGTGGAGTCAAATCTCTTCGTTCGCGTTTTTGGAACATCAACCATGAAACGATGTCGCCCTTTTGTGGAACGAGAAGTCCGATAGAAGAAAGGGCAAGGTGGTATTAGATCATGCAGATCAGTTGCACACTCTCCGAAATGTATCCGATAAAAAACCGATAAACTAGCGATTTTGCGGCGATGATCAAGACTTTGAAGTCTTTTACGCACAAGAGTGTCATTCCCTATGAGTCTATTGGCACGTCTCTCAATAGATTCCAGAGTCCCCAGCTGATACTTAGTCGATCCATCCCAAAGGTGCAAACAGTACTCCATACAGGAGCGAATCTGTGCTTTGTATAACGTGAGCAACCGTTCAGAATTGCAGTATCTTCGCACCTTTGAGAGGACACCCAGTTTTTTGGCGGCTAATTTAGCCTTAGACTCAAAACAAAACAGTATATAGTTTTATCCTTAGAACAAATTTATCATTGAGGTAGCTGTTGGTACCCTAGTAAGTCTACGGTGGTTCCTTTCAAGACTTAATTTATTACGTTTTTTTTGTAGTCATATAAAAACTATTTGTTTAGTAGAATCTTGCCCTACCAACAATGGCTCACTAAGCAAAGTTGTCTCAATTATGTAAACATATAGGTACCTTAGCAGATACTCCATCAATGCATAAAGTTAAATTTTGTTCTACCTGAGTCAACAAACCATAACCAAAACCTCATCTATTTGCTACATAGCTTTCTCTTGAGGTAGACAATACTTTCCCACAATATCCTGCCTAATTAATCTGCAGTCGCTACTAAACTCCACATAACATTGTAGATCAACCTTGCCATTCAGGACAGCACTCTTTTAATATTTTGAATCGGATTTAAATGATTGTTAGATAATTGTCCTATTTCTTTGCAATTAAAACATGAAACATTGTTTAGTACTTCACCATGACAATGAATAGCTTCAAGTCATATCAAACAGTTTGTGAACTGTTCGCCTTATGGAAAGTTAAGTATTTCAGTATATTTTTAAGATCCAAGTATCGTGCTGATTATGCACTAGTTCGGATTGTTCTATATATACATATATACATATGAGACAGTACTGACTGACAGAGTGACTGCCTCATCCCATGTGCATTTAAAAGTAATATTTTATCAAAATAATATTTACCTTTGAGTTTTATATATATATATATATATATATATATATATACATACATATATAAAACTCAAAGGTGACTGACTGACATAGTGATCTATCAACGCACAGCCCAAACCACTGGAGGGATCGGGCTGAAATTTGGCACACAAGTAGATGTTATGACATAGGCATCCACTAAGAAAGGATTTTGATAAATTCTATCCCCAAGGGGGTAAAATAGGGGATGAATGATTGTATGAAACTTTTTATTCCGTAGACATATTGGCATGAAATTTCATAAAAATTGAGTTGAGCTAAAATCATGAGACACGTATTACAGCGTTTGACTAAATTCAACTCTCCAAGAGATGAAATAAGGGATGAAAATTTGTATAGAAACTTTTTATTCCTTGGACGTATTAACATCAATTTTCTTAGGTACTTGGTACGGCTAAAATAATGAGCTATGCAGTATTTTTTCAAAATTCGTCCCCTAAGAGTATTAAACAGGGGATGAAAGTTTTATATTAACGCACAGGACGAACCCTTAGGACACACTTTAAATTTCACACATATGTTATTTTTATAGCGTACGCAGCCACTAAGGGAAAATTTCTCTAAATTCAACCCCTAAAGTGATGAATTAGGGGATGAACGATTGCATGAAACTTTTTATTCCTCGGACATATTTGCATGAACTCATACTTCCTACTAATATTTTGGATGTTTGTTGCTCAATCATGCCCAAACGGCTCAACGGATCGAGCTGAAATTTAGTCCACAGATAGCTTATAGTCTGAAATAACACATAGGCTACATTTTATCCCTAAGTCATCCACAGTTCTTTAGGGATCAAGTATCAACATCGGTACGCCAAACTAGAGTTTGTTGAAATTTACGTTACGTTACGTTTGCGTTATGTTTGCGTTACGTTTGCGTTATGTTTGCGTTACGTTTGCGTTACGTTTGAGTTACGTTTGCGTTACGTTTACGTTAGGAAACGGAACGAAACAGATCAGAACAGAATTCAACACAATACAACATAGCATAACATAATGACGATAAACACGAAAGATTTTAAGGTATTTTGTATGTCAGCCAGTTTTGGCAACATAAGGTATATGCTCTGAATCGGCATACAGCTGACTAAAACTCTGGCGACGTTACTAATTTGGCAAACTTATCGTTTTTGTAAGAATTCACATAAACTATGTTTGTATTCCCTGGTAAAGAGTGAAATATACAAACACTGATACTTTGTTTATTATAAACTATAACTATAAAGATACTATAATAAATATAGAAACTAACAACTCTACATTTTTACCATGTTTTAAAATTTACACACAAAACAAATCAAAATTCTACGCGGACGAAGTCGCGGGTAACAGCTAGTTTCAGTATATTTTTAAGATCCAAGTATCGCGCTGATTATGCACTAGTTCGGATTGTTCTATCTCCTAAAGTATTTTACTAAAGATTCTATCTCCTAAAGTAATTACTAAGAACTATACATATGAGACAGTACTGACTGACAGAGTGACTGCCTCATCCCATGTATACCATGTGCATTTAAAAGTAATATTTTATCATAATAACATTCTTCTATAGACTCATCAATTACATTTTCCTATTTAACATTTCCGTTAATAATGTACCATGGTTACTTTCTTTCCGGAGGGAATGCCATTGTGAACTAAAGAAACTACCCAATGGGGAAAGCCTATTACATGTAGATGATTTTGTAAAGGACAGCAGTGTTTGGAGAGGAATATTTCAAGACTAGAACTATTGAGTAAGTGAAATAATGCTTAACATTAATGTAAATTTTGTTTACAGCTGCACCTTAACAACAAAGCCCTATTACAGATGATTATATTTTATTTGACATTATTCTTTGGTATTATTTCATTATTTATGTATAATTTTACTGTAAGCAATGTTACCAAGTGTTCTTTTGAATTAATGGTTCAAATAAATAAATTGGTTGATTTCACCATTCAGGCCTTATTAGAAGTATAGTTTGAAGAATTTCGTCCCATTTCTTAGTGTGACCATCTAATTTAGGCTATGTGTAATATGCAGTTTGTTTGTTACTCTAGCCTTATATTTTGTACATTCATTCACCTTGGTTATCCACTTCTCAATACAGTTTTTTTTTGAGATAGGTCAAATGAGGGTAGTATTATATGTATATATTTTTTATCGTAATAAACTCTTAGTACTTTAGTATTAGCTCGTACCACATTTTGTACAATATGTGCAATATCATTTACGCTAAGTAATCTAACTCTCTAAGTCTAACTGAGAATCATTGAACTCTTTCAAGAACAAACTGGACAAATGAATAGCGAGAGACAATAATTTTAACAGACAATTACCGACAATTTGTTATATCAACACTGAGATCCAGGCATATCATCTAATAATGTTTGCCTATTATTCAGTAAATACCTAATAAACTATGTAGCAAACAAACCAGAGTGAAGTTTTGCTATATTCTGTAGCTATCTCCCAATGTCGGCTGGACACCTTTCACCAAAGGCTCTCAATGTAGGTATGCAACTGGACTGCTGCCCTCGGCTCGAAAGTACGTTTGCTACCTTCTTGGCTCGAAAGTACGTGTGCCACCTTCTTGGCTCGAAAGTACGTCTGCTACCTTTTTGGCTCGAACTGTTTCCTGAAATGCCACCGTCATCGTCAGTGCAATTTATTTGGGTGTATAATTTCATCATAGGATTACATAAAATCAGAAGATACATTCTGATAAAAATCAGAAGTGGTCTATCAAATCAAACACCGTGGGCGTATTTAACTTTTTAAATTTTCAAGCACAAATCCACAAAATCACTACTAACAAAAGGGCCGCGTTCTAAGTTTTATAGGTAGGTAACCATGTAACCAATTATTGACAAACCCCCTTTTCTGCCTTCCCCCCAAAATCTGAATCTGAAATCTGACATGCTGGTGTGGCCAGTTTTTATCAGTTTTGTATTGCCAGTCTCTCCTTTCATTTTTATCCCAAAATGACATTATATGCTTAATAAAATTATAAGATAACGAGCCACTATTCAATACCAGCATGTGGATACATATTGTTTACCTAAATCTAACACCTGTTAAATTCCATGAGACTATGGCCAATTCAATCATAGCATTCGTGATAGTCGGACCGCTCGTAAAGCATCAGTTAGATCTATACAATCAACTGTGAGTTCACTATGATATGAAACGTAATTCTATTAGAGGTCAAGTATACATTAAATTAATAAAAGTGGTCAAGTGCCCGTCGGGCTCGCCCATGAAGGCTTCCGTAGCAGCAAGTAACATAATACAAAAGTTCTTGTACTTCTCAGTGTTTTAACAATAGTCAATTTTTATGTCGTATTAAAATAAAACTACTTACTAGATATCCTTCAAACCAATTTTCGTTGATAGTTGACACGGTAACGTACTTTACCACATTGGAAGAATCCCTCGCGCTAACTATTCAGTTTAGAAAAAAAATATGTTAGAAACCTCAATATCATTTTGATGACTATCCATAGACACCCACACATATGGTATTGATAAAAAAAATATTTTGAGTTTCAGTTCTATGTATGGGACACCCCTAAAAAATTTTGTTTTTTTTCTATTTGTTGTATCAAAATCGTAATGCGGTTCACAGATTACATCTACTTACCAAGTTTCAATAGTACCTATAGCTTTTATAGTTTTGGATAAAAGTGGCTGTGACATACGGACGGACAGACAGACAGACATGACGAATCTACAAAGGTCGCGTATGTTGTCATTTGGGTACGGAACCCTAAAAATTAAAATATTCTAACGAACATGGACGTATGAAAACGTCCATGCCAACGAAATTGTTTAAAATTTTAGTAGAGCAGTATGTCTCAGATTCCTACCACTAATAAAAGAGCTGATAACTTTGAAACGGCTGAATCGACTATACATAAGTATAGATTTAGTAAAGAACACTCTTGACTTAGACACCTTCTAAACATAAAAACAAAATCAAAAACTATTTTCGTACAAAATATTTAACTAACTACAAAACCACAAATAGGCACTCAAAAGCGAAAAATAAATGAATATCATTATTACAAGTATTTAATTGGATAACGGGACACTCACGTATATACGGTCGGTCAATCCGACTCGAGTTTCGGCCGCGTCCGGCGGCCTTTTTCAAGGCGAGTGCACACGCGCGGTGGCTGCCCGTTTGGCACTATTACAAGCTGGTCATTATTACAAGCTCTACTCACTCATCTATTTGAAGTCGGTGCCAGTCAGGCCAACAATACTATGAAGGCTTGTAAGCACGTGGTAGGTAGGCATATCCACTACCTGTTAGACTTGGCTAGTACCAACTTTTTTTTTGGTTTTGGCTTTTGAGTGCCTATTTATGGTTTTGAAGTCGGTTTAATTTTTTGTACGACAAGAACAAAATTAAACATTTTGACTAACCCCCGCCTACCTCGGATTTGTTATCTGTACAACATTCTACTAGTCAAGCCCTTTCATTTGATACCCACACTAAGAGAGTTGTGGAAAAAGAAATGTATATCACCATTTTGTGGTGGCGGCCATCTTGGATTTGATTTTTTATAGTGGATTTGTATTTTACTAGTTTGATACCCATATTGAGATAGGTTGGAAAAAAATATTTTGTCCGCCATTTTGTGGAGGCGGCTATCTTGAATCGATATTAACCAAACATAGCTCATAATATCCGGAACTTAACTTTCAAATAAAAAAACACATCAAAATCGGCCCATCCGTTTGAGCTCTACGGCGCTACAGACACACACACAGGCAGACAGGCGTCGAACTCGTCGACGTCAAACTTATAACACCCCTTTTTTTGGTCGGGGGTTAAAAAACACAAAAATCACGCGGCGTTCCCACTCTTTGTGATTTCAAGTACCTTCGGGAAAACATGGTAGGTAATCTTTGTTTCCCCAATTACAATAGAGAACTAGATCAAGAGATGAACCCAAGGAAAATGTTGTTTACTACAAAATTCAAAAATCTGCTAAAATATACCGCATTTTTAAATCTACTGACAATGTGCTTTGACGGGCTCTAAAATCTACCTATAAAGTAGAAATCTACTAACCTTGGTCACACTGTACAAAAATAGATTCGGGAAAAGCTCAATCCATAGCCTGGCTAAGGGTTCATGAACTAGATGTCGCTAGTGTCGATATAGCTGGCGGTACTGTTGTCTTACAAAATCTGAGGACATCGAGAAGAAGAGTTTTATGAGATAACTACCTATCGTCACGACTTATTAATTGTGTAAAAAACGCTCAATCTAATTTTTGAAAGTGAATACTTCTATTCACCTAAAAACCTACTATAAAACCTATTCATTGTGCTGTTTGTCCTTGTGTGTCACAAGAATAAACAACACTATAAAATAAAGATTAAAGAATGATGGGGTTGTGTGTGTAAAACATGACCGGACTTGGTGTACGGTTTTAAACTCAGCAAAATATGTAAAAATTATGATTTTGGATAGCCTAATAGCTAAACAGTTTAAATTTTCACAGATGATGTATATATATTGCCGCTATTATTATATTATATTGTGCTCACCAAACATATCACACTTACATAGCACAACTGGATAGAAGCCAGAAATAATAATAGACGATGAATCAGATGACATATAGGTAATATGATAAAACCGATTTAATTAAAGCTAAAAATGAAAATAGAAGAAGAAGACTTTATCAGCTGACTATTAATCTAATATATAAAATTCTCGTGTCACAGTTTTCGTTGCCATACTCTCATCCCCCTAAATGTTAGGGGTAGTCCACCCCTAAATTTTTTTTTTTATTTTTTAGACAAAAATTTTAATTTCATTTTTTTATGATACAACATACAAAAATACATACAATCCTCAATTTTCACCCTTCTACGATTAATCCTTATTTTATTAGGAAATTATTTATATGGCAAAACAACGTTTGCCGGGTCAGCTAGTATCTAATATATAAAATTCTCGTGTCACAGTTTTCGTTGCCATACTCCTCCGAAACGGCTTGACCGATTTTGATGAAATTTTTTGTGCTTATCCGGTATCTATGAGAATCGGACAACATCTATTTTCATCCCCTAAATGTTAGGGTAGTCCACCCCTAAATTTTATTTTTTATTTTTTAGACAAAATTTTTAATTTCTTTTTTTTTCTGATACAACATACAAAAATACATACAATCCTCAATTTTTACCCTTCTACGATCAACCCTTATTTTTTAATAGCCATTTAACTAATTTAATAATTTTTCCTCTCCGGTCGAAAACTGATCAATCGTCATTTAATTAGTTATCCCCGCCAGATGTCTACAGGTGTCACTTCTGACCCAGTAAACAGTACGATAATTTGGGGATCAAAAGTAGCCTATAGCATATTATATAGTTTGAACACGCTAATCTCGGGAACTACTGGACCGATTTAAAAAATCGTTCACCGTTCTTTCCTATGTTCGTAATCCTTGAACGCTGTAGGTTATATATATATACCACGGGCGAAGCCGGGGCGGGCCGCTAGTCATTGTATAAATTCAGACCAACGGAAACTGTTGCCAGACATATTGCATGCCTCTAAAGAAGAGGCCAGTTTGTATGGGTCAATTATTAAAATGTTTTGTATTACCTTATCTTACCTGCAAACAGCAATAAATATTTTTGTATTAGTATTTGTTGCTATAACAACAAATACTAAAAATAAAATAAATGTTTAAGGGTAAACATTAAACTTGTTCTTTACCGTTTTTTTAAATAAAGAATGACGAGACGAGCAGGACATGTGCCTGATGGTAAGAAACATGCCTGCCACATAACACATAACAGCACAGTGACACCTAGCTATTAACATGAAGAGTCCAAAGCATCAATAGCACTGCACTGCGCTCGTCACCCAGAGATGACATGGTATATCTCTAAGCCCTGTAATTTCTCTGGAAATATTGCCCTTCAAACCGGAACACAGTAATGCTTGCACATGCTGCACACTTCATGATAACCCATATTGAGGTAGTAAAAATAATGTATAAATAAATATTTTTATAGTACCTAGTCTTGCCATAAATATTGTAATATAGAAAAAACATTTTTTTATCTGCTTAAAACATTTATTACTTTTACTCTGTATTAGTTTAGTACATAGGTAAATATAAAACAATTAAAAGTATGTAAAGCTTATTCGAAGTGGTCTCCATTGGCTGCAATACAGTCTTTTAAACGTTGAGGCCAGTTATCAATAGAAGCACGCACTCTTTCCATGGGAAAATTCTTCACTGCCAATCGTATAGACTGTTTTAGGGACTCCAAATTATCATAGCGTTTAGAGCAAGCTGTAGGTACTCTCTAAAATTGACCATAAATCATAATCTAGTGGATTAAGATCGGGACTAGACGACGGCCAGTCTTCAGCTCTGATGAACTCCGAAACGTTCGCTTCTAACCAAGACTGCGTGGAACGAGCTTTATGACCCGGCGCTGAGTCTTGCTGGAAGGACCATACTTGGTTATTGAATATGGTGATGATTTAAGGGGCTTAACTACCATCTCAAGAATGGTGTCTTGATATACTTGTGCCGCTGTTTTGATACCTTTTTCACAAAAATATGGCTCAGTCACTCCTTCATAACTAACACCCCACCAAACCATCACTGAAGTCGGATAATGTCCACGTTGCACTCTGTCAACTAATTGGAAAGCTTCCTTAGAGCTTTGAGCATAAATACGGTCATTTTGTTTGTTAAAATGTTGCTCTATTGTAAAAAAAAATCTCATCCGTAAACAAAATTTTTCTGTGACCTCCCTTTGCGTACCGCTTCAGTAGTTGTTTCGATTTTACCGCCCTATTCTTCTTTAAATTATCAGTTAAGAAGTGACCAGTGCGTATTTTATAGGCTGCAAGTCCTAAGTCATCTTTTAAAATACGTGACATGGTTCTAGGTGCTATCTTCAATTCCCGAGATAAAATCTTTTGCTTTCGGACAGGATTTCTTCGAATTCTTTCCCTTACTGCTTTGACCTCCTTTTTCGTACGAACACTAGGTACGTGGACGGCCAGATCTTTTTCTATCACAAACAGAGAAAGTCTCATTGTACCTATTAATAGCCCGGTACACAAACATTTTACTAATACCAAGGGTATGGAGAGTTTTAAAAATTGCATTTGACTCCATACCTACTTTGTATAATGCAATCACAGCGATTCGGTTCTCTTTATCACCCCACTCGATTTTAAAATCGCAAATTATTATAAAGTGTATTGGCGCCAAAATGAGAGAACACAATGAACAACCGTATAAAAATGACAGCTTCGAAATTCAAATGTAATATTTTTAAGTGTAACAGTATTTATGACCAGACTAAGTAGTATTCTATTAGTCAAGCCCTTTCATTTGATACCCATATTGAGGTAGGTTGTAAAGAAATATTTAGTCGGCCATTTTGAGGAGGTGACCATCTTGAATCGATATTTACCAAACATAG
Organism: Ectropis grisescens; assembly: GCA_017562165.1. Lineage (NCBI taxonomy): Eukaryota > Metazoa > Arthropoda > Insecta > Lepidoptera > Geometridae > Ectropis > Ectropis grisescens. Next base: position 5,537,327 of record CM029767.1, read on the forward strand.
CTAAGAACATCCGCACGGAAATTAACCTTCAAATAAAAAAAACCGCATCGAAATCATCCCATCCGTGTGAGCTCTACGGTGCTACAGACAGAGACACACAGATAGTCAGAGAGACATCGACGCTAAACTTATAACACTCCTTTTTAACCCCCGACCAAAAAAAGGGGGCGTTATAAGTTTGACGACGATGTCTGTCTCTGTGTCTGTCTGTGTGTGGCCTGTGGCCATTCCTCAATATAGGGTAAAACTAGGTAATACGCCCCACTTGACAAAACGCCCCACCTCAACACACGCACACTAACACAACGTACGAAGCTCTCGCAGCGCACAAGCACAGGCGACGGTGACCGCGTGTCATGGCCGATACTCGCAAGTGTTTCTCTGCGGTCAGTAAGAAAAAAAAAATATTCGAAGATTTTTTGCCTCAGATCAATTTCTGGTAAGTGTCAGCTTTTTTTAAATACTATTTTTTCTTTGCTTCTTCTTTAAATTGTTTTGATACTACCGTAAAATACAATAAACAACCCTTCTTTTTCGACTGTTTGGAGAGTTATAACCTTAAAAGCGTCGTCTTGTCCTTGGTGGGGCGTTTTGTATACCCAAATTTACAATATGCCTTACATGTCGTTTTACAAAACGCCCCAGCATTGAACATAATTTTTATTACGTGTAAGTATTAGACATAAAGTATTTTAACCCCCGACTAAAAAAGGGGTGTTATAAGTTTGACTTCGATGTCTGTCTGTCTATGTGTCTGTCTGTCTCTGTATGTGGCAGTCTGTGGAACCGTAGAGCCCAAATGGATGAACGGATTTCAATGCGGTTTTTTATTGAATGGTTTCCGTGCGGAAGTTTTAGCTATGTTTGGTTAATATCGATTCAAGATGGCCGCCTCCACAAAATGGCGGACAAAATATTTCTTCTCAACATCTCTCAATATGGGTATCAAATGAAATGGTTAGAGTGTTTGACAAATTACAAACCTGAGGTAGTTGGGGGTAAATCAACATTTTTAATTTTTTTCTTGTTATAGTCATAATCAAATTGGTTTAAAATAGGGCACGGTTACCTACAAAATCCCATTAACTCATGTCATGAAGAATTTTATAATATTATTATTGCAGACAATGTCCCGACAACGAACAAGCTTCTTGGACTGCAGAAAACCTTGAAGAGGCCAGAGAGAAAGTCAAGAACAAAAAACAATTAAATTTTAAATAGGCAGTAAATTTGTCGATAAATATTATAGATTACTCATTCTTATTTCTACATAGTTACATGTTATTCAATGAGAAACTGATTTTGTGCCATTAACTCTAGTTTATGTCTTAATTATTTAATTGTTTTCGCTACAATGTTTTGTTATTGGTGTGGGGCATTTTGAAACTCTAGTGAGGCGTATTAGCCGACACTCCTATTTCAAAACGCCCCACATTCTTTTTATTTTAAGTTACGATAAATGATAATTATTCGTTGCATAAGGCAGTAAGTTGATTATAAAGTGTTCCCTATAATACCAAATAAAGTCCTTAAATAAAAAGTCTGAATATATTTCAAGTGTAATTCGTTTTATTGGATTTAAAAAAAAAGTGGGGCGTATTACCTAGTTTTACCCTAATACTTACAAAAACAAAATTAAAAATTTTGATTCACTTCCGACTACCTCGGATTTGTTATTTATACTACATTCTATTAGTCAAGCCCTTTTATTTGATTACCATATTAAGGGAGTTGTGATAAAATAAATGTATTTCGCCATTTTGTGGTAGCGGCCATCTTGGATTTGAAATTTGTCATAGTGCAAAGTATTCTACTAGTCAAGCCCTTTCGTTTGATACCCATATTGAGGTATGAATGAAAAAATAATATAATGCGCCATTTTGTGGTGGCGGCCATCTTGGATTTGAAATTTGTTATAGCGTATAGTATTCTACTAGTTAAGCCCTTTCATTTGATACCCATATTGAGGTAGGTTCTGAAGAAATATTTTGTCCTCCATTTTGTGAAGGCGGCCATCTTGAATCGATATTAACCAAACATAGCTAAGAACATCTGCACGGATATTAACTTTTAAATAAAAGAAACCGCATCGAAATCGGCCCATCCGTTTGAGCTCTACGGTGCCACAGACATACACACACACAGACAGACAGACAGACATTGACGTCAAACTTATAACACCCCTTTTTTTGGTCGGGGGTTAATAGTTATTTGTTATACAAGAGAGCAAAGTTGATTTTTAACCGCGTGCTCAATTTTGATAACCGAGCAAGCGAAGGATTCTAAAATTGAATCACGAGCGCAGCGAGTGATTCAAAATTGGAATCCTGAGCGTAGCTAGGAAATCAAAAGAGCACTAGGTAAAAAATCTTTGCACTCGAGTGCAACACGTAACTTTTCATTCCACCTCAGCGAAGAAATGCCTAAATGCAGCCGTTTTGAAAAACAGGGCCGTTTTGTAATGCGGCGGTTTAACGATTAGCCGCATTGTCATTGCGATACGTTCCTCAATACGGCGGCCAACGTTTAGCCGCATTGTACTACTGCTTAAATTGTAGGGTGACCATACTTACAAAATAAACAATGAAAATTAATTTAATCAGAAAAAACTGACAGATTATCTCTTGCCACATTTCTTAGACTTTTTTTAAACATCTTACCTCTCAGATAAAACTTGAAAGCCCTAACTTGATATTGGTAATGGTACACCTAAGAAATATGGTGCACTTAGACAAGGGCCTATCATTGAGATTTGACTCCGGGTGGGCTCCCGCCAGAAGCTCTGCGGTCAGCCCTGAGAGTCACTTCTCCATACTCGGCCTACGCTCCACTCAGGACCTTCCTTGAGCTTCTGGCTCCCGCATTTTTTATATACACTCTATAGTAGCGACAAGACTAGGTGGAGTCGGGGTGCTCCGAGTCGGATCAGGGTCCTTCCTAACCTACCCGGTCCAATTTAGTCTTAGCAAGGTAGACGGTGGTACAGTGGCGTAGCGTGGGTTTTCGCCGCCCGAGGCCGACCGAAAATTCGCCGCCCCCCCTACTTTAATTATAAATTATTTAAAGTTCAGGGATTTTATTCAATACGTAACTAATATAGCTAGGTACATCGTCCATCTTATTGCAACTCAAGATAATAATACGGCTACATTTTTTATATAATTTACAATGTGTTTTACTTTTTGGGGTTCCGTAAAACGTAAAAACGGAGCCCTTATGGATTCGTCATGTCTGTCTGTCTGTCTGTCTGTCTGTCTGTCCGTCCGTCCGTATGTCACAACCACTTTTTGCCGAAACTATGATAACTACACTGTTGAAACTTGGTAAGTAGATGTATTCTATAAACCCCATTAAGATATTTATAAACAAGAACAAAATTAAAAATTTTGATTAACCCCCGACTACCTCGGATTTGTTATTTGTATAACATTCTACTAGTCTAGCCCTTTGTGAAAAAAAAATATTTCGCAATTTGTGGTAGCGGCCATCTTGGATTTGAAATGTGTCATAATGCATAATATTCTACTAGCCAAGCCCTTTCATTTGATACCCATATTGTGATAGTAGTGAAAATAAATAATGTAATTCACCATTTTGTGGTAGTGGCCGCACGGTAATTAACATTCAAATAAAAAAAAAAACACCGGTGGCACTCCGGGAGTGCCGGCAGAAGTGAAAACTTCAATATTAACGTTGTGTTTAATTATAAGTATAAAAGTACTATCATCTATGAGGTAGAATACATAATTTAAACAATTCACATTTACGAATACACAACAGTGTATTTACTACACAACAGTCAAGCAATCAGCTGTCATAATCCTTGGATACGCGTGTAATGTAACGTTACATATTGGCTTTAAACAATATGTAAGCGTACATTACCTTCCTATTCATTCTAAAATCACTATTTATAGGAGACTATGTAGATACCTAGGTACTTAGGTACATACTGAATTTTCATACAACTAATATCTGTTCAATCGTGTCCTCACGATAAAGCATATTTTTCTGATCATAATATTAGTATTCTTCATGTATTATTTCTATTTTAAACTGTTAAAACTTACGTTTTTCTGAAAATTTTATTTATTTACTTTATGTCATCACATTTCAAACATCATTATTGCTAAGCAACCTCTACCATTTTCATACAGGGTCAAACTGAAAGTTCTTAGAACTGGCCACTTATAAACAATATAATAAAAAAATAATTCTATAATTTGAAAATAGAACTCTTTGCCAATATTACTGAGTATATACTTCATTCATTTGTCATTTGTTTTACGATTTGGCGGCAAATTGAAAATTGTCTGTGTCACGTCAACATGAATTTAACACGAGAAAATTTTCGTGCAATGATTTTGTATGACTTTCGATGTCATTTAAGTCAACAAGAAAGTTATGACTACGATTGGCCTTTCACGATGAAGCCCCATCTCGTGCGATTGTTTACAACTGGTTTAATGAGTTTAAACGTGGTCGCACTAATCTCACTGATGATTTACGTGAGGGACGGCCTTCTACGGCGACGACAGAAGATAACATCTGTGTTGTGCGGCGTATGATAGAAACTGACAAAAGAGTGACCTATCAGCAGATTCGGACAAGCTTAGGCATCGGTATGAGTCAAGTGCACAAAATCCTACACGAACATTTAGCGGTCAGGAAGCTTTGCGCCCGGTGGATACCTCATAATTTGACTGAGGCTCAAAAACTCCATCGTGTGGATTGGTGCCGTAAAATGATTGAAAGATTTAACGGAGGTGACTCAAATGCTGTGTTCGACATACTAACAGGTGACGAAAGCTGGATTTACTGTTATGATCCTGAAACCAAAAGACAATCTGCTCAGTGGGTGTTTCCTTTCGAGGAGTTGCCAACTAAAGTGAAGAGAGATCGAAGTGCGGGGAAAAATGGTGGCCTCGTTCTTTGGAAGGATAGGTCATTTCGCAACAATTGTGTTAGAGGATCAAAAAACAGTTTCTGCAGAATGGTACACTACCAATTGTTTGCCATTTGTCTTGGAAAAAGTTCGAGAGAAACGACCTCGCAGTAGGATCCTCCTTCACCACGACAACGCCTCATCGCACACCGCCAAGCGAACGATCGACTATTTGGCGACATCAAACGTTGAATTACTGGGTCACCCGGCGTATAGCCCCGACCTCGCGCCTTGTGATTTTTATTTATTTTCAAAAATTAAAGGAAAGCGGTTTATGAATGCTGAAGAAGCGGTGGCTGCGTATCGCGATGCCATTGAAGAGACCCCTAAGGACGAGTGGGCAAAGTGCTTTTCCCAGTGGTTCCATCGCATGCAGCGGTGTATTGACGTGAATGGACAATATTTTGAAAAGATATAATAAAACTAATAACTGGCTAATGTTTTTTGATTTTCTAAGAACTTTCAGTTTGACCCTCGTAAGGTTGTATAGTTTTTAGGTCTAATTCTCTCTGGCCGCTAAGTAATTATAAAATATTCGCGCAAGCGCCCTGTGCCGCCTAAACAGAGCAGCACACTCAGGCACGGTAGAAAGAGTGGGAGATACTAGTTCCTCTCCCTTCCCCTCGATCTTAAGCTTTTTCGATCAGCATCACGTGACCCTGACGCGAGTTTGAAAGTTTTTACCCATACAAAAAAAAGTGCTCAGCGCCGCTAAAGAAGTTTTCACTTCAAAAACCGCATTGAAATCGGCCCATCCGTTTGAGCTGTACGGTGCCACATACAGACAGACAGACATCGACGTCAAACTTATAACACCCCTTTTTTTGGTCGGGGGTTAAAAATATTTAAAAAAAAAATTTTGGGGATGCCCTATACTTAAAACTGAAATTAAAAAAAAAATTGGTTGCCTGTAAAGTCGGTATACGGGCGAAAGTTTTACGTGACAACGACTTTGAGTGGTAAAATAATTTTACGAAAGGGACGCGTGCCTTTCACTTTTTATGTCTGTCTCTCTCGCTTTTAGGCGGGCTAACCATGCCCGAGTGGAAGGGACGCGTGCCTCTCACTCGCTCTCGTTGTGAGCGCATAACGTGAGCGGAGCGTAACGCAGTTTCTTGAAGTGTCACCCGGCAAACCAATTTATAAGACGTTGTCACGTCAAAAGTTGTTGAAGTGAAAACTGCTTTTGGCACGCCTACACAGATTTTTCTTGGTCTGTGAATTGAATTTTAGTGTCACGCTCGGGTATGATGAGAGATTTTCGGCTAAACGCGGGATGCTAGAGCGAGAAACAAAATACAGTGAACAAGCGCGTCAAAGCGAGATAATATAGTCCGTGTTTATTATATTTATGTCTTTTTATCGCGACATTAACTTCTTACCACATTATTGAACTTGTCACGAAATATTAAATTTGCCATTCACATCCATTGCAATTGCATGTGGTATTAAGATCAATGGTGTAAATCTGTCTCACCTTAGGTTCGCAGATGACCTTGTTGTTTCGGTAGCTCTTAAAGGGTGAGGATTGCAAGAGAAAAGTGGTTTGGATTTGACTAATGTTTAATAATATTAATAGAATGTTAATTGTTTTCGAATGCACCCGGTCGCGGCGGTTCCGTAAAGTGCATTAAAAAATGTTTGCGTTTCATGCGCCGACAATGCTGACGACGCATCGCGCGCGTAGGTTAATTGTGTGTTTGGTGTTACACCGAACATCTTGCCGGGGGGCAAACGAAAACATTAAGTACATAGTTTAAAGTTATAACTAATAATATGTTTGACAAAGAGCATGAACGCATAAAAATAGTAAGGATAATTTTCTAAAGGTCGGTGAGGTTCCGTGATCGGAGGTACTACACTTGACACTATTGTTTTGTTTAAAATCGCACACTTTGCACTTTTTCACTTATAGCACTGTAAACGTCACTGGCGCGTGCGGCGGGCTGCGGCGGGGTAGGGGCGGCGGCGGCGCGGGCTTCGCGCCTGCCGCCCGCGGCCCCGGCGGCGGCGCGGGCCTCGCGCCTGCCACCCGCGGGACCGTCGGCGTCATTTTTTGTCGGCGGTTTTATCGGCTTTCTCATGTTTATCGTTTCCAGGTTGCGTCTCGTTTTCTTGTCTCGATTTCTCTAGAGGTAAGACAGACAATTTTACTACCGGCCTTTTCAGCATTCCATTCTTCGTTTTTAAAGTCACTACTCTAACGTATCCATCGTGTCCCGGATGGACTTCCACAACTCTGCCCAACGCCCACTTTCCTGGTGGTAAATTCTCCTCCTGGATGACTACTACGTCTCCTGTTTCAATATTATGTTGTGGTGTTTGCCATTTGCGTCTAGCGGTCAATTGGCTTAAGTACTCCATTTTCCACCTCTTCCAGATATCTCCAAATATCTTTTGAGTTAGACTCCATCGTGTCCTCGCATCTTCTTCTGTGTCAATGATAGTTATACCTGATCTTCCTGTTAAAAATTGAGCTGGTGTTAGAACTTCAATGTCATCTATGTTTTCAGACAGCGAACAGAGAGGACGTGAATTGAGACAAGCTTCTAGTTGACACAAGATTGTCGCGTACTCTTCAAAGGTAAGTTTTGTTCGCCTATAACTCTCTTAAGATGGTATTTTAAACTCCGCACAGCTCGTTCCCACAAACCTCCGGCGCTTGGCCAGGAAGGAGCGTTCCAATGGCACTCTATTTTCATCTCTGTTATTTCCGTATAAAAACCATCGTTGAAAATGTTACAAAGTTGTCGCCATTCTTCTTGCAGTATTCGGTTAGCGCCAACGAAGTTGGTTCCGTTGTCGCTGTATAAGTGTCGCGGGCTCCTCTTCTCGCCGACATACGTCGCAGCGCAGCGAGAAATGCTGAACTTGTTAGATCCGTCACTAGCTCTAAATGTACGGCCTTAGTTACCATACAAATAAAAATGGCAATGTAGCCCTTTAGAGTTTTACTTCCGCGTCCCTTGTTGGCTTTTATGTTCACAAAACCGGTATAATCTACTCCGGTATGGTAAAATGGCATGGCTTCGTTGACTCTTGCAGAGGGTAAATCTCCCATTAATTGTTTTTGTGTTCGTCCTTCACTCCTGCGGCACGTCACACACTGCCTTAGCTGTTTCTTCACTACATTGTTTCCTCCTACTATCCAATATTCTTGTCTCAGTTTGGCCATGGTCAACTTAGCTCCTCCGTGAAATGTTTCTTTATGGGCCTTATCAATGAGTAGGGTAGTTAAATGACACTCCTTCGGGATTATTTTCGGATGTCTCATTTCAGCTGAAATGTTCGCTTCTCTTAAGCGACCTCCAACTCGCAATATGTTTTCACCGTCAATAAATGGATTTAAATGCAGTAGCATACTTTTCGATTCAACTTTACCATGTTTACGTAAGAAATTTATTTCCGTTCCAAATCCATTTATTTGTACGTGTTTTATTATTACGGACTTTGATTTCTGTAATTCTCGTAATGTGAGATATGTTGTAGGCACTTTGCATTGTTTCGGGGTCAGCGCGCAAAACCCAAGAAATGATGCGTTGCACTTTTGTGAATGTGCTATGTTTTTCTAACAAATGGTCAATTACGTTATCATTTTTATTTTGTTGAACTGGATGCGACGTGTATGATTGTTTCTCCTCCTCTTTTGTATAAAATGTTTGTTTTGCAGTTTGAGGTATAAATACGGGTAGCCACGACGGACCTTCCCACCACAGCGTATGTTCAACTAACTGAGATGCAGTCAAACCTCTGCTTGCAGCATCCGCCGGATTCTCCGACGATCTCACGTATCTCCACTCTTTTACAGGCATCACCTCTTGTATATGTTTCACTCGGTTGGCAACGAAGGGTTTCCAGCGGCTCGGTTCACCTTGTAACCAACCGATAACTATCTTAGAATCAGTCCAGCCATACATCTCAATTTCATGTTGGTTTAATGACTGTTTAATTTTGTTCATAAGATTTGACAGTAAATATGCACCGCTCAACTCTAGTCTCGGCAATGTTAATGTTTTCTTGTGTGGTACAAGTTTGGATTTTGCGGCGATAAGAACAATTTTGTTTGTTTTCTCACTTTCGCATATATTACACAGGCAAACGCTTCGATAGAAGCGTCACAGAATCCGTGTAGTTCAATGACGTCACGTTCATTCGATGATATCCATCTAGGTATTTTGCAATCATTTATTTTGTCAATGTCCGCTTGTAGTTTAGACCACTCGTTATAAATGTTATCTGACACCCGCTCGTCCCAATGCGTGTTTTCTTTCCAGACTTTTGAAATATAATTTTTAATTTTGTGCTTAGGGGTGTCAACCAACCTAATGGGTCAAAGAGTTTGGATATTTCGGCCAGTAGATTTCTTTTTGTTGGTTTAGATGTTAACTTGGTTATTTTACATTTAAATGTGAACGTATCATTGGTTGGGTTCCAGCACAACCCTAGTGTTTTCGAGACAGTGTCGGTTTTAAATTTAAAAACGGTTTCTTCTTTCTTACTGTTCAGTTCTTTGTTAATGTTCTCTAATATTTCTTCACTATTTGACGACCATTTTCGCAGGTTAAATCCTCCCGACTTCAAAAGATTAATTAAATCATCGATCAGTTTCTTTGCTTGTTCCATAGTATAAGTTCCGTGTACTAAGTCATCCATATAAAACGACTCCTCCACTACTTTCGCCGCGTCGGGGTAGTTTGCCCTTTCATCCGCTGCTAGCTTCCGTAATGTCATCATGGCCAAAAGGGGCAGCCCTAGTGCCATATGTTACTGTTGAAAGTTGAAATGATTGTAATGGTTGTTCGGGACTATCTCTCCATATAATTTTTTGTAGTGGCTGATCAAGTTCGTTTATTAATATCTGTCGGTACATTTTCTCAATGTCAGCAGTAAAAGCATATTTGTATTGTCTCCACTTCATCAGCAAAGACATCAAATCTTGTTGTAGGTTAGGTCCAGTAAACATTAAATCATTCAATGAGCGCCCTGAAGATGTCTTGGCGGAGGCATTAAATACAACCCTCCATTTTGTAGTGGTAGATTCGGCGCGCTCTACTCCGTGGTGAGGCAAATAACACTCTTGCTTCGAATAACTGTTGACTGGTGTCATATGTTTTAGATCACTATAGTCTTGGATAAATGTTTTATAGGCTTTTGCTAACCTTTCTTGTCGTTCAAATTTTCTTTCCATGTTTCTAAATTGCGCTATAGCCTTCGTTTTTGATTCTCCTAGTTCTTCTTTAAAATTAGCCTTCATTGAAGTCTTACTTCATACCGTCCATCTATGTTTCGTTTCACGTTCTCCTGGTAATGTTTAATGCAATTGAGGTCTTCATGCGTTAATTCTCCCTGTTCCTCAATGTCTTCCACTTCCCAGAAATGTTTGATGTCCTCTAAGCAGTTGATTACCACGTTACAATGGTAAGTTCTCGCATTACCACACAAAAGCCAGCCAAGTTGCGTATGTTGCGCTATTGGTTGTGATGCATCTTCTGTTTTAATTATCCCACTCAAAAGAATGTTACTGTATATGTCCGCCCCGAGTAGTAAGTCTACAGGACGACTGACGTAGAACTGGGGTCGGCTAGGTTAAGATTTTGTATAATAGGCCACGATGGTTTAGCAAATGTTTTGTTTGGTAGGCTTTTAATCAAATTATTCATAATTATTACCTCGGCCTTAAAGGTAAAGTTGTTGTAAATAGAACCGCAAGTAATGTTAAGTTTTCCCTTACAGTTATTCTCTCTTTGTCCTACTCCATATATAACTCCTTTGCAGTTTTCTCTCTTAATGTTAAGTATCTGAGCAGCTTGTTCCGTTATTAGAGAAATTTGAGAGCCCTGATCGATAAGAGCCCTTAAAGTATAAAATGTTCCATCCGCTTTTCGCACGTTTAATATGGCAGTCGCTAACAAAACTTCCGTATCGTCGTTAGGTGATAGTTGAGACGTGTTTACCGCATTTTTCTTATCGGTTGTTAAGGCTGTCGCCGTGTTAGTTAATGAAGCTGTTGTCTGGTTTGCTGACGTAGACTTTACAAAAGCCTCATGTATAAGTGTATTATGTTGATCACCGCACTTATGGCAAGTTTTTAGTGAATTGCATGCATTTCCATTATGTGTGAATAAACAGTTAACACATAATGCAAGTCGATTAATTGTATGATAGCGCTTTTCCACTGGCATTTGCAAAAATAATTTACAATTATAAATTCCGTGCGCATTGTTACATAGAGGACATTTGATACTGGAAACATGATGCAATTTTGCAACTGTGGGGTTTGCATTTGCATAACTTCGGTTAATTCCATGATTTTGGTTATTAAATTTGTTGTGGTTATTGAAATTTGGAAAAGATTTTCTCGGCGTGAGCGTTGGTTGTTGTGAATGGGCTTTCTGCGCCGTAGACTCTTGTTTGCGTCGGGATGACTCTAGCGTAGTGAATTTACTTTCCATGAAGTCTAAAAAACTCCTGCAAAACCGGTATTTCTCTTGAATTTTTAAGAGACTCAATATAGTTTTTGTGTGTCTCTGAATCCAGTTTTTGGGATAAAACATAAACTAGCATGGGATCCCAAGTGCTAATATCTATTCCTAGATTCCTAATCGCATGTAGACACTCCGTAGTTGTGTCATACATTTTTTTAATTAGGCCTAATGACTGTTGCTGTATGTTAGGTAGCCCGAATAAAATGTTCATGTGAGAAGTAAATATCATTTTTTTTATTGTTATATCTGTTGTTTAAAATGCTCCAACATACTGAATAATTATCAGAGCTTATTTGCAAATGTTGGATGAGGCGCTCGGCTTCTCCCTTAACTTTGCTCTTCAGAAACTGCATCTTCTGTGCATTGGATAGAGCTGTGTTGTTATGAATAGCCTCAATGAACAAGTCTTTAAAAGACACCCATGAGTTATAATTTCCATAGAAGATTGGAATGTCAAGTTTTGGAGTTGATTTGTCCCTGTGTGCGACCGACCATAGTTTTTTGTTAATCTGTTTCTTTAAGTTATTATATGTGTTTTCCTCACGGTTAAATACTGCCTCATACATGATATCTCTTTCGTATGCTTCACTTTCAATCTCCCAATGCAACGAATCGATAACTGACCAACGATATTCAAGTGATTTGAGCGCATCGTCGAATTCCCACTTTTCTATCAATAATTCCACATCGATGTTGTTCACAGTCCGTGCAAAAGCTCTCATATTCACTTGTTGCTTGCGGTACATCTCATCAAGTTTGCTAGGCGAGCCTGCGTCCTGTTTCTTTGGCGAGAAAAAGGCAACATTTCTATCGGTCTTGTTAGACGGTGGCAGCAATGGCGGCTGCTCGTCATCTTCCTCGCCACCCGATTCAGGCTTGTTCTGACTGGATGTTCCCGCAAAGTCCATAGAAGCAGAATCTTTTGTTAATTTGTTATAGCCATCATTTAATAAGGTGGAAAGTTCTAAGAAAATATCACGCGTTTTCGCATAACATTGTGTTGAAAAATATGTATGTGTCCTACTTTCGGAAGTACATAATATTTTATCAATTGACTCAAACTCTGCCCATAGGTTAGTTAATGTTTCGGAACGTGTTTTAAAATATTCCAATCTTGACTTTCTCTCAGCACCATCTTTTTAAAGTTAGTAAATAGTGTTATAATCTTTTGTTTAATCTCCAGCTGCCTCTCGTAATGTTGTCCACCTTCCATGTTGACTTGATAATTTAGTAAGGAAAGATCTTACTTGAAGTCGTTGAAATTGTTAGATGTTGCGTCAAATCTTGAAACCTCTCCTTATGACACTGTAATCCACACTCTTTCACTAATGTTAATGTTCAAATGTTAATGTTAAAGTTCGTTTTGTCTCACAGTTCACAGTTCACACACGAATCGCGAGACCCTTTACGAAGGACGAAATGTTTCGCGTTTGCTCGAAGGACCAATGTTTCGGTAGCTCTTAAAGGGTGAGGATTGCAAGAGAAAAGTGGTTTGGATTTGACTAATGTTTAATAATATTAATAGAATGTTAATTGTTTTCGAATGCACCCGGTCGCGGCGGTTCCGTAAAGTGCATTAAAAATGTTTGCGTTTCATGCGCCGACAATGCTGACGACGCATCGCGCGCGTAGGTTAATTGTGTGTTTGGTGTTACACCGAACACTTGTAGTGTTTGCTGAAAATTTAGACGATCTCCAGAACATGATTCAACAACTTTCGGATGTTTCTTTAACAGTAGGCTTAAAGATGAATATGGCCAAGACCAAGGTGATGTCGAACGTCTCTGGAAACTCAAATACAATTACGGTTGGGAATGAGAGCCTAGAGACGGTCGATAGTTACGTTTATCTTCGTCACACCTTGACTTTTGGTATAGAACATCAAAAAAAAGGAGATCTCTTGGATGGGTGGCGTTTCGAAAACTGGCTAACATTCTTACATCCCGACATATACCACAGTGTCTGAAAATACGTCTTTTCAATACATGTATCCTGCCCACCGTGACATATGGTGCTGAGACGTGGACGCTCACACACAAGGCTATGTATAAGATCAGGGTAGCACAGAGAGCCATAGAAAGGTCCATGCTCGGGATCAAACTACAACTTCGTGTTCGCAACACTGAAATCAGACGAAAAACCAAAGTTCAGGACGTCGGAAGAGCAGTGGCAAAGTTGAAATGGAGTTGGGCAGGACATATTGTTAGGCGGTGTGACGACAGGTGGGCCAAAATTGTAACAGAATGGTGGCCGAGGCAGGGAATGCGGAGCGTTGGACGTCCACCTGCAAGATGGGTCGACGATATTATAAATATCGCGGGTCGAGCCTGGACTCTATTGGCACAGGACCGAGGCAGATGGCAAAGTAAGAGAGAGGCCTATACCCAGCAGTGCGATAGAGAAGGCTGTGGATGATGATGATGATGATCCATTGCAAAAAAAGTTTTTGTTGTAATATACTCGTATCACTGTTTTATCACAGCACTTACACTACGTAAACACAAAAATCATATCTATTTTCATCATAGCACTTACACATACACTATAACGCAACATTTTTATGCATTTTTAGCGCAATACTTATAAAATAAATAAATAGCAAATACAAAAAAAATGCTAGTCCAAAGCTATATCCGAACCGCGTATTTTTTTTTACATATGTTTTACTTTCTTGTATATAAACTATGTAGCAATTTAAGTTAGATGTAAATTACTCATTAGCCTAGACTTAATAAATTAGGCTAGATTGTAATAAGTATTAGGATACAAGGAAACTTGGTGAATAACTTTAGAAAAATCTTGGACATGAATTCCTCAGAGTAAGTAATTACTACGAATTAATATAGTAGTCATGCAGCCGCATGTTATTCTCGTGTTGCTATGCTTACTAGGTATATTCTAATTTTCAATTTCTAAATAATTTTTATTTTTTGTTATTAAAATTATTTTGTAGTCTTTAAATAGTTAAGTATTTTTTATTTTAGTTTTCACTTCTGTTAATCAGTTAATATTTTATAACAATAGTACATAATGCTGACAAATAATTAGGTGCCTATTTTTGACGTGACAACGTCTTATAAATTGGTTTGCCGGGTGACACTTCAAGAAACTGCGTTACGCTCCGCTCACGTTATGCGCTCACAATGAGAGCGAGTGAGAGGCACGCGTCCCTTCCACTCGGGCATGGTTAGCCCGCCTAAGAGCGAGAGAGACAGACATAAAAAGTGAAAGGCACGCGTCCCTTCCGTAAAATTATTTTACCACTCAAAGTCGTTGTCACGTAAAACTTTCGCCCGTATACCGACTTTAAAGGCAACCAATTTTTTTTAAATTAAAAACTGTTCTTAAATACAAGATTTTATTTAAATGCTCTAAATCGAACAAAATATATTTTGAATGCAAAACCCCACCATTTTATTAGTGGTTTGTGGTCTTGTTTGTGGTTTTGAAGGCGGTTTAATTGCGATCACGTTTATACGATGCGGTCTAGGATGGAGCATGTTTACCTAGAAGAAACTGAATCACTCTCGATTTGAAGACACCAAGATTGTAACCACCGGAAAAAACTCACTTAGGCAACGTATTACACAGACTTATTTACGAAGTGATTTTAAACTATTTAGAGTTGATCCTAACCATGAAGCATCTTTAATACACAGTGAATTTAATTAACACTGCACCCGTGCGATGCCGGAGCGAGTCGCTAGACAAAAGACAAAATCATCAATTTCAATTGCTATTTTCTTTTTACCGGCACTATATAAGTCCGCATTCAAATAATTTTAGTACATACTACATTGTATTATAAAAAGAATCAGTATCAAAATAGGTTCATAAACGACGAAGTTATTCACGAACACGCATTACAAAAATACATACGATCGAATTGAGAAACCTCGTTTTTTGAAGTCAGTTAAAATTATTAGTTTCTGATTTGTTCCTTTGTTCTTGAACTTGAAATTCGAACTTTTTAAGTCGTCTGGAACTGAGTGAAATCTTTTTGGTCTATACCTACTTCAGTCAATGTTAATAATGACGTTTTTAGGGCGTTAATATCTAAATAACAGTTTTAAGTAGTATGTCATGAAATTTGGAGCACGTATTGGTATCCCGCAAGTCTCAATGTATGGACTATTTGACAAGTTAATGTGAAATAGTTTTTGCATTATGATGAGGACAAAAGTACCCCAAAATAGTTCATATACCTAACAATACACATGGTGCGCTCGCCAGTTTATTTACTTGAACTTGGCTTGCCACACTATCATGTGTCTGGATAAAATAATGGGTTTAATTGCGTTCAAAATGTATTTTCTTCGTTTTAGAGCATATTAATGAAAGCTTGTTTTCAAAAATATTTAGCTAGTTTTTATTCGAGTCCGGATGTGATTTTGGATTTTTCCTTCTTCTAGATAGGTAGGTTGCAAACCAGTGCTGTCGATCCCCATCTCACCGATCTCTACAAAACTCTGTAACTCCAAGAGAGTGCTTGGGACTTCATCTTTAGACTCTGGATGTCACGTGCTTGTCAAGACTATTCAAACGAGTCCAAACTGGACTATTTTATTTTGTTTAGTATAGGATTAGTTCCTATGGCCACCTTCCCACGCCATCTCGAGACCCTGGCTGTCATGGAACACAAGAGTGCTTGTCAAGGCTATTCAAAAGAGTCTAAATTCGGTGGATTTATCTTGTTTAGTTTAAGAGTTCCTATAGCCCCCTCCTGACTTCATCTTGAAATAAGCGTCCTAGTACCATATTATTGCATTGTTACCAAAGTTACGTAAGTACCTAAACCAAATTTCAACCTAATCTAACGACGGGAAGTGGTTCTAATTTAACTCGCAAGATTTGTCCCATACTGACATAGTAACACAAGGCAAGTTAAATAAAAGCTTATAAAATACACAACGAGAGATACTATTAGTACCATGGCAACCTAAGAAAATTAAGTAATGAAATCCGAGAAACTCTCTACCTACTTAACTATTTATTTATTTATTTTTTATTTATCAGTTTTTAATTATTTATCTGTTCGATAAGAAGTGTTATATCTAAGTTTTTTTTTTTTTCAATCATGCAAAGTATTATTTTCGTTATGCTCCTTATCTGCCGCCCCCCTTTCGTGTGCCGCCCAGCCATGGGCCACATCACGCTACGCCACTGCGGTGGTAAACCACCCCAATAATATTGTGTAGGATTCCGCCAAACACCAGAATCCACAGTCACCTTAGCAATTTAGCAACACACGTACTGTTTTCAACGCCATGGTTGTTGTTATGTCAGACAGCACCATGAGAGTTAAGAATCGGAACTAAAAATTGTAAAAGCGGCGGCTAATCTTTCGCTTTATTACATTACGGCTAGCCGTTTTGAATGACGTATGGCGTCGAATACATTCCGGCTGTTTTTTATAATCAGACGCTTTCAATCTGGCTAATCGTCAAACCGCCGCTTTACAAAACGGCCCTGTTTTTCAAAACGGCTAGCCGTAATGTAATACGGCGAATTATACGATCCGGCTGCCACATATATAAACTCTTTGCATAGTTACGACAGTGGTTATCACGTATTTTCTACTTACGGCCTGTCATCCTGAAAACGTCTTATTTAGTGCGAAATTTAGGAAATATAAAACCAAACACAAAAATAACTACGTTGAACGATAAAGAAGCGGGAGTTAAAAAAATATATTGACACAGTAAAAAACAGTTTATTTCATTACTTTGCGTTTCAATAAATTAATTAACATTGTACGTACAGTCTTTTGGAAAATGCTGAGTTCCTATATGTTTAGTACAGACATAGTTGCATCAGGCTACATTTGTTTGACCGTTACGCCTAGCATTACAAATGTACAAATACTTCAAAAATACTAATTTTGGTCAAAATTTACAATAATATATAAAGATTTTAAGTACAAAACTACACATCGAGCAATGTACTCATAAAAAAAACAATATTGCGATCAGGCGCTGTCCCAGCCTCGAATTTTGGAGGGGGTCACCAGTACGCAGCCTCAGATTTTGGGGGGGTTACCAGTAGAAATACAATAAATTGAGTAAAAAAGTCTTTACTAGTAGCGCCCCACGATTTTACGTGCGTAGTAATTACCATTCCAGTTGTTTTCCAGCGTTGCAAAATATATATATATTTTTTTAATTTAACGATATACGATTATTATAAATATATACGATACGATTATGGGGGGAATTGTCATGTCCCCTGTGACCCCACCCCTTTGGACCGCGCATGACTGCGATATAATATTACGAACAACTAAAACATATTAGTTTGGTGGAGTACAAAGTACAATAATACTTATAAATAATACTCACTCTGACTGCTTAAAATAATAATTATCGTTGTGTTCATTCTTAAATATCACTTCCATTATTCACAATCTCCTTTATTCCTTCGTAACTACCAGAAATCATTGCTATGATGCCTATTAAAAGCAAAATAGCATTTTTTATTAACCTCCATTTGAAGCGACCATACCCGATTTCCCAATAGGTAATGCTTTCAATAAATACTGGACCTATAATTCCCAACAGCGAAAACCCTAAAGCCCCGACTAAAACCATTAAAGGTCCGATCATTGGTATTGCAATAGCTATCGATACACATATTATCACCAGAACAGCCCTTAAAATGTATTCTGCTACGCGAGGGTGGTTTGGGAAGTGATGTTTGACCTTGTTCCAAGCCATATCACGACACACATAAAATTGTAAGCCAAAGGTAAAGAGTATGGTTGATCCAATAAGGATCTTCACAATTTGAGCTGGTGTCTCAGTGACTGGCAAGTTCGCTGTTATTATTGAGTTCACATTGTTGCCGTATTTCAGATATCCAAAAACTCCGAGTAAAAGATATACGAAAGTGACCCCAAACATTCCTCTGTTGAGAACCCCGCAGGCACCTAAAAAGTGTTGAGGGGTTTTCATATTGTTTTCTAATGGCATTATGACTCCGATATTCTCCATTGCAAATAAAGTTATCGCGAAAAAATTTGAAAACTCTGCAATTGGCCGAGTCAGTGAAAGCTCGTTAATAGGCAGTGGTTCGCGAAGGACGTAGTAAAATGTTATTCCAAGAACAGCAGCCATGAAGAAATTTGCTATAGTAGAAATTGGTGCAAGGTACTTCAAATCTGGTACCCAGACAAAGAGGATCAGCGGCACTATGAGACATGCCATGATAGTCCTGAGTAGAGGGTATTCGAGAGGAGCCGAAGCAAGCTCAGCAGCTAATGTAGCATTTGCAACAGAGTCTTCCATATAATATCGTAAAACTTGACCGTAATTTGTTGCTATAATTAAATTATCTGCTGAGCAAGCCCCAAAATATGTCGTGAATATACCTATTAATACTATATATTTAGCAAGTTTAGTGAATTTTCGTATTTTTTCCGGTCCATTTGCAAATGCGGCTTCCACGACATCGGGATAATCCATTTTCTTTTTCTTTGTTTTATAGTATAAAACATGTGCACAATCAACCTAAAATGAAAAACATTAATTTGTGAGTACGTTTATTTTACAGAAGTAATTTTAGGCAGATGTTTGGTAATTTATTCATGTAATATGTACAGTGAAACTTCTTATGCGACTTCCAACAAGGTTGCGTTAAATATTTAACGCTACTAGGTACCATGAAATGCATGGTATGAAAGCACTATTGCGGGGAAGGGGGATTATAAAGAGACAGCGCGAGAGTGAAAAGTTTCACTTCTTCCGCGCAAAGGGACTTCACACACATATTTCCTTTTCTTTTTGTTTTCCCCCTTTTTTGTGTAGGGACAAATGTTCTAGTTCCTGATATCAGCGTTACGGAGTGATTAGAATTTTGAGCACGTGCCGATAAGAGCAAGCGTGGTGCATTGCATGTACCTGTATTTGTCGTCTTGTCACCGTCTCATATAAAAAGATAATGTTACGTTTTCAGGGAAACAATAGCCAGATTTGAAATAAGCTAAAACTTTACTGGACTGTTATCTTATCTTTAGACGATTCGGCACACTTCCATGCATTGTCAATCTATGCCTTAGACATTGAGTAGTACTTATATGTACTCTAGATTACATCTTGTCTCTGATGCCTTTTATGTATGACGCTAGTGACTTGTTCTACGTGGGAAACATTTTTTGTTTTAAAAAACATAAATAAAGCAAATATAATGCAATGATTGAATTACCAATATATATGATGTGTGTGCACACACAGCTGCCACAAGAAGTCCACCCAATAGACCTCCTACTATACCAGCGCTCTTGAAAGCAGAAGGCATTGCCATGATTCCACTACCTAATGTGGACTTTAATAAATGAGAGAGAGTCTGGCAATCCCTGAAAAAAAAACAGATGGAAAAAATATGTACCTATTGTAGTTAAGTATAATTCTTTAGCACGAGGAATAAAGAGAAGAAGAACCTAGTAACTTCATGCGTGTGTACAATCAGTACCTACCTACGTTTTTTAGTGTTCCGTAAAATGTAAAACGGAACCCTTTTTACGTTTTACGGCAGCTGCTTTTTGCCGAACCTTTGAGAACTACACTGTTGAAAGTTGGTAAGTCGATGTATTCTCTGATGTACATAGCCATGCAAACTTCCAAAGAAAATTGGTTTGAACTTGATCTGGCCAGTAGTTTTTTAGTAAGTAGGTACCTACGTCATAAATTAACTATTATTAAAACATTAATCAAAGTTACACCAAACTACAAGAATTTCATTATTATGTTACTTGGTGCTACGGAACTCTTCATAGGCGAGTCCGACTTGCACTTGCCCGCTTTTATTTTACATGATATGATAATATTTTAAATTTAAATAGATTTTTAATTTTATGCGTAAATTATTATTCGGATCGGCAATAAATATGTGATTTATTGATAAAAAATACTGTTACAATTGTATTATTGTTATAAGTTGTTGTTTTAGTATTTTTTGTAATTCATGTGTTATACGAGTGGGTGCTTAATTATTTCTTAATTTACATTATACGCTGAATCAGTCGTTTTCAAAATGAATTAAAAACTTATATTTAATTTATTTATTAATATTTAGCGATTGCGCCTTGGGTGGTACCTATTTAATGTTGTAAACAAGAACAAAATTGAAAATTTTGACTAACCCCCGACTACCTCGGATTTGCAATCTGTATAACATTCTACTAGTAAAACCCTTTAATTTGATACCCATATTAAGGGAGTTGTGAAAAAAGAAATGTGTTTCGCCATGTTTTGGTAGCAGCCATCTTGGATTTGAAATTTGTCATAGTGCAAAGTATTTTACTAGTCAAGCCCTTTCGTTTGATACCCATATTGAGGTAGTAGTGAAAACAATAATATAATTCGCCATTTTGTGGTGGCGGCCATCTTGGATTTTTTTTTTTTATAGTGTACAGTATTCTACTAGTTAAGCCCTTTCATTTGATACTCATATTGAGGTAAGTTGTGAAGAAATATTTTGTCCGCCATTTTGTGGAGGCGGCCATCTTGAATTGATATTAACCAAACATAGCTAAGAACACCCGCACGGATATTAACTTTGAAATAAAAAAAAACTGTATCAAAATCGATCCATCCGTTTGAGCTCTACGGTGCCACAGACAGACACACACACAGACAGACAGACAGACATCGACGTCAAACTTATAACACCCCTTTTTTTGGTCGGGGGTTAAAAAGTGTGATAACCAATAACTTGACATATTATGGTATGGTTCAGATATCTCATCTTAATATGTATAAATCCCGTGTCACAATGTTTGTCCTCAATGGACTCCTAAACCACTTAACCGATTATTATAAAATTCGCACACCATGTGCAGTTCGATCCAACTTGAGAGATAGGATAGTTTTTATTTCGATTAATGGGCTTTATGTGACGATATCCGAGCGAAGGCGGAACGGGCCGCTAGTATTGACATAGTTTTTGGTCATATCCACATAGTATATTTCACGGTTACTGCCTTTAAGTATTTACTCAAAGTACTCCGCGATGGAGAAAAATATGGTTATTTCAAATTTCATGATTAATTCAAGAGCTTATGAATATAAGACACATTTCTTCATTTTATTTAGATTACATCTATTGTAAGTACATAGTCATGTTTCGAAAAATATGTAAGTATTTTTATACCTAACAGTGCGGCATTTGATCAACGAATATAGGTACCTTATCTTATCAGCTAATATATTTGGCAACTTAAAGTGATAGGTATCACATCAAATCCAGGAAATCAATCTATTCTACTCGAGATAGATTTTGACTTGGAGTTCGTCCATCGAATTTTATTTTGTTATCTTATTTTATTTTGTTATCTTATTTTATTACTTAGTAGTTTATCAGTAGATAGTAAAACTGAATAGTTAATTCATTTACTATTTCTTTTTAACCCCCGACAAAAAAGGGGTGTTATAAGTTTGACGTCGATGTCTGTCTGTTTGTCTGTCTGTCTGTGTGTGTGTCTGTCTGTGGCACCGTAGAGCTCAAACGGATGAGCCGATTTCGATGCGGTTTTTTTTATTTGAAGGTCCGTGCGGATGTTCTTAGCTATGTTTGGTTAATATCGATTCAAGATGGCGGACAAAATATTTATTCACAACCTACCTAAATATGGGTATCAAATTAAAGGGCTTGACTAGTAGAATACTATACACTATAACAAATTTCAAATCCAAGATGCCCGCCACCACAAAATGGCGGATTGCATTATTTTTTCACTACTACCTCAATATCGGTATCAAACGAAAGGTATTAACTAGTAGAATACTTAGCACTATGACAAATTTCAAATCCAAGATGGCCGCTACTACAAAATGGCGAATTACATTTCTTTTTTCACAACTACCTCGATATGGGTATCAAATGAAAGGGCTTGAGTAGTAGAATGTTGTAAAGATAACAAATCTGAGGTAGTCGGGGGTTAGTCAAAATTTTTAATTTTGTTCTTGTTTAATAATGAAGAGTGAGTGACATTACGAGAGAGACGTTGATAGCCTTGTGATAAGTATTTCCTGTCCA
Source organism: Ectropis grisescens (assembly GCA_017562165.1). Lineage (NCBI taxonomy): Eukaryota > Metazoa > Arthropoda > Insecta > Lepidoptera > Geometridae > Ectropis > Ectropis grisescens. The sequence continues at coordinate 5,559,788 of CM029767.1, forward strand.
TAAAACTACTGCCTAGCACTGCACTGTTCTTAAAATTTGTTACCTCGAAACTGGAACACAATAAAGTTTGCACATTCCTAATTCGCGGTAGAATTACTGGCAAGCAGGAACATGCCTTAATCGAACCAGTCCGAAGTGTACCCAACTTGCTGATGGCATTCATACTGATAGAGTAAGATCCCAGGGCCGCCAGACGTCATGTATTTTCTGATGGAAGAAATGTGGACGATTGAGTAGAGTTAGTACGTACTAAGAACACATGCCTACCCACTAACTTGCTTAGACGGCCTATTTTGAGATAAATATGGGTCCAGAAGATACATTATTTACTTCATGTATTTTCTTTTTATTCATTTTCTACGCTTCAAAGGGAGTTTTAAAGTGTCTGTTAAGCAAAACGGCCGACGGAAAGTGTCTGGGAGTATGGGGGGCCTATTTTTAAAGATATTGCCTGTAACATACGTGAAAATCAGTTATCAGAAAATACGTGCAGTAAGTAACGTAACTTCTGGACCCCTGGATATCTCAAAATTGGCCGTCTAAGCAAGTTAACGGGAAAGCATGTGTTCTTAGTACGTACTAACTCTACTCAATCGTCCACATTTCATCCATCAGAAAATACGTGACGTCTGACGGCTCTGGGATCTTGGACGATATCTATGATGTATAATGGTGGCGTCGACTGAGCACTCACAAATCTTTTTGAAAGGTCCTTCTATAGAGATCATCTGCGTTATTTTTGGACCTTCATTGGTCTATGGATAATTCAAATGTGTTATAGTTAGTAGTAGGTAATAAGGTTTGTAATATTGTATTTATTTTTTAGTAAAATAGATATCTAGGTAATATACATATAATACCTAGGCTTTATCCATTAAATGCTCTGTAATATACAATCAAATAAAGTCACTTACGTCGTTGGGTTTTCTATTTTTCGGTCCACGAAGGGGTCAAATTCCTTCTGCTGTGAAATTTGGCTTTCCAATCTTTCAATATTAATTGCATGTACTTCAAAACTGCAAAACAAAACGTAATTCTATTGTAAAGAAGATCAAACGTAAGTAAATAAAAAGTTAACAGAACCGTTAGGTATGTCTAATCTAATATATAAAATTCTCGTGTCACAGTTTTCGTTGCCATACTCCTCCGAAACGGCTTAACCGATTTTGATGAAATTTTTTTGTGCTTATCCGGTATCTATGAGAATCGGCCAACATCTATTTTTCATCCCGCTAAATGTTAGGGGTAGTCCACCTCTAAATTTTAATTTTTATTTTTTTGGACAATTTTTTTAATTTCTATTTTTTTATGATACCTACAACATACAAAAATACATACAATCCTCAATTTTTACCCTTCTACGATCAACCCCTATATTTAATAGCCAATTTAGTAATTTAATCATTTTTCATCCTCGGTCGATAACTGATCAATCGTCATTTAATTAGTTATCCCCGCCAGTTGTCTACAGGTGTCACTTCTGACCCAGTAAACAGCACGATAATTTGGGGATCAAAAGTAGCCTATAGCATATATATATTGTTTGAACACGCTAATCTCGGGAAATACTGGATCGATTTAAAAAAATCGTTGACCGTTCTTTCATATGTACGTAATCCTTGAATGCTGTAGGTGATATATATGTACCACGGGCGAAGCCGGGGCGGGCCGCTAGTTATAAATATATTTCGGTGGGAAGTAAGTAAAGCCCAACTATCTCCAGAGATCAGTGTTTCCACAATGAGGGAAACTTCCCCTTTTGAGGGGAAATTAGGGTCCAGAGGGGAAGAAAAAGGGGAAAGAGATGCAAAGGGAAATCATGCCTAATCAAACAAATACAAAAACTTCATCATTTTGAGGAAAAATTTCCTATAATTAGTCCATACAGATATCAGTTTCAGTATGACGATGTTTCTTATAATGAGGCATTTGGGATTAAAATTTGAATCTCTCCTGATTGGGTCAAAACTATACCAGAATAATTTTTGAGGGGAAAAAAGGGGAAATCTTAATTGAGGCGAGGGGAAAAGAAATGATTAAAGTGGAAACACTGCCAGAGATACTTTAATGGGTTCATTTATAAAAAAAAATAGGCTGTCTTAGGGGCTGCTGATAGTAGTGAAAACCTAAAAACGAATACTTAACTTAAAATTGCAGTATTAATTACAAGTGATGTAGGTATAGTGCAACACCACTAACGTTTCACTATACGTCACCTATATACCTAGTTACAGATATTAATACAATACAGTCTCGATATTTATAACAAATCAGAAGGGACAAGTAAATATTCGTTATATCAAGTAATTTGTTAAACTGAGGTTGGTTATGTTGAGGTTAGGTTGGTCCAAAATTTGTTATAAAAAGGTTAAAAATAGTTTTATTCATACATACACATACACATTCATACGCATAATTTGATATATTGGTGGGTCATATATTGGTGGGCACGTAATATAAAGGTTTTAGGTTGACAAAATTCGATAATTTTGGGGGCGTCCATAATTTACGTGACGTGTTTAAGTGGGGAGGGGGTCGAGTAAAATCTCATGTAATCTTACGTTGGAGAGAGGGTTCTCAGCAAATACCACACAATTTAAAATTTAAGAACAAAATTAAAAATTTTGACTAACCCCCGACTACCTAAGATTTGTTATCTGTACAAAATTCTACTAGTCAAGCCCTTTCATTTAATATATAATATACCCATATTAAGGGAGTTGTGAAAAAGAAATGTAATTCGCCATTTTGTGGTATCGGCCATCTTGGATTTGAAATTTGTCATAGTGCAAAGTATTCTACTAATCAAGCACTTTCGTTTGATACCCATATTGAGGTAGTAGTGAAAAAAAATTATATAATTCGCCATTTTGTGGTGGCGGCCATCTTGGATTTGAAATTTGTTATAGCGTACCTATAGTAGTTAAGCCTTTTCATTTAATACTCATATTGAGGTAGGTTGTGAAGAAATATTTTATCCGCCGTTTTGTGGAGGCGGCCATTTTGTATCGGTATTAACCAAACATAGCTAAGAACACTTGCACGGGTATTAACTTTCAAATAAAAAAAACCGCATTGAAATCAGCCCATCCGTTTAAGCTCTACGGTGCCACAGACAGACACACACACAAACAGACAGACAGACAGACAGACATCGATGTCAAACTTATAACACCCCTTTTTTGGTCGGGGGCTAAGGGGGTCAGATTGAAACAAATTTTTTTTTAAGATTTTGTTGTGACCGCGCTAGATTCTCCATGGACTGAATTAGAGTAAACATTCTTTTTTTAAACACAGTAGTTACGATTTAAGTTTTCTATTGTTAAATTTTTATTACACTTATAATTATTAAGCTCTCAGCGGTATTGATTAGGTACTAACTGAGGTTAGGTTAAACTAGTCGTATATAAAAGCACGAAGCATTTTTTTCCTTTGAAAATAACAATCCAACGTTCTTACGTAAGAAACCCACATTTTGAAAAATCTCACGTGGGATGGGGGGATGGAGGAGGGGGTTGAATAAAATCTCACGTCATCTCATCAGGGGGGGAGGGACAGAAAACTTAAAAAACACCTCACGTAGGTAATTAATTTAAGGACGCCCCTTATAGGTAAGTAGGTATTTATATTTTTTAAAGTTGAAAAATTCGTTATAAAGAGAATTTTGCAAAAAACGTTCGCTATTTAAATTTCGATTTAAAAAAAAGAAGTTCGCGTCTGTAGTATTTACCTATTTAGGGGTTTTGACTCATTTCGCGTCAAAAGCGCTAACGCCTCTGGTGGTGGATTTTCCTCAACCTGGAATGAAATTACATTGATGTTAAAACTTCAATTTAAAAACCTCGAAAACCTAAACTTAACCTAATTAAAATTAAAAAAAACACTTCTAATTTATGTACCCAATCAATTACTTCTATTAAGCAAATCTTAGTTTTAACTATCCATAGAGCTGTAAAGATCTAGAGATGATCGAGTTCATACAAATGGTCGAAAACTGAAATAATGACCAAAGAAGTACCTATGGAAATCGTAAAAAGTTTGTAGATTTTAAACATACGCGACTTAATGAAACACATATTGAAAATTTTATATTACATATATTTAATTTAAATCGCGTTTAAGTCCTGTATGCTGTTTTTTATACCGTTAAAGATGTATCAAATAAAACAACATGTTAAAATGCACTGAAATGGTATCAGATGGTGGTCAAGCGCAAACCTATAATATAATTAAAAAAATAAAAGTAGCTACGGCATTACGAAATATACGACAACAACCGAACAACGTCTCTTTGAGTTCACTTGATGTCATAAACGTTGGATATTTCTGTACCGATTTGATTGTACTCGGAAATCTGATGTTAGTTCGCGTAAACCTTCTGGACATATTCGTAATACGGAGGTAAACATGTCATAATTTCTGTTATGATTTCAACGTAAACGTTACTTACCATTTTGTGTGAAGATTTAATCCTTTACAAACTAGATACTGAGATCAGACTTTTCCTGTAACAAAATACATACATATTTGTACACTTATTCATAAAAGCTTAGGAAGGAAACATATTAAATCGATTTAGAATTATTTCATTTAGTTAAAATATTCATTTAGTTAAAATTAGTCTGCCGTATTAATCGACCAGTACGAATATTTTGTTATTTTTGTTAGATCTAACCTGAAAGTTACACGCACATTGATCTAAACAGTGTTACGAACAACCAAAAAATAGATGTGCAGTAAACTTGAACGATCACGTATTTTTCATGCTATTTGGAGTAAATGTGTTTTTCCAACCAGTGAGGTACACATATATCTTGCATCTCTTTCCTCAAACCACACTATAAAATGTTTTTAGCTTCAAGTGCTTACAGCTTGAATTTTAAGTCAGTAACACCCATGAGACGAGGTGTACAATATGAGTACACAGCGAAATTAAATACGAAGCGTGCGCTTACCTTGGAATGCCTCGGTTAATGTAGCAGTCACTAGGCCAGACTGAAATACTTTGACGGTTTGACGTCTCTGAATGTCGTGTTACGATCCACGGTTCAATGATATGACGTCACTAGCACCTGTTTCGCACGCTGGTCGTAAGTAACTAGCTCACTAAAACAATATTTGATTAACGCTCGTTAACAATGGAGATCATTGTAGTTCATTTAACGGTTTAAACGAGGCAGAGATCGCTAGCCGCTTAAATATCGCCCCCCCCTCCAGTTAGGTTGGATGACGCAACTTCACAGAAATATAACAATGTGTGTAAATTTTGCTTCTCTTTGCTTTTATCTGTTTCTTCCTCCAATAATAGTAGAGGAAGAACGTCTGGGAAGTCCCACGACTGAATTTCCGATGTATTTCAGCAACTTTTATTAAATTTCCAATTTATGTATATTCTTTTATTGCCTTTCTTTCATATGCCACGTGGTAGTGAGATAAGTAAATATTTATTTTTCATTTTAGTAAGAATAGACGAATCCCTTGAATTGAAGAAGTCTTGGTTGTGCTCAAGTAAATTTATTAAGTGTTTATGGAATCAATTCTAAAGTAAGTTGCATCATCCACGAAAAAAAAAAAATTTTATTCATCAACATATAAGTACCTAGGACTTACATCTAGATCGCTTTTTCGTCAGCAAGCTCTGTAATTGTATTTTCAAGTATTATTTTTCTTAATTTTTGTTATATATATAGGTACATAGTTTTTACTTAACCCTACTAATATTAAACATGTGAAAGTGTGGATAATTGTTTCTCAATCACGTCGGAATGGCTGAAAGGATCAGGTAAACATTTAGAAAACAGTTATATTATAGGTTATTTAGCATTTAAAATATTTACGTACCCCTTCACACATATCTCTTAAAAATAACCAGTAAATGTTGATTACGGAATTTTGTGAAATAGCAAATGCTATTTCAAATATGCTTTCACATTAGTAAACATACCTACATCACATGAATCCCTACTAATAGTTAGTTTAGGTAAGCTGCGAAATAAATTCACGGAATGGCGATTAACAAAAACTAATTATTTGAAGATACAATTTAGAAGCTTTCAAGGTCACAGTGAATAGGTACTTTCTAGGTCAGCAGGTTCATCATCTTCGACCACATCGTCATTTACCATCAGGTGAGTTGGTAGTCAAACGCAGACCTACGCGCCAATTGCTACTTTTTTCTATGTTTTTGTTCTGTTATTGTTATTTTTCTTTATAATTTAAGTGCAATAAAGAGTTTATCTATCTATCTATCTACGCGCGGTAAAAAAAAGAATCGAGTTATAACTATAAAATAAGTTATTAAAAAATGAACGAGCATTTGCTCGCCATCCACTCTAAAAAAGAAAAGAAAAAAATCTAAAAAGAACCTTCTAACCTGAGACGAACTTGACGTGGTACATACAAAAAAAATTATAGGTAAATGTTTGATTAGTATTGCCTTTTGATTACTTACGAAATTTAAATCAAATAAATAACATTCAATCGCCAATGCGTGAAAATCACGTGTTTTAGGATTTATTTGTTGAAATAAAGAACCAATGCATGCAAGTACTATGCGCGCAAATGCTGTTATTTTAGTCCAGTCGGGGCAGACATAAAACTAGCCTGAAATAGAAAAAAAACCGGCAAATTCTTTACCGGGATTACCTAGGTAGAAAATCGAGATTTATACTCACAACCATTTCACACGACGTTTTAAAAAAAAGCGCTCCCCGGAATTGTTTCTATTGAAATGTCTACCCCGACTGGACTATTTAGAAAAGTTTAGGTTTGTCAACTGTTTTAACAGAGAGAGAAAGAGAAACCATAATTGTAATCCTTCAAACCTTGAAAATCAATCTACATGAGTCAAAGACCGTGGTCAAAGCTACCTATGTATTAAAATCCGATGGTCCGGTAAGCATCTTGCACGCAGCAACGGTAAATGTTATTTTTTGTTGAAAATGTTATTTAGTTTCACCTATCTATGATCTAAGTTTCGCTAAACTTATTATAATAATTTTACAAAGCTGAAAAGTTTGTTTGTTTGAATGTGCTAATCTTAGAAACTACTGGTTCGAATTAAAAGATTTGTTTTATATTGGATGGTCCATTTATTGAAAAAAACTATAATACATTTCACTAGCATCAATAGGAGCAGAACATGATAGAAGAATGTCGCAAAAACGGTAAAAATATTCCTTTATAAGAGCTTCCATAAATATGACAAGAACAAAATTAAAAATGTTGACTAACCCCCGACTACCTCGGATTTGTTATCTATACAACATTCTACTAGCCAAGCCCTTTCATTTGATACCCATATTAAGGGAGTTGTGAAAAAATAAATGTATTTCGCCATTTTGTGGTAGCGGACATCTTGGATTTGAAATTTATCATAGTGCAAAGTATTCTACTAGTCAAGCCCTTTCATTTGATACCCATATTGTGGTAGTAGTGAAAAAAATAATGTAATTCGCCATTTTGTGGTGGCGGCCATCTTGGATTAGAAATTTGTGATTATGTATTGTATTCTACTGGTCAAGCCCTTTCATTTGATACCCATATTGAGGTAGGTTGTGAAGAAATATTTTGTCCCCCATTTTGTGGAGGCGGCCATCTTGAATCGATATTAACCAAACATAGCTAAGAACATCCGCACGGATATCAACCTTCAAATAAAAAAAAACGCATTGAAATCGGCCCATCCATTTGAGCTCTACGGTGCCACAGACAGACACATACACACAGGCAGACAGACAGACAGTCAAACAGACAGACGTCAAACTTACAACACCCCTTTTTTTGGTCGGGGGTTAAAAATACGGATAATTCATATTTTAGTAGGGGGTTTTCAGTGAAACCGCGGGATAGGTACGGGTAGTGAGTAAACGCTTTAACACCTTATTAACTTATTATATTAATATATTGCAACATTAAGTACATTTTTCAGTATGAGCCTTCTACAAAGTACATACTATTAAAAAAGTAACTAACTGAAAAAAGTTTAAAAATAGAAATGAGTATAGTTAGTCTCAAAATAATTACAACATTATGGGAGAAATGTAAATTAATGACATGTACCTACCTACCTATCGAACAATCACGGCTTCACAGCGCCCTTGAATTCCATCACGGTGTCCATCAAGGCTATAGGACAGTGCTTTTTTGTGTTCAGCTTTATCGGTGAGTAATTTTTGTGATATTACGTCTAATAACATTATTATTTATTGATTTTGTACGAGACAAACAAGTTAGGCACATGTTTCAGGGGTGCATATACCTACAGAGTTTCTAAGAACAGGGTCCAGTTTCTGGAGGATCATAACAACACCAGTTTGGGCCACGCACCACGCAACATCTTTTGGTTTGGTTTCCAAGCGAATTTGAATCAGCAACTGATCTCCATGATCTAAATTTACTGGTCAAATGAACCACCAGGAGACCTATGTTCCTACATAGGTCTCCTGGTACCTTCCTCGGTAGAAGAGTATAAAGTAATAAGATTCAGCACTGTGCCGTCACTTGTAAGCTGTCAACCTGAGTGCAGTTGAAGAGAGAAGAGGGGGGGGGGGGGGTTGCAACCATCGATCATTTTTCCATGTTGTCGCATGATTTTTGTATGATTTTTGTTATTTCGCGTTGCGAAATAATGGATTAGAAGAGGTATTGAAACTATATAATATTGTAAATTATACAATATAAATAAATAAAAATTATATAATAAGACAAGTGACGGCATAGTGCTGAATCTTATTATTTTATACCCTTCTATCATCCTACATTTGACCCATAAATTTTGTTCACGGGGCAGTAGTCTATTACAATGGGACGTGGTGCGTATCCACGTCCCATTGTAATAGACTACTGAAAGGATCTAACCCTCAAAAACGTCGATTTCTCGAACGTCTTTTTGTAGGATAGATCCTTTCTTCGTATTTGCACTCCAATGTTTACTAAGACGATGACTAGCTAGCTAGGCTCCAGGGTGTCGATGTGCGCGTGCACCCTAAAAAATAAACACTTATAATTTTTCCCTAAAGGTATCGCCCGGAGACCGCGACACGAGACCGCGACCGGAGACCGCGACAGGCACTTGACACTATGGAATTGTTGGGTGCCAGTTCGCGCCGAGACCGCGACAGGAGACCGAGACACGTGTCGCGGTCTCGGTGCGAACTGGCACCCATACAATTCTATAGAGTCAAGTGTGCAAGTCAAGCGGTCTCTGGTCGCGGTCTCAGCGCGAACTTGTACCTTAACGCGCCAAAAGAAAAGTAACTTTAAACATTTCGTGATATTTGCCCGATATCCCCCTCTTACTCACGTGAGATTAGATCTTCCCGCCCCTTGCCCTCCTAATACGCAATTAACGCACGTTTCGTAACTGTCCTGTTCATCTTACGAAGAAAACCGAACTGAAAACATACTAACATCCGTCTGGTCATCTCTATTCTCTACAACTACGAGTAAAAATAGCTTGCGACAAATATTGACTGTTTTATGGCGCGTTCCGCGTTTTTTCGTTCGAATAACATTGGGTACGTCAGCCATCATAGCCCTTCAAGGAATATATCCAGCTGCGTATCATGTGAGCGCAGGATTCTTATTATACTTGCTATAACATAAATTGATGATCACGTCGCGCAGTCGCGCCATTAAAATTACACACGGTATTTTGTTACAGTCACGTGTGTTTGTATATTATTGTCGTTGTCACCGTAAAATTTCAAACATCGTCAGTTCACAATAAAACACGTGAGATTATAAACCTACGCTAGGGTAAGTTACTTTATTTTGTAGTGGTAGGACTTTTGGCAGAGTCCGCCTGGGGAAGTACCACACCTTTGCCAGTTATTCTACCGCCAAGCAGTAATGTGCAAACATTGCTGAGTTCCGGTTTGAAGGGCAACGTTCCCAGTGAAATTACTGGGCTTAGATATATGACATCTTAGATCTCTGGGTGACGAGCGCAGTGCAGTGCTATATAATGATTTGGACTCTTCGTGTTCCAATAGCTGCGTGTCACTGTGCTGTTATGTGGCAGGCATGTTGCTTACTATCAGGTACATGTCCTGCTTGTCTCGTCACTCTTTGTTGTTGTTGTCATCTCGCGATTGGAGACCGAGGAGCGAGATAGATAAATAAACTCTACAATGCACTTAAATTACAAAGAAAAATAACGATACAGAAAAGCCTATGTATAAAAATAGCTATTGTCGATCTTATCGTAAAGAGCGATTTATTCCGGGCAACCGTAGGATCTTAACTCTTAAAACACAATATAACATTATTTTAGAAATAGCTTCTATTACTTCATAAAATATAGTATTTCGACAAGTTCCCATAAGAAAAGCCGATTTAATTTTTGTACTAAGTTCACTTGGATAAGTGCCATATTCGCTAAAAACTGCAAAACTCGGCAATGAAACATTTCCCTCCACAAGCAATTTTTTCCCTCCGTAAATCCTCCCAAACATTTTGTCCCCCCAAATTTCCCTCCATGGCTATTAAAACCCCCCAAATTTGGGGAGAATCCCCCCAATCTGGCAACAGTGCCCTACCAGGTGCGGTCTGAAGAATGGGAGGGGGGTTTTCACTGGGGACATGACTCCCTCAAATCGTATATTACATAGAAAAAAAAATTACAACATTTCAAGCAATACCTACATAGGCTATTTTTAACCCCCGACCAAAAAAAGGGGTGTTATAAGTCGATGTCTGTCTGTCTGTCTGTCTGTCTGTGTGTGTGTCTGTCTGTGGCACCGTAGAGCTCAAACGGAGAGGCCGATTTCAATGCGGTTTTTTTTATTTGAAAGTTAATATCCGTGCGGATGTTCTTAGCTATGTTTGGTTAATATCGATTCAAGATGGCCGCCGCCACAAAATGGCGGACAAAATATTTCTTCACAACCTACCTCAATATGGGTATCAAATGAAAGGGCTTAACTAGTAAAATACTATACACTATAAAAAAATCTAATCCAAGATGGCCGCCACCACAAAATGGCGAATTATATTTTTTTTTCACTACTACCTCAATATGGGTATCAAACGAAAGGGCTTGACTAGTAGAATACTTTGCACTATAACAAATTTCAAATTCAAGATGGCCGCCACCACAAAATGGCGAATTATATATTTTTTTTCACTACTACCTCAATATGGGTATCAAATAAAAGGGCTTCACTAGTAGAATTTTGTACAGATAACAAATCCAAGGTAGTCGGGGGTTAATCAAAATTTTTAATTTTGTTCTTGTTTACCGTAGGATAATAACTGGAACGGCAGGCAACTATCGTTCGTATCGCGTAAAATCGTGGAGCGCTACTAGTAAAACCTTTTTTACTCGACATAAATATTGCATTATTCTTGGTGACAAAATTATTATTTGTGTATTACAATTGATATACATATTCATATTGTTGTATAACATTATATTAATTGTTAGTAACTAATAATTATCATTCGGAAGTATCTACATATTATGTCCTCCTAATTTACTCCTCGTCTTCCATTATTAATTTATTCTTTAATAACCTATAATAAAAATAAAGAAACTTTTCTTACAAAAAATTAAACCGACTTTAAAACCACAAATATATATCTTGTATATATATAAGTATCTTCTATCCACTACCTGTTAGATTTGGCTGGCACCGACTTCAAATAGATGAGGGAGTAGCGCTTATAACAATGATTTTAGTTTATTTTTCGCTTTTGAGTGTCTATTTGTGGTTTTGAAGTCGGTTTAATTTTTTTGTAAGAAAATAGGTTATTTTACCCTTTTTAGTGTAAAACAAGTTTTTATTAATCCATTTACACAATTTCGTATTGACAGGATCGAGTGTCATAACTTTTGTGAAATCTACAACTACGTCATCCAGAAAATTGTACGCAAATTTCAGTTTATAGTTTATGGTTCATATTTCAAAAACCACCCGACCGATTTCGATGAGATTTAGGTATATGGGACCATTCGGGAAGCATACCCATCCGAACACAAAAATAAATTATAAAATCGGTGCAGGGGTTCTCGAGAAATCAGGTAACAACATAAAAAAACATAGGGGTCGAATCGATAACCTCCTCCTTTTTTTGAAGTCGGTTAAATATAGTCCGCACCAGTAGATATAGTCTAGCCAACAAGTGATTTTTTCGCCTGCTCCTATCATTATGATTGAGGTGTCATTCGATTCGGAATGAAATATAGATTATTATATTTGAGAAAATTCTGAGCTCGCTCGCCAAAAAAGCTTCGCAAAAAATTGCAATAGTTATAAACAACTAGCTGTACCCTGCCACGCTTCGCTGTGGCACATTGTGATTAGATAAAAACAATCCTTGGTGCGAATTAAATATCATTCTCAAATTTTAGCTCGATCGGTGCAGAACTTTTTGAGTTTTTGAAGCGTACCTACACAAACCAACATACCTAACATTTTTATTTAAAGAAGAAGATTTAGTGAAAACAAAAAATAGTGTTTCGTTGTTTGCCAATATGTCAAAAACTATTTAAAATACTTCCAATTTAAAAAAAAGATTCAAAAAGAAGGGGATATTTAGTTAAAAATAGTTCAAATTCTTGGATCTGTAGAAGCAATATTTCTAACTTTTCCAGAGGGTTGAAAATACGCCCGAAAATGGTAGTCCCGGGTTACGCCCCTTCGGGCCTTGATTGAATAAACAATATAATTATTTATTTGTTGTTCAAAACGCTAAGGTTAGATTAGACATAATTTTGTATGGTGGTTAAGTAATCTTAAATTTTCTACTTTTCCGAGCAAACTTCTTAATTTTTTCTTTCATGTGATCCTTTTCTTGTCAATAACAAACACAACAAAAAAAGAATTAGCGAAATCGGTCCAGCCGTTCATGCGTGATGCGATGATCAAGGGAAATGTGGATTCATTTATATATATTACTAGATGTCCGCCCCGGCTTCGCCCGTGGTAGGTACATTATATAGCACTCATCAGGATCCAGTACATATACAACGGTAAAATAATGCCTGAAATCGGTTCAGTCATTCCTGAGAATATCGCTTTCAAACAAAACACCGCTTTTTTTTTAACTTTTTAACCGACTTCAAAAAAGGAGGTTTCTCAATTCGACCGTATGTATGTTGATTTTTTTTTTTTTTTTTTTTTTGTGTGTTCGCGGATAACTTCGTCGTTTATGAACCGATTTTGATGATTCTTTTTTTGTTGTAAAGGAGATATTCCAAGGGTGGTACCATGATAAGGAAACCAGGATCTGATGATGGTATCCTAGAGAAATCGAGGATAACTTTCGAAAATTGTAAAGATGACTAGTGCGTTAGTTAAGTTTTGCTTGAGCATTTTAAAGCAGTATAGTTTAAAGATAGTCTGGAGTCGATCTGATGAGGGAACGGAAGACGGTCGAGGGAACTCCTCGACGGTACATAGTAGTTACCTTGTGTTTGGGCTCGATGAATTTGTATTGATGAGAACTTTTACATAGATGGGTTGTGACTGTCATTAGTGGTCTGATGATGAAGATAAAGGACAGTCAAGGGAATTTCTTAACGGTTTACAGGAACTACCCAGTGTTTGGGTTTAATTCATGTATTGAGATCTCAACACGAAATCGTGTAAATGCATTAGTGAAAACTTGTTTAGCACTAAAAGGGTAAAATAAACTATTTTTACAAAAATTAAACCGACTTCAACACAACAAATAGGCACTCAAAGCGAAAAATAATTTAATATAGGTAATTATTACAACCTCTAGTCACTCATCTATATGAAGTCGGTGCCAGCCAAATCTAACAGGTAGTAGATAGATACTACTTACCTATGCCTACTTACTTACTACCTCGTATATAGTATATCTACTAACTTTTTAACTAGCCTGGCACCGACTTCATATGGATGAGTGAGTAGAGGTTATAATAATTACCTATATTAAATTATTTTTCGCTTTTGAGTGCCTATTTGTTGTGTTGAAGTCGGTTTAATTTTTTGTAAAAAATAGTTTATATAGGTTTACACTTGACCGCCATCTCGCCTGATGTTAAACGATGATGCGGTCTACGATGGAGCGTGTTTACCTTGAAGAAAGCGATTCACTCTCGATTTAAAGACACAAAGATTGTAAGTATCGGGAAAAACCCTCTCAGGCAACGTATCCCAAAGCCTACACGTTCTTATCACGAAAGTAGAGTCAAATCTGAAGTATTAGTACTTAACCTTTATCTATCCAGGCTTTGAATAAAATAACCGGAAAAATTTAACTTCGATATAAATTTTACTGTTCCAAAAAGATGCACTATATACAACAGGGTAAATTTAGAATATTAAGATAAAAAGAAATTAATAAAAACGACCTAATTACGGGAGCTAAAACTGGCGTGCATTCGCCGTCGCATAGGCGGAGTGAATGTGCAGCGCGTCCGAGCGTTAGCGATTTTAACTTAGATCGCTTTGCAAGTTGACCAAAAGGTTCGGTAAACAATGCGCGCGCAGGTTTTGCTTGCCTGAAATTAGTTTATAAAAAATTAAGTTTGTAAGTAGTAAAGATAAATTTGGAAATTACAATTAAAAATAATTATGGTAATTAATGAAAATAACTAATTAAAAATAAAATGGGGTTCCCACACTACTCCCCCGCTGAGACTGATGGTCACTGAGGTAGATAGTAGTTCGGGAAATGTACGATGCGGCCCGACGTGGTCTTTCTTACTGGAACTTGATCATCTGCCGGAGGTGTAGTAGTTTGAGTTCTGTGTTCGTCTCTCGTGGTATCTTCTACAGGCTACAGGTGGTGCAGATTCTGATATATTGCAACCAGTTTCGTTGGTGGGATGCATAATGATTGATGTAGATAGAAAAAACACACACCACACTCCTCACCCTTCATCACCACAACACACGAAACACACGCCAACACTCCGATTTCTGAGGGGTATACCTAGTGTCGGCCCCGAATTTATGCACCTAATTGTTTTGGGAACTCCTTCCTCGGAAAGTGTTATTGCTCAAGTGGTTCAAACAGGCGCTAATTTTGATATGCGGAAAAATACAATTGTTTTTTAAAATGGCTAATATAGACATATACGACGATCTGGATAATGACTTGCAAGTGGAGTGTCGCGCTATTGAGATACTTGAACATTGTAGGGAACATATTGCTCCTTACAATATAAAAAAATTGTCTCACAAGCTCACAACATCAGAAGTTTGAATCACAACTTTGCAAACATTCTTCCGACACTATCTAGGTTGAACTGTGAATTTGATGCGTTGGTGTTTTCGGAGTGTTGGCTTCATGAGTTTTCTAATATTCCACAGCTTCACGGATATGACGTCTTCCATACTTCGAAAATAACTAACAAGTGCGGGGGTGTCGTTGTATACGTCAGGGAGTACTGGTCGGCGTTGGCCTACGAACCAGATTTCCAGGATGCAAATTGTCTCGTAGTGTCACTGGGGAAATCGCTAAATATAATTGCCCTATACAGATCCCCGGCGGTGAAAAACCTGGAAGACTTTAATAATAGTCTAGACGATCTTTTACTTAGTAACAAGCGTGTCACCGGGACATTGGTTACTGGTGATATAAATATAAATATACTTGAAGAACCACCAAGTAAAGAAAATGGTGCTTACCAGAGCCTTATGGCTGGACATGGGTTTCTGGTCGGTCGCGTGACTGCAGACAGTCACGCGACCGACCAGAGGGAAGGCATGTTTGGATCATGTATTTATAAAGTCGCCGGACAGGGGACTTGGGACTCATACATCAATCGTACAAAAGCCGTTGCCAGAACTCATTCTACATGTCGCCTACAGATAATGGAGAGATAATAGGTATTATCCAAAATCTTAAAAATCACAGCTCTCCTGGAATGGACGGCATAACCTCACTGTTATTGAAATATTCTATAGAGTCGTTGATAGAGCCCCTAACTTACATATGTAACCTCAGTTTGTCTTCGGGATCATTTCCCGACTGCTGGAAAACATCATTGGCTATTCCAATACATAAATCTGGTGATAAAACTGACCCAAATAACTACAGACCGATAGCTCTACTTAGTATAGTATCAAAAATACTAGAAAAACTAGTTAATCGGAGGCTAGTGGACTTTCTCGAGATGTACAACCTACTGAATTCGAGTCAATTTGGATTTAGAAGAGGAAAATCCACTGAAGATGCAGTCCAACTCTTGTCTGAGACAGTCGCCTCCCACCAAGGCCAGAAAAAGTGCATCGGGGTTTTCCTCGACCTCTCCAAAGCTTTTGACTCTATATCTCCTTTAATACTATTAAAAAAACTAGAGTCTTACGGTGTGCGTGGCATTTCCCTATCTTGGTTTATTAACTATCTAAAAAACAGAAAACAAAGAGTTAAAAAAGGACAATATACTAGTAGCGATGCAAACATAGAGTATGGAATTCCACAAGGGGGAATTTTAGCCCCAACCCTGTTTATTTTGTACATAAATGACATATTTGACTTACAAATACCAAATTGTACACTTATTTGTTATGCAGATGATACCGTGGCAATCTTTCATGACAAGAGTTGGGGCTCTGTCGCCGAGTGTGCTGAGCGCGGTTTGACTATACTTACCCGATGGCTTGACTATAATCTTCTGACTCTTAATGTCAAAAAGTCTAATTTTATAACGTTCCACATTACGACGGCTACGCGCACCCCAATCTCTAAACTTGCTCTGCATGATAACTGTGATAGCAATAGATGCTCTTGCAGCTCAATGACCAGAGTAAGTGTCACTAAGTACCTGGGGGTAATGGTAGATGAGAATCTGTCATTCTCACAGCAAATTTCGTATATATCGGGAGAGTACGCAAATTGCTATTGCTACGAGTATATGTTATGAGAATTTTGAGAGCCACTGCCTTCGAGAGCATTAAAATGTTGGTGTATAAATCCCTTTGCCAATCTCTACTTCTGTATTGCATAGGCGTTTGGGGCGGTGCGGCTAAAACCTACATGAAGAATATTGAAAGAGCACAAAGAGCTTTTCTTAAAGTGATGTTAAGCAAACCACGAAGATACTCTACAGATAAGCTGTATAAAGAAGCTTCGGTCCTACGAGTTCGCCAACTGTTTGTCATGCGGGCAGTAGCTAAGTGCCACGGCTTGTCTTGTAGTGACAACCCAACCACAGACAGAGACGCTCACGTAACGTACCGCTTCCTAGAGTCAACACTTTGTTTGCCGCCCGGTTGCCCCGTATATACACATTTATACATACAATTCTGTTTGTAAAGTGGTTGAAATCAGTAACTGCACTTTCGCTGAATATAAACCTAAATTAGTGAAATGGTTAAGTTTATTGTCTGCCGACCAAACCGAAAAACTTATACTGCATACAGAAATGATCCGCAAAGAAGTATTTCCATTTACAACTACTTTTTCCTCCAAACTCTCTCGTACCATATGCCAACCTAGTGGCTCTCACATATATTCATAAAACAGACCCAGCGCAAACAAAGCGCACCCTCGTACCCATACACACCCTCACACACACACATGCATACACCCTCACACACATCACAACATCCTCATCAGACTTATCGTGTTTGTATCGTCGAAATCAATCAAAAATAGACAGCATAACTGTATTACTTTATTATTATGTATTTTGAATTTCGCTTCTAATGGTATGACGACCATTTGTGATGATGTGGGTCTCTTTTGGGTGGAATACGTGGAGGAACTCCAATAGCGGCTAAATGAAAACGCAAATTGGATTTGGGCCTGTACAAATTAGTCGCTCGTCCTCTACTAGTATTATGAAATGCCTATGCGCAGCAAAAAGCCAGTTTTCTTTCCACTTTTCTTTCCTGAGGAGGCTCTCATGGAAATTGAAATTGATTTAACTTTAATATGGTTCTGTTTGATTTCGTTTTGATTTTGTATTAATTTTGTTTGAATTTAATTTGATTTTGACTTAATTTTCATCTGATTTTAATTTAATTGAATTCGATTTCATTTTAATTTGATTTAGTTATAAGGTTAATTTTGTTTTGATTTTTATATTTTTTTTATTTTTGTAGTTTAATTTTAATTTGATCTTGATATGATTTTAATTTAATTTAGGTAACTATTAAGTAATTTAATTATGTAAATGTAATACGTTGTCTTTAAATCCATTAATATTATTATTATATTCTACACATATCAAGTCATAAAAAACTCCTTGTAACCCGATCAGTGCAAGTCTACTGTAAAAACTGTACTCTTGGGTGCCCAAAATACAGGCTCAGCCTAGTTTGGGACCCACCACATAAATCGCGGAGCCAGCTATTGACACTATTTCAACAATATCAATTAGTATTCATGTGCTGTTATTCTTATGGAAATAAATGACTTTTTATTTTATTTTTTAGATTTGGTGCTGGTGGCATCTCTCATTGTATCTTCTCTTGTCATGTTTGCTGGTTTCAGACGGTCGATGGACACTGTCGACTCTTTTTCGTTGGTAAGTATTTTAAATGTCTTACTTCCTCTTTCCAGTACTTTGTAGGGGCCGGTGTATGGAGATTCTAGCGAACCCCTGACTGCATCTTGCCGGAGGAACACGTATTCAGCTGTAGCCAGATCTTTAGGTATGTAGAATGTTTTATGGCCATGTCTACTTGCAGGTTCTGGAGATATTTTTGCCATCTGGAGTCGGAGTCGTGTTGAGAAGTCAGTGACATCGAGTGTTACGCTGTTGCTGGAGGGAACGAAGAATTCGCCCGGTAGTCGCAGTGGCTCTCCGTAAACAAGTTCTGCTGCTGAAGCTTTGACATCTTCTTTCCAGGCGCTGCGGATTCCCAGGAGTACTAGAAGGAGAACTTCAGTCCAGTTCGTGCTTTGGTGGCACATTATTGCCATCTTCAACTGGCGGTGGAGGCGTTCCACCATACCATTGCAGGCGGGGTGATACGCCGTGGTAGGTCGGTGCTGCGTACCCAGGATGGCTGTGATATTGCGAAATAGCTCGCTTTGGAATTGGCGGCCCCTGTCCGTCGTAACACGGTGTGGGCAGCCAAAGCGGGACACCCAGCCAGCGACGAAGGCGCGGGCGCATGTCTCCGCCGTGATGTCAGCCAAGGGATATGCCTCAGGCCAACGAGTGAAGCGATCGATGACTGTGAGGATGTACCTGTAACCAGATGAAATTGGTAACGGTCCTACGATGTCCATATGAACATGGGAAAAGCGTTGGGTTGGGACTGGGAAGTTGGATATAGTGATTGGGTGTGGCGGTGAATCTTATTTCTCTGGCAATCTGTGCATTCACTGGCCCACTGCTGGCAATCTTTCTGTGCACCTGGCCATATAAACCTCTTTGTGATTATTAATTTTGCAGTTGCTTTAGCTCCTGGATGACTCAGTCGATGGAGTATGTCAAAAACTGGTCTTCTAAAAGCTGCGGTTACGTATGGTCGAGGATTTTGCATAGTTACGTCGCAGTACAACTCGACGTCGGAGTCTGGTACCTTAATTTTCTTCAAATCTAGTGCTGAACCTTCCTGTAGCAGCTGTTGTAATTCTGGATCTGAGTTTTGAGATACTGCGAGTGCCTGGTAGTCCAAAAGTGAGTCAATTTCTTCGATACGAGAGAGTGCATCCGCTACAACATTCTGGCTTCCTTTGATATATTGGATATCCGTTGTAAATTGGGAAATATAATCTAGGTACCGGAATTGTCTTGGTGAGCATTTTTCGCGATTGTAGGAGTATGCAAACGAGAGTGGTTTATGGTCTGTAAATACCGTGAATGGTCTCGCTTCTACCATATGACGAAAATGACGGATCGCATCGTAGATCGCCAGAAGTTCGCGATCATATGGACCATACTTCTTTTGTGCAGAAGAAAGGCGTCGAGAGAAAAATGCAAGCGGTTTCCAGCTGTCTCCGCATTTTTGTTGAAGTGCCGCTCCTATCGATGTATCAGACGCGTCTGTGAATATCGCTAATTGAGCATCAGGCTCTGGGTGAGTGAGCATAACTGCTTCTGAAAGACTTGTTTTGCAGGTGTTGAAAGCTTCCATCATTTCAGGTGACAATGTGATGCTTTGAGATCCTTTTGATTTGGGTCCTGATAAAACAATGTTGAGTGGCGATTAAAATTTGGCTGCATCAGGTATGAAACGGCGGTAAAAATTGTACATACCTAAAAATCGACGGAGTTCTTTTACCGTGGTTGGCACTGGGTAGTCCTTTATCGCCTGCACTTTGTCGGGAAGGGGCTTGAAGCCTTCTTCGTTTACCTCATGGCCCAGAAAAGTTTTATTAGCCTTACCAAATTCACACTTTTTGATATTTATCAGCATGCCGTAATCTGCCAAGCGCTGGAACAGCTGTCGGAGGTGCTGGATGTGTGATAATTTATTTGGGGACGCCAATAATATATCGTCAAGGAATCCATAGCGGAATGGTAGGTCTTTGAGCATTTCGTCAACAAATCGTTGAAACGTCTGTGCGGCGTTTCGTAAATCGAATGTCATAAAGGGAAATTCATTTTTAAAAATTCGTTAGATTTATCCACAGATTACTGAACAGTAATCTGTGTATTTATGTATACTTAACTAGATCTCCGTCCTGGCTTCGCCCGTGGTACATTTAAAGCACTCATCGGCATCCCGTAAATATCCAATCCAACGGTGAAAGAATTTTTGAAATCGGTTCAGTCATTCCTGAGAATATCGCTTTCAAATAAAAAACCTCTTCAGCTACCTGCTGCGCCACCTGTCGGAAATTGGTCGTACCAACTCAGATTTAGAAACAAATTTCTTGACGCAATTTTAGACACATGCTGTCATGTCAAAGCACGGTAAGAAATATCTCAAAAAGGAATATTTTTTCCCGTTTTTGTTGAATTTTTAATTCATGCTCCGCTTCTATTGATAGTAGGTAGCGATAATATGGTCTATAGCATATAGCCTTCATCGATAAATTGACTATCCAATAGAAAAAGAATCTTTCAATTCGGACTAGTACTTCCCGAGATCCTAGCGTTCAAACAAACAAACTTTATTAGTAACCCATATTGAGGAAGGTTGTGAAGAAATATTTTGTCCCCCATTTTGCGGAGGCGGCTATCTTGAATTGATATTAACCAAACATAGCTAAAAACATCCGCACGTATATTAACCTTCAAATAAAAAAAAACCGCATTGAAATCGGCCCATCCGTTTGAGCTCTTCGGTGCCACAGACACAGACAGCATCGACGTCAAACTTATAACACCCCTTGTTTTGGTCGGGGGTTAAAAAAATGTTTAGGCAAATTCACTAGCTTCTAGTTTTTTTATGCTGCCGCAAAAAAAAAATCGCTGGGCTTGACGGGTCGTAGCACAGACCACAGACTAAGAGAGAGAGATGGTCGTATCGTGGTCGTGGTGTACTACTTAGTCTGTGGGTCGTATCCATTGATTACATCTCTCTACTTAGTCTGTGGTCGTAGCGTAGATGATCTATAGCACAGACTAAGTAGTACACTATCTATAGTATCTATTCCATGGTCGTAGGCAACTACGAGTATATTTGGTCGTAGGCATTGACGAAGAAATAAAAGGACAGCAGGTCTCAAACAAAACGTTACAAATACAAAGCCCCCCGTTCAACTTCCCAAAGTCGTTCAACTTTGACAACTGACTCGTAATATCGCATTAGTGATTGAAATCCGGCGTAATTTTTAGTCCGGCCAAATCCGACTGAATTCCCATCGATCAGGCTGGTTATCAAATCGGGATGATTTTCGTTTTTCGGTTCAAATTTAACTGTTAGTAAATTGATCAAGTGTAAGTATATACAACGTGGTGGATTTACCCCCAACAATATTTATACAGTCCATTCTAAAACTGGTGTAGACTTCATCACTCAAGATCTCTTGCCCCTCAGCACGGTAGATCACGAGATAATTCGAGTCAAGTTAAACAAAATTTCTAATGTCAGCTTCAACCCTAACACATGTACAACTGAAGAACGACCTTGCACCACCATCCACCGGAATATCAGATTCGTTTTTCCGGATGCCAATCTCTATGAGACACGCAGACAAGTTACATAGGTACTTGGAATTGAAGTAAAATAAATATTTGATTATAAATTGCTTTTTAGAGTATTATCGCTATAAATTGACAGAGTAATGATGTAGTTACTGAAAATAATAATATGATACACAAATTACACCATCTCTTTTTGTTTTGCATTTTTTGTTGTAATTTTTGCACGATATTACAATGCAAAACACCATCCTACGGGAGTACGACGGCCGGTAAGGTGCTAAATCGTACAATGACTGACGTAAAATTAGCTGGCGTTTGGCGTTTTGTCGGTTGTTGAGGAGGCCCATATCGAAGACTAATCTTAAAATCGCCCTTGTTTAAATACCGTTGGTCGTAGGTAATAAATAAAAGACCGTTGCTTGTCTCTGCTCAGATGTGCCCAGCCGTCCTGTAAGTGTCAGCTGTCAGTGCCTTATTCGTCAAACTAGAACTAGTCAAATCGAGGTCGCGTAAACCATACGATCTTTACGATTTTCATTCTCAAGTAATTGTGTGTTTATCCACTACATTATCTTATTACTCGCTCTATATTTACTGGTAAATATTTTAGTTTGTTCTGTATTCATCATAATAATAGTTTTCGACGATTTAGTTTCAATATGTTCAGTTGAAGTCATACCTAAAAATAGCTTGAAGATTGCATTGCATCATAACGAGTGGTTTATTGATTTTGATGTTGTAGGTGCGACAGTGTTTATTGAATAATGGAGAAAGGGTCTAATCCTCCTCCGTATGGATGGAGTAACACGAATACGCTGCAGCCGCCACCAGCGGCGCCCCCGAGCTACTCTCAGGCTGTAGGTGGCGTTGGGCCATCGAGTCCGTATACTCCACATTATGCTCCCAGTAAGTTGTAACCACGGCCTTCGTAAGGTTAAGCTGTGACATTGGTACAATATCCCACTCATTGATCATTAAATTATATTGAGCCAGGCAAGGTTGCGTGTGCTATGATGACGTGATTTTTGTTTCAACATATCCTTGTTAACACAAACACGAAAATACGGTTTCAAACAAGTGCTTTAACAAAATTAAACATTTTTACTTAATTTATAATTATAAATAAATCAACAGTTTCAAGTAAAACCTAAAATTACTATTATGTTAGGTGTTAAAATTATGACTACATTACTACTGAGTACCAAGGTCACAATAACATAATGACACATAATAAAGTTTTCCTTCAAAAGTAAATAACAATATTTTTATGAATATAATGCACTGTTGAAGGTAAAGAAGAAAAAACAATCATCTACTTATTTATAATTTCCTGAACTTTCTGAATCTCTAAGTTAAAAATTAATAACTTAAAAACAATGAAAGAAAACATAAGGCAAATAGCATGGTCCTAGAACCTTTTGATGTCATGTTTCATCCACCAACCAGCACTGCACCAGCAAGTGAATTATGGCCTTAATTTTTTCCTTGCTCTAAAGCTGAGTCCCAGCAGTGGGAACATTTAGTGGGCTGCTTATGCATGTTTATATGTATATTTTTGTGTTACATTTGTGTTAAATGTGTACTGATTTTGTTTGTTAGTTACTTAGTTCGAAGTTGTTTCCAATAAAAAATTTTTTTGGATAACACAAAAAAAAATTAAATAAGGAATGCTTGCTGTGTTGTTTTGTTCCTTTCTAACTAGAGATTATCGGGTTTATCTTAACAAACTATTATAGGTTTAAAAATTTTTTGTGATGGATTAAACAAAGATACAAGAGGTTAGGATCTAATCTTTTTTGATAAAAAGTTATTTACAAAGTTATGTGTCTAAAACTCAATAGAACATGTTTCAAAATTTCTGTTTACATATTTTTTTCTACAATTACTTAAGTTTCGTGTAGGTATCATAGCATCTGATATGATATGCATATGATACGATGTAAAGATGAAGAGTGAAAGATTAATAAGTGTGTCTTGAGTATTTTTATGTAAAATCATAATCATAGTCATTTATTCATATCCATTGTTACATGTCGGATAATAAATTCCTTAAACATTGTTGGTATATAAAATTGTACCTTAATGTAGCATAAATCTACAAATTAGATCAATTAAAATAAATATAAATGTCATTATAAGTTAATTAATATACATTTCACAATAATAATAAAAAATGTTGTATAAATTAATCTTGCAATATCAACATCAAGAATTCAATTGTATAAATTCATCATAGCTATAAAACGTTTGCTTGATAAGCCAACATTTGAGTCGCAATTTGAAACTGCCCATTGCACAGAGGTGACGGTTTCCCGGAGTGTATTGTAAACTGTAGGCCCCATCACAGGAATAAGTACATACATAATAAGTTTAGCATGTATTTAGAACCATATAAGTATTATATCTGCTATCTGGCTGCCATCTTACAAGTTTTGCTTAGTTTGAGGTCCGATTAGATGGTGTTGTGTGTGAATTGTCCACCAATATTTATTATTATTTATCTAACATAAGTTATACATTTTTCCAAATCACTCCATAAATGACAGATGTGAAGTTACAATGGAAATAATGTAGTGAAAGTCAACAAATTAAACATTACTTAGGTTGACTCAGAATACTTATAATATTAAAATACTAATATCAACATAGTTTTCCATGAAAAACGATTTTGTGGGATTGAGAATGTTTTCCTTTTGTTGAAGTCAGTTAAAAAGGGCTTGCGCTGCTGAGAGTAAAAATAAATGTTTTTTAAAATCTGATTGAAAAATGCTAAATAGAATAAGTCGTGTTGCTGATGTCATGCACTGTTTTAGTAAAAAAAAAACTCCTGACCTCAATTATGCACACACATTCAAATGTCATGACACACTTCCTGAGCTAAGAATTTTACTTCAGTTTTATACCAAATGTTCAGGGTTTATGCAAATGTAAATGTATTTACTAAGCTGAAAGAGTTTCTTAGATTTAAGTTTTTAAAATATAACATGTACAAAAACAACTTAAAAACAGTATAAAAACCTAAACCTAGATTGCCGCCGACAGTGGCTGGTGACAGTGGAGCAGGGCTTAAGCTACTTAGGTAACTAAACAGGATATTATTATAACTAATGCTTATATTTAAGTATATGGTTAGTTATATTTTTGAATTAAAAAAAATAATATTATTAATTTTCGCATGTTACAGTGAAGGAATAAAACATTTATAGCATACATTTTCTGTATGTACTCTATTTGCTCTAAGTCATAAACTATCAGAGATCACATTTCAATTTTTTTGTGAACACTAACTATATTTAAATCTTTAATTCAAGAATAAAATATTTAGAAAAACTGTCCAAATTCCAAAAAACCAACCAACTCAACAAGCGAGTAGTGGGAGCGAGAGATATTCCAGCAAAATCTCTGTATAACCTGCTGAAAGACCTTGGCTTATCCAGAAGTGCAGTAAGTTCTATACTAGAACGAGTATCTAAAGCTGCACTAGTAGGCTCATATCAGATTTGGCTGGGCAGGGAGAGAAAAACAAGTAGTGAAGGTGAGTGTTGATGTACGTCAGAAAGGGGTCCTTAAACCTACAACCGAGTCACAAGTCTCGGGATCTACTCAGGTTTTCTCTCTCTGCCACACGATGGACCTGTCACCCGCACAGTGAATCCATGGAATGCTAAGAAGATCGCCTCTCGACAAAAACATTAAAAACAGCAACTTTTTTACTATTAGACTTCATTTGTGTCTTTGGAACATCAACTATGAAACGATGTCGCCTTTTTGAGCTACGAGAACTCCAATAGAAAAAAAGAGCAATGTATAGGTATTAGATCGTGCCAATCAGTCGCTCTCTGACCTATTACAGTTGGCCTCTACTGTGTATTGAAATTTGGGCTAGTGCAGGAACCGCACAGACCTTTTAACCTAAACTTACTATAATTTCACACAGATTCTAGTTAGTAAGTTATGTTATTAGAGAACTGAACTACATAGAAGTGTAGGCTGGGAAGCTACGTAGTGTGAGAATAGAGTGCTTGTTGCATCTTAATTCTACATTACTACATGTATCAAAATCATTGTTTATTAAAAGACCTCATGAAACAAGTTAATTTCATGACTATATTTGAGTCAGTTTAAAGTAATACTGTTGTTCTTCTAATAATAGTCTTTCTCAGAACTATACATCGGACATATTTATAGGAAAACTAAGGAATATTTCTGTCTATTATTAATTATGTTAAATTTACTGTATTCAATATGGTGGAGCGAGTCCCCGATGTTTGTTGGCTTTAGGGTTGTTCGCCTTTCCCGTTATTCAGCCAGTGGGCATTTCATAATAGCTTCGTAAACGGTTATGGATATTGATGAAACACAGTTTACTATGATCTGGTTAAGTTGGTTAATGAACACTGAGTTAGTAGTATGAAAAAAATATTTTTTTAAATATCGATGTACATTCATGCACTACATTCACAATTAAATTAGCTATAATAAAAATAATGGTCACAGAAATGATCTAGTCAAGAGCACATATATCCAACTACCCTCTTTTAGTCAATTTTTACGATTACTACTGTTAGTCAAAGTTGAATGTAATGGTAGGGTGGGGGTAGGCCCACAATGCTAAATGGGGATGTACTGGAACATCATAGAGACCTATTGGATTGTAATGTTTGGTGATAAGAACAAAAATGTGTTACATAGTGTTACCTTTTCACCAGTTTTAGCTGTAGAGTTTCAAATTTGTTTATACAGCTTGTTGTTTGTTATCAATGAGTTTTTTTCTTTCACTTGTGGAATCAGATTCATCAGACTATATATTTTTCGTTAACCTTGACTTATATCCTTTAAACCAAAAAATAACCACCCTCAAGAATGTAGACATAATTTTTTTTATAACTTCCCTTTCTTTACATACACGTTCTAAACCCCAACCAAAAAAGGGGTGTTATAAGTTTGACGTCGATGTCTATCTGTCTGTCTGTGGCACCGTAGAGCTTAAACGGGTGGGCCGATTTCGATTCGGTTTTTTTATGTAAAGGTTAATATCCGTGCGTGTTTTCTTAACCATGTTTGGTTAATATCGATTCAAGATGCCCACCTCCACAAAATGGCGGACAAAATATTTCTTCACAACCTACCTCAATATGGGTATCAAATGAAAGAGGTTTACTAGTAGCATACTATACACTCTGAAAAAATGAAAATCCAAGATGCTGCTAATACAAAATTGCGAAAAACATTTATTTTTTCACAACTCCCTTAATATGGGTATCAAATGAAAGGGCTTGACGCTTGACTAGTAGAATGTTGTACAGATAACAAATAGTTGGGGGATAATCAAAATTTTTAATTTTGTTCTTGTTGATCTTGAAGATTTATTTTTCTGACTAGTCAGTAAAAAGCACGGCGGCATTATGGTCCGGTGGCATAAAGGGAACGTCCGACTCACATGCGTGAAGTCTTAGGTTTTAATCCCATCTGAACCTCTGTGCCCATCTTGTTCTAACTTAAACGGTGAGAAAACCGTGATAGTTTAAATTGTGATTTTAATCATTCACTATCATTGTACAAAGAACTTACATTACATAACTAGTATATATGTCACTGTAAAAAAATGTAAAAACCATCAGATTATAATCTAACGACGTCAGATTACAAACTAAACTTAGCTACCGTAAAATCATCAGATTATAATAGATCATAGGTCAAATTATACTCTGATGGTGTTGACAATTTTACGTGGACATATACAATTACTTGCTATGCGTTGTGAATTTGAATGAATTTGAAAAATTACTTGCTATGATCAAAAGCAGATGCTACTGTTCTTTGTATGAGTGTGTTGTATCCTAAAGTCTTCTAGCGAAATAAACTAACTACGCATCTAAAAGCAAGAGCTATCTAGTATCAGAGAGAAATGCGACAGTACACCAGACTACACTCGGACTCGAGTGATAGCGAGAACTATTGTCGATCTATGCGATTATAATAATGTTGTACATGCGAATTTTTGTCAATTTGTTTGTTGCCTGTGTGAATGATTTTTGGAAACTTCAAAGAAATGTTTTCACAGTAACTAGTATTTGATTATAACAAAATCTTCCAATTTACCAAAAGTAAATTGGAAGATATTGTTACCCCCACGATAAGGCCGCTAGCTGTCGCTATAATTTACTGTTAATGCTTTTTGTATTTTCATCTTAATTGGTGTGTCAAACAATTGTCTCAAAGTTTTGATTTGAGTACTTTGGAAAGGGAAAATCTTATTTTTTAGTTCGCGTCACCAACATGCTAATATCGAGGGACGACGACGGCGTAGCATCCAAGCGGCG
The DNA here is from genome assembly GCA_017562165.1 of Ectropis grisescens. Lineage (NCBI taxonomy): Eukaryota > Metazoa > Arthropoda > Insecta > Lepidoptera > Geometridae > Ectropis > Ectropis grisescens. The sequence continues at coordinate 5,588,084 of CM029767.1, forward strand.
CGGCGGCCGGGGGTCTACCGCCGAACGAAAACTGTCTTAGCTTTGATAAACGAAAAGAAAGAGAAACCTTTCTCTTTCTTTTCGTTTGAAATGGTAGAGGTGGCAATAGCAAACCCAAAGCAGATTTAGTTAGGCGGTAGAAGGAAGGGGCATGCGTAATAGTTACATATCTACAGCTATAATATAAGTTATGTACCTATTGTCAAGGTAAAATTTAAAATTATAATAGACTGCAGGCCCGCGAACAACGGGTCATATGATACACCAGGAAACCTATGTAGGATGATAGAAGGGTATAAAGTAATAAGATTCTACACTATGCCGTCACTTGTAAGCTGTACAACTGGGGGGGTTCTAAACCTCAATCATTGTCGCATGATTTTTGTACGGCGTTGCGGAGTAATAGATAAGAAGAGGTATTGAAACTAAAAAAATGATAAATTTTAAAATTTTAATTCTTAGTTTGTGAAAAAAGTCATGATTTTCCGACGATTTACAGAGTAAATTTGGTCATTTGATTACGTTCGGCTTTGGTTCCATACAGTTTCAATACCTCTTCTAATACATTATTTCGCAATGGCGTACAAAGAACCTCTTCAACTGCACTCAGTTGGACAGCTTACAAGTGACGGCATAGTGCTGAATCTTATTACTTTATACCCTTCTATCATCCTACATAGGTCTCCTGGTGTATCATGTGACCATGACCCATACATTTTGTTCACGGGCCTGTACCTAGTCTATAAGTTTTCGTTCACTTCTATCGGCAGTCCGTAGAATGACAGTCCTACGAGATTTTATTCCGGCGGCCTATTTTTCGCTCTGGGCCGACCATGCTACACGTGACTAATGCTGTTCTTCAGAATGTCTTGGTTGCGATTGTTCCAAAGGAAATGTACCCGTTATTTTCTTTAAAAAATCTATAATTTGCTGGGTATAGGTCTGTCTTTGCTATTTGCTTCGGTTCTGGGCCAATCAGTCCAGGTTCAACCCGCGTCGGTTACGATAGTCTTGACTCTAGACCCACCGTGCTGGTGGGGTTAACTTCTCATGTCCTTTGTGTTCTAAAAAAACTCGTGGTACCATAGTTCGTGGGTTCGATTCCGACCCAGGACAAATATTTGTGTAATTAATACGAATGATTCTTTGTCCGTGTTTCTATGTATCATAAGTGTGTATTTATATACCCAAACTGGTAAGCCGGTGGTTGTAGACTCACCAGCTCACCACCCAATGAACCAGTCGATGCTTTGTGTAACTATGTATTTAATCTATCTATCTATTTAAAATAAGCATTACTTATAACTATACTAGCTTTTTTACATTAAACTAGGATTTGCTCGCGTCTTCGTTAGCATATAATTAAGATAATTACCATTCTCTAAGGACCTCTGCAGTTTTTGGGGATCTAAACTAGCCTCCATACTATTCCAGACTATAATCTTTGTGCATTCTAAATATAAACCTTTACGCGTATTTGCTATCTACTGTATCTATTGCGCTGGCGACGAAGGAAAAAATGCTCAAGGCTACTTGGTCAGGTGGCCTTAAGAAATAGGAAGTTAATCTTTTAGTGCAAACAAGCAAACTACATACATAAAAAGTAACGTCATGGCCTAGAATGTGATGTGTTTTTACTTAGGTAGTGCAGTGAAAAGTTGGTGATATCTAGGTGAATGTGGCTTAGAGTGTGATGTCTTCTTATTTAGGTCACAGTATAAAGAAAAACTAACAGTAGAACGACGTCTTTGAACTTGCGGTAAATATCGACGAAGCAGAGGGCAAAAAAATCTTTTTAATGGTTATTTTTTATTTACATATTATCAACATTGTTAAGTATCAGCAATATTATTAGAAACATATTTACTACTATAAAAAAACATCATTATGAACATAAAAAAAATCAAAGCTTGCGTCAAACATCAGCCCCGAACCACGCTCCCAAACTGCGAAAATTTTCGTGTTTGCAGTTTGGGAACGCGCTTCCCGCGTCTCACCACGCACGATTTCCCCGCGTAGACGTCGTGAAACGATTGTATGATTTATTAGATTGTGTTTAAGGCTTAGGGCTTTAGCACATGGTGTATTGCAAACGCACTGACGACGCGCAGATGACGCGCGTATACGCGCTTCAAACAAGATTCGAACGCAACTTGTAACCTAAGCACATGGAGCGATCGTAAACTGGGCGTTGACTGCGCGTATACGTGCAGACACAGCGATGCAGACGCGCTATAGCTTCGCGTAGCTTCCGCGTTTTGACTAAATACTCTTCGTCAGTCTTTTGTACGCATTTCAAACGTGTTGCGAACGCGCGTTTAATAGTGCTAGGGCCCTTAGGTAGTGTAGTGACAAGTTGGTGATATGTAGTTGTTTGTTCCAGCGAGTGGCCCCCAGATCGTGACGACGGTGGTGCCGGTGGGGCCGCACCCCACGCACATGATCTGCCCCAGCTGCCACGCCGAGATCGACACCGCCACGCAAACCAAGCCGGGGCTCATCGCCTACATCTCCGGCGCTATCATATTCATATTGGGGTAAGTAGAACTCTTCACAGAGGCCGCCTGGGGAAGTAGCACACCTTTGCCAGTTATTCTACCACTCTGTTTAACATCACTCTGTTCCGGTTTGAAGGCCAAAGATTCCAGCGAAATTTCAGAGCATTTTTTTTTACTTTTATAGGTTTACACTTGACCGCCATCTCGCCTGATGTTAAACGATGATGCGGTCTACGATGAAGCGTGTTTACCTAGAAGAAACCGATTCACTCTCGATTTGAAGACACAGATTGTAACTATCGGGAAAAACCCTCTCAGGCAACGTATTCCACAGCCTAGACGTTCTTATCACAAAAGTAGAGTCAAATCTCTTCGTTCGTGTCTTTGGAACATCAACCATGAAACGATGTCGCTTTTTCGAGCTACGAGCATTCCGATAGAAAAAAGGGCAAGGTGGTATTAGATCGTACAAATCAGTCGCACACTCTCCGAAGTGTATCCGATAAAAACCCGATAAGCTAGCAATTTTCCGGCATAGAGATAAAGAGTATTTTATATCTCCGGATGATGAGCGCAGTGCAGTGCTAGGTAATGATTTGGACTATCATGTTCCAATAGCTGCGTGACACTGTGCTGTTATGGGCAGGCGAGTTTCTCACCATCAGACACATGTCCTGCTCGTCTCGTCACTCTTTATAATAAAAAAAGGTAGAGCGAAACAGCGTAGCGCTTTATTACCTCTCCAACAGGTGGTGGAGGCCCTGAGCCGGGAGAAGGCGACTTTGAATATAGAAAGTGACGATATCGAGTCGATTACTAGCGGAGGCCCACCCGGGGGTCTACCGCCTAACTAATACTGTCTTAGCTTTAATATTGCTCCCTCTTTTCGCTTGAAATGATAGATACAGCAATAGCAAAGCCATAGCCGTAGCATAGCAATTTAGATGACCGATAGGGCCGGTAGTGGTCGCTTCAACAGACGAAATTGGACTAAAGATCACTAATGCTTTGTCCTCAGTAGGCAAACTATTAGCGGCCGGCTGCGTTAGCGGCGTATCGGTATCCATATTTTTGAAATTGAGTGTCCATAGTTTGCTAGTTTTGTTGTATTGTGAGCGCAAAACTAGCAAATTTGTGGACATTCCATTTCAAATACATGGATACTAGACTAGACGTAACTCAGTCGGCCGCTCACCCTTTGCCTACTGGGGACACAGCCTAAAGAGAATATAGGCTATAATAGCATATAGGCTATTTTTATGCCGGGGAAACAACGAAAACTACGTCCCGCGGCTCGCAGCTAGAAGTTTAGTAAAACCAAAAAAAAAAAATTGGCAGTCAAAGGAACCGCCGACAGAAGTGAAAACTTTTACCCAGAATAGCTTACTTTGGAAACTACGCAGCAGGTGAAACCGGAGGGCGTGGCCATGGGCATTGGAATTGGAATGAGAATTGGCCATTGCCAATGGGAAATGCTGACGCGTTTCTAGGTGGCCAATGGCCATGGTCTCGACTTTACCCGAAGATTTCTTATCATTCCCAAGCGTGACATCAACAGCCCACTAAATTTTCCCACTGCTGGGACTCGGGCCTTCTCTCGCAAGGAGAGAGTTACGGCCATAATCCACCACGCTGGCTCAGTGCGGGGTGACACATGACTTCGAAAGATTCTAGGTACATGTTGGTATCCTCACGATGTTTTCTTTCACCGTTATAAGTTAATGGCATTACGCACATGACTTCGAAAAGACAGTGGTGTGTGTGGGGTTTGAATCTGGAACCTGGATACCTGGCTCTCACCCAGGAGGCTCGGGTTCGGTTCCCAGTATCGCAACCAAGCGTGACGCTAAGCTACTCAATAACTGAAACATAGGTAAAAGACTAAAAGAATTACTTTGTTATCTTAAAAACTTCCCGTGATATCACGATTTTAAAATCACAATTATGGACTTTCCCAAAAACACTTCACACAAATCACTACAGAAACGTGACGTCACACTGTCGTATTTTCTATGCGTTGCGCGTAAAGTTTGTATGGTAGCTATATCAAATATTGCGTTTAGGAAACTGGTTTCATAACAAAAGTAACTTGAAATTGAATTGTTATCCAATGGTAAATTTTCCATTTTCTAATAATTTCGTACTTATAAAATAGACTTGCCCATATCCAGCTTTGAATGATCATGAAGTTAAACTAAAAAATATCAAAACTAAAATTGGTACACATATTTTATTCTATTTAAATACTGTCATTGTATCAAATAATTTAATATAATTGCAGGACCTATCGTCACGCCGATTTAATTCACACCCCACGAAAAATCTTTCTGTGGCGCGCGAAAAGAAGTTTTCAATAAAAAAATACGTAACCTATATCCTATATTTTTCCATTCTCTAGCTGACGTACTAATTAGAATGGTATGTTTTTGACCCAGCTATGACCCCGATTATATTCTGTGTAACAATAATATCACATAGGCTGGGGACAAACAAAAAACTTGTTGTTCATTACTCTTTACGTATAATTCTAATAATATATAAGGAAAACACGATGAATTAACTGATAACGAGCCTGAATGTACTTTAACAAGGCAGTATAATTTAACTTCGATTAAGATTTACCAGTAACCATAATCTGCATCTAATCTAATTTACCAGTAATCATATTTTGCGCATTCAACTCCACTCAGTGCCCGCTTTAATATGTGAGCCTACATTTTGTATGTTCAAAGTAAAAATTATTTATTAGTAAATGTACAATTTACACGTCAATTCATAAAATAAAAACAAAAGAAAGAGCATACAAGTTGTATACAATGTCGAAGTTTTAACTGGACATTTACTGTAGGTATTATAATTATCGTACAGAAAACTGTCAAGCATTATATAATAGTACCTAGGTGACCGAGCTTTGCTTCGATACATAAATACATACAGATTCTCGCAAAAAAAGACAGGAACTTGAAAAAAGAACGGCGGCCGGCTGGATTCGAACCCGGCGGATCTACCATAATATTATGACCGCCTAACTTACCGACTGATCTAATATACCGTCGCGCGACGTTGCGAAATTTACCGTCGCATTCTAAAGTTTTTGTAACAGTTTTTCATTGTCTAAAAACGCGCATAAAACAAAACCTGCGTTTTTCAAAAATAAAACCTGGCAGATCGATTTATCGTCCCCGAAACCCTCTGTAAACATAATTTTATAAAAAACGTTCGAGCCGTTTCCGAGATTCAGATTCTACTATATATATACAAGAATTGCTCGTTTAAAGGTTACGATGTTTTTATTTCAATAGAAAATTGTAATGTCGATTTTTTTACAATTTTATAGGAACTTTGTCATCACTCTCTAAATTTGCGCTGTAACTGTTCCAGATGTTTCTGCGGCTGTTGCCTGATTCCGTGCTGCATAGACAGCTGTATGGACGTGCACCACAAGTGTCCCCACTGCAACGCTTACCTCGGCCGCTTCCGGCGATAGGCGCCCAACACTAGCCACTTGTACGTGCAACTGTCGTCTTCTGCATATTTCATTAACGCTTAGCGGGGAATCTCCACTCCCCTTCGATTGAGACAAGAATTAAGATCGTACCCGACTTGTACTTCACTGCAGGACATAACCGTTCGAATTTGATCTTAAAACGCGTACTGTTTAGCTACAACTTACAAAGGCAGCAAATTGTTGTAAGTTCCCTTAACGGTCCCTGTTTTACTGTCATTTTAAATTGGTTCTTTTGATTACGAGCCTAAGGTCGTATTTAAATGTTATTTTTAGTCTTCCAGGAGCGGTGTGGTATAAGCGAGTGAATATTTTTACTTGTTCCTCAAACATATGATATTGAGTGACTTAATTTTACTCCACATTCCCTTAAAAAATATTTGTAGGGATCGAAAAGTTCACCTACGTAGGTGGGTCATGTGGAATTGGTTACTCGACAAAAGATACTATTTGTCTGCATCTTGCCTATCGAAAACAGTAAGGCATAAATTACAAAAATGAATTTCAATTAAAATATGCAGACTACTACATTTGTATTGTAAACAATTAGGATTCAAAATGGATTGAACAATCAACATTACGAAAGATATGTAAAACGAATGAATTCGGTAAGTTGAAGATCTGAAGTCGAAAGTATTTTTATACCGTTACGGTTCACAATGTTTTGTATGACGGTTTGTTTGAAGCTGGCACCAATGAAAATACTACAGGTTCTATAGGTAATACTCGTAATGCGCGAAACAAATACTAAGCTGAAATAGATGCGTTCTATTCATTATTAACGATATGTATTATTAATTTTAATAATGATAGAATGACTGTTAAACTACGAGTATTATTCAGATGGTGGTTTTGCTTTCTAAAGACGTAAATTCTGCCGGCGAGAATCTGGTTTTTGAGTTTTTTATAATCTTATTATTTTATACAAGTAGCACCTTGCGGTTTTTTATACCCTATTCGTTCCCGTTCCCTTTTCTTTACCGCAATAAATATTAGCTTATGTGCTATTTCAGATTATATTCTAACCATGTTCCAAATTTCAACTCAATCCGTTCCGACGTGATTGAGCAACAAACATGTAAACATCCAAACTTTCGCATTTATTATCACAAAGTTTCAATGATAGACTGCCAAGATCTATTCCTTTATTATTGGAAACGAAGTTGCATACGACAGGCTTGAAGGATAGAGAAATTTTGTTTAGCGACTGAACTGAAAAAAATTTGTAACTAAATCGTAAGAAAAATATACAACGAAAGTAATGCGTAAAAACTGCCCGTAACCAGTGTTGCCAACGTTATTTTTCAGATGATCGTACCATTAATAATAAAATGTTATTTTTACTATTTCTTTTTCAAATTGTGTTGCTTCTACATTATCTGAAGGAACTTCATTCCTACCTGGTGTCCACCATATCCATTTTTTTTACCAAAGTTTTATACTCGAATGGTGTTTACACACAATGACGTTATTATTTTAATTGACAATTCTGAAGTGCCAGCTTCAAAAAATCCTTATGAGCTATCTAAAATTTATATAATATTTTTGGATGTGTAGTTATTTAAGGAGATACTTTAATAACTTTATTTACTAAGTACGGGTTTCTTAACGAGTATTTGAAGTGGGCTTTAATTCTGGCGCGTTCAATGTTATAGCAGTCACTGTCAAGTGTCAAACCGTTTTTATTGTCGTTGTTTTTTTTAAGTTTGTCTGTGGAACTTGTGCTAACTTGTGGAAACGGGATTGATTGGGCGAGGTTACATTATACTACAATTACCCTGTCCTGGGTAGAAATTAAAAACGCAACATACATAAATAATATGGCGTGGAATTTAAAACAGTACCTACGCACTTGTATCGCCGGGCCATTTTTAGATAATTGTTTGAATATCAGTCTTAGGACTTGTTTAGTAGAGTCCTTTGCAAATTGCAAATCATTATTTAAACGTTTGTGGCCAAATGTATGAAACAGTAGTTATATTTAAATCCACTAATAGGCGCTGAATCAGTCTGGATTGGGCTGATTTAAAAACGAAAGATGTTTATTTTGTCGACATAATAATTTCAAATAATTCAATTTATGTATTATTATTACGGATCAATCAATACGGGATCTGCAACAGCACCCATACTTCGCATGTTTGTAATTGTTCGTTGAAGGCACGGAATAATTAAGAATGTATATATACTTACATAATTATTTTGTGTAGATTGATATGATTCAGCCATTTTAAAGGAAAGTGTATCAAAGTGACAATCGTAATGTAGATCGCGCCAGCACTACGCTCATGTAATTATTTCGCGTCCCGATTATTAAGTTTAAGTTAAATTATAAAGCGAATGCTTTAATCTCATTTTACTTAACGCTTGTTATTTATGTTATACAATATTTTTTTTGTAAATGTATTTTTCATTTATTTAATGTATGGCAGGCAGCAACAGATTTACAAAATTCATGGCAGGCTACGTAACGAAATAATGATGAAAATATCAAGTTTTTATTTAACTTGTAACTGTATAAATATTTAATTGATATTATTTTAACCAAGATTACGCTCTTTTTATGAGCAAAACTACGGTGTCATAATGTTTTAAGGTTCGGTTTTTATGTTTTCAATGTTATTGATATTACTTAATAAAATCTCATATTTCTAAACGAGAGGAAGTGAAGCGCGTGAACCAACCCCTCCTTGAAAAGGACCGCGGATGCGACTGAAAGTTCAGCCGTACTGGACCGACCAAGTCACACTTGGGTGACTCGTCATTCGGTTAAGAAATGATTAATACCCATTAGTAGAACGGTGTCGGGGCTTACTTCGCACGTTAGAACACAACTGAATCTCGTCACTTTTTTTTAATTATACTAGCGACCCGCCCCGGCTTCGCACGGGAGCAATGCTGATACTAAATATAAGTACCTACTAATAAAATTCCTGTCCGGCGGCAAGACGTTTCGTTTTACGTCGTCCCATGAGTCACAGTTTTTTGTGATGGATACTTTTTAGACTCGACGGATGCACGCTTTGATGGAACGAAACGTGCTTCACACCAAAGATGGCGACAGCGGTTTGTTTGTCTGTGCCATCAGAATTTAACGAAATTCTCCATAATCCGAATTTTGTGGACATAATGTTGTCGACTCAAAATCAATATTTTTTATGTTTTCATATAAGGTTTTCATCAAGTCTACCGTACCCCTTGACGAAATTATTAATATAGATTGGCATAAACTCAGATATGGTCACAAATAATGTTCTTGTTATTTATTCCGATTCTGTATTCTTATCCGTAAAGTATTTACAACAAATGTATTTTATTTCGTCATTTACACGCGAGACCTGCCAGACAAACGTATTAAATAATAATAATTAATTTAAGTTGAATCTTGATCAATATATCACATTTAATTTCTAGTCTTCAATGTCATCCACTGCATTTTTGAAACAAAAAATAAAAATGTGCTTGTATACTTATGTATGCAAGAAGAAGAAGTTATACTTCTTTATTTTTTATTAATTACTAATGCTAATTTTGCGCTAGTCCTAAGTTAACTACGCAGTAGAGGCAAATTCACTCATATTGTTTTACAAATGCGCCAAAGTAAGTATAATTTCAAAAAAGGTCCTCTCTAAACAGCCAGTCTTTCTAAAAAATTATGAAGACCATGTCTTATAAGCCGAATGAATATTGTTCATTAATATAGGTAAACAAATTTTACTTTAATCTTGGCCCTTCGACCGCTTAACCTTATCCATTGTGGATTTGTTCTTGTTCTTTTTAATCTCAAAGTAACCAGTCTTGATGTTTCTAAGTCGACATAAAATTGGTTTCTTCTAGGTAAGCACGCTCCATCATAGACCGCATCGTCGCTTAACATCAGGCGAGATGGCGGTCAAGTGCAAACCTATTATTGTTACATAAAACGTAAAAAGTGAGCTATATCAGGGCTTCTACCATTTTAGTAAGGCCGTCGACCTTCAATTTGAATGTTGTTTACATAGGCATGACGACTCATTTTTGATTTAATGTGCCATCGAAAGGCTTCTCAATAACTGAAACATAGGTTAAAGAATTACTTTGTTATCTTAAAAACTTCCCGTGATATCACGATTTTAAATCACAATTTTGGACTCACTTCATACAAAAACACTACTAAAGCGTGACGTCACTGTGTCATATTTTCTATGCGTCGCGCGTAAAGTTTGTTTGTTAGCTATATTAAATATTGCGTTTAGGAAACTGGTTTCATAACAAAAGTCACTTGAAATTGAATGGGTTATCTAATGGTAAATACATTTTCTAATAATTTCGTACTATTAAAATGGACTTGCCCATCCAACTTTGAATGATCGTAAAGTAAGTTAAATAAAAAAAAATGGTACATATTTTATTCTATTAAAATACCATTACATCAAACAATTTAATATAATTCCAGGATCAGTCGTCATGCTCATCTATCGGCTTAGTAAAAATGTTTTACGTAGTGAATAAATATATGTAGTTATGCATATATAATATATGTCTTTGTAAAGTTGTAAATAGCGGCAGCTTTTTAATCTTAACGACGTTTGATTATAAAGTACCCTAACCTACCATAGGTATATATAATCTCACGCGTTATATTGTAAACTGACAGCGATTGCAATTTCACCGTGACGTAATCTCTCCCGCTGCGTATTTCCAAGTAATATGTGTTAAGTTATGTTTTCACTGCCAAACTTCGATTGCCTCCTTTTTAGTGTATTTTTAGAATACGATTTACATTATGTATTTATTTTATATAAACAAACCTATTATAATAATTATCGGTGTCCAAACAGTTACAGTAGCAAATTAAGTTAAGACCCATATTTTTTGCGTGGTTTCGCACAGCTTACGATTCTAATGTTTATTATTTTAGTTGAATTTTGTAATGCTATTAGATTCATAGAATAACTAATTAGAATGGTAGAATATGTAAAAAAAAACTGTCAAAAATAATTCTCAGTCGCGACTGAGGTGGCGTTTATGTTTTATTTTGTTAATGATACAGTCACTCATACCTGTTATTTCGAAAACAACCCTTTATGGTCGCTAAAACTCTTATATAGAAAATATTGTACTCGGGAAAACAAACATTGTATTTTTTCGTAGAGATGAAACGCAAGAAATAATGTAAGTTTTTTAAAATCTTTAAATTTAGTAACAATATATATGGTATGACATTCACAAGTATGGCGTTGTATTAAGGTAATATGTATTACAAAATTTATATAATATACATTCCGATCACAGGCTGAACGAAATTTCTGAAAGTTCAGTTGACGAAAAAGTGTCAAACTCCACTCACTGTCAAATTGAATATGTTGTGGACCTGAGTCTTAAAAAATTACCACTGTATTTTCAGCTCTATAACTATTGTTATAAAGTTGTGATTGGCCATTTTTGAAAGAGCATCTATAGTTGGCCACAGTAAAAAAAGCCTTTTTAGTTAGCCTGCGTTATTTATACTATTGAATGTCCAGTTCGTAAAAAAATATACGGAGTCGTGTTTATCGACTAATAACAAATGAAAATAGGTAGCTTAGTATGACTATGACTGACTTACAACGCAGGACTGAAGAGAAAATTGGGGTCGTGTTATTCCTGAAAATGTACGCCTGCCTGTCAACCGCCTGACTAAAACTTACGGCTTTGGTATTGCTCCCTCTGTATATATAGCAAAAATAAAGAGAGAAATAGAGAGAGAGAGTGAGCTATATAAAATGCAAGACAATTTTAAACAGGCGATTTAGGTTATTGTTTATCGAAAATAAATGACTGACTCACAATTGAGTATATTTATTGTCAAGTACTGAGGAGTTTACAAGATCCAAATAAATCTGTCAAAGATAATAATTCTCAGTTTTGCCATAGTTGGCGCAGATGTTTAATTTTGTTTGAGAAATTTTCAAATTTTACAAAATGAAACATTTGGCTAAATTATGAACTATTTTGACATATTTAGTTGTATGTTAAAGATGCCTCTTTTCAGGGATAATCGTTTTTTATATTCCTTAAATTGGGTGATCGGATGGATTTTATTCATTGTCATACATAAGGTAACCAAAAAATGATAATATAATCAAGCCAAATTTAGTGATTCGTAGTTTCGACAAAGTATCACGACGACCTTGACTAGAAACTGGGTAAAATAAGGCATGTCAAGATGAAATGAGTAAAACCTCTATATGACGAAACTATACTTTAAATTGTTTAAACCTAATTTGTCTGTTTGAGTTCTATTAACGTCAAAAATGTCTACTTATTTGTGAGGTTTTTGCTTTGTCTTGAGTAAATATTTGTGCGGCAGTAAGTTATATAATAACTTTTTGTATATGATATAATATTCGGAAATGTTCAAATTGCAATTTATTTCAAGTGATTATGTTATAAGGTTACGCTGAACTTCTGTACTGAGCCGAAAGGAGCGCTTTCTGTTCGTAATGAGACGTTTTCGGAATGACAGATGGCTGAAAAATGTCAAATTATAAACAATGACGCATGCAACAAATTTATCTTACAAAATTGAACGTTAACACTACTTGGGGCGTATTTAAGGACTATTTATGACAATTTTTTTTTAAATGTGTCAACTGTTCCGAAGACGTTTCATAATGAATTACTTCGGCAATGGGACCGACTCTTGTAACCGCAACTTCATTTATTCCGAATAGAAAGGCACTTTGTACTCTAGTTCAGTAGGGTTCGTTCTGTGTCTTCAGGCAATAAAGATCTAACGCCAACTGCTTTATAGGTCACTAAAACAATTTTTTAGTATGAAATAATTTGTAGAATGTAACCTTTTAGGGCTATGTCTATCTCTTTGCTATCTACTTCGGTCCTATGCTAAAGTATGACCTATACACAGCAGTGGGATAGAGAAAAGGATAAACAAGATGATGATGATGATGATGATGACCCTTTCGATGCGGTACACATGTTCTACCTAACCTTTTATAGGTAAATGTTTAGTGCAATATAAGAAAACCTTATGAAATTCTTCCAGCATCTATATTATTTGCATAATTTAATGAGTTCAATTGTATAATTTAAAGCTATCTAATAAATATTAATATTAACTAGTTTACTATTTAAATGTTAATTAAATTAGATTAAGATTGTCGCTGTTTTAACACTTTTTAGGCTAGTTCTTATGATTGTTACCATTTAAACTGATTCATCACAACATTTTGTGTAGATTGTAAGCTTAACATCTTTCGAGGCGTGTTCTTTACTATTGCAACAGCGAGAGGACGGTGCGGTCAGTATAAAGTTGTTGTCGACGTCCGCGGGGGCTGCAAGGGAGTGAGGGGGAAAGGGACGGTGATTGGTGTTACGCCGTTTAAAATCTCGAATGAACCGTTTTAGAATGTCAGATAAATGCAAAAACCTGCCAAAAATAAATCTCAATTGCGCCACATGTGGCATTAGAATGTAATTTTTTTTTGGAGAAATTTTACAGAATTTTTTTGTAATTTGACATATTTTTCACCCATCTGTCATTCTGAAAACGAGTTGAGTAGGGTTGGCCGATGCCATATTTTTTCTTGTCATTTGCGGCAGGTTTATGAGTATTCAGAATACACACATAACACCAATATTAATGGTGCTACCGCCAATAATGGTTTTGGCTTTTATATTGCCCCTCTTCAGTTTCGCTTGAAATTATAGAGAGGACGATAGCAACGCCAAAAACCATTCTAGTTAGGCAGTCGAAGGGTCTTCTTATCCCGAGACAGTACCTACTTCCGCCGTTGATATGGACGAGGACGCCGCCTCGTTTTTTATTTGATATTTGGTCACTTGATATTACTAAATGTGCTTAACAATTAACGATTTGTATTTTATTTTTATATGAATATTGGTAGTTGTATTGACCATCGGCCATATCTATTTGAAAAGGCTAGAATGTAATTAATAATATAATTGATACGAAATAAGTACAGTTCTAAATATAAATTGCCACCAATATGATTAATCAACATGTTATGACTGTTTTTCTGAATCTTGTAAAGTGTCATATGGACTCTGTTTACTATGTATTTTGTAGTAAATAACCATATTTTATGTGTATCTTGTATCTTTTATTTTTGACCTTTACTTTTCATTTACCTACAGGTTGCCGTATAAATCTAGTCACAAACTATGTCAACATATCTTAATTTACGGTATCTATAGTGTTAAACAGTGACCGCCAAGCGGCTGAACTCTGTGTCGGTTTTAGCATTACTAGATAGACTACAGGCTACAGGCCCGTGAACCATACTGTTACTTGAAAGTGACGTCATAATGCTGAATCTTATTATTTTATACTCTATACATCATCCTACATAGGTCACCTGGTGGTTCATATGACCCATAAATTTTGTTCATGGGCCTGTAGTATGTACCTGCGCCCTGGGCAAGATTGTTTTCTTTTGACTTCCGCTCAATGTGCGAAGCCTAGTTACAGACTGGACACAAAAGGGTGCCTGCACTTGCGGCGCAGTGCCGCTTTATCTCCTGCACCCTGGGTGGTCGCCCTAACGTGCCTTACCCTAACGCCACTACCGGCTGAACTGTTCGACTACATACCAGTCCTATTAAATCGTTATGTTTGAGAGAAGACTATGTAACATCGATATTCCTGAGATAGAGAAGGCAGTGATCGGAGTTTTTGCAGGGCCGCCTGGGGAAATACCACAGCGCTGCCAGCTATTCTGCCACCAAGCAGTAATGTTAAAACATTATTGTGTTCCGGTTTGAAGGGCAATATTTCCAGTGAAATTACAGGGCACAGAAATAAAAGATCTTAAATCTCTGGGTGACGAGGACAGTGCAGTGCTAGCACTGCACTGTCCTAATGATTTGGGCTTTTTTGTGTTCCGAAAGATGCGTGTCAATGTGTTGATATCGGGAGGCATGTTGCTTACCACCAGGCACTTGTACGGTTCGTCTCGTCACTCTTTCATTCTATACCTACACAGAGAATGTAAATTACTACGTATATCGGAGAGTGTGCGACTGATTTGCATGATCTGATACCACCTTGCCCTTTTTTTTTATCGGAATGCTCGTATTTCGAAAAAGCGACATCGTTTCATGGTTGATGTTCCAAAGACACGAACGAAGAGATTTGACTCAAATTTTGTGATAAGAACGTCTAGGCTGTGGAATACGTTGCCTGAGTGGGTTTTCCCCGATGATTACAATCTTTGTGTCTTCAAATCGAGAGTGAATTGGTTTTTTCTAGGTAAACACGCTCCATCGTAGACCGCATTGTCGTTTAACATCTGGCGAGATGGCGGTCAAGTGTAAACCTATAAAAGTTAAAAAAAACCTACCTAATACAAGAAGAAATGAGCCACGGAGCGTAGCTTGGAAGTAAAGCAGAAATTCTACTGCTATAAATCTCAAATTTTGAATGTACCTACGTTGCTCAATAATGTTTGTCGTAACGGCTACTTTTATTGCGATGAAATAACGAAGACTACGCGGCTACAACACTATAAATTCAGGATGTTTTGTATAAAGCTATCATGGTAATTTACTAAACTATTAGAAAATACTAGTTACGGTATGTTTATCGGGTTCCCATGAAATCGGTATACGCCACCGTATCGAAATATATAATGTAGGTGAAACAATTACCCATATACACCGTGAATATCCTTAAAATTAGCAACACTAGTGTTAACTGTTAATTAATGAGGGCGTTTTCCAGACGCAAAAAGACTTGTCAAAGATAGTTCTAAATATTGCCAAGTGTGGCACCACTGTTGGTTTTTGTGAAATTTCTCTAACAAAAAATAAAATAAAACAGTAGCGTCACCTACGGCGAAATTGGGAACTGTCTTTGACAGGTATTTTTGCCTCTTGAAAACGCCCCATTCTCTGTAACTAATTACTTGGCAAAGTAAGCAACAGCTGGACGAATATTTATGGAAATAAAATAACTATATCTTCAGATATACCAGTGCGCATTTTCAGGACGTTTACACGCTTTTCACGAAAAACATAATTTCAAAATAAACTTGCGACGTTCCTACTCCGGTTTTACTTCGATCTCGTCGTTTCGTCCGTTCAAATGTTCTCAGCCTACTCCACAGAGGCCTACTCTAATAGAGTATGATTAGAAATTTTTTTAACGTCTAATTGTGCTTTTTGTATTACTTATCGTTCTTCGAGCTCGAAACAAAGAACATTGTTTAAACCTCGCTATAAGGGCATGTTTCCAATCCCGTCAAAACATACAATCAAAGTGTTTACAAAGGTCAATGTCTCAGTGTTTAACACTGTTGCCAGATCACGGGGATTCCCCCCAAATTTGGGGGGTTTTAATAGCCATGGAGGGAAATTTGGGGGGACAAAATGTTTGGGTGGAAATTGGGGATTTTTCATTGCCGAGTTTTGCAGTTTTTTAAGCGAATATGGCATTTATCCAAGTGAACTTAGTACAAAAATTGAATCGGCTTTTCTTTTGGGAAACACTTTGTGGAGTAATAGAAACTATTTCTGAAATAGCGTTACATTGTGTCACACCCCGGACACTCCAAAAAAATTCCATACAAATGCCGCTGTGGAAAACCTACTCTTCACACAACTACGCAGATGTCGTTCGTACACACGCGTAAATGTGTGCGTTAGAGCTAGGGCTACTGAATTGTTTTATTGATTAGTTGTGCCCCGTGAGTTCACCTGTTGACGTAAAGTAGTCTACAAACTTGCTATAATGTTGAGTTACATAAATAGCATGAAGCCAAATTATACTATTCTAATTAAAAGGGTGTATGTATTTCCGCCTAAAATCAAACGAAACCCATGATAGATAGATACCTAGATATCTATTTATGTTAGTAGGTACCCATTCGCATATTATTTTACATTTACCCAAGAAGGAAAGTTTATTCTGTCACTGTAATTATTCCTCCAGGCATTATCAATCCGTGCCCAAAACTGGCTGTGTAAGTTAAGAACTTTGAGTTAAAATTACGATATTTTATCCTTAGGAAATTAAATAAAGCTTTTAATTTTGTCCCGTTTAGTTTACGGACAGCCGTAAACAGCACAACAACCCACCATGATGATATTTCTTCGTTGAGTGCTCCTAGCGTACTCGAAACGGCCTGAGGGGTGAGGAAGCTTGAAATTGGCGGGGGGTGGGGAGTGTCCGTCCGTGTTCGTTGAAAACCGGTGGTTTGGGGGGATTTCGAGAATATTTTGGGAGGAAATTGAGATGCACTTCTGACAACACTGGTGTCAAATCAAAAAGTGGTGTCTTCATCTGTCAAACTGACTTCTGTCTTCTGTTATCTAAAAGAAATTGAGTGAATTTTTGGATCGATTAATTTTATCGTTTATGGACTTGTGTCGAACAAATTAAAAAGTTATTCTTGAACTGATTAATTTACATTAGTTCGTAATGTCTTGGTTGTTCGGTTATAAATCGCAGCCGCCGCAGCTTCCGACCGAGGATGCTTCGGCGGACGGAGGCGCCGCCGCGGCCGCACCTGCGGTTAACCTCACCAAGTCCGAGAAGAAAGCAATGGAAGCTTACCGATTCGATTCCAGTGCTTTAGAAAGAGCCGCTCAAGCTGCTAAGGAACTTGAAAAATCTCGTAAGTTCATATCACATCTTCGTCACATTGCGTGGTATTGCATAAGCATTCGCATAACCTTATCTTGTCCTATTTAAGGTTTCTAGTTACTTATTAATTGTACTTATGTGATAAACAGTACCTATTTTTATGAGAGATGTACTTGTTCCTTAATATAATGTGACTTGGACAAAGCTTCATAGGTTACTCGGCGTTAGGTACCTACCTCTACTATTTTGTAATAAGTAGTTAAATAAAATGAATTATTACTGATTATGATCACCATAATCAGTAATGATCTGACTGATCTGATTACCATCAGACTTGCCTGTTCTCATCAATTTGACCATTAAATAATAATAAATATTGGTCACTAGTTTGTCACATGTGTTGTGTTAACCTGGCGAGCACAAGATAAAAAAAACATCAGGAATGAGGCAGCTAACAGTCATTATTTTAAATGAGTTGCTCTATTTTTGACAAACATTGTCTTCATTAATGAAATTCAATAACACTGTTTTGTAATAGTAATACAATTGTTATTTATTCATGTTTTTCTTGTATAGTATAATTAATTTTAGGAACACAAGTTTAAAAGAAAATCAAAAAATTAACAAAAATAGTTGTACTCTGGAATGAATGTAACAAATAAAAATAGAGCCATTTATTGCAAATAAAGCCATGTATTCCAAATGATGCATTTGTATTCGTAAGCGGGCTGTTTTCCGCAACTCGACGTCTCGATGCGCCTATTTTGCGTGTGTGGGAAGTAGGCTTCACTCCTGCCATCCCAGCTCCAGCAGGAACCCAGCAGTGTCTTCACATTGCCGCATGCTTCGCGGAGCGTCCCCGGTGTGCCCAGGAATTTTGCCCGATGAGTCACCACTCCCGTGCACTCCGTGAGCACGTGAGCGGCCGTTCTTCAGCCTCAAGGCAAGCTCTGCAAAGAGGACTATCAGTAATACCTAGTGTGAATGGGTGTTTATTGTACAAACCGTGACATGTCAGGGTGCCTGTAACCAGACGTAACTGTTGACGATTCGGGTTCAGCAGTTGCTGCAGAGTGTACCGTGTATTACGGCCTCCAGTGCTGCTCTGGACTGTCTACAGTCTAACCTCTTGGTCCAGTTGTCGTTGTGTTCCTTAAGTGATTTCTCACGCAGCCATTTCCGAACCTGCGACAGTGGGAGTGGGACAATCTGTTTGTGGCCATGCACCCGTTCCGCTGATGCCCTCCTCGCCAGTTCATCCGCTGCGTCGTTACCTCTCGATCCACTATGGCCTTTGATCCATTGAAGAACGATTTGGTTTTGTTCACATACCTCCGTGAGAGATTTGTGGCATTCAAGAACTAGCCCCGAAGTGATGGTGTTGCTCTTTAGGGCATGTAGAGTCGCCGCGCTATCGGAGAGAGTATGCGGATGTTATATCCCTGTACCCTCTTGTCGGCGATTATGGTCGCAGCCCTCGTGATGCCCACACACATTCTGCCTGGAAGACGGAGTTGCAGGCCCCAAGGGATGTGTTATACCTGATGTTTAAGTCTTCTGAGAAGGTGCCGGATCCGTCGCCCTCGTTGGTTCTCGAACCATCAGTAAAGATCGTTAACTCGGTGGAGCTGTGATCTCCAAAGGGAGATTCCTCGAGTTGAATTTTGTATTTCATATCAAATACAAACTGTTTGGGTATCCTGTCACTGACCGCCAGCAGCATGGGTTGATGCTTCAGGCTGTCCTCGAGGACTTTCGTGTGAGGAATGCCTGTTTCATGCCAGAGAGCAGAGAGCCAGATCCAGCATTATTTCCAGGGCTGCCGTTGGTGTTGTGCTTATACTGCTGGTAGTAGCTAAACATGCCAACCTCTGGAATTGTTGTAGCTTCGCGATGGTTATCGCCTGTGTCGTCCTGGTCCACCAGACCAAAGCCCCATAGGTGATGCTGGGCCTGATCACTGTGGTGTATAGCCATAGGGTGACTTTTGGATTAAATCCCCACGTCTTACCTATCATTCTGCGACGTTGAAAGGTGATACAGGCCTTGTTGATCTTGTTCTCCAGGTGCTTGTTCCAGTTCAATTTGCTTTCGAGGATCATCCCTAGATACTTCACCTCATCAGACAGCTATAGCGTTATGCCATGTAGACCTGGTAGTGTGTACAAACCCAGAGAGCGTTTAAGTGTGAACATGACCAGTTCCGTCTTTGACGGGTTCACTGTTAGGTCGTACTCAGTGCACCATTGCTCTACTAGCCTTAGAGCCGCGTGCATCAAGTCGCAGGCGGTGCTGGCATGGATACTTGTTATCAGTATTGCTATGTCGTCGGCGTAACCTACCGTGTAGAAACGCCTCGCATTCAACGCCATGATTACCACCATGACGCCACCAGATTCTAAAGCAAGGGTGAGAGGACCCCCCCTTGATGGCACCCTCTCGCGACCAATGCTATTTTGGTTGCATCTACCGGTGGTCGTACGATGCGATGTAACAACATATTTACTAACCAGCCCGATAGTAAGGCGTCCACTCCATGTCTGTTCAAAGCTCATTTGATGCTGGAGAACTTTGTCTTGTCGAAGGCTCCCTCAATGTCAATGAATGTCAATGAAGACAAACAGATTTGGATTGGATAGCTGCCTCAATTTCACTTACGATACCATGAAGTGCTGATTCAGTTGATTTACCCGCACTGTAGGCATGTTGATTCCTGTGCAGTGGAGTCGATAGGAGCGTTGTGTCTCTGATATACCTATCACATAGCCTTTCCAGGGTCTTCAGCATGAAGGTGAGGTTAATAGGCATATAGGACCTAGCATTAGTGTAATCACTCTTACCTGGTTTGGGAATGAAGATGACATTCGCTTCTCGCCACTTAAAAGGGATGTATTGGAAGGCCAGGCAAGCTCATAGAATGGTAGTTACCACTTCCGCGAACTCAGCTCCCCCCCACTGCAGCAAAGCAGGGAAACAAAAGGACTTTCTGGGCGATCTGCCAGTGAGTCTCTGAGGGCGAATATCTGTCTACCTCCCAGTCTATGTTCTGGGTGAGCTGACAACCTGGGAAGTGTTTGAAGTAATACCTCATACATCTCCTCTAGGGAGACAGTATATGTACCGTCGTTCCTGCATAGGGACCCGATGCCTTGTTGTGCCCCTGCGGATAGGATCCTTCTTACCCGTGCTGCCTTGTTGCAGGATTTGATGTTGCTACAAAATCCGCGCCAGGATGACGAACTTCTGTAGCGTAATCGTTTTTTATAATATGCTTTGGCCTCTTTGTAGTTGTCCCAGTCCTGGTCATCACTGGTATTCATGGCCCTGTTTAGGAGTCTTTCGAGTTCGGCACCCCACCATGATCTTTTGCTGTTGCTAGTCTTGGCGGTTGAGGTTAGAGGACATGATATGTGGTAACTATTTATGACAATGTCAGTGAACAAGTTTACCTCAATTCAATATCTTGTTGGTTACCTGGCCTAGTCAGTAGCCGAGCCGGCGACCAAGTACCACTGAGCTTACCTTGCACTGTTCCAGCATAAGTGGCCCTGTTCGCCTTTCACGGGTTCCTGGTTGGCTCAGGTATCATCGTACATGCCTGTAGGTCGAAGCGGATCCATCTGTGGTCCGAACAAGATGCCTCGTCCGACACATGCCAGTCCTGGATAATTTCCGCAGCGCCCTCCATTGCAAGTGTCACGTCGATGATCGTTCTACTACGTCTAGTGACGAATGTTGGTTTAGAGCCTCTATTAATAATAGCTAGCTTGGTAGAAAAGAGATATGCGATAAAATCATCACCTCTCTTGTTGCTTGCCTTCATACCCCACGCCTTTTGGTGTGCGTTGGAGCTTGATCAGCTCCTGGGCCTGTCGCTCGCAGTGCTCGACCAGTCTTGAGACCTCTAGCGGCGGCACCATCTCGTCATCCGCCATGTAGGCAGAGGCCACCACCAAGTTCGGAAGACTGGAGCCCTGAGCCTGCAGGATACTGATGGTTACCAGATCTCTGGAACAGAACTCGGTTAGCGTTACATAGAAATGTTACTGGGAATTAACATACAAGCGCTTGGTGCTTGTAGTCCACTATAAGCGAGTATCTTACCTCCGGTGTTGTTGAGGCCGCATATCTTCTTCCCCCTGATCCACGGCTCTTGGATCAGGACGATGGCCCCAGTATTAACCTCCAACCATTTACGCAGTTGAGACGTTGCTGTGCGACTGTGTTGGTGGTTGATTTGAAGGACTTTAAGTGTCCTGACTGAAGGGAGTGCCGTCGCCATCGGACAGAGTTTCCTCCACCTCAAGTTCCAGCCTACTCATCCTCGCGGCCTAGCCCTCGTCATCCTCGTCATCGGATTTCTCCTTTGACGTGGTCTCAGTGGGCGCAGGCACTAACGGAGGAGGCACTCCTACCAGCTCGTCGTCACTCCTAGGAGTGATGTCAGAGGAGGTTGGTGGCACCGGAGTAGTGTCTGTGTCTTCACCAGTCCCCCCATTCCGGGGGGCCGGGTTCGGTCACGGACTCAGCCGCCAGGTCGGGAAGGTCGGTAAGAAACTTCCCCCTAGGACCCCGGAACTTGACGTAGGCGGAGCCTAGGCTGAAGCCCAGTCTCCGGTCTCTTGTCATGATCTCCTTGGCAACTCCCTCTGGTATGCTGAGGACGCAAAACGTGTCTTTTTCCGCTGTGTCTATCCTCAGCAAGGTCCATTGGTCTACTTGGGCCCAGGGGTTCTGCAGCTTGAGCATGCAGGCGATTACGCTTGGCTTCGGCCACGACCCCGGCACAACTAGTCCGCAGACGACCCTTTTGGGGATGTCTACCTGCCTCATGACGGTGAGTTTCTCACCTGATGGCAGGGACACACTCACTCACCCAATGGCTGACTTTGGCTACGATGGGCTTGCGGCGGAAAACCGGTCCAAACGGTGTTCACTAGCACTGAGTTGGCATCTGTGTGGCTTAGGCGCCTCGGCACTGCCGTCGTGACGTCTACGACTAAGTCACCTTTTGCCACGTCGACATAACTGGGCTTCTGCCGAGTTGGTGTAGGCCCAGACTTGGTCTTCTTGGCCGTGGACTGAGGAGGGGTCTCCTCAGGCCTCGGCCTTTTGGACGAAGCCCTAGACGCTGGTCCTTTACCTTTGGTCAGCTTGTCGTCACCGTCCACGTCCACCCTGTCGCCCTGCTGGGCCGGCTGGGCAGATTTCGCCCCACCGTCCCGTTGGGGCTGGTTAGTGGGCCAGCGACGTCGGCATGGCCAAAGGAAGGCAATTTGTTTGCCACGTCTGGCTCGATCCTTTCTCCGGTGTTTGGAGCTGGGCTTCGCCTGTTTTCGGCCTGTTATAGAGGTGGTTCCGTTGTTATTTGTATGTGGCAACTTCTTCCCGCTCTTGTTGTGCTTCACCAGCGTCCAGGACTCGTCAACACCCAGGTGTTTAGGTCCAGACGGCTGGCTTGATGAACAGCAGGGTTCGTTGGAGCTCCCATTCTCCGGTTTCCCTTTGGATGTGCCTCCACTATCCTGTTATGTTGATTTTCCTGCAGTTTCAGGTTTCCCCTTGACTGCAGGCGACAGCTTTCCAGCGTCACCTTTGGGGGCGACAGCCAGATGTTTGGCGTTACCTTTCCAGGCAACAGCCGAACGATTGGCGTCACCCTTGGGGGCGACAGCCGGGTGTCGGGCGTCACCTTTCGGGGCGTCACCTTTCGGGGCGTCACCTTTCGGGGAGTGTTAAATATGGACACTAGGACTACTACCAGGGTATAGGAAGGCCAAGTTGATGTCCATGCGCGACATCTGGGGTTCGGTCGTGTGGCCATCACACCAGAGATCGGGAGTGTGACAGTACTCCACAGTCCTTTGCCCATTCAGCATGGTCGAACACCACCCACGTCAGTCACTGGGGTGACCACCGCGGGCCCCAACCCTCCTATCAGCGGCCCTCTGACGGGACACTTCGGCCATTTCCCCCACACTGACTAGGTGCAGAGGCCACCTTTTCGCCTGAAATCTGGGCCAAAGAGGAGAGTTGCTTAGCGGAGGCCGCAGCAACCATTGGGCTCAGCCACCAGGATCCCTTCATCCAAGCTTACGGCGCTCAACTGCGCAGGTCAGCCAGCGCAGGGCGATGCTATACACGGCAGGATACGATGGGCTCATCCACTAGGCCCTACAGCCGTGTGTGTTATCTTGTAAGTGTATTTGAGTGTAGTGAGGGTATGTGGGGATGTATGATGATGTATACTTAATGTATGAGATGTGTATGTGGTCTGTAGGTGTATGTGTAGTTGTGTACCTATAGCATGTATGTAGTGTGTACACTATGTGATGTGTGTGAGTAGGTTCATGTGCAGTGTGCGTGTGGTATTTTGGCCAATAGCTAGTGATGTACCCGTAGGTATATTACTAACCATTGTTACCGGGGCACACCGTCCCAGTACATTGCGTTCCTGGGGGATTGAGATCCACCAGGACCACATTGCAAACTAGACATGCTGGGAGGTACACCACGAAGCATCCCTTCCAAATGATGCTTCGATACATATTAAAAAGTTTGTTAGTAAGTTGTTGCCTTATTTAATAAAAAGGTTACTTATATTTAATGTTAATATGGTAATTTTGAAATTTGGACCTCTGTTTGGGTAAAGGCCTCCTCCATCTTTTTCCATGACTCCCTGTCGTTGTCCAGTTCATCCAGGCGTTTATGGAGATGTTTATTTATTGGACAATAGGCGAGCAGCTTTAGCTGATATGCCTATATCTCAGTGTTGAAATAACAAATTATAGGTACTAACTGTTAAAATGAATTTGTCTTTTACTATCCATTTGTCCAGTTTGTTCTTAAAAGAGTTTAACGATTTTGCCGAAATAACATCCTCAGGCAACCTGTTCAAGTTGTAAACCACTCTGTTGCTGAGGATGTGATGTGCAGTGTTTGTCAGTGATGGCGCGTGGGACAACTGGGACTTATGACGCCGACTGTCTCTCTTATATCTTCAGTATTTCAAATGTTTCGATCAAGCTTCTCTCTTGCAGTGTAGTGAGGCGTAGGGCTTTTAACCTGTCTGTGTAAGATTTACGTCGAAGAGCATATGGCAATTTTGTTGCTTTTCTTTGCACACTTTCAAGTAAATCAATATCTAAGAAACTGGATTGGATATCGGAAATGTCTATAGAACGACATTTTGAATGCTGTGGTATACTTGTGCCAGATTTAAAATATATTATAATTTGCTTCTACAGAACTCCAGATAGTATTTTCAATTTATTCATGTAGAGCCTAGAAACACTTCTTCTAAAACTGACTTCAAGACCCTGATGGAATACAAATAAAATTATAATCCTAGGCGATTTTAACATTGACTTACTGAAAAAAAAAAATAGAAGCGAATCATAAGTACATTAAAAAGCTATACTATTCATCCTACTATACAAGACGCTACCAGAATAACAGATAAAACTAAAACATGCATAGATAATATATTAACTAACCTAAAACGGTACAAAGCCAAGATATTAGATGTTGGCATATCTGACCACACTATTCAATTACTCAGCATCCTTAGTAACTTAAGTTTCAGGGAAAAATACTGGTTCAAGTACAAAAGGAAAGTGGAAGCAAATATGAGTTTATTCCTTAAATATTTGGTACAAAGCCAAGATATTAGATGTTGGCATATCTGACCACACTATTCAATTACTCAGCATCCTTAGTAACTTAAGTTTCAGGGAAAAATACTGGTTCAAGTACAAAAGGAAAGTGGAAGCAAATATGAGTTTATTCCTTAAATATTTGGTACAAAGCCAAGATATTAGATGTTGGCATATCTGACCACACTATTCAATTACTCAGCATCCTTAGTAACTTAAGTTTCAGGGAAAATACTGGTTCAAGTACAAAAGGAAAGTGGAAGCAAATATGAGTTTATTCCTTAAATATTTGGTACAAAGCCAAGATATTAGATGTTGGCATATCTGACCACACTATTCAATTACTCAGCATCCTTAGTAACTTAAGTTTCAGGGAAAAATACTGGTTCAAGTACAAAAGGAAAGTGGAAGCAAATATGAGTTTATTCCTTAAATATTTATCTCAGGTAAGTTTCTCTAAAGTCTACACTCATGATAATGCAAATACAATGAGTTTTGTCAACAATCTACATCAGAAGATTGGGAGAGTGAAGCAAACAATATTTAAATGAACGTTAAAACATTTTATATAACCCTAATGACAACAATCATCAATTAGTCAAACAAAGACACGAAGGCAAACACAGTATGTCCGGCGTGGCCGGCGTCTGGAGCAAAAGTGTCTCCCTTCTCTCTCGACCCACTACTTCAAGCCAGTTTTGTCGCACGATGTTGCCACGCCATGCACCTTTTTCTTGCTTTTAAACGGGGTTGCTAACAGTTTATTGAATTGTATAGCCTAATATTCAATTTATGTATCCCCCTAGAGCGCGTGAGAATTCCACACAAAAAAAAACCAAATTGGAAATCTAAGGGTATAGTTATAGCAAGCAATACTAAACGCAAAATGTATTTAAAATGTCGCGAAAATAGAACCCAAAATAACTTGACAGAATTTAAAAAAATGTTCATCTACTTTTAAAAAAGTAACTCGCCTGTCGCGTAAAATGGCTAATATTAAGTACATAAACAGGAGTACAAACAAAAATAAAGCAACGTAGGGAATATTCAAAGGGCACACATCTCAGACCAACTACAGCAGAACCTCTATAAGTCGAACATCAAGGGAGACGCCAAAAAATTCGAGTTATAGAGTTTTCAACTTATGGAGGATTTCCACTCAGGCGGATTTTGATTCGACATAAAGAGTTTGAGAGTTATTCTTATAAATTTTGAGTTAGAGAGGTAAAATAAATAAAAATTCTACTTGCAGAGGTGACAAACATATTTTTATTTATTATAAATCAACATTATTTCAAATCATTTTAAAATAAAAAATATGGCATTAAAAAAGTCAGTCAGTTTTTTTGCTTTATATAATTTGGTTGTTCTCTATCTATAGCATTGTCTAATCTATAAAGAGCAGAAAATTCTTCTTCTTCAGAGTTACTGTTTTGCTCTATAAAATTACGTAAGGTATTCAATGCGGTTCGCGCCTCTTTGATGGAAACCCATGGAGCGCATGTACTATTCATTCTATGTCATCTAAATCATTAGTATCGGTTTTCTGAGCTACTGAATCGATCGTCATCAGATAATGTCCCAGCAGTCATTACTCCATCATCACACGAAACGAAGTCCTCAAAGGATATTCCTGATTCAGATACCACTGCGTTCCATTCTGCAGGAAGTGAAATAGAAATATCTTCGCTTGCAGCTACTACTGTTGACGACGATGAAAAAACCACAGTGTACATAACAGTTTTTTATTGTAGTCGCAGTAACATTTCGCAAAGCTTTATCAGCCATTCTCATGGCTTGCAATACATCTATAGTAGAATTATTTTTTTCTTCCATATTATCCAACATGTTTCTGACAACTTCTTTTCGATACAATGACTTGAAGTTTTTAATGATACCTTGATCCATAGGCTGTAATTTTGATGTGGTATTGGCAGGCAGGTAATGTATTTTAACAGCTTTTATTTGTGGAATATCATTATGAGCTGTACAATTATCTAGGAACAATAAGGTTTTTCTTTTTTTCTTTGGCCATTTTCTTATCAATGCTTATGAGCCAGTTTTTGAAAATTGCAGAAGTCATCCATGCTTTTGTATTCGCTTCATATTGCAGTGGTAGTGATTTACATCTTGAAAAACAACGAGGTTTTTTAGATTTGCCGATGACTAATGGTGAGAGTTTTTCTGTGCCCGACATGTTTGCTCCTAGCAGGATAGTCAAACGTTTCTTGCTATGCTGCCCACCATGGCCATTTGTCATTTTTAAAAGTTAGAGTCTTATCAGGAAGTAATTTTAAAAACATGCCTGTTTCGTCAGATATTGTCAGATTCGTAACCATGTAAAAAATCTTGCAATTCACTTTTCCATTTGTTACAGGTTTCAATGTTGACACTTGCACTTTCCCCACAAACTTTTTTAAAAACAAGCTCCTGTCTTCTTTTGAATTTTTCTAACCATCCATTACTGGCTCTGAAATTAACGAGTCCCAATGATTTAGAGAATATTTGGGCTTTTTCTTGTAACAGTGGTCCACTAACACTGATATTTTGGCTGCAACACTGCTCAAACCATTTAAGTAAGCACTCCTCCAAGTCCGGATATTCTGCAATTCGTCGTCTTTTGCAGGACAAACTTTGACCGTTTTTCTCATGATGTCTGTTTCATTTTTTATTATTATTGAAAGAGTACTCATTGGTACGTACCAAATTGTTCAGCAACATCTTTCTTTTTTGGACACCTCTTCACAGCTTTAAGCACTTCTAATTTTTCAGCAAGACTTAAAGTTTTTAGTGTACGTTTCACAACTGAGACTCGGGGCCTTCTCTCGCAAGGAGATAGGCAGTTAAGGCCATAATCCATCACGCTGACCTACCGCAGCTCGGTGGATGACACATACCCACGAAAAGTACATGTCGATTTCCTCAAGATGTTTTCCTTCGCCGTTTTTTATTTAGCGGCCTTACGCACATGGCTTTGAAAAGTCAGTAGTGTGCGGGGGTACGGATCAGCAGTCGCCGTTCTTCCTACTTCACTTCAAGAACACTTGGTAATAACAAAAAGCATTAGCGTTATAGCCTGAAACCTGCTGCATTGGTTAGCCTACAACATTATTTAAAAATAAAATAAAAACAACTTCTCGCGATAGGTTTGGTTTGAAGATTTGAATTTCATAAACAATTTAACCAATAAAACCCTTTCAAATAAAAGGTAAATTTGTTTGAAATCTAATTACGATTACATAAGTAGGTAAATAAAATTAAGAATGCCTTAAAAACAGTAACTAGGTAGGTACCTATTGGTTGTAGGGATAGTAGTAGGTACTTTTACACCTCTACCTCTACATGCCTCTACGCACGGAGCGGCAACACCGCGCCTACTCCGGCGCGGCGCCGCGCCGGGTAATCCTTTGAAATTTTAGGTATAAACATCGGAGCGAATCTTTTTTGATCTGCATTTTTAAAATGGTCCACGTGACCGCCACTTTCGCGAACACTTAAACCTTATTAAAAATGAAAATGAAAACGAATGCTTGCCAATAAGTGTCCAGGTGAAGCCAAATCTGTGATGCTCTGGGAAACTTGCACTTTGTCGATGACTTGCTTTGGGCGACAAATCGTTATCGCAAAAGCAGCTATTTGATGGGTTTCTGTGTAAACTAAAGTCATGTCTGCATACTATGGAGTTCCACAACACCAATTAAATAACTACTCACAAAACAAAATCATAACACAAAAGTACATACAGAACAAAAAGGCATCTTTATCGCGGTATCTAAACTTTTTTTTTTTTTTTTTATGGAGGGAAAATGCAGTAACGCACGATGTGTCGGGCTCGGTGTCAGAGTGACACCCCTACCGACTAAAAACCCTCCTCAGGTTTCACCTGGGTATGGCAAAGTGTCAGAGTTACGGAACCGCTTTCACACTCGCCCGCGCAACTCTGACACCTCCATTACCCTTTCGGGTCCGCCTCGCGGGGGGGCGGAACCCCCGCATTTGACCCCAGAGACGCGCTGGTAACCCAAAACAGCGCGTCTCCGCCTCTGGAGAGAGAGCGGGACATCAGGCGTTGTTACGCGCCCGATGGCCCAGGCCCTCCAAGCGGTGACGGGGTGCGTGTTGCGCGGTATCTTCCGCACAGCCGCACCGGTGGCATATCGGGGTCTCCTCCCTTCCAGCAACTCTACTCAGATATCTCCCGAAACAACCATGTCCCGAGAGCATCTGTGTAGTCCGGAAGGTGAGGACTCCGTGTTTCCTCTGGACCCACTCAGTGAGAATGGGCCTTATCGCTTCAAGGAGCCGTCGAGCGCCGGCCCCTCTCTGAGTGGGTCCCGCGAGGATCCGCTTCTTCCACCTCTCCAGAGCCCTAGCTCTGGCATCCCTGCGCCACCGTACCATCTCCTGTGGGGCGGGACACAATTCGTCCTCCGCACGGACCCGGCGCCAGTAGACCGAGGATAACACCTCAGCCTCTAAGCACCAGGGCAGTGAACCGGCGAGGACGCATGCCACCTCATGTGAGAGTGTGCGGTAACCCCGACACACTCTCACAGCCATCACCCTCTGGGCACTATGAAGGAGGGCTTCATCTGATCGGGCCAGCTTTCCTGGCCATATGGGAGCACCATACAGGGCCATCGAGCGCACCACCGCCATGTAAAGGTGGCGGCAGCGCCCTCCACCGCCTCCTATATTGGGCAGAAGTCGGCCCAATGCTGTCGCAGTCTGCGTCAACTTGGGGGGTAAGTAGACATCCAGTTGTGGTACCGTCTCGTCATCCGCCATGTAGGCAGAGGCCACCACCAGGTTCGGATGACTCGAACCCTGAGCCTGCAGGATACTGATGGTTACCCTGGAACAGAACTCGGTTAGCGTGTACACAGAAATGTTATTAGGAATTAAGATACAGGCCGTTGGTGCTTGTAGTCCACTATAAGCAAGTATCTTACCTCCGGTGTTGTTAAGGCCGCATATCTTCCCCCCCCTCTGATCCACGGCTCCTGGATCAGACGATGGCCCCAGTGTTAACCTCCAACCATTTGCGCAATTGAGCCGTTGCTGTGCGACTGTGTTGGAGATTGATTTGTAGGACTTTAACCCTTCACGTGTTTTATGTCAACAATCGTTGCTTAAGCGAAGCTCTCTATTGGAAGACAGATTGTGACATGTATACGTCATAACACGTTATAATGTTGGTACTAGCCTGTTCGGAATTTCAATTACGCGAAATATATTTTCGTCTAAATGTAAAATACGACGATATTTCAACACTTGTTTCACACAAAACACAACAGCGTATCGCTTCAACGACAGGAGTAGTATTAGAAAGGCGCTGACTCCTAATGACCTCACTGTGTAGACATGTATATTTTTCCAAAATCTGTTTCAATGTGTGAATATGGTCCAATGTTGAGTAGTTACTGCGGAATTCTGCTTGGTCAAATTATTATTTTTTCATAAAGAGTGACGAGACGATCAGGACAAGTGCCTGATGGTAAGCAACATGCCTGACACATAACACCACAGTGACATGCAGCTATTGGAACATGAAGAGTCCAAATCATTACCTAGCACCGCACTGCGCTCGTCACCCAGAGATCTAAGATCTTATATCTCTAAGCGTTGTAATTTATCTGGAAACATTGCCCTTCAAACCGGAACAGTAATGTTTGCACATTACTGCTTGGCGGTAGAATAACTGGCAAAGGCGTAGGCGTAGGTATACTTCCCCAGGCGGACTCTGCCAAGAGTCCTACCGCTACAAAAACAATATTTTGGAAAAAACTTGATATAAGTTTGACATTAAGACTTATCGGCCTGTAATTATTTATTTGTTTTATATTTTCTTTTTTGTATAAGAGAATTATTTTTGTTGTGGTCTATTGCTTCGGAATTTCCTTGAATGTCAAAATGTCATTAAATAGGTTAACCAAAGGTTCGTAACTTCGTTCGTAATTTGGTCTTCTCCAGCTTTTTCATTCTTCTGCGATGGTACTGCTATTTCTACTTCTGCTTTTAGTATTGGGGGATATTTTGCATAGGTATGATTTTGGAGCAGTTGATCTGAATGGTTGATGTGTCATCTTTATATACCTGCTGGTAGGATTCTGTGGCACTGTTAATTATACTTTTTCTTTTAGTTACTATTTCCTTATTTTTTTAGTATAAGTATATATTTTTAGTATAGTTGAAACCATTTATGAAACGCTTGAAGAACACCTGGCACCCATCAAGCTTGAAAATGAACAGTTGAAAAATGAAGTGGATACCTTGAAGTCTAAAATGAAGCTTTTAGATATAGAAGGGAGGAAAAACAACATCATACTATACAGGATTGACGAAACGGAAAGAAATAGTGCAGAAATGAAAGACATGGTGTTGGGGCTACTGAACAAGCAAATGGAGATAAAGAAGCCGCTCACGACTGGGATATGTAAATAAATAAATTATACAAAATAGGGAAAATATTCGAAAACGGAAAAAGACCAATATAAAGGTAGGTTTTACACTACAGTGGCGCAGAAACGAGATCCTGAAAAATAAAAAATATCTACCAAAAGGCATGTGTCCGAGGACTTGGCACCGAGAAGAGCTGGAGGCAAATGAAATCCTATTGCTAAAACTAAAAGAAATAGAAGGCTGGCAGAGGCTGGGAAAACGTGTTCAAAAAAAACGGGAAACTAATAATTTGACAACAAACAGAACCTGCAAAAAGGAAAAGAGCTCCATCCTCACCACCCTCTACACCCTCCAGTAATTTCAACAGACCATTGTTATTTTGTGTGGAGGCAAAATGGAGTGACTCACGATGTGTCGGACTTGGTGCCAGAATGACACCCCTACCGACTAAAACCCTCCACAGGTTTCAGCTGTATGGCAAAGTGTCAGAGTTACGGAACTGCTTTCACGCTCGCTCGCGCAACTCTGATACCTCCATCACCCTTTCGGGTCCGCCTCGCTGGAGGTCGGATCCCCCGCATTTGGCTCCTGAGACGCGCTGGACTGGTTGTTACACCCCCGATGCCCCAGGTCCTCCAAGCAAAGACGGGGTGCCGCTCGCTCGCCCTAGTGGCTCGCCCCCATGTCCGCTTTCTCCTTCGAGGAGGAGCGAGAGGGTCCACCCCCCTCTCTCGCTCCTCCGTCTCCCTCTGTAAGACGAGAATCTCACAGAAGAAGATAAAAGCTTCCAACGACCTCGCATTGTCGAGTATCTTGGACAAGATGATCGGTGATCGATGAAGTCCGCCCCCACGACCAAGACTAATGCTTGCCGCGGTTTCTCCTCCGCCGGACATGACTCTCAGACAGGTCTATTATACTCTCTGTATTGTTCTACGATCTGTTCTAATGTCTTTATGTGGTCCATTGTGCTAAAGCCTGATCTAAATCCTGCCTGTTCTTTTAGTTGTTGTTTATCAATGTTGTCGCATATTCTCTTTAAAATTATGGATGAAAATAATTCACTGATTCTGATCTTCTGATTCTGAATTCTGTCTTTTGTTCTTCTATACAGTTCCAACCGACGTAAGGCGATATTCTGTTAGTAGATGCAGCATTAGCTCATATCCGGTAAACCAGTTATCAAATGTAATTTTGCGGTGTGATCGTGCAACTGGTTGAATTTTTAAAAGTTATCATTTCAGGTTTTCGTTTCACTCCTGTAGGTTCTTCTATTGAATTATCATGGTACATGGTGGTGGACATAACAAGAACCACTTTGTTCTATTTTGGCGCGTAACAAACAAGTGTTATATCTTTTTGAAATCCAAACATTGAACTGTTCGGTTGTCTACCAGTTCTAATGAAAGATTCAGGAATCTGTCTTTTGTTCTTCTGTACAGTTCCAACCGACGGAAGGCGATATTCTGTTAGTAGATGCAGCATTAGCTCATATCCGGTAAACCAGTTATCAAATGTAATATTGCGCTGTGATCGTGCAACTGGTTGAATGAGTCTCTCCACAACTTCAAATTGCTAATTAATTATTGTAAATGGTCCTGGTGGCTGTCGACCTGCGTATACTTCTAAATTCAAAACATAAAAGCTTTTTGCATCAACTGAAGCAAAAAATTTAAGCCCATATTTAGCAAGTTGTTTTGGAATGTAGACAGGTTTCATCTAATATTTTGATGTAGCGTTTAATGTCTTCTTCTGTTTTAGAATTCTGTGGGATAGGTCTAAATGTATTTCTACTTTTCTTTTTATTGCAATTTTTGTGAAATTAAATTATTATAAATAAATAATTGTGAAAGTTGTTCTTAATATCATTTTGTAGTCAGATGGAAAGGATGATTTTAAGATTTATTGTCTCTATATTTTGTAACATTGCCTGGTTTGTTAGTATGTAGTCAATTTCATTTTTTGTTTTCTGTTCTGGCGAAATCCACGTACACCTGTGCTTGTTCTTTATGTAGAAAAGAGTTTATTCATAATTTCTTCTGTACAGTTTCCGCCGACGTAAATCGATATTCTGTTAGTAGATGCAGCATTAGCTCATATCCGGAAAACCAGTTATAAAATGTAATTTTGTGGTGTGATCGTGCAACTGGTTGAATTATAAAAAATTATCATTTCAATTTTTCTTTTCACTCCTGTAGGTTCTTTTATTGAATTATCATGGTGCATGGTGGTGGACATAACAAGAACCACTTTGCTCTGCTTTGGCGCGTAAGAAACAAGTGTTATATCATTTTGAAATCCAATAATTAAACTATTTGGTTGTCTGCCAGTTCTAATGTAAGATTCAGGAATCTGTCTTTTGTTCTTCGGTACAGTTCCAACCGACGTAAGGCGATATTCTGTTAGTAGATGCAGCATTAGCTCATATCCGGTGAACCAGTTATCAAATGTAAAATTGCGGTGTGATCATGCAACTGGTTGAATTATAAAAAGTTACCATTTCAGTTTCTTGTTTCACTCCTGTAGGCTCTTCTATTGAATTATCATGGTGCATGGTGGTGGACATAACAAGAACCACTTTGCTCTGCTTTGGCGCGTAAGAAACAAGTGTTATATCATTTTGAAATCCAATAATTGAACTATTTGGTTGTCTGCCAGTTCTAATGTAAGATTCAGGAATCTGTCTTTTGTTCTTCGGTACAGTTCCAACCGACGTAAGGCGATATTCTGTTAGTAGATGCAGCATTAGCTCATATCCGGTGAACCAGTTATCAAATGTAAAATTGCGGTGTGATCATGCAACTGGTTGAATTATAAAAAGTTACCATTTCAGTTTCTTGTTTCACTCCTGTAGGCTCTTCTATTGAATTATCATGGTGCATGGTGGTGGACATAACAAGAACAACTTTGCTCTGCTTTGGCGCGTAAGAAACAAGTGTTATATCTTTTTGAAATCCAATCATTGAACTGTTTGGTTGTCTGCCAGTTCTAATGTAAGATTCAAGAATCTGTCTTTTGTTCTTCTGTACAGTTCCAACCGACGAAAGGCGATATTCTGTTAGTAGATGCGGCATTAGTTCATATCCGGTAAACCAGTTGTCAAATGTAATACTGTGGTGTGATCGTGCAACTGGTTGAATGAGTCTCTCCACAACTTCAAAGGGCTAATTAATTACTGTAAATGGTCCTGGTGGCTTCGACCTGTGTATACTTCTAAATTCAAAACATAAAAGCTTTTTGCATCAACTGAAGCAAAAAATTTAAGCCCATATTTAGCAAGTTGTTTTGGATTGTAGACACGTTTCATCTAATATTTTGATGTAGCGTTTAATATCTTCTTCTGTTTTAGGATTCTGTGGGATATGTCTAAATGTATTTCTACTTTTCTTTTTTATTGCAGGATGTGAAAGTTGTTCTTATCATTTTGTGGTCAGATGGAAAGGATGATTTTAGGATTTATTGTCTCTATATTTTGTAACTTTGCCTGGTTTGTTAGTATGTAGTCAATTTCATTTTTTTGTTTTCTGTTCTGGCGAAATCCACGTCCACCTGTGCTTGTTCTTTATGTAGAAAAGAGTTTATTCATAATTTCTTCTGTACAGTTTCCGCCGACGTAAGTCGATATTCTGTTAGTAGATGCAGCATTAGCTCATATCCGGAAAACCAGTTATAAAATGTAATTTTGTGGTGTGATCGTGCAACTGGTTGAATTATAAAAAAATTATCATTTCAATTTTTCTTTTCACTCCTGTAGGTTCTTTTATTGAATTATCATGGTGCATGGTGGTGGACATAACAAGAACCACTTTGCTCTGCTTTGGCGCGTAAGAAACAAGTGTTATATCATTTTGAAATCCAATAATTAAACTATTTGGTTGTCTGCCAGTTCTAATGTAAGATTCAGGAATCTGTCTTTTGTTCTTCGGTACAGTTCCAACCGACGTAAGGCGATATTCTGTTAGTAGATGCAGCATTAGCTCATATCCGGTGAACCAGTTATCAAATGTAAAATTGCGGTGTGATCATGCAACTGGTTGAATTATAAAAGTTACCATTTCAGTTTCTTGTTTCACTCCTGTAGGTTCTTCTATTGAATTATCATGGTGCATGGTGGTGGACATAACAAGAACCACTTTGCTCTGCTTTGGCGCGTAAGAAACAAGTGTTATATCATTTTGAAATCCAATAATTGAACTATTTGGTTGTCTGCCAGTTCTAATGTAAGATTCAGGAATCTGTCTTTTGTTCTTCGGTACAGTTCCAACCGACGAAAGGCGATATTCTGTTAGTAGATGCGGCATTAGTTCATATCCGGTAAACCAGTTGTCAAATGTAATATTGTGGTGTGATCGTGCAACTGGTTGAATGAGTCTCTCCACAACTTCAAAGGGCTAATTAATTACTGTAAATGGTCCTGGTGGCTGCCGACCTGTGTATACTTCTAAATTCAGAACATAAAAGCTTTTTGCATCAACTGAAGCAAAAAATTTAAGCCCATATTTAGCAAGTTGTTTTGGATTGTAGACACGTTTCATCTAATATTTTGATGTAGCGTTTAATATCTTCTTCTGTTTTAGGATTCTGTGGGATATGTCTAAATGTATTTCTACTTTTCTTTTTTATTGCAGGATGTGAAAGTTGTTCTTATCATTTTGTGGTCAGATGGAAAGGATGATTTTAGGATTTATTGTCTCTATATTTTGTAACTTTGCCTGGTTTGTTAGTATGTAGTCAATTTCATTTTTTGTTTTCTGTTCTGGCGAAATCTTCGTCCACCTGTGCTTGTTTTTTGTGTAGAAAAGAGTATTCATAATTTCTTCTGTACAGTTCCCACCAACGTAAGCCGATATTCTGTTAGTAGATGCAGCATTAGCTCATATTTGGAAAACCAGTAATAAAATGGAATTTTGCGGTGTGATTGTGCAACTGGTTGAATTATAAAAAGTTATCATTTCAGTTTTTCTTTTCACTCCTGTAGGTTCTTCTATTGTATTATCATAGTGCATGGTGGTGGACAAAACAAGAACCACTTTGCTCTGCATTGGCGCGTAAGAAACAAGTGTTATATCATTTTGAAATCCAATCATTGAACTATTTGGTTGGCTTCCAGTTCTAATATAAGATTCAGGAATCTGTCTTATGTTCTTCTGTACAGTTCCAACCGATGTAAAGCGATATTCTGTTAGTAGATGCAGCATTAGCTCATATCCGGTGAACCAGTTATCAAATGTAAAATTGCGGTGTGATCATGCAACTGGTTGAATTATAAAAAGTTACCATTTCAGGTTTTCATTTCACTCCTGTAGGTTCTTCTATTGAATTATCATGGTGCATGGTGGTGGACATAACAAGAACCACTTTGTTCTGTTTTGACGCATAAGAAACAAGTGTTATATATTTTTGAAATCCAAACATTGAACTGTTCGGTTGTCTGCCCGTTCTAATGTAAGATTCTGGAATCTGTCTTGTTCTTCTGTACAGTTCCAACCGACGTAAGGTGATATTCTGTTAGTAAATGCAGTATTAGCTCATATCCAGTAAACCAGTTATCAAATGTAATGTGATCGTGGAACTGGTTGAATGAGTGTCTCTAACTTCACAGGTCTTATTACATACTGTATATGGTCCTGGTGGCTGTCCGTCCTGTGTATACTTCTAAATTCAAAACAAAAGATTTTTATTTTAATATGTGCAAAAAACATTGAATGTTATCCATTTTTGCTACTGTTCTGTGTGGTTGGCATGTGGTATTGTGAACACTACTTATGGGTGAGTCTGTTATTTGGTTTTAGTTGACCGACAATCTCTGATGTTTCTGCAGTTTTGAAGTCACTGGAAAATTATATTGATGGCACAGTCTTACTTTACTTTGCACTTGCAAATTTTTTTTATCACTGGTTCTTAAGCATTCATGACAGCTTTTACCCGGTTTTTTGGGAATCGAATGGTTGTTACACTTTTTCTCTAATCTATGAACATATATTGTTTATTGTCATTGTTCACAAATTATATTTCAGGGTTATGTTGATTTACTGTTATTTATAGATATAGATTTTATTTTGAAGATAGATTTGTATTTCGTTTTAGCACTGGTTATTTAGGGTCGTGTGGATTTTCTGATTATTCACTTTCATCTTTTTAATATAATAATATCCACTGACGTTTATCACTAGTGGCCATTACATTTAATCTGTCAAAGATCTCAGTCAGTTATCACATTGTTTTTGTCACTTTTTACACAGTATTTTTAAATTGTCTTAAGATTCATAACTCTACACTCACACTTATAGTAATTACCAAATGCTATGTTAAATATTTAGCTTTTTGTCTATTTTCACACCAAACGTTGTAGCCTTTCGGTGCAAGATGCAAGATTGTCCGTCAGGACTTTTGTTTTTGCTTTTGTCTTTTATTTTAGCCACTTGGTACTGGATTCGGGTTGGATTTATTGTTATATCATATCCAATGTTAAATATAAGTTATACACACTAGGGATCATTCTTACGACGCATATTTATAATGTTATATCAACTTTTAAATCAAGAGATATTGAGACTGCCTTTGTAAACTATAATAATTGTAAAAAAAATTTTTTTTCTGTCTGAAATAGGACTAATCAGTAGTGTTGAGATCAGAACAACTTTCACAAATAAACTTTGCTGCTCCGTACATATGGGCTAGTTACAAGCGTTGCAGGAGTGTTTGGTTTTTCTGTCCTTGTATGGACAATCTTGGCATGTACCATATTGTCCAGGTATGTTCACATGTTGAAGTGATGGCTCCCTGAGCTGTTTTTTGATTTGCTTCCATATGTAAATGGTTTTTTTTATGTTCTTGTTTGTAGATGTTCGCCAATCAATGACAAGCCCAAATTACGGATGAAGTCTTTTTCTCTTGATTCTAACGTTTTTATTGGTTCTATAAATAACACAAGCATTGATGGCTGCTATGTTTAAGACAGCATGAAATATAGCAATTGGCCAACGTTTACTGTTACTTGAAACATTGTAACTGTAACTCAACTCATGGACCATGTCAACACCAGCTTTAGTTGAATTATAAAAAGTTATAATTTCTGGTTTTCGTTTCACGCCTGTTGATTCTTCTATAGAATTGTCATGGTGCATGGTTGACATAACAAGAACCACTTTGTTCTGCGTTGGCGCGTAAGACACAAGTGTTATATCTTTTTTGAAATCCAAACATTGAACTGTTCGTTTGTCTACCAGTTCTAATGAAAGATGCAGGAATCTGCCTTTTGTTCTTCTGTACAGTACCAACCGACGTAAGGCGATATTCTGTCAGTAAATGTAACATAAGCTCATATCCGGTAAACCAGTTATCAAATGTAATATTGCGGCGTGTTCGTCCAACTGGTTGGATGAGCCTCTCCACAACTTCAAATGGCTTATTACTTACTGTATATGGTCCTGGTGGCTGCCGACCTGTGTATACTTCTAAATTCATAACATAAAAGCTTTTTGCATCAACTAAAGCAAACATTTTAAGCCCATATTTAGCTAGTTTGTTGGGAATGTTGACACGGAACTGGCATCGACCTCTAAATGACAGTAGCATCTCATCGATAGTCAGAAACTCACTTGGAGAGTACGCATTTTTACAGCATTCAACAAACTGGTCAAAAATGCTTCTGAAAGCTGCCATATTGTCAGTTTTTTTACGCTCATCTCTTGTGGATTTCTCATCAAATCGTATATTATTTTGCAGAAACTGGAATCTCTGAAGTGACATGGTGGTAGGAAATACATCTGCACCAGTTCCGTCAGTTCGCCAAAGATCTTTCAGATTAGTTTTGATAATACCACCTAAATATAATAACCCGATAAAAGCTTTCAACTCACATAAATTAGTTTCTTGCATGTAGAAAGATGTATTAGAATTTGCGTTGTTAGCATTATTATTTGTTTGTCTTTGGCGAATTTTCGAATTAGTGTGAATCAAAATTTTTTGAAGCATATCAGTAGTGACAAAAAAATTCCAACTATCATACTCTGTCGTAGCATCCTTTGCAACACCTTTGACTTGAGCATATTCAGTTACGATATTAGTTGAGTGAAACCTTACATTTGGCCGCTGACAATTTTTCTGCCATTTGGTACCATCTTTAGATATATAAAAAGGACCACCTGCTAGCCGAGAAGCTACAACTCTCTGTCTTATTAGAGACAATGGTACATTGTCGTCAGTATCAATTTCTGACTCACTTGTACCAATTTCTTCCTGTCTAGAGTTGGATGAAACATCGACAACATCGTCACCATCTTGCTCGGTTTCACAACCCACCTCGTGTTCACTATAGTTATCAGTTTCCAACTCTGAATTGGATTCATCTGAATTATCACTTCGTTCCTCGACTAATCTGGGAAGAAGCGGTTCATCGTCTGAATCAAAATCCATTTTGATCAACAACTAAAAATAAACAAATAAATACATCAATTAAAACAAATGTCTGATAATAATGACTCAACAATAATAATCGCGAGGAAGTATGGAAGAGCAAGGAGCTGCAAGGGTGATCACATCCTAAGGTGACTCGATGTTGACCTGGTCACCTCGCAAACTGGCTACGCTATGGGGATCTCCTCTAGAGAAACCGAGAGATTTGTCCATTGGCAATTGAAAATGTCAAAATGAACAATTACTGGAAATATATAATGAAGAATCCGGGGTAGGAGCTAGGAACATCCACCAGCAACTTGCTCTTCAATATGGTCTCGTCGAATTCGAGGTGTCGTGTATCGTATTTAGTACTACAAGTAGACACCTTTACCAGTTCTCAAAAACGTTATCATCAATGCTCTACTAGGACCGAACTATCATTACAGTCAGGTCTATAGTAGCCAATACGTTTGATATCGTGCCGGTAGACTAATTACCGTGCTGAACATCACGAAAGATGATATTGTTTTGGCCATTATGGGGTAACGTTTCCGTTCCCTTTTCCTACCCTCTAATATTAGTCTTCCTCCCCTCATTCAAAATATTAATATAAAAGGTGGCGTCATCCAGTGACGGCGGCCCATTCTATTCAGATTAGTAAGAGAATTAACAAGAATCTAGTGTTAAAGTGTCATCGTGTCACTGCCGGCCGGCAAGTATAGGAGCTCCATCAGCACGTAACTCCCACCCTTCACTTTTGGTTGCCTAATTTTATGTGTACTTCTTGAATTTTATTGAAACAGCGCCATACATATATTTTGGTCACTTTTGCGCGGATGCGTAGCAAATTACGTCTAATTTTGTAATTAATTTCTAGAGAAATTACGCCTATTGTTGTAATTAACTTACAAAAATTACGGCTATTATTATAATTAATTTGTAAAAAAGTAACCGGCATTTCATATAGTCAAAATTACTTCAAAGGCAAAAAGCGAAAGATGTTGATAGGGGGTTGGATAAATTACAGTACAAATTATTTGTATTGTTCGAGCACGTTCAGTCATTATACGACAAAACGAGGGTAATAAAATTCTCAGATTCTAATAGTGTTGAGGATTTCCTAGCAAGCTCGTTCACGATGGAGGTGATAAATGCCGATTACGTTCGGACCCTCGAACAAAAAATATATTATTTAGGTATCTTCAATAACGGACGCACCGTCACCATCGTATAAGGAATTAATGTCGTTCGAACATTGAGAGGTTTTCCGACGAGACAAAAATAGTTCTAACGTATGCACTAGATGGCGATAGTGTAGATTCAAAAAGATTTGTCTCTACCATAGACTCCCAAAAGTGTAATTACTATGAAGCCGCTCCCAATGTTCAGGGAAAAAGTGTAAATCTAAATTATTTGCAATAACTAAAAATTTTGGAGGTTTCCCAAACACATCACTTATTTTAGATAAATTGTAATTTTCTGCTCAACTCAGCTGATGTGTTTGGTTTGTTT
The DNA here is from genome assembly GCA_017562165.1 of Ectropis grisescens. NCBI lineage: Eukaryota > Metazoa > Arthropoda > Insecta > Lepidoptera > Geometridae > Ectropis > Ectropis grisescens. Next base: position 5,629,643 of record CM029767.1, read on the forward strand.
ACCTTCTATAAACCCTAAATACTCGAAGAAAAAATTTCATACTAAAACAATTTTCTTCTTTTTTAGTGTTACAATATTGAGAATAAAAATAGTCAATTAAGTTCATAATGCCACAAAAAATGTTACTGATCACATTCGATTTTCAATAAAAATCTTTAAAACTCGATACAGAAGCACAAACTAAGCACAAGTAAAAGGAAGACTCAAAAATATAAATGGCAACACTGATACGAAAATATTTATCTGCGGCTGAAGGACTAGTACCTATGGCCGAAAATAAAAAAATAATAGTGTTGGGACATTAGTTACCAAACGACGAGTATAAAGAACCGCTCTTTAAGTTTTATTAAACTATGCTAATTAGCTCATCGATTATCTTGTTCCGTGACCGTTATTTTTCGGCGATCCACTATTGTTCAGTAATGCCTGACTGATTTAGTTCGCTCTTACCCGAATTGTATGTTACGTATTCAACGATTTTATTAGACTTCGTATTTTGTAGTGAACATTTATTTACCATCGTTGTGATTTGAAACTCAATGAAACCAAAAAGCGACAGTAAAAGTTAAGTATTTGTAAAGTATCACTTCTACCACGTATTTTTTTCCTGATACAGATTTTCTAGACATTTTGAAAAGATAAAAACAAAGAAATGATAGATGGCGCTTATATTACGTCTAACATTCCTTAACATTTCTGTCCAAATCTAAGGTTTTGATAATATCCGTATATTGAGATAGGTGAAATTTTTAATCAGACAATTTATAGTTCGCTTGAATTTAATGCATGTACACAAAACGTTTTCGATTTTGCAGATGTTCACAAGCAATAGCAACCAACAACACATCAACAATAGCAAATAACAACAATCGTAGACATCTACGATCAGGTAGCAAAAGCATAAGCAGCCCGCTAATTGTTCACTGCTGGGACTCAGGGCCTTCTTTTGCAAAGAGAGAGAGTCAAGACCATAATCCACCACGCTGGTGCAGTGTGGATTGGTGGATGACACAGTCATGACCTCGAAAAATTCTAGGTAGATGTCAGTTTCCTCAAGAAGTTTTTCATAACCGTTTTAAGTTAGCGGCATTACGCACATATCTTCGAAACGATAGGATCCCAATCGGCAGTTGCCATTCTCCCGACAAGACCAGCCGGAACTTTTCTCAATTCACGTTAAATTTTTGTATGTTACATAATATGAAATAGTTAAATATTGGAGCGAAGTATGAATAAAAAAATTGCAATATTATCTTCTAAAATATTTGAAAAAGACCGAACGAACGAAAGATAGGATCGAACTAGTTCGAGACAGGTATGCGAGCTAAATTCGGTCAGTCCAGTCCCAGTGGTCAGCGCCTCGTATCGTCGTTTTTTCGAACCATTTTTTCGTCTCGTCGGAAAACGCCTCAGTAGCATCAATATTTGCAGAGTTTCAAACTTATCAAGTTTTTTTAAACGTCGGGCGATCCCCCCCGAAAATTTGCTCCCCGCAATTTTTGCTATTTCAGGCTAGTTTTATGTCTGCCCCGACTGGACTAAATTGACGAAAGAACAAAATGCATCATTTAACATTTGCGATAATATAGCACAAGGTAGAAATTATAAATTAAACAGATTGGAGATGTGTTCTTTTAATGGTGATCATGAGAATTGGCCTGTTTTTTATGAAACATTTCGAACGGTCATTCACGAAAATACCGATTTAACCGATGGCGAAAGAGTACAATACCTAATCGGAAGATTATGTGGGCAGGGCAGGCTTTGTCAATTTGCAGGCATGTAATGCCATCTGCAGAGAACTACCCTATTATTTGGAATGCGTTAGTAAATAAATACAACGATAAACGGTTATTGATTGCGGCTTATTTGAATAAATTAATTAGTCTACCCGCAGTCGATTGTTCATCACCCACTAGGTTAGAAGAATTTATTGATAAATTCTCTGGTATTGTTTCCTCATTAAAACAAATATTTCGAATTTGGATAATTTGATCTTTATTCACATATATTGTAAAAAAGTCACGGTGGACACGGTCATATCGTTTGAGATGTTTTTGAATGATACCAGTAAAATGCCTACGTGTTCGGAGTTTATAGAATACGTTTGTAACTACACACATAATGCAGCGAGCGCATTCTGTTACTGTCCGGATTACGACGCCTCGTAAATCAACACCGTCGGATAGTAACCCAAGGTTACGATCTAATAAGATTATTAATAGCCATGTTAAAACGTTTGTTAATGTAAACGATAATACTAAATGTGTTTCTTGCAATAAACCTGACCATACTCAATTATGTAGGTGTGCGCGATTTTAGCGATGTCTCCTCGCGAACGTTTTAATCTAATCAAGCGTACAAATGCTTGCGTTAATTGCTTGAATTATAAGCACCAGGTAAGCGATTGTAAATCTATGAGCAGGTACAATACTTGTTCCAGTAGTCATCATAGCTTATTACATTTCGGTCACGGTGATACCCAACAGACAGAACACAGATTGACAGAATACGTTTTTATGTTTCGTGTTACCGAATAGCCACGTGAATGCATGAAGAGAATCATCCTATCGGTTATTGCCAGATTATGGGATTTAATGGGATTCGTAGCACCTATTACACTACTCGCTAAACTCATAGTTAAATCATTATGGCAAGATAATATTGATTAGGATGACAAACCCCCCTGAACACGTGGTCCGCTTATGGCAAAATTTTTAAGCAAAATTGCCGTTTTTGCTTATTGCGTAATATTAAGCTACCGCGACACGTTGGCGTCACCGATGATTGCGTTGTTACTCTGTTAGGTTTTGAAGATGCATCAGAAAGTGCATATGGCGGCGTAGTGTACTTGTACGTCTTGTTTCCTAAGCTTTTCCACTTCTCTGTTAATCTGGCGTGTGCGAAGTCCAGAGTGGCTCCATCGAAAAAGACAATAACGGTCGTTCGATTGGAACTCTGTGCTGCCTTAATTCTTGCTAAGTTACTGCGGGTGGTAATGGAGACGTACCGGTTATCATGACCCGTAAAAGCTTTTATTGATATTAGGGTGGCTCTGGCTTGGATACATGCATTACCCTGCCGATGGCAAACCTTTGTTGCGAATAGAGTCACGCAAATTCAGGAAAATATAGATCCCCAAAATTTATATCACATTCCGGGCCAAGACAACCCCCTGCTGATTGTTTGTCTCGCAGCTTTACTCCCGCGCAGCTTATAATACACCCTTTGGGGTTTGGCGGCTATAAATTCGCCCGTTTACCTAAAAGTGAATGACCTATCCAACGATTTGATGTGAGAACTGCTGACGACGCTCCGGAAGCTAAACTGAATGCAACCTGGGTCATGGGCCGGGCCTCGCCGGCCGCCGCCGCGCCCGCCCACTCACCGACACCGAGCTCGGCGGGGGGCTCGCCAGCAGCTCGAAGGCTCTCCTTCGGGATGCAGGTGAGCCCGCCGCGGCGGGAGAGGACTTGGTAAAGGAAAGCCAGGCGCCCCCGGGACCAGGACCTGAACTGACAACAGTAGACAAAGGAGCGCAAAGAGAAAATCAAAATACAAACAATAGATTAGTCACATGGACAAACGAACAGACAAGGCAACACAAAACTTTAATAGAAAAAAAATTATGAGCATACAAAAACACAGTAAAGATCATGAACACTCAAATAACCAACCACACAAATATGCACACAAAGCACAAAAAACTGGTGGAGGAGGTGGAAGTGCCACCTGGGGGCCGGAGCAAAATGTGATGTGCAAGCATAACACACATAACAAACAAAACAATACACTTATACACGGAACACTGCATAAAACCAACAACTACACCAAGGAACACACACCTTTCATAACACATGCACATACAAATACAACAAGAACAAAATAAAAAAAAATTGATTAACCCCCGACTACCTTGGATTTGTTATCTGTACAACATTATACTAGTCAAGCCCTTTCATTTGATACCCATATTGAGGGAGTTGTAAAAAAGAAATGTAATTCGCCATTTTGTGGTAGCGGACATCTGGGATTAGAAATTTGTCATAGTGCAAAGTATTCTACTAGTCAAGCCCTTTCGTTTGATACCCATATTGAGATAGTAGTAAAAAAAAATATATAATTCGCCATTTTGTGGTAGGGGCCATCATGTATTTGAAATTTGTTATAGTGTATAGTACTCTACTAGTCAAGCCCTTTCATTTGATACCCATATTGAGGTAGGTTGTGAAGAAATATTTTGTCCGCCATTTTGGGGATGCGGCCATCTTGAATCGATATTAACCAAACATAGCTAAGAACAGCCGCACGAATATTAACTTATATTATACTATAAATAAAAAAACGGCCCATCCGTTTGAGCTCTACGGTGCCACAGACAGACACACACAGACAGACAGACATCGACGACAAACTTATAACACCCCTTTTTTTGGTCGGGGGTTAAAAATACAAAAACACTAAATTCATAGGATACCATTAATAAATTAAATCACTATGAAATGCAATACCTACAAAAATTTTGCTAAAAGCTCAACGCAGCAAACAAAAATATACATACAAAAACCAAGTACGGAAACAGAAAAATGACATACAGAAAAGCACACAGAACACACAACACAACACACACAATATGTCACAATAAGCACACAGCGCACTGTACAGTACAACATACACAAACACATGTAGCACAACCTACAGAAAATACATAGCACACAAAATACAACGCAGAACACAACATAGCACACTTCATAACATACAATATAGCATGGCATTCTCCACAGCATACAGCAAAACACACAGCACACAGAGCAGCTCACAGCACAGCACACACCACACCACACAGCACATAGTAAAACACAAAACACAACGCAGCATACATCACAAAACACAGCAAAGCACAAGGTATAGGACAGCCCACAGCGCAACATAGCACACAGCACATCACACGACACCAGGCGAGTGGCGCCGCCAGCATTGGTTATAAACAGCATAAAAAACACAAAACATGTAGATACACATAGAAATAGAAACACACCATAAATTAAGAACTTTAAGACTAATGAGAGAAGCCAGTACAAAGAAAAAATAATTATGTAAAAAATTAAATACGATATGGAATGAAGTTGAGTACGAAATGGACACTCTGCAATATATTGATATATAACCACATGGACCGAAACAGCAGTGCAAGCTCTTCAATCGTACATTTTAATGTATAAATCGCAAAAGCCAAAGCAGGCATAACATTGTCACCCGCTCTAAATATCGTTTATCGAAAACGACATAGTACGTGTAGGAGGCCGTTTGAATAACGCCGCGGATCTCAGCTACGACAGCCAACATCCGATGTTCCTACCACGTGGAGATCACATCGTCAATATGATTATTGACCATTATCACCGTAAACATTTGCACACCGGGCCCCAATTATTAATGTCTTTGTTACGTCAAAGATATTGGTTCCTATCAGCCCGTAATATAGTAAGACAACCAGTGCAAAAATGTAACACTTGTTATAAGGCGCGACCTACTAATCAGTTTCCAATGATGGCAAGTCTCTCTGCATGCCGTGTAACTGAAGCACACCCCGGACACTCCACTAAAACTCCATACAAGCGCCGCTGTGGAGTTACCTACTCTTCACACAACTACGCAGATGTCGTTCGTACACACAAACACACGTCAATGTGTGTGTTAGAGCTAGGGCTACTGAATTGTTTTATTGAATAGTTGTGCCCCTTGAGTTCACTTGGTGACGTAAAGTAGTCTTTAAACTTGCTATAATTTTGAGTTACATAAATAGAATGAAGCCACATTATACTATTCTCTCTGACCCCAAACTAAGCAAAGCTTGTAATATTATAAAGCAATTTTATTGAAAAGTTTCTAATCTTACGTTATTTTATCATTAGGAAATTAAATAAAGCTTGTAATCTTGTCCCGTTTAATTGACGGACAGCCGTAAACAGCACAACAACCCACCATGATGATATTTCGTTAGGAATTAAATGTTCGATACCAGCCCTTCGTTGAGTGCACCCAGCGTATCCGAAACGGCCTGAGGGGTGAGGAAGCTTGAAATTGGCCGGGGGTGGGGATTGTCCGATCTATCTATATTATCTATTCTATGACTGAAGCTAAAACCTTTTGTCTCACTGGAGTAGATTACGCCGGACCATTGTCTGTAACCCCTCTCCGCGGACGAAGAATACGTCGCATTAAAGCATACATTTGCTTATTTGTATGCCTGGTGACTAAGGCGGTGCACTCAGAATTATCATCAGATCTGAGCAAGCCAGCGTTCTTAAATGCCCTAAGGCGGTTTATAGCTAGAAGGGGACCGATTAGTGTTATTTATTCCGTACCCCGTTCGGTAATTTTATTAGTGCGAAATCTTATTTAGATAATATGTACAGATTACTAGATCAAGAATATAAAGATAAGTTCGCTAATGAACTTCGGGATAATTGCATCGAATTTCGTTATAAAATGTCGCATCAGCCCCCCATTTTGGGGGTTTATAGGAAGTTAACGTGCGCTGCGTGAAAGCCCATATGAAAAAAGTATTTGGTAATCAACTTCTGTCGTTTGAGGAACTACTGACATGGGTGGAAATCGAATATCTCCAAACTTTGCAAACGCGACACAAATGAACTAAACCTAATGACTCATTCACAAAGGGCACTATAGTACTTCTGGATAGTTCTCCGTTGGATTGGCCTCTTGGTATGATTGAGCAAACGTTTCCTGGAAAGGACGGAGTAGTTCGGGTCGTGAATGGCCTCCGGCCTCTATCGAAGACCTGTGGTTAAGGTGTATCCCTTACCCACACAATAATTGTTTTTTTTTTACAGTCCACCTCTCTAATTTTATTATAAATTTAACTAATTAATGATTGTTACGTACATATTGTTCTTTCTTTATTAATATGCCATTTGATACATATTCTAATACATTACTAAATAAAGTTGCTAATCAAACATACGTAGGTACGCTTTAAATTGTGTATGCTGCTTTGAAGGCTATCAAGCCTATCAGGCCGGGGGGAGGGGGGGGGGATGTTTTGGCCATTATTGGAGGAATTAGTCAGGCAACATTTCCGTTCCCTTTTCCTACCCTCTAATATCAATCTTCCTCCTCTCATTCAAAATATTATTATAAAAAGTGGCGTCGAGTGGCATTGTATTCAGATAAGTAAGAGAATTAACAAGAATCTAGTGTTAAAGTGTCATCGTATCACTGCCGGCCGGCAGGTATAGGAGCTCCATCAGCACGTACCTAAGTCCCACCCTTCACTTTTGGTTGCCTAATTTTACGTGTACTTTTTGAATTCTATGAATTCTATTGAAACAGTGCAAACAGATATTATTATATGATTATGAGTATGAATTGGTGTGCTTGGTGTTGAAATGAGCTGTTTTTATTGTAAAAAGAAAACAAGAACTTACCTGAAGGCTTGCTAACAATGAAAGCGCTAGCAAGTGCTCTTGGAGACACTGATTTGTTTATCACAATAATGTCGTTTTTTAATGCGATTTAAGTTGCTGATAATTTTCTATTTTTAAATATATTTACTTATTTGCTATTGTAATTAATGTTATAATTATTATATATTTTAATTAATTAAATTGAATTAGTGTAATTTAATTTTAATTTAACTTATTTTTATTATTTAAAATTATTTCTCACTGATACACGTATAGTCGTTACGTTTTATGAAACTAGACTATTTGCGGGATGCAATACAATTTCCTTTATATACCCTCGAGAACGGTATTAAGACAAAGAAAGCGGACTCAGCGGACGGAGTGCGAGTCGGACTCGCCTGTGAAGGGTTCAGTAGCAGCAAGTAATATAATACATAAGTTTTAGTATGTTGTAACTTTGATTGATGTTGAATAATAGTGTATTTATGACGTATTAAAAATTAAAAACTACTTACTAGATTAACTTCAAACCAATTTTCGGTGCAAGTTTGTACATCATTCTCTTATTTTAGAAGTTACAGGGGATGGGGTGTGGGGGGGTGACACATTTTTTTTCTAAATAAAGAGTGATGAGACGATCTGGACATGTGCCTGATGGTAAGCAACATGCCTGCCACATAACAGCACAGTGACACGCTATTGGACCATGAAGTCTCCAAATCATTACCTAGCACTGCACTGCGCTCGTCGCCCAGAGATCTAAGATGTTATATCTCTAAGCCCTGTAATTTCTCTGGAAAGATTGCCCTTCAAACTGGAACACAGTAATGTTTGCACGTTACTGTTTGGCGGTAGTATAACAGGCAAAGTTGTGGGACTTCCCCAGGCGGACTCTGCCAAGAGTCCTACCACTACTGCCATTTTACCACTTTAGGAGTGTCTCTCGCGCAAATTATTCAGTATAGAAAAAACACATTAGAAACCTTAACATAATTTCTAAACCTATCCCACCCACCATAGACACCCCACACATATGGGTTTGCTGAAACAAAACAATTTTGTGTTTCACTTCTAAGTATGGGGCACCCCCAAATCTTTTTGTTTAAAAATCTTAGTGTGGTTCTTATAATACATCTACTTACTAAGATACTAAGTTTCAATTGTACCTATAGTTCTTATAGTTTCGGAAAAAAAGTGGCTGTGACATACGACGGCGACGGAGAGACATGACGAAACCATAAGGGTTCTGTTTTTATGTTTAACCCTAAAAAGCAACTCCATGTCAACAAGTCACTTAAACGCCCGATAACAAGAATATTTACCCTATTATCTGTCGTGCAAATAAGTGCAAATGAACTTTGGAATTATTGTGTTGTTTTATGTCAATGCCTTGTACTGATACTAAAATAATAACACACTTCAAGCTTGTATTCCCTTTGTAGTAAGCCATGGTGGCCTTGTATGGACAATGTATATTTTTGCTATGTTGAGATCTTATTTAGAGATTTAGAATCTTTCCTAGATCTACTTTACTGACTGACTTCAATGTCTAGAACATCGCCGAAAAATTGCTAGCCTATCGGGTTTTTATCGGATACACTTCGGAGAGTGTGCAACTGATCTGCATGATCTAATACCACCTTGACCTTTTTTCTATTGGATTGCTCGTAGCTCGAAAAAGCGACATCGTTTCATGGTTGATGCTCCAAAGACACGAACGAAGAGATTTGACTCTACTTTTGTGAAAAGAACGTCTAGGCTGTGGAATACGTTGCCTGAGTAGGTTTTCCCCGATGGTTACAATCTTTGTGTTTTCAAATCGAGAGTGAATCGGTTTCTTCTAGGTAAACACGCTCCATCGTAGACCGCATCGTCGCTTAACATCAGGTGAGATGGCGGTCAAGTGTGAGCCTAGAAAAGGTAAAAAAAATACGGAAAACTAAGCGGAAGGGCGAAAGGTGGTTCATCAATTTGTTGTATATTCAATAAGGGTTATGTTATATTTCCTCATACACTTCGTAACATTCATTACAAAATTTTTTATTTTGTAGGCCATGCAAAGGAAGCCTTGGAACTCAGCAAGTTGCAAGAAACTACTAAGCAGCATGAGCAGATGGCCAAGATCAAGGAGTATGAAGCCGCCATTGAACACGCCAAGGTCGACCAGAAGAAGATTGACCATGAAGAGAGGCGTAAGACACTTCAGGTAATAATTGTTCATGATAATATCATCTTCAGCCTGTACTTGTCCACTGCTGGACATAGGTCTCTCCCATGATAGGCCACTCAGCTCGATCCTCGGTCTTCCGTCTCCAACCGCCACTAGCTGATAATATAGATAACATAAAACTTGATGTCTTAAATCCTACAGTAAACAAGTACTTTCTAGGTAAACAAAGGTTACTCTTCAATTTGAGAAGTCAAGAATCGATTTCTTCTAGGTTCATCATCATCATCATCGTCAGCCCATGTTCGTCCACTGCTGGACATAAGCCTTTCCAATATTGTGCCACCAAATCCGGTCCTCGGCTCTCCGCATCCATCCGCTACCAGCCACTGTCTTCAGGTCGTCGGTCCACCGAGCGGGAGGCCGTCCCACGGGACGTTTCGAACGTGGTCTCCACTCCAGAACCCTTCTCCCCCAACGTCCATCGGCTCTGCGACATATGTGGCCCGCCCACTGCCACTTCAGCTTGCTTATTCTCAAGGCTACGTCGGTTACCTTAGTTTTCCGTCGGATATCCTCGTTGCGGATTCTATCCTTCAGAGAGACTCCGAGCATAGCTCTCTCCATAGCTCGCTGAGCAACTTGGAATTTGTGGACGAGCCCTTTTGTCAGTGTCCACGTTTCCGCCCCATAGGTTAGGACCGGGAGGATGCACTGGTTATACACTTTGGACTTTAGGCATTGAGGCAGTGGCGACTCAAAGATTTGACGTAACTTCCCAAACGCTGCCCAGCCCAGACGTATTCTTCTGTCAGCCACTTTGTCGAAGTTGTTTCTACCCAGTTGAATAACTTGGCCTAGATAGATGTATTCTTGCACAACTTCGATGCTGACATTATCGACTGTGATTGCAATTGGGTCTACAAATGAATTGAACATGACTTTCGTCTTGTCCAAGTTCATTCCCAAACCCACCAGTCTGGAAGAAACACCTAGGCTCTGCAACATCTCCGACAAGTCCCGCGGCGTCTCTGCCATTATAACAATGTCGTCTGCGAATCGTAGGTGTGAAATGTATTCACCATTGATATTTATGCCCAGACCGTTCCAATTCTTCTTTTTCTTCTAGGTTAGTGTCCAGCATTGTAGACTGCATAATCACTTAACATATCAGATGAGTATTAAACTATTGTTAAAAAAAAGGAACGTGCCATAACATAGATAGATATTCTAAGACATTATTTATTGACACACTAAAAAATAGAAAAAAAAATACAATTAATTGTAAACATGCAACAATTGGCAGCCAAAAAAATACAAAAGATTACTTGTGCTTACTAGTACAAGTAGTAGTAGTGTAGGCGTACTTGTTTGGCGTCTAGCATGATGTAAGGTATTTTTGTGGGTCTAAGTTAGACTTACCAACATAAGTTTTGACTGGCCTCGTGGCTTAGTGGGTAGTAACTCTGCCTGCGAAGCAGAGGGTCGATCCACCCAGTGCAAATCTTTGTGTGATAAATTCAAGTTTTTGTACTGTGTATGGGAGTTTCTATGTATAAAAAGTATGTATTTAAAGCTGTCGCCATAACATTCATAGCTTAGTTTGGGGTCATTTGGTGTTGTATGTCAATTGTCCACCAATATTTTATAATTTTTTTTATCACTGTTATCCATATGCAACTGCTGGGTAAAGTCCTATAACTCTTCAAGTCTTCATGTCTTTATCTTCTATCAATCAAGCTCATGTTCAAACTGTGGCAGTTAGTAGTCACTATATTATCAACTCCATCTTACTGGTAGATGTGGGACGCAATCATCAATTGTTCTATCACGTTCTTACTAACATCATTTGAAAGGCTACCAACATGCATATACCATACCTAGCTCTTTTTTTTTACAATTACAAATGACAAATTTGTAACAAGTAAATTTGTTTTACAACAAATTTGTAACAATTAAAAAAAAACAAAAACGCTTCATACAAAAACAATAATATATCGTGACTTCACAGTCGGGTATTGTCTATGCATCGCGCGTAAAGTTTGTATGCTAACTATATTAAATACTGCTTTTAGGAAACTGGTTTCATAACAAAAGTCACTTTAAATTGAATGCGTTATCCAATATAAAATACATTTTCTTTCGTACATTTAAAATGGACTTGCCCATCCAACTTTGAATGATCATAAAGTAGGTAAATTAATTGGTAGGTACATCTTTTATTCTATTTTAATACTGTCATTATATAAAATAATTTAAAATTGCAGGACCTGTCGTCATGCCCATTTAATTTGCAAATAGTATTAGTATTGAAGGCCCATAAGCAATAATATCTATTTACCATGAGGTGGCTTTTCATTTGCTTGCTAATTCTCTTTTGATTGCTTATATGAATTGAGACATAATGGGTGCACAAACTATTTTGTATCCTATTTTTATGCCAAATAGATAATCACATAGTAGACTGGTTTTTCTGTTGATAAATTTTTTTTTTAATAAGGACCTATTGTAGTTGGCTGGGTTGCTTCCATTACCTATTGGACTTTTGGTTTAATACGGGAGGCACAGGCCAAAAACCCTTATCCTAATTTACAAATAATTTTATTGTTTGTTATAAAAACCATTTTTGTCCGCAGGAGGAAACGAAGCAGCATCAAATGCGGGCTCAGTACCAGGACCAACTCTCCAAGAAGCGGTACGAGGAACAGCTGGTGCAGCAGCAAAGGTCCCAGGAAGAAATCCTTAGGAAGTACGTGTATAATTTATCAAATACCGTTAAACGATCATTTCTTGTGTATACACAATCCTTATCTTGGTAACGGCTCCAACATGCATGAACAATTGAGCATGTAAGAGGTTTCGGTGGCGGTAAATCGATCCAGTTAGGTTTAATTTTTAGGAAACATCATTTTATCAGAGTTTAAACGGAGTGTAACTTGGTCCCTAAAATGCCATTTATTTGAAGTCATTCACACTGTTAGATTTCTTGATTGTAACTTAATACATTTAAACAAGCAATTTTTGTATATCATAAATAAAAATCCAGTGCCATGATGTTTGTGAGTTCTTCACCGAATCAAACAAATTTGGTATTTGGTCCAACTTTGTTGATAGGATAGTTTTTATTTTGTTTGGTGTTCTTTATATTACAATATCTGAGCGAAGCCGGATAGGGACACTAGTACATACATAGTAGAATATATAAAATTGACTCGGGAATGGCTACAATGACTTTCATGAAATTTAGTATGCAGGGGGTTTCGAGGGCGACAAATCGATCTAGCTAAATTCAGTTAAATAAAATAGTTAAATTCTTAGAAAACGTTTTATCCGTGTTTATTCCAAAGCCCTGTTATCCAGGTACTCAATGTATTAAATATAAATATTAAATCCAGACAGGAGGAGAGCGTGGCGAAGCAAGAAGCGCTCCGGCGCGCGACCATCGAGCACGAGATGGAGCTGCGAGAGAAGAACAAGTTGAAGGCGATCGAAGCGGAAGCGCGCGCGAGGGCGAAGGCCGACCGCGAGAACCGGGACATCACGCTCGAGCAGATACGGCTCAAGGCTGCCGAGAACCGGACCACCATCCTCGAGAGTATCAAGTGAGTATCTGTAGGTATAGATCACCTTATGTTCCATAGGTAGACCTTGGAAACTTTGGATGTTTGTTGCTCAATCACGTCAGAGGAACTGAATGGGTGGGGTTGGAACTTGGAATGCAGATTAGTCTGGACGGATTAGTCAGACGGACGGACAGTGGAGTCTTAGTTATAGGGACCCGTTTTAACCGTTGCCCGAAACTACGAGAGAACCGCGAAAAAGTGAATAAAATTTGAGTAATAATAAAATTAATAGGTCAGGAGGTTCGTCACTCTGCAGTTCTAACCACTGGCACCTTGGGCCCTGGTGCCTGTGGCGATCTAAGTTTAGGTTTCCCTATTGTTTTTATGTTAATTTTATGTATAAATACTTGCAGTGCCCCGCAGTTTTACTTTCCCGTTATTTCGCCGGGATAATAAGTAGCCTCTATGTGTTCTTCCAAGTCACAATCTGTGTTCCAAATTTCAACCCGATCCGTTCATACGTTGCGATGTGATTGAGCAACAAACGTATACATTGACATTTCTAATGTAAGTAGGATTGTAAAAAACTTAAAAAAAAAGTGTGAAAGTAATTGATGTGTGTCACCAGAACTGCAGGGAGCGTGGTGGGCACGGGTCTGAACGCGCTGGTGACGGACTGGGACAAGACCCTGGCGGCGGCGGGCGGCCTCTCCCTGCTGGCGCTCGGGGTCTACACCGCCAAGGGAGCCACCTCAGTGGCTGCCAGGTTCATCGAAGCCAGGATCGGTATGACATTCAAATTTCAACTCGTCTTGGTTTTGGGTCAAACACTTTAAACTTTTTTTTTTTAAATAAAGAGTGACGAGACGAGTAGTATTTGTGCCTGATGGTAAGCAACATGCCTGCCACATAACAGCACAGTGACACGCAGCTATTGGAACAGAGTCAAAATCATTACCTAGCACTGCGCTGCGCTCGTCACCCAGAGATCTAAGATTGTATATCTCTAAGCCTGTAATTCCTTTGGAAACATTGCTCTTCAACCCGGAACACATTAATATTTGCACATTACTGCTTGGTGGTAGAATAACTGGCAAAGGTGTGGTACTACCCCAGGCGGACTCTGCCAAGACTCCTACCACTACTAAAACGATTAATTTACGATTACGGAAACTTACGATTATTTGCAAAAGATACCACATCTTTTGCAAATTCCAAAACGTGGGATCTTACTCACTAAATCTCATCGGAGCCCTACATCTGTGCCTTGGGACGGAGGCACCTTCCTTAGATATAATTAAGCGATACGGGCCGCACCATGTAGTAGTTTTCCACTGTTAGGCCCCCATGCTCATCCATCTATGAGCCCATATGTACCTTTTAAATAGTCTTTTACGAGAGGCAGGGTATACCCATACCGAAGCCGAATACTTGTTACGACCCTGCCTCCAGGTTCAGAAGTCATACAGCAGGTTGCATACAACGATTTAAATTTAAACCAAACCAGGATTTCTATATTGCAACAAAATTGCTAATTATCTCTTTTGCAATTTTAACCGAAATTTCAGAAAACGCAATAGCATTGTCATAAGCAGTTTTGTTTGACGGTACGCTCCCAAGTCAAGATTACACACGGCATAGACAAACTTAGTAGTGGTAGGACTCTTTGCAGGGTCCAGTTATTCTACCACCAAGCAGTAATGTGAAGACATCATCACTCTGTTCCGTTTTTAACGGCAATGTTTCCAGTGAAACTACATGGCATAGAGATAAAACGTTTTATATCTGTGTGACAAGTGGAGTGCTAGGTAATGATTTGAATTCTTTATGTTTCAATAGCTGCGTGTTACTGCTGTCATGGGCAGACATGTTGGTTACTATCAGGCACATGTACTGCTCGTATTTTTTTTTTTTTTCTTGCAATCGGTTGTAAACCTTTAGCAGATGTGTTGAGCGGATATTGACTGCTAAGGTCCATTCTTCCAGTGAAGAATCTGCCTCCAAAATTTATTCAGTAAGGTCCCATACATGGTGGCGTCTGAGCCTTTTTGTTGGTATTGTTGGTCACTCTATCTAAAAAAAAAAATACTAACTTTGTTTATAGGCAAGCCGACGCTCGTGAATGAGACATCCCGGTTTTCGTTACTGGAGGCGGCGAAGCACCCGATCCTCACCGTCTCGAAGGCGGTGCAAGCGTTCCGGAAGCCCTCGGACGCTCTCGCGGGCGTCGTTCTGGCGCCAACTCTGGAGAACCGTCTCAGAGATATCGCGATAGCCACCAAGAACACGAGGCTCAACAAGGGGTTCTACAGGAATCTGCTCATGTACGGGCCCCCTGGTACAGGCAAAACATTATTCTCTAAGGTAAGTCTTACCCTAAGTTTGCTAACTAATTATTATTACTATCCTAGTCCTACTAATATCATAAATGCGGAAGAAAGCATAGATGTTTCTTGCTCAATCACGCTGGAACGTCTGAAGGGATCGGGTTGAAACTTGGAGGGTTAAACAGAGAGTTGTTCATTGTGGATGATTTGATTCCCACCCAGTGCAAATATTTGTGTGATGAATACAAACTTTTGTACTGTATCTGGGTGTTTCTATGTATAAGAAGTATATGTTTACTTTGCTTAGTTTGGGGTCAGATTGTGTTGTGTGTGAATTGTGTATTTATATTATGCCATAATGACATTTGTATGCCATCATACATGTTACACTGAGTTTGGGTACCAAGGTTCTCTAAGACTTAAAGCCGGGTCACACAGGGGCGGGAGCCGCGAGAAAGCGATCGCGACCCGGGACGGGAATTTTTGTAATATTCGAATTTGTATGCAACCTGACACATAGCAAGCGGGAGCGATCCGGCGCGATGCGATTTCCCGCGCGACAGGATTGGGACGACAAACAAGAGATCGCTTCGCCGTGTTTCGCGGGAAGAACGCGCGACGGACGGCCGGCGCGGGCGCTGTATTCTACGGTAGTCAGTACAAGATCACACAGGACAGAGCGTTCGCGTAGCGATCGCGATCCGATCTCACGAGTTGTATTTTTTTACAACGTAATCGTGCGATATAGTTCGTTTTCTAGTATTTTAATTGTGAATCGTACCGAAAACTCGAAACATACCTCGTTTCATATTTTTGTAGGGTAAATTACGTGACCAGCATGGGCATCCACCTATCTGATCGGTAATGATTAACTCAACGTGAATAAAGCTAATCTATGCTACCACCCAATATATAAACGATTGGGACGTTATCTTAAAATCTATAGGAATATAACACTGTACCTTGTATAACCAGGTCACGCGTACGTAAAAGTGTACGCCTAAACTTCCCCAAAGAACTACCCAGTTCCTTGTTAGTGTTCCCAGTGGTAGTGGTAGAAATTAAAACCGAAAGTTAGGATATACTGCAAAAGTGTTCCCACACCTCAGTTTATTAATGACCATTACCTTTTTCTACAATTTATTGTTATGTCATTCTATTCTAAACAATACTTATGTAATGAACCTTTTTGGGTTTGCGTAGGTACTTTTTTTGTACATTGCTAATAAGAAAAGAATTTCTTCTTCGTCGCTGTCTGACTTGAAGCTGCGTTATGAAAGGTCGTGAGCAATTTGATCGCTTTTGGTGTCACACCGGCTGTGTTCTCGTCATCTGCCCGCCGCGGGCTGCGGGCAGTAGCTCTGTGTGACATGATACGGACCGCTATCGCTTTGCACTCGATCGCTATCGGATCACTCCCGCCTCTGTGTGGCCCGGCTTTTAGGTTAATGTTAAGTTTTACTGTATTATCGGTTTTTTTCTAAGTAAGACCGCTTCATCGTAGACCGCATCGTCGCCTAACATGAGGCGACATGGCGGTCAAGTGTATAAATATAAAATTAAAAAATATTACATTAGATTTATGTGAACAAAAAAAATATCACATTAGAAATATGCGACCATTTGATGTTTGCAATTGTCTTATAAGTATATTTATTTAATGTTTTAATGTAACGGTCGTTTATTGCAGAAACTGGCGAAACACTCGGGCATGGACTACGCGATTCTGACGGGCGGTGACGTTGCGCCAATGGGTAAGGACGCCGTAGCCGCCATACACAAAGTCTTCGACTGGGCAAACACCAGCAGAAAAGGTATGCAATACAGCGTTATTTATCTTAATATTAATATATCTTCATAAATATATACATTTCTTTTGTGCGTGTGTTTGACACTGAACTCCTCCTAAACGGATGGACCGATTTTTTTTGTATATGTTTGAGTAGGGCCCTGGAATGATTAGATTCACAAAACAGCCCGGCAGATAGCGCTGCAATTGGTATGTAGGTTGTTATCCGAGCGAAGCCGGAACGGGTCTCTAGTCTTAATATATAAAAATCCAGTGTCATGAATGTTGTTCCCAGCGAACTCTTCGCCAAGTCAACTGATATTCACGAAAGTTGGCATTTATGTGTAAGTAGCTGTACCCTGCCACGCTTCGCTGTGGAACATTGTGATGTAAAAATTAGATAAAAACAATCCTTGATGCGGATTATATATCACTCTAAAATTTCAGCTCGATCGGTGCAGAACTTTTTGAGTTTTTGAAGCGTACACAAACCAACATAACGTTTTTATATATAGAGACCAGCAGCGCCCGCGGTTTTACGCGTAGTTCCCGTTCCCGCTTTTTTTTTCGGGATAAAGTAGCCTATGTGTTAATCCTGGGTGTTAGCTAACTTCATACCAAATTTTTATAAAATCGCTTCAACCGTTTAGTTGTGATGAAGTAACAAACATCACACTCTCATACTTTCGCCTTTATTATATTAGTAAGATTTGGTACAACTCGACAGATAGGATAGATTTTATTAGCATGTTCGTGACGCAAGACCATAGGATTAAACTTCTACCGCATCATCATCCACAGCTTTCTTTATCCCACTGCTAGGTATAGGACTCTCTTTTATCATGCTATGTTCCTCGGTTCTGTGTCAATCGAGTCCAAGTTTGATCCGACGATACTCTACTTCTACCGTTACTCACTTATTACCATAGATGAATAACGCCTAGATCGATAACCTTCAAACAAACGCTTCACCTTTAGTGAGGCAAAAAATCAGATTGATTTCGGCGCAAGCAGTATGTACTGTTACAATTTTGGTCCACCTATCGTTACACCGTTCTAACGTTCTATTTATTATTATCACCATCGTCAGCTCATGTTCGTCCACTGCTGGACATAAGCCTTTCCAATATTGTGCCACCAAATCCGGTCCTCGGCTCTCCGCATCCATCCGCTACCCGCCACTCTCTTCAGGTCGTCGGTCCACCGAGCGGGAGGCCGTCCCGCGGGACGTTTCGAACGTGGTCTCCACTCCAGAACCCTTCTCCGACGTCCATCGGCTGCGACATATGTGGCCGCCCACTGCCACTTCAGCTTGCTTATTCTCAAGGCTATGTCGGTTACTTTAGTTCTCCGTCGGATATCCTCGTTGCAGATTCTATCCTTCAGAGAGACTCCGAGCATAGCTCTCTCCATAGCTCGCTGTGCAACTTGGAATTTGTGGACGAGCCCTTTTGTCAGTGTCCACGTTTCTGCCGCATAGGTTAGGACCGGGAACCAGTGCACCCTCCCGGTTCTATTTATACTTTAAATAAATAAACGTTTTTTTTCTTCAAATAAATGAATGAAGTCGTGATCCAGGCGTGCTGTTATTCATCGACGAGGCGGACGCGTTCCTCCGGAAGCGTTCATCCGAGAAGATCAGCGAAGAGCTGCGAGCGGCGCTGAACGCCTTCCTCTACCGCACGTCCACGCAGAGCGGCCGCGTGATGCTGGTGCTGGCGTCCAACACGCCGCAGCAGCTGGACTCGGCCATCAACGACCGCCTCGACAAGATCATCGAGTTCGGCCTGCCGGGCCTGGAAGAGCGAGAACGACTCATACGGCTCTACTTTGACAAGTTCGTGCTGCAGCCCGCTTCGGAAGGAAAAAGGTACTTTTTTTATGACTAATCTTCATAATATTTTTTTAAGTGAAACCTTTTGGCTCACCACACACGATGGATTTTTCGTGGACTGTGAATTGAACTCGAGCGTCACGTTCGTAAATGAAATAAATGTTCGGGTAAACTCGGATGATCTAGATGTCATAGTCATGGCCACGCCCTCCGGTTTCACTCGCGTAGCTTACAAAGTCTGCTATGAGTACCAAATTCTGAGTTATTACTTTTCACTTCTATCGGCAGTTCCCATGACTGGCAAATTTTTTTTGGATAATATTGTAGTTACAGAGTGACGAGACGAGCAGGACATGCGCTTGATGGGATGCAACATGCCTGCCACATAACAGCACAATGACACGCAGCTATCGGATCATGAAGAGTACAAATCATTATCTAGCACTGCACTCGTCACCCAAGAGATATAAGATTTTATCTCTTATGCTCCGTAATTTAACTGGAAACATTGCCCTTCAAACCGCAACACAGTAATGCTTGCACATTACATGCTTCTCGGTAGAATGACTGACAAAAGTGTGGTACTTCCTCAGACGGACTCTACAAAGCGTCCTGCTACTACAAAAAATCACCTGCACCAAATTGAATGATTCACTTTTGACATATTGACGTAAACTTGGTCTTTGAGTAAAAGTCAGATGTCCGATCTTGCAATCTGTCAGAGGGCTATGGAACGCAGTATACAAAACGTAAAGCTAACAGATCGCATAAGAAACACCATATTGCGTTCCAAACCTCAAATAGCAGATGTGACCTAAAAAGCTGCTAGTTTGAAATGGAATCGGGCTAGACACGTCTGCCGCATGATCTTTGGGCCAAAATCACCACACAATGGAAGCCAGATCACAATAATGAAATCAAATTCAGGGATTTCACCATATTCAAAAGTAAGCAATCACTACACCAAGGGTCAGCAACAGGCGGACCGCGGTCCGTATCCGGACCGCGAAGGGTCGAACCTCGGACCGCCAAAAAAAAAATTGTAATTGTATTGTAAGCCCAGTAAATGTAGATAAGGTACACTGTACCTTTATGAATTTAAATAATATTTTTTTGCCACATAGAATCTACCTTAGTAAATAAATTATTTTTCTATAAATTATTTTCCACAAAGCGGCTAAGAGAAATTCTACACTTTTAAATACACGCTCGTCTTCCCACTACACGCTGGCTCGCTGTCCGTGGACACGAACGTGGAATGCGGTCCCCGCCCAAGATAACTCCTCGAAGAGCATCTCCGTACAGTAACTACTAGAGAACGCAGACCGAGAAGAGAGGCAGAAATGCGTATCTGCGGAGTGGCTCTCTTCATGGACAGCAACAACGAATCATTGGGAATAAGCTTTTGCCTCACCTGGGAACGGAAACGAGCCCGTTTGTCACCTGGATTGTCTTGCCTGCTCAATAGCAGTACCGCAAAAGTCACAATGAAGAGGGAAACCTACGACGTAATGTGTGCGAGGTAGACGGCCACCGATTTCGGTGCGACAGTGCGATCGAAAAACAAAACGATTGCATTAATAGAGTACTTGAAACGTCGAACGCCTTGCACTTACGCAAGAGCGCTGCTCGCACATCTGAGCACAAGTGCTGGTAAACATCATGAGGTTGTCATATACGAATATAGGGGAAAAATCTGAACTTCCTCAGACCCCTTTGCACTATCAAACAAATGTAACTGACATATGGGGACACCTGTTCCTAGTTCGACCATCCAAACCGGCTCCGAAAGAGCCCAGCTGAGGACAGCCGCGGCCAACCAACGACGGAGCCACGAAGTCAAGCAGTTTATGCCTTCTTCGAATTTATAACCCCACTGACAGCGACAAGACAAGTCAATCTCAAAATCTGCGAAAACATCATGCAGCCATATAAGTTAGGAAGTGAAAACCTCTTAAAGGCGAAACTCGAGGAGACTGAAGCAGTCATTTACAATGTCACTTCCCGGGTCATGTCAAGGCCGTCACGGGGTCGAGTCAAGAGAAAAGGGAAGAGTGCAGAAAATGGCTTTGTGACACTGAGCAAAAAAGAGATGTAGCGCATGGGAAGACCTGTTTATGCGATACCTCAAACGACCCAATTGTAGTTACTGCCCGATGCACCAAGATTATGCTGGACGATAAAATCCTAGAGATGGCCAAGACCATCGAAGAGAACGCAAACGTCAAATCTGATTAGGAAAACTGGGAGATACCGAGAATACAGTCGGTCAACGGAGTTCCAGGATGTGGAAAGACAACATGGGTGATTAGAAACTTCGACATGGATAAGGACACCATCAAACAACTGAGGCACCAAAAGATCTAAGAGAAAAGCTATCGCACCGTGTCGGAAACCTGATCAAAACCAGAATGCGAACTATGGCTTCTGCTCTGGTAAATGGTTTCGGAACGCCTTCAGTTTCAGTTGCTTTATGGTGGACGAAGCTCTCATGAACCATTTTGGAGCCATTGTGGCTGACACATTACCAAATTGTTCAATTTGTCAAAGGCTTCACTTCAAATGGAAATAATTGATATTCAAGAAGATGTCTCTTTGCAAATGTATAGAACTGAAGAGTTTTGGGCCAAACATCTCAGAAAAATATAAAAACGCAAAAACTAGCTATCAATTTGGCTACTATGTTTGGTTCGACTTACGGGTCATCTTTCCCAATTTTTTTTTAAACAAATAATTTTCGAGATTAACCGCCTCCCAATTACTTGTAGAAGACACACGTCGAATTTGCTATTCTTCTCGAGGACCAAACTATAAAGAGCTGGCTCAAGAGGATCGGTGTAATTTGTCGCATTGATTTTAGGTCTTGTGTTTTTATAATTAAAAGTTGAGTTTGATACCGTACATAAATAAGTAGCACTTAATTATTACCAAGTTACGGCTGGTCTAATCGGGAGAACGGCGACTGCAGATCCGGAGACCCTGGGTTTAAAACCACGCGCACCACTGTCTTTTCGAAGTCATGTTAACATCGTGCGGAAACCGACATGTACCTAGAATCTTTCGAAGTCATGTGTCATCTACCAATCAGCATTGGGCCAGCGTGGTGTATTATGTTCTTGACTCTCTCCTTGCGAGGGAAGGCCTGACCTCGAGGTTTAGCAGTAGGAACATTTAGTGGGCTGTTTACGCAATTATTACCACTAGTTTTTTTCTGGACCTCGTTAAAATTTCTGCACTTCATCCGGACCCCGTCTAAAACTACTTGCCGACCCCTGCACTACACCATCGAGGTAAATTTTAGCTGTTTTTGTTCATATTTCTAAAATCGCTACACCGATTTCGATAAAATGTATATGGGACCACCTCAAGGGACCATCTACTAAATAAAAAAAGAACCGTCAAAATCGATTCATAATTGGCGGCGCTATCGCGTATCATACATACAAAATAAAAAAACATACAATCGAATTGATAACCTCTTCCTTTTTTTGAAGTTGGTTAATACATGTATGGCGGTACACTCCGCGAGGCATAAGCTGAGCTTTGCATTTGTGTGAGTGTACATGGATAGTGTAGGTGTGACAACCGGCCTTAGGCGCGGCGCCATTCTGTCTCGCCGCGCTCCTGCCTGATTGGTGATCACTCACACTAATGCAAAGCTCAGTTTATACTTCGCGAAGTGTACGAAGTTCGCCGGGTCAGCTGGGACTGTATAAAAAAAGTTGGTTGCCTGTAAAGTCGGTTTGTTTACGGACGATAGTTTACCGTGACAACGTCATAACAAAACGTTGCTATCATAGCGGCGCAAGCGTACAGTGAGCGTAACGGGTCATAACGGGACATTTTTTAGTTCATGCAGCCGGTGTTCATCGATTTATTAGGGTGTTTTAGAACAGAGTGTTTGTGTGCCAGGCGTCTGACGGTCGAGCAGTTCGACTACGGCGCGCTGTGCAGCACGCTAGCGGCGCGCACGGCCGGCATATCGGGGCGCGGGCTGTCCAAGCTGGGCGTGGCGTGGCAGGCCGCCGCCTACGCCTCCGACGACGGCCGCCTCACCGAGCGCATGTGCCTCGACATCTGCGACGACGCCGTCAGGGACCATCGCCAGAAGGTACACATCATACAACTATTTCAAGTGAATACTACTTTACGGGTGATCATCATCTAACGCTTTCTGGAAACCGTTTTTTTTTTATTGGCAGCAACACGAGTTTTTTTTTACTATTAGGCCCTTAGCAGACGGAGTATTTTAAACGCGCAGATGACGCGCTTCAAACAAGATTAGAACGCAACCTTATAAGTTAAGCACGTGGAGTGATCGTGAACCACGCGTATACGCGCGTACGTAGCTTCCGCGTTTTGATCAAATACTCCTCGTCAATTGTACAATGACGCCCCTCCTCTGCCCCTACTCCACTCCTTTATATGCATTTCAAACGGGTTCCGAAACGCTTCACCGTTTTACGTGCTTTTGAATCTATACAAATGCAAAAAATCGTTATCTACGGCGCGGAATACGCGCGTCGCCTGCGCATTTACATTACGCGTATGCTAGGGACCTTATACGTTTACGCTTGATTGAAATTATCAGTTTTCACTTCTATTTGTTCTGTGACTGTCATTATTTTTGAACTACTATTATTTGTGTACACTTGACCGTTAAGCGACGGTCCACGATGGAACGAGCTTACCTAGAAGAAACCGACTCACTTTCGATTTCAGCTCGCTTGCATGTTTCTCCCGAATTAGGCGGCTTTTCCACCACAGATGTGCTATGCAACTAAGCTGCGAAAGCTAAGCTCGGAAACTATGTGACAGTTTCCACTAATGCTAATTGTTGATTGGCGAGTAAAATGTGCTGTAAATGAACCGCCGTGAAGTAGCTTGATTGAGCTATACAATGCAGCAATGTAGGTATCGACAGTCAAGACAACAAGTTAGGAAAAAAAATATGAGAGTTATTTTTTACAATACGCACCCCAGCGTACATAAATACACACACACTTTTTTTTCTGCGATTGATCGCCATTTCGGTGATGTTAGAACACGATGCGCTCATGTTGTTGGTTACCCACTTTAGGTATTTTATATCACTACTGTCCATGATAGATATTTGATGACGATGTATGTTTTGTGCAGATGGAGTGGCTCTCGGAGGAAGAGAAGAGCCGCAGCATGATGCCATACCTCTTGGATCTACCTCCCGCGGACGACTACCAATCCTCCGGCAAAATCATCGAACTAGAATCCAAAGACCAGCCCGAGAAGACCAAACCCGCCAAGAAGTCGAGTAAAGACACCGAACTAGAGAAGTGACAGCGTTCCGCCACAACACATCAGCTCGAACCAAAACTATGCTCCAATACACTCAAAGTGAACTGTGATAGTCAAAAATTCTTGTTCGATTTAAAAGTTTCGAAATGCAACAAGTTCGTAGAGCTGGCGGAAAGCGACATCGCAGCGTTGCGTCATATACAAAGAAACGCGGTCAAAAACGCGCGAGGAACTTTGACTTACGCTACTTTTATAATTAGTTATTGTTACAATTGTAGGAAGTGATTTCGTTGGAGAGAGGGTCTTGTGAGAGAAGGCTCAACAGTGGAAATGAAATGGGTGTTTTATGCTTATTATGCTCTATCATTGGAATACTAATTGTTACTTGTTAAATCGTGATATATACTTTGCTTACCCTTAAAATTTCTTCTAACTAAAAAAATGTTAATGTAAGAAAACTAAAATGGAATTATTGGTTTCCATAAATTAAAGACATTTGTTTTAAAATTATACATATTTTCATTTGCACATATTATGTAGGTGCGACTGTGTTTGACATTATATCAGTGTTTAAAGAGAAATACTGAAAACTCTATTTAAAAACATCTGATTCATACAGACATCTTATGTTTCAACTTCGACTATAATAACTAATTAATTATTATCGAATATTTTACTGTGAAGACTTCATTAGGTTCTAAAAAAAAATTCAACTACCAACATAGTGTTGTATGTAAATAAAAACCTTAATTGAACAAATTTTCAGGGTGAGCCAAAAGAAATGTAAGCAAGTTGTTTCTTTGTAAATTGGCGCATTTATTTATTTCCGCGTGTAATATTTAAGCATTTAGTGCGTAAGCGTTGCCAACGCTATCAGAATTTAAATACTATACTTACTGTGATTTGCACAAAACGACCAATCGTGACACAAGTTAACTTATACCACACTACTAAATATAATCATTCAGATATGAGCTTAAACTCGTAGCATGTAGATACACATTAGATTGTAACCACAATAGCGCAGACCGCACAAGACACGAGCTTGCTGCAAATATGCTGTCACTGGAAATTGTTAGCTACTGTGTACAAGTTAAAGCCCATATTTTAATATTCTATTTGGGAAGTGTGGTACAAGTGAGGCTTAACTTTACAGCTGCTATTCGTTCAATATTATATATTCATATGTTATTGATTGTGATAAGTTTAAAATATCCCACTGTTCCTGACACAATAACCTAACTCAAAAGTAATATTTATCTACACAAATACATCACGTAACATAATTTCATTTCAAAATGTCCAATAACATGTAAATATAATCACAAAAGATAAGTATTGTGTAAATATTTAACACTAGCGGTCCGTCCCGGGTTCGCGCGAGGTACATCTATCATCTATTATATTTATATAAAAGTGTTAGTTACACCATTTATAACTCAAGAACGGCTGAAGCGATTTGGCTGAAAATTTGTGAGGAGGTATCTTAGGACCAGGAAAAGGACATAGGATAATTTTTATCACGTTCCCGTAGGACGTCAAAAAACGACAAACAACGAATATCCCGATCGATCGCGTTCCCGTGTGACGTGACATAAAACGTAAACGACAGCTAAACGTCATTTCATCGTCGTAATGTCAACGGTGACATCACCGAATGGAAGCCAAAAGAAAAAGTTAAAGAACCTTTGCTAATCTTTTTTTCTAAATCTGAATTGGTACGACCAATTTCCGACAGATGGCGTAGCTGAAGAGGTTTTTTTGTTTGAAAGCTATATTCTCAGGAATATCTGAACCGATTTCAGTCATTCTTTCACCGTTGGATATGTACGGGATCCCGATGAGTGCTATATAATGTACCACGGGCGAAGCCGGGGCGGACATCTAGTAACATAATATAGCCTCTAGCACTCGGGGATCACTGACATATCCAATGGTGAAAGATTTTTTGAAATCGGTCCAGTAGTTCTAGAGATTAGCACTTTCAAACAAAAAACCTCTTCAGCTTTATAATAGTAGTATGGAAGTATAGATTGGTACGTTGTTTTACTTGTCTCCTTTGCAAATGCAATGGTGCAACTTGTGACCTCATGCCGGAATTATTTTAGAGAGAGTTGCAACTATTAACCAATATGAATTATAGAATAAATTATACAATCATGCTGATAAATTCAATGTCAATTTCAAATCACTAGAGTATTCAATTGAATTGTTCTTATTGGAACAATTTGTAAAGTGTGTTTTACTAAGCATTCAAACGATATACTTGCATTCCCTTGTCGGTCCATGCCTCTGCCATTGCAAAGTTAACCAACTTGACACTTGGATGTGATTAGAGTACGGAATGTTTAACAGTTTGCCTAATTCATTATACCATGTGATGAAAATTACTTGTTCGATGACACAGTATTTCATTGTAAGAAGAACTATGGGATATTTTACGCTTGTTCTACTTATAATATTATAAGTTTTTTCATAATACTTTCTTTATTATTCAAAGCCTTATATACGGAACGTCATTGAGATGTAAAGCTTAAAATCGCGAAAGTTAATAGATGATACTTAATATCTCAATTCTTATCTTGTTTTAATGCATATTTGCAAACAGGCAGCCTGATAGTTTATAGGATAGAATCGTTCGCTTCGCGAGCTTTGTATGCTGAACTGATAAAGTAGTATGTTGCAGGATATACGAAAATGAGCACTTATCAAGCGTGTTACGACTTACGACCTCGAGTGGTTGACGCCGTTTCGTACAAAAATATGTTCAATTGATGTTAGTTTAATTTGTTTTGATAGCATGGAAGTATGTTGTATACCAATTATAATTATTTATCCAATTGGTTTCTAAGATACAAATGAAATATTAGATCTGGTTCAGTCGGAGTACTGATGTCGTCGGCAGTGGCACTGAGAGCGCATGAATAGGTGCTGCTATATTTGTTCCCAGAGCCCCATAGTCGTGAGGTCTCAGTGACATTCCGACTCTCCACCTAGCTAGCCAAAAATCTTATGTATTTTTGGGTATTTCCCCCCTAAACTGGCTAGGAGAATAAATGTTTTGAGACTTGGACAGAGTACTCTGATTAATTCAGAACAAAATGGTACTCACTACTGAAGTTTGTGATTCGCATGCTCACATTAATTTATTTGTTCCATATGTGTGAGTAGTGTCACTGTCTCATCAGACTTCAGTAATAAGGGTATCCAATGCACTGTTCATTCTTTGATTTGACTCCAGAGTTATAATCACATCATATTTTGGTTTGTTTTAGTTAATTTATTGTTAAATTCTCATTATTAATACATGTTAATTTACCCTGTATAAGTTATATTGCATTTATGATGGTGTGTTTGATTGGATCACATTATTTTGGGCTCACTGTGGTTGTTAAATTGTTCAGATAATTTAGATGCAAATAATGTTGTAGCCACGAAAATAAGTCAATGATTTTTATTATATGTCTATATATTTGATAGCTTATATTATATAAGTAGGTGTTTTAGTTATTACTAATTGTACTTTTCTTTTTTTGTTTTGTTATGATTTATTTTATTTATCTACTAGAAATGACTAAATAACAAGCAGACAATGTACATCCTAATTCGGTGGGTCCAAAACTAATCAATACTATTTTTTAACATCCAAGTTTTTAAGAGTAATATTTCAAAAATAGTAAATGGGTTCAAAAGTGTTTGATTGTTTTAAAAAAATGGGTTGAAATAGAAAGTCGACTGCATGTGATAGTTACCTCCTATAAAACGTGAGCCTTCGGAAATAGCACGAGTGTAAAACCGAGCGTCGGCGTCAGCAATAAACATCCTTACTCCCGTGCGCTTGTGTGTGTTTATCACCGGAAAATAAACAGAATCGTTAGTTCAATAACCAATCAGCGCAAACCTCGCCTTCGTCGGATTATTTAACGGTAAGACGCCGTAAATTTATCAATTTACTAAAATACGTACGTTTAATAATATATTCCAACCGCCGTTTGTTATTTTCCGAAAGTTGATCAACTACCTAGTGAATTGATCAACTAACGATTCTTGTTATTTTCCGGTGAAATATGTATATACGTGTAAATAAATTTCAAACAGCTAACTCCATGATAGATAAACTCTTTATGGCAGTTATATTATAAAAAGACTAAGACACAGAAAAACCTTAAGATAACGTTCAAATTGGCGACTTTAACGCTAAGAGCGATCCTTGAAAATACTGAATCGCTTTATCATGTAAGGTTCATGACTATTAATACATATTACGATACTATACACTCATGCTAACACGCAGAAAAACATATTTTAGTGTGTTACGCACATGCGAGCCCTAAGACACAAGCCCTGTGGTCAGTTTAAGAGTTTAACAATTTTCGCTTGTGTATACTAAGGAAACGAATGTCATTGTCATGTATTGGTTACATAAATATATATAGTGTAATCTGTGTATACTTTTGTTCCATAATTAATATAAAAACGTGGTAGTCGAATTGATAACCTCCTCCGTTTCGGAAGTCGGTTAATAGTTACCTTGATAACATATTTTGTTTATTTGTAATTAAAATTCTGTTCAGTCATTTATAAATGGCTTAAGTTAAATCTTGTTATAAAATGTGGTAGCAAATCTCACAGTAAACATAGACATGTTCAAAGTTTAACAAATTATATTATTATGTACGTGGCATACGACACGGAGTTATGTGTATTTCTGAATAACTATAATATTCTAAGTGCTACGAAGACACTTATGGCTTGAGTAAAATGTATAGTTTGATGTTTTGCGCGTATGATATATTCCATTGTCTTTCGTACACTAAGATATTTTAACTAAGTGCTACGAAGGCATTTGTGGCTAAAGTCCTATTAGTTTGATGTTTGCACGTATTAGGTAAATCTTCACTTGTCTTTCATACACAAATACACATACCATACAAAGTATGCTATACTTAATATCAATGTCTATAACTAATAATATTTATTTGCAATAACTACATACAAAAAACATGTTACATATAAGTAAACATACATTTAAATACACAAAATGTTTTATCCCAGTCTGACCGTTGCATACCTAGTCTCTTAATACCATGGCCTATTGGTTGGTAACTGGTGAAATATGTGTACAGAAACCCACTGGTGGGGGATATATAATACTGCCGGAGTCCGTAGCAGGTAAATTTTGAAATAAGTCTGGACATCTGCTTTTTCACACGGTTCTGTGATTGTCAAAATAGTGTTGTCTGATTGTTACTGAAACTGTTTTATGGTATGGTGTTTATTGAGGAATAAGCATATAGTTATTAAAATAATATTATTTATTTTGGTTTTTTATTATCTTTCTTTGGCCTTGTGTGTTGAATTTAATTGAAGCATCGATTACTGCGGTACTGGGCTCTGTATAGTTTGATTATGCATATTATGAAATGAATTTTAAGCATTGAATACAAGCTATGCTATTATTAGGCATAGAAGCTGAGCGGTCTGATTTATCAATTGGTCATAGGAGCGAATCCCGCATGCAGTCAGTATTTTCCAAGTTCAGAAGTACAAGTTTGTCATCACATAGGAAATTTCATTTCTTCAAGGAAATAGTTATCCAAAGAATACCACCATTATCATGGCATCATCCACCGATCCGTATTTCGCCAGGGTGGTGGTGGATTATAGTTTTGATTACCTCCTTGTGAGAGGGCCCCAAGTGCCAGCAGTGGGAACGTAGCAGGTTGCTTATGCTGTACCAAGATACACCAAGGTTGTGTATAAAACTCGACCTAGGCTTATTGCACGGCAAAATTTCGTGGTAGGACTCTTTGCGGAATCCGTCTGGGAAGTCTACCACACCTATACCAGTTATTCTACCGCCAAGCAGTAATGGACAAACGTTAATTCGTTCCGGTTTGAAGGGCAATGTTTCCAGATAAATTACAAGGCATAAAGATAAAACATCATATCTCTGGGTGATGAGCGCAGTGCCGTGCTAGGTAATTATTTTCAACTCTTCATGTTCCAATAGCTGCATGTCACTGCTGTTATCATAATGGCAGGCATGTTGCTTACCATCAAGCACGTGTCCTGATTGTCTCGTCACTTTACTATAAAAAAAACAACTGATGGATTATGGCATATCTTCCTGTTTGGGAGGCTTCCGAGTCCCGGAAGTGGGAACATAGTGCCTCGTTGCTTAGTGGGCAGTAACTCGTGTGCCGAGTGTCGTGGGTTCAATTCCCACTCAGTGCAAATATTTGTTTGATGAATTCAAATATTTGGCCTGTGTCTGGTTGTTTATATCTACAATAAGTATGTACCTATAAGTATTGTATCAGCCATCAGGCCGACATATTACAAAATTTTCTTAGTTTGGGATCAGATAGATGGTGTGTGAATCGTCCAGGAATATATATCTATGTATATATATATAATAAATATAATTATATACTTCAAATGTGTACTTCTGCACTTGTAAACATATTCAGTGCAGAAGGTTCGAGCTTAACTACATAGTAATATGTCTTCAGTCTACAGGCGTAGGTATACCATTGAGAAATATGACGTTTTGACCCCTAGACGAACGATTGGAATCAAAAAGGTGAATTCACAAAATTCAACACATTTATTTTAAAACCCCAATAATTAAATCAAATGTTTTTTTTTCAACTTGTTAACTGTTGACTACAATTTGTTTTAATATCTCAGATTAAGTATAAGTACCTATATGTAACATGTAACCCCTTTGGTTAATTAATTATTTACGACGGAGACATAGACGGAGAATCTGTCAACGGTCAACGACCCACCTCGGTTAAATATAGGCTGTAAAGTGGTATTTTACAGCTTTCAAAAATTTCAAACTATCCGTGTTGTTCGGTTGTTCCGTTCAGTGCATTAAAATATTTACTTAAAGAGATAAGCCGAGAGTAAAAAGACCCATATTTTAAGTTAAGGAAAAGCATACCGTGTTTTATCAAGCATACAGCGCCATCTTCCTTTCGTTCGAAGCGAATTGCAGTTTCTGTGTCTCACTGCGATGCAGGGTTACAATTTGTTTCTGCGTCGAATAACTCTAACAATGTTGGTGGTAGTGCCTTAGAAACGTACGTAACGTAACATGTGTACGTAATTGCTTTTATAACAAACTTTTAAATAAAATTTGTAAATTCAGAAATCCTTTGCAATTTCTTATTCTACTGCAAATGAATAACGCGCAATTATTACAAAGTTGCGATTGGAAGGAAAATTTAAGGAAAAGTGATGCCGGATGACGCGCTGCCTTACCATTATACCTACGCACATCTTGCTCGTTGAAATAAATATTACGACGAAAAAAGTAAGACTTTATGTAGGATTCAATACAAAAAGCTGCCCGAAAACGAAAGTAGAGATGCTACTTTCCCATCGTCATTATCAGGCTTGTTTCTGACAGGCCTACTGCCCAACTCTCCTGCTTTCGCCGATGAAAGCAGACAACTACATCTGCTTTCAGGTCCGCTGCATACGGGAAGCAGATGTAGTTGTCTGCTTTCATCGGCGAAAGGAGAAATCAGGGAAGTTAGTCGGTAGGTTCAAAGCAGATAAAGTGATACGTCCCGCCCTTTGACCATCTGAACAAAATTGTTCAAGTTTCTACTTTGGCGGTTGTATAACCGCCCCTCTACCGCATAACTGAATCGCCTTTCGCTTTGCTATTGGGGTCTCTATCATTTCAAGCGGAAAGAAAAGAGAGAGCAGTACCAAACCAAAGACAGTTTTAGGGTGCTACTACTCCCTCAATATGGGTATCGAATGCAAGGGCTTGACTAGTACTCGTAGTCGGGGGTAAATCAAAATGTTGTTATTGTATATTAATATATTATACCGTCACGTCACGGTAGACTGACATTAACACTATTGAGTATTGACTCCACCGATATTTATCCGCCCGATGAAGAGTTCATGGGCATAGAATAGATAATATAGATAGAACGGACACTCCCAACCCCCAGCCAATTTCAAGCTTCCTCACCCCTCAGGCCGTTTCGGATACGCTAGGAGCACTCAACGAAGGGCTGGTATCGAACATCTAATTCCTAACGAAATATCATCATGGTGGGTTTTTGTGCTGTTTACGGCTGTCCGTCAACTAAATGGAACAAGATCAAAAGCTTTATAATAATTGCTATAATGTTGAGTTACATAAATAGAATGGAGCCAAATTATAGGTAATATTCTAATTAAAAGGGTGTTTGCACAGATTCCTTAATTGTTTCAGAAATCTGTGGGTGTTTGTATTGCCGCGTAAAATGAAACGAAACCGATGATAGATTAGATCAGGTACCTAGATATTTATTACCTCGCGTTTTTTTTTACACTTACCCATGAAGGAGATTTTATTCTGTCACTATAATTATTCCTCCAGGCATTATCAATCCGTGCTTGGGCACGTAAGTTACTGGCTGTGTAAGTTACGAACTTTGAGTTAAAAATGACTTCCTTATTATAAATATTGGTAGACACACAAGCACACAACACGATCTGACCCCAAACTAAGCAAAGCTTGTAAAAAGCAACGTTATCGAAAAGTTTCTAATCTTACGTTATTATAGTTGTATAAATCTATAAAGTTAAAGTGTGTTTTCAGAAAATTAAATTAGATACATAAGTGTTCCATTTCACCTATCCTTAACAAAACCAAATATTTAGATACGGAACAACTTTCCATAAATATAATGCATACTTCGTATATACTTTTACCAACATTTTTCAAATAAGTAGTTTTTTTAACATTTATATGTTTGCACTGGACCGCCATCTCGCCTGATGCATCCATGGGATAGGTATGTTAACTTATTTTTCACGCCATCTAGAGTTTGAGTTATACAATGATACGTCAGATTTAGGGACCTTTTTTTCTGGAGATCCTTTGTTGAAACACGGTTCTAGAAGTTTATGTCAGATGACGCTAAAATTAAAAATGAACCTTACCTATTATTTGCAAGCTTTTTTAGCCCCAACCAAAAAGAGGGGTGTAGTAGAGTTCAAACCACGGAGTTGCTCAAACGAATCGACCGATTTCAAAGCATTTTTTTATTTGAAAGCTAGTTTCCTTGCGGTGGTTCTTAGCTCTGTTTGGTTAATATTGATTCAAGATCACAAAATGGCGGATAATTATTTTTTTTCCCAACTTACCTCAATATGTGTGTATCTAATGAAAGGGCTTGACTGATAAAATACTAAACACAATGATAAACTTCAAATTCAAGATGGCCGCCACCACAAAACGGCGATTTTTTTTCACTACTTCAAATCATGGGTATCAAAGACTAAAAAAATAACTACAAATACTTAATAAAATAATAAGACACAAAATATGTAATAATAAAACAAATACTACTATGCAAATATCAAATCCAAACTAATCGGGGGTAGGTACCTAAATCGAAATTTAATTTTGTTCTTGTTGAGTACCTACTTTTTCAGCTTTTGGTAGGATATATTGTGTAATAAATATTACATTGGTTTTAGTTTTTTTTGTCTTACACATTTGTTAGTTGAAATGGACTCCAAAATCCAAGCCATTACGGCCTTACCTTGTCTCACCGAAGGTACGAAATTTAATATGAAGTGAAACACTTTAACCTTCGGTTGCTCTTACAATTTTAACCGACTTCCAAATAGGAGGAGGCTATTAATTCGACCACTATGTTTTTTATGTATGTTATCTAATTTCTCGATAAATCCCGACCGATTTTAAAATTTCTTTTTGCGAACAGATTCCCTAATGGTCCCTCATAAAATTTATCGAAATCGGTCAGGTGGTTTTTGAAATATGAACCAAAAACTAACATTTGCGTACAATTTTTGGATGCCGTAGTTGCAGATTTCACAAAACTTATGAAGCTCGATCCTGTCAATACGAAATTGTTTAAATGCATTAATAAAAACTTGTTTTGGACTAAAAAGGGTAAAATTAACTATTTTCGTAAAAAAAATAAACCGACTTCAAAACCACAGGCACTCAAAAGCGAAAAATAAATTTTTATTATAAGCGCTACTCACTCATCTAAATGAAGTCGCTGCTAGCCAAGTAACGGGTAGTGGGTAGATATCTACTACTTACCTATGCCTACTTAGCTACTTACCACGTGCCGACTACTTAGTATACTTAGTATCAATCTACTAGCTTTTAGCTTGCCTGATTGGCACCGACTTCAAATAGATGAGTGAGTAGCGCTTATAATAATGATATTAATTTGTATTTCGCTTTTGAGTGCCTATGTGTGGTTTTGAAGTCGGTTTAATATTTTCTCAACATTTTATTAAAGCACACAACGGCACGCACAGAATAAATACGCTTCACAGAGCTAGCCTGCTACTTCTGCTTTTGTACAAAAATAGTTTATTATGTCTTGTATCAGATATATTTAACATTTCTTGTAGGTATGTCTTGTAGCAATGACAAAAGAGGATTAAAAAAATAAAAAACACATTTAATATGACTGTTTATTAAAAGATTATCCTATTATCATTACCGTCAAATAATAAAGCTTAATCTTTAGAATATTTAAAGGTATATACACAATAAATAGGTCGATTAAAAACATAATTTACTAAATTATTTATTACCTTGATTCTGTCGGAATACTAAACTAAGTATTTCGAAGAGCATAACGAAGTCACATATAACATTTTAGAGTAAATTCAACCAGAATAAAAATATGCATAAGGCGCTGCGTAAACGAAGACATTTTTATTTTACAGTTACCGACACCGAACACTTTTTTTTTAATTTTCAATGATTATGTTTTGTGTCTAGTTACGGACACAAAAAATGTGTACGTTTGCGCAAGAAGTGGAAGATTTTATAGTGCTTCACAGAAAACAAATATTCATCGGTAGCTTGTATCTTGTATCTGACACAGAACACAAAAAGTGTCCACGTTTGCGTCCTGCCAAAATTATGTTTTGAAATATAAAGGTGAAGGTATACACATTTAAGTAATGCCATCTATGTAGTCATATGTGTAGCTTCAATTGTCATTGCCGAGGGTTTGAAAAGACCGACCTAAGATCACCATCTAGGTAAAGGATAAATAACTGTCAAGACCAAAAAAAATCCCCTTTAATTACCTACCTACATTAGACATGAAGCAAAAACTTCGTTAGTTTCTATTTAAAGAATCTATGCACACTATTATATCAAAGTTATTTAAAAGGTCTTATAATGGCCTCTACTGCCTAGTATAATTTGGGTTAAATCAGAAAAATACTTAGTAACTTTATTACAAAAGTCACATAGGTGAATTCTGAAACCCGATGGAGTGAATAAATATAAGGCAGTAGGCGCAAAAGAAAAGCCGAGAAGAGGCCTTAGGTCAGAAATAGACTTCGATAGTTTGATGATAAAGATGGAAGTTGATTGGGATGACAGACGAAGCATCTTAGAAAGGTTTTTTTACTAATTCAGTATGGGTTAATGAGTTATACAGCTGCGTTATAGTCTTTTAAAATAAGGTATGGTCCCATCTGGCCCGGTGCCTTGGCCCGGTACCGGGCCAAATGGGAAGAAAAAGTTTCAACTGGCCCGGTGATATATTTACCGGGCCAGATGACACAAATCAAGTGCCATCGTCCCCGGTAACGGGAGAAAAGAGGATACGCCTCGTATTTTGTGAAATACTAACTACATGCATCTATAATAGGGATGGAACTTATAAATCAAACTACTTAGTAAACAATGATCAGTGTTTATTGTGAATGACGCGATATCAACTTCTGTCATAAAACTTAACCTGAAGTAGCCTTCTTATATGTGGATCATTTTGTATCATCTTATTTGTATTGGGCTGCTTTTTTTAATTGTTTTGTTAAGCTTGCTGTGCCACGCTTCAAGTGCATTTGTCGTACGGTGGCGTTGCCCAAAAATGCACCACACCTTTATAAACTCGTCACGCAACCACCGGTTTAACATGTAATCACGAAATATCTTGCTATTTTTATCATCAGGACTTTGAGCAGCTACATACTACCACCCATTATTTTGACGTGACAACGTCTTAAATTAGGTTGCGGCTGGGAGTCACTTGTGAAAAAGTGTAACGCTCGGTAACGTTACGATGAGTCACCGAACGAGAGAGAGGCCCGCCGAATGCCTTGCGTCTCTCTCCCACTCAACTATGATCGGTCTGCCGCGCGCGCAGCACTAGAGAATTAGGCGCATTGAATCGGCGCATGCTTGTGTCTCTGTCTTTGTCTTTCTCGAACGTTCTTGGCGTTGGAAAAACAAGAAAGCGTCATAATACAAGTTCACACGTGTGGTTAAAGTATCGTCAGCTGTGTCTGTAGTGAAAATGTGGAGTGCTTAGATTCGTCATTTACAACAACTACAACAATAAAGGTAAATAATTGTACACTGATATTTCATTATCGTAAACTATGATTGATTGATTAATTTCTTAATTTCATGAAAATACGTATAATCTTGATTGCGTATCAAACGTTTCTAAGTCAACTACGTTAAAAGGAACAACTATCGACTTGACTTTCGCAAGACACATTACAGCAGAAACACTTCCTTTCATTTCATATTTCTCCTATCATCGTCCTATCCTCAACAAAATCACTCAAATAGGAATTAGTTAAGTTTAAGTTTACATGTACAATGTTTTAGTAAACAAAATATATTTCTATAGTTAAAATTTGTGCAATTCTTATTTTCATTCAATTCCTTGTTCCTATTGTGCAATTTAATTATATTCATATCAATAAATATTCTACCGAGAAAAAGACGTTGTCACGTAAAATCTTCGCCCGTAAAACCGACTTTACAGGCAACCAGATTTTTTTTTGAAATAAATACACTCGTTTAGCAGCTCGTTTAAAAGCTCTGTTAAACGGCTAAACGAGCGCGCGCACTCTCCTTAAAAAAGATCGCCGGACGCGATCAAAATTTGAGTCGGACTGGACTGAGATGATCTTCTTAGCATTCCGTGGATTCACCGTGCGGGTGCGGGGTCCATCGTGTATGTATGTACGTGTTATATCAAACGTAAGTAACCCGTGTTTTTATTTAAAATGTGTAATAACCACGTTAGTGTTCATACTAAAAATGCGTTACTAGCAAAATTATGAAATTATTGATTTAATGTTCGAAGCCCACCTACTTAATTTTGTTTGGTTCATAGCATTTTGGCTTTATTGATTATTGTTATTATTATAAAAATATTATTATTATGTTCAAATTCAAAATGATCCACTTATAAGAAGGCTACTACAGGTTAAGTTTTATGCCAGAAGTTGATATCGTGTCATTCACAATAAACACTGATCATTGTTTACTAAGTAGTTTGATTTATAAGTTCCATCCCTTTTATAGATGCATGTAGTTAGTATTTTACAAAATACGAGGCGTATCCTCTTTTCTCCCGTTACCGGGGACGATGGCACTTGATTTATGTCATCTGGCCCGGTAAATATATCACCGGGCCAGTTGAAACTTTTTCTTCCCATTTGGCCCGGTACCGGGCCAAGGCACCGGGCCAGATGGGACCATACCTAAAATAATAATTCGAAAAATATATCACAGGGTACACGAAAGAGTACCGAGCCGAAAGTGACATTGTGAGTAAAGTCCGAGATCTACAACTTTTGGTATGGGATTACTAACTCG
Source organism: Ectropis grisescens (assembly GCA_017562165.1). Classification (NCBI taxonomy): domain Eukaryota; kingdom Metazoa; phylum Arthropoda; class Insecta; order Lepidoptera; family Geometridae; genus Ectropis; species Ectropis grisescens. Next base: position 5,667,669 of record CM029767.1, read on the forward strand.
GATTTTTTCTTCTATTATGTCGAACCGTTCGGTTTAAGGAAATATCGTTTCTATTTTTATTTACTAAAATATTTTTCCAACAATAGATTAATACATAAAACCAAAGAGTTTATATATCCTACGTATAGAGTTGGCACCGAAAGCACGGGTAGCGCCTTTCTTGCCTTGTCGCTCTTGTGGAAGTGTCATACTTTTGTCGCAGCATATCACTAGAAAGATGACTAGACTAGATGTTGCCATAGAAAGTATGCACGTCATCTGTTTACGATTGACATACCGGAACCGTGCGGAAAATCTAACTCTATACGTAGTATATGTAAACTCTTTGTATAAAACTGATGCTCGACTCTTCGCTCACCCAAAACCGATACACCTAGTAAGCTGCAATATTTATTTTAAATCCGACCGTGGTGCATATCATATATAGCCTGTAGCACTCAGGGCTCACGTACATATTTATCCAACGGTGAAAGAATATTCGAAATCGGTCCAGTAGTTCCCGAGACTGATCTCGCTTTGAGACTTAAACTGTTTAGCTTTACGACATTAGTATAGATAGTTTCGTATTTGACCGCCACTTCGCGTGGTTTTAACTTTAACCTAGGCACTCACTCACTAGGATTCACTCTAGGCTTACGACACTCAAATTTTATCCAAAACTACCCACTCAAGCAACGTATTCCAATGTTTTAGATGTTTTTATTAAGAAAGTGGTGTTCTCTTCGTTCGAATCTTTGAAACACCAGCCATGAACGATGTTGCATTTACATTTCGTAAAGAGCCAATACATAGCAATTTCTTAAGGATTTTGATAAATTTGTTTAGAGATTTCGTACACAAAAGCACATAAATCGTGTGTAGCAGTAGTTCGAAAATTTAATCAGTGGTATTCCACATATATATATTTGTAATGCCGACAGAAGTGGAAATACAATATTATATTATGTGCGTACTTATATACAGTGGCCCGTAACGGTAACAGCGTCGCGATTCAGTTGATTTTACCAATCTAAAGAATTTTTCACTTCAATAACTACTTAGTATTATCTTATCCGTATAAAGGTACATATATACCTAAATCGTAAAAACTCCGAAACATTTTCGTGATTTAATAGATGAAGGAGCAACCTGTTAGCTAAAAGGGTTCTCTCAAATCTTTTAACTTTGGAGAATGAAAAGAAGATAGAAAAGAATTGGGACGACATCGATCATCTTCATCATCAGCCGCAAGACGTCCCCTGCTGAGCATAGGCCTCCCCCCTAGATTTCCACAACGAACGGTCCTGCGCAATCTGCAACCAGCGGTTTCCAGCGACCTTCTTATCGATCATCTTATTAATATTATAATAATATTTTGATGTATGTAGCTCATTTTGTAAGAACTATACATGAAATGGAGTGAACTCAGATATTGAAATACCTAATACATACTATAGGACGGCAAAGAATGTTATCTCGATAAAAAAGCAGTGTCATAGGAAATTGATCTTTAAATTCTACGCAGACAAAGTAGTGGCCAGATATTAGTTATTTCAGTTTTATACTTTCGCGGTTTTAACGGACATTGAAAACATTAGCGTCGTAGAATCCTGTCAAATAAATGGACATATACATAGCGGAGTGAGTTTGGAGAAGTCTGTTGGTACGGCTAGTGTTGCGTGTCGTGGTGACAACCCTGAGATTTTTGAAGACCTCTTTTACAACAAGACAACCCATAATGTATTTGGTCTTCTCTTGACCATGGCGGTATTACGACGTTTTGACAGCATTTGTAACGTAGTCGAAACGTCGAGGTAGTTAAGTAATAATTTAGATCGTGATCAAGTGCTGTGTATAGAGCGTAGAGCAAGGAGTTTTATCTGTGTACATGAAAAAGTGTCCATCCAAAATCCATCAAAAGTGCATTAAATTAGGGTGGCGCAACATCGGGGTACATTTTTAAGGAAATCAAAACATAGTATTCAAAGTACACGAAATAAAACCAGTCTAGCTACACGTTTTCACATAATAATAATAATTTAAGGTTAGATTTACTACATTGTGTGTGTGTGTGTGTTGTACAATTGTCCACCAATATTAATATTTATTATTTTGTACTACGCAAATAGTTGACATTTTCTACAAGTGACATTTTAGTCGGCAATACTATTATTAACTCTGCATACTTCAATTCGTTTACAATTGCTACATTAATACCATACCTTTTGCCTACAACAGCGCCATTGTGGAAGATTTTTGAACTTTTATTTATAACAAACAGCAAGCAAATTTTCTACCCTATACATTTTCTATTCTACTCCTTGCTCTACCCTCCATAGTCTTGTGTAATGTTTTCAATACCAGATATTAGCAATTATTATTAATTACAGTTTACCGTATGACGTTACATAGCGTCTTATTAGTAGCCCCGTATTATAAAGACCCGTGTGTTTACCAATGAGCCGTTTCCTAATTAGACAAAAATATTGATAGAATATGTCGGACACTTCACACGATTAAAACATTTTTTGAATAGATATGTAAGGTTTTGCCAATGAAAATTGGGCTTATGTTTGGATACATTACAAACAACTTTGTTTTGATGTGGCCACCAGCTATGTTTTTTGATTATATCTTTGTACGTTTACGTATTATCACACTTAAACAGGTCAATGCCAAACTTATGAAAAAATCCAATGGTCACGTGAAATTTTTATTCAGTTTACGTTCACATTGGTAAAGTAGTTTGATCTCACCAAGCGAAGCGCCGCTTACTTCTGATGAAAGTGTAAAAATACGCTAAGTATGTGTGCGTGAAAACACACACCATCGACTGAGAGCGTCCACGGTCACGCACACATTCCCAGCGTGTTTGTTTACCACAAGTAAAGCTCGCGTCGCTTCGTGAGATAAAAGTACTACAGTGAGAATATAGTAAGACCCAGTAGAACCATCTTATATGTTTATAGGGCCTATATTTTTTTCTTCTGAAAACAGCTCATTACAACATGAAATTACAAATAGAAATCGTAACAATATATATATATTTCTAAACACAGAAACAACACACCTATAGATTGAGCCTCTAAAATTCTTAGTAATTATTACAATGGACAATTATTTACTTTAAAATGTATGTTTATTTTTTAAATTGTATTATTGAACATTCAGATTGACAGAAACGGGTAATGTCTAAATCTAAATTTGTTTCGCTACAACATTTATTTATACACATAAGAAATATTAAATCAGCATTACAGAACCACAAAGTAAGACTGTCTAGTTTTAACAATGAGACCTTTTTAAAACACCAGGTCTTTAAAAAAAAGAAACAGTAATTTTTCTAACAAAATTCAACAATTGGCACCACCTATGACGAATTTGAGAACTTTTTTTGCACTCCGAAAAAGCCTTATCACTAAGACTTATATATGACTATTTTTCAAATTGACGACCCTCAAAGTAGGTATAACGGCTTTGGTAAAATTTCCAAGGTTTTGGTAAAGAGGATATTTACCTGAAATGGATGTGCTACGTAGTTATTTTTATTGATATTAGGTTTGAGCTTGTCCGCCATTTCGTCTGATACATGTAAAGATGCGATGTGACACATTAAACGTTAAGAATGACTTTTACAATCTGCCCCATTCCGATATCTTGTACATATTTGTAACTTCAACTGTTAAAACATCTGTTAAACATACCAAGTCTTTAAACAGCGAAGTTAAGGAAAACAATATTGATTTCAATGAAATTTAATAAGGTAATATTTATAAGTACAGGTTTGCTAGTAACCAGCCTGCATCAATTTAACGGCATGTTCTGCGAATTTAAACAAACAACTCTAGTATTAACAAATGAAATACAACAACTAAAACAACAACTTATAATTTGCTAAAACTGAATACATTAAAAAAAAAAAACATTTTTGTTGTAGTTACTTTCTAGCACTGCTTAGCTCTATAAGCGCCGCGTCGGCACGAGTGCGCGCGCTCTTGTCCGAAGTTGGATGTTTTTAGTGTATCATTAAATTAAAAAAAATGATACATAATATATATTTTTTTTTATTTGTATGGAAAAAATACGATTTTTTTAAAACCATAGAACAAAAGTGGACATGTTTAATGTACTTACTTAACAAAACCCTTAAAAGCATGCAGGCTGATTGACAAAAACCCTGTTTAATAAGGTATGATACATACAAATTATAAGCTTAACCATAGAGCACAGCTATAGCAGGAATATACAGGTACAGAGTATAGCAACATGACTTACTTTATGTTCTGTAATCATTATGTAACTACTTAGGTATTATATAATTTAACATTTACAATATGTCGTTTAACATCTCGTTTCACCAACGAGTTCGATTTTAGGTTATTTACAAGAAACATGTCATTAAAATGATAAATTCTGTCAGTATTTGTTCGTAACATTATTTTAAGCTACAATAATAAACTCAAAGGTAAAACTACCTTTGAGTTCGAATAAGTTAGTATATGTATGCCCCAAAACTTTGAGAAAGAAGGATTTTCCAAATATTAGACATTGATTAGAAATTTTGTTTCCCCCTTCCCATCTTCTGTTAACCCGTAAACATGATGCAAGGAAATGCACCGAAATAAATAATTCAATCTGCATTATATGCCGTAATTAATAATACTATGTAATGCTTTAAATCTCATCAGGTTTTGTAAATTCATTAAAATAATTATTAAAATAGATAAATTCATTAAAATAGACTGAATAGAAAAAGGACGTGGAAGTATGAAAATGGCGAACATGTATAGAAAATGCAAAACTATGAGCCATCGGAAGTAAGTGCGAGATAAAACCAAATGGAGCGTGAAAAATCCATTTCCCTAAAAATACTCGTAAGTATTTTTTGCGAAAAAAAGGGGTTTAAACGGGAATGAAAGAGGCGAATCTTCGATAATCAGAGCTTGAATGATTATTGTAGATTTGCATATTGCAATGCAATTCGCCCTTACTCCCGATAGCTTGCAAAATTCGCGCGAGTTACATCAATTACAATTCATATGTTTAGTTCTGTTCGGTAAAGCAAAATATTCTCAAGAGCCGGGCGAAGACTTTAGTTGGCCTTATTACCGAAGCAGCAGGAAGAGGACTGGGCGGGGATGTCGTCATCCACCACCAGGACTTGCGACGTCGAGTTCACCGTCGTCTGTGTGTTCCTCGCCACCCTGAGCACCATCTCCTGCGTCAGTTCCAGGAACAGGTCTTCTACCCCCCTGGTTTAGCTTCGCTGATGTGTAGAAGTGCTTAGCGCCTACCATTGACGCGTAACTGCAATACACGATTTTCATATATTTAGGCATTTAGATGCCGTGTGATTTTTTGAAACGATAGATGTTTATTGTGACAAAAATGAAACTGATATATAACATCAAAACACTTATGAACTAGCACCACAAGGCGGCCTTTTTGGTGAGAGCAATCTCTTACAGGCCATCATCTATGATATAGGTAGATGCTGAAGATTTTCGACACATAAATGTTTTCCATTTGATTTATTTTATAGCAATGTTTGCAACCGCGTAACCCCGCCACTTTTACCGAGTCTGAAATATGACTGGCATAGTTGGTAGTAACCTAGTCACCTTGTAGCTTCGATAAATTCAATGATAACATTTACATTAATCTAATGGTCAATTTATTATTTGTTTCCGTTTCCTCTATGGACAATAAAGGATGGGAATGCTAGAAGAAATCATATCAATATCATTACTCATTACGGCCGAACTGGTGATACGTAAGTTAATACTTAGGGTAGGATTTCATGGAGCGGTTTCAAACCGCGCCCGCGCGCGGGCGCGAACAGCGACGGGCGACGATTTTTTTTCAAAACTCACGAGACCGCTCGTTGTAGTGGTTCGCGCCCGCGCGCGGGCGCGGTTTGAAACCCGCAACGTTCGCGGGCGAAAACCGCGCGGACCTGCGGTTGGAAGTCAGTAGCATAGCGTAGGGAGGGCGGTAGGAGCGGCCTGCTCGGGGCGGCACTTTTAAGGGGGTGGCAAATTTTACATTAAATAATAATATATTTATGGTCAGGTTTTTCTGCCAAGGTAGGCATTTACGCTGCCTCGTGCGCTCTGATGCCCTACTTTGTGCGGAATCGGTGCCACAGTGCAGAAATAACACTAAAATATGGAATAAATTGAACTAAGTACTAGTTTAAACTTAGTTTTAGTTCAAGATTTGTTTACAATTGTGATAAGAGTTTTGTTTCTTTATAAACTAGGAAATATTTCTCTACACTCGTAGGTACACTAAAATTAACCTTTTCTTTTTTGACGCTTTAAGTTGAGACCGGCATTACCAATTCCATTCATTATTTAAAATGTTGCCTTATACTTCGTAGATTTGTCCAAAAAAAAAAAATTGTGCAGAAACTTAAGTAACGATACGGTTGCGTTAATGCCGATGATGGTGGATGAATATGATATGGTCTACGACGGCGCTTACTTGTCTAACAGAAAAAATTCACTCTCGACTCGAAAATCCTGTTGTTCGAACCATCACGAAAAACTCACTCTGGCAATGCGTTTCACAGCCGAAGTAGTCTTTCTTATTTCAAAGGTGGAGATAAAACTCTTTGTTAGATTCTTTACTCAATAATTAACGATGTTGATTTTTTCGAGAAACACGATAGAAAACCTTTAATTTAAAAAACCGGACTGCAAAAAATCAACACATAAAAAACATTATGTACTATGTGATGATACTTTGGCGATTGACACTAATCTAAGAATATCTTAGTTATAAAAATCCAGGCGTTTGGAAGAATCGTGGAAATAAAGAAATTTAAAAACATACCAGATACACTCGAAAACCATAATTCTTCTTTCAGTCGGGTAAAATGGCAATAAAGGAAATAAATAATATTTTTATCGCAGCCGCAAATTAAAAAAGCTTATTTATCTGTAATCTGTACTTATATGTATCTTATTCCACAAATTGTTTTAATTTCTTATTCTATGACGATTTCTGAGAAACTTTTTTTTTGACTCCGACGATATTGACCTAGACCTTGTCAGAGTTAATCTCTACTCGTAGAGTCTTGCGGGGAGGAAGCCACGAAATCTTTTGCGATGAGGCGTAAGAGCAAGATTAAAGTCGAAGCGTTCGAAACAGACTCTGGAAATGATGGAAGAAGAAGAATCTATTTAAGCTGTGTGGCAAATTGTATAGAAGACCAATGAGTACAATCAGCCCCTTGACATAGCGTTTGTGGGCTATGAGAAAGCATGACGGATTACTCGGTGAAAGTCTGGTTGGTCATGGAATCCCTACAGCGATGCCAAATTGACTGCCGAGAAGCCGAGATATATCGAGGTAATGAGATATTTGTATAACGCCGCAACTATGACTGTTCAAGTTCGAAACTCGCTGGATTAGACTGGACGTGAGATTTATAATTACGGCAACAGGCGTATCTCACCAAACGATATCGTCGTAATGGCCGAAATGCTGGGGGATCTACAAGAGATACTGAAGGGCCTTGTTTACGCCTCCCAACGCATCGGTCTCCAAACGAACCTATATAAAACCGTGCACCAGTTGAAAAGCGTGCTGTGAAACGACCAATGGTTGGTGTTTTTCTGAGTGATCGTATACGAAACGAAGTCATCCGTCAGTGAACCAAAGTTATTGACATAGCTCAACGTATTAAAACAAGCGAAAGTTGACTGTGTCCTCGAGGTAAACCATAAGTTTAGCATGTTTCAGTAAAACTTGACATAACTGATGCGTTGGCAATGAAAAAGTCACTAAAATAAACACAGGTTTTTTACCTTAACCTTAAATCATACAAAAATGTTCCGCCAGGCATTAAAAACTCACTAGATCTAGTGACAAAGTCAAATTCATTTAGCCTCATTATTATATTACATTATTTATTATAACTAGTTCCCGTTATTTTCATGTGAAGAAAAGTAGTCCATATGTAATCTATCTAATCTGCAATAAACTTATGTTTTATTGCAGATAATAGATTACAAGCAAGCAAATACTTGATGTATTCGAGAGGTAGAAAACCCCTATCCTATTTTACAGAATAGCCTACAAACACTAAAAAGTACAAAACATAAAATAAAAAACATAAAAAGTTACGTTTAAAATAACCGACTTCAAAACCAAAAAAAGGCATTCAAAAGCGAAAAGTAAATTAATAAGGGCAGCACTATTTTTGTTTCTCCCGCCCTCAACCGACTGCCAGAACATTGACTTATATAAAGAAGGACCAGACCAACCGTACGAAAACAAACCACCGCATTGGCCCTAAAAACATTTTTAGGGCCAGTGTGACTCAGTTCACAGCGTTCAGTAGGCGGAAGGAAACGAGTATTTGTTGGGCATTAAAATGCATAATTGTGTGCTAAAAGGTTGCAAAAACTACGACACAAAAGTTACAAAGAAAGATGGGATATGGTATCATCAGTAAGTATTTAACCTTAATTTTCTTTTGTTGCTGTTTGTTAGATTAATAGGCATACATTTTTAAAGTGATATTATTTTTTCTACGGATTTCCACAAAATAACCGCCATTGAACGCGTGAAGTGAACGAAGTAGCCTTGTACAAACGTGATTTTTGTTGTTTTATTGTTATCGAATTTAGTGCAAGTGATTTTGAATTTTGGGATTTAATAATAAAACAAAACGTAATCCGTCTTATTCCAAAACACGGACTAATTATAGTACTGGAACTAAGCCAGGTTTAAACCAAGTCTTGGGATTTAATAATAAAACAAAACGTAATCCGTCTTATTCCAAAACACGGACTAATTATAGTACTGGAACTAAGCCAGGTTTAAACCAAGTCTAAGTCTAAGCGTTATTACAAAACAAAGTTTTTCTCTAAGCCGCGTACTATCTATGATCCTAAAGATTAACAGTCAAACCGCTAGTTTAACTATGAACTTACTTCGGATCTGTCATTTTAAGGTTAGGACAACACTTGTTTCTTCCATATTTAACAATTTGAACTCTCGCAATAGGGATGTTACACGTTAATGTTAATTTTATGATAGTTTGCATTAATAGAATATCGAAAATCACATTATTATAATTTAATATTACGTAGTAAATTTATTATAAATGATTTTAAATCCTATATTTTTAATCTGTTGTCACGTGACTGGCTACACCAATATGAATTCTTACGTCACTAGTCGCAAAACAAACTGCCAAAACTGATTAAACTGTTTACATTTCTGCTTTTTTATTATAGTTTGCGATCTTAGCGACAACGATTTTGATTGTTTATATTCAACTAATGATAAGAAAACACATAACCTGAACATACAGTCATGAATCGCGACCAGTATTTTGCGACTAGTGACGTCATGTCAGTCGTTAGTGTTTCAAAATTAGTCTAATATTGTATATTAGTATATTACTTATCGAAAATACTAATATTTTGAAATGAAATGTAATTTTTTACGGTAAACAAGGGTCAATATTCAAAATAAAAGCAGTTCCAAAAATTGTTAATATTGTTGTATAACGTTGGGCTATCTCAGGCTTAACCTTGGACTAAGTAGTCTTTGGATAGTCTGAGTTTTGTAATAGGAACACATTTTAAACCTGGTCCTAAGTTTAATACCGTATCAAACCTGGATTAGTTAGCCCTGGTTTAAATCTGTACTACGAGTTTCTTAGTTTTTGGAATAAGACTGAATAGGTTTAATCTACACTTAGGTTTGAGTACATTACAAAGAGAAATATTTGTAAATACTTTCGAATTTTTGTGTTTGCATTGAATAGGATTCAAAACTAATGAACCGATTTGAAAAAAAAATTAATGATACTCGTACATTAATAAAAATTAAAAATACTTTTTTACTATGTTTATTATTGTATTTAAATATTTGAGAAACTATTTTGAATACCTATACATATGTAGTTCGTTTAGAGTTTTCACAGAAACTTGAAAGACATTTAACAGCTACATGATGCTTTTTGGCTGTTGGTGTGCACACGTATAGTAAAATTTTATTCTCATATATTAATCCAATTGCAAATAAAAAAAATATGTATGAAATTACGTTTTTTTTTTGTACAATGTTATGCCGTCTTTGTCGTCAACGCGGCACTCACGTAGTTCGTATGATTTACAGATCTTACTGTTTTGCTTGTATAAAGAAGTTTTCTAAAAATGTATAAGTAGGGCGCATCCTTCCTTTTGAAATCATTGGCTGCAGATGGCTACCGCGCCGCTGCGCGCGCAACCGCGCGGTCGCTACGCGGGCGCCGCGCGGCACCCGCGTAGCGACCGCGCGGTTGCGCGCGCAGCCACGCGGGCGCCGCGCGGCACCCGCGTGGTGGCGCGGGCGTAAACCGCCTCGTGAGTTTTGAATTCAATTTTTACATACAAATCTGCATCCTACAGAAGACGCGGGCCCGCGCCCGCGCGCGGGCGCGGTTTGAAACCGCTCCATGAAATCCTACCCTTAGGTCAATAGGCATGTCGACTCATTTTTGATTTAGTGTGCCATCAAAAGGCTACTCTTCAACTGAAACATAGGTGAAAGAATTACTTTGTTATCTTAAAAACTTCCCGTGATATCACAATTTTAAAATCACAATTTTGGACTCTCCCAAAAACGCTTCATACAAATCACTACAGAAACGTGACGTCACACTGTCGTATTTTCTATGCATCGCGCGTAAAGTTTGTATGGTAGCTATATTAAATATTGCGTTAATTTCGTACTTTTAAAATGAACTTGCCTATCCATCTTTGAATGATCATAAAGTAAGTTAAACTACATACACTAATTGGTACATATTTTATTCTATTGAAAATAATGTCATTATATCAAATAATTTAATATAATTGCAGGACCTGTCGTCACGCCTATTGTGCAATGTATCTGGCGAAACCTATCGCGTACAATGGGACGCAGCTGATGCGTCTAGTTACTGGCTATCCTTATTCACTTAGTACTCTGCCGCGACAAAGGAGCGTTTAACGAGTTTTATGACGACTGACGAGCGAAAGTGACGAGTTTTACATGCTGCTTTTAAGTTGACTTCAAAAAAGGAGGAGTTTTCAATTCGGTTATTTGTTTTTTTTATTCGTTAGATGTTTATTACTGATATAGTCAAAATAAAATTACAAAGTCAAAATGTTACTGTTTTTCTTTTTTGTATATACGAGTACATATGTCACACGATAGCTCCGCTAATAAGGTAGCGGACTGGGTCAGAAATAAACCATTTTAATTAGTCCATCAGGTAGAACATGGCAAAAATGGGACGCGTATTTTTTTGTGTCAAATTAATTAAAAAGCGACAAAGATTATGTATATCTTGTCTCTATTATCTGTCGAATCTCTAGAGTGTGGAGGGGAGGGGGTCGTGACGTCACTTTTGGGTACAAATCGTCATTTTGAAGTGAAAACTTCTTTTGGCGCGCCACAGTCAAACTCGGAAATGAAAATAAATCTTCGGGTAAACTCGGAACCGTGGCCTTCAAGAAATGCGTCAGGTCAACATGGCCATGCTCGTGGCCACGTTCTCCGGTTTTACCCGCGTAGTTTCCAAAGTAAACTATCACATTATGAGTTATAAGTTTTCACTTTTATCGGCAGTTCAAAAAATACGTGTATAATATTTAGTACCTGGTTGACCGAGCTTTGCTCGGTTTTTAAAAATGATATTTAGGCAGGTACGAATTACGTAGTGATGACTTACTTAGATACGAATTAAATTCGTTTATAAAAGGCTCTAAGTATAAGATTTTCTCAGAAATAAAAGAACAAAAAGAAAAGACCCGAGTGTAACCATCAGGATTCTAACAGGGGCCTGTTGATTCCGCGGGCGAGCATATTCTGTCTGAGCCATTTAGACTTAAAGAACAGTGGCGAAATAAGTTATCGTATTCTAATGACATTGTAGGAGTTTTTCATTATCTAAAAATGTGCATAAAATGATGTTTTAAACACTTAAAACTTAAAAACAAATCACTAGAGAAACGTGACGTCACACTGTCGTATTTTCTACAGTCAGTAAAAGTCACTTGAAATTGAATGGGTATGGTATGATATGGGTAATCCAATAGTAAATGATTTTCTAATAATTTCGTACTTTTAAAATTAACTAGCCTATCCACCTTTAAATGACCATAAAGTAAGTTAAACAAAAAATAAAACGAAATTAAAATTGGTACTTTTTTATTTATATTTTATTCTATTTAAATACTGTCATTGTATCAAATATTATTCCAGGATCAGTTGGCGTGCCTATTATCTTGTTACTTCGTAAAATCATACATTTGCGCGTGTCATGCCCGCTTAGTGTTTGTTTATGTATCCATTATTAGAATGCTTATCTTATCTTTAAAAAGTGTAGTCATCACATAGTCTGGTACTCATTGTTCAGGTTATCTTGATGAATAAATTTATTTTAATAATAGGGATGCTAAATTGAAAATGTTATTTTAATCAAAATTGATTAATAAATAGAGGAAATAATTTAATATTATCGGACATTCTTTTTTGTTTTTGGACAGTGTTTTCTATGTATATTAAGTAGTACCTGGTTGACCGAGCTTTGCTCGGTTTTTTTAAATGATACTTAGGCAGGTACGAATTACGTAGTGATGACTTACTTAGACCTACTTAGATACGAATTAAATGCGTTTATAGGCTCTAAGTATGAAATTTTCTCAGAAAAAAAAGAACAAAAAGATGCCATTTAGACTTAAAGAACAGTGGCGAAATAAGTTATCGTATTCTAATGACATTGTAGGAGTTTTTCATAGTCTAAAAACGCGCATAAAATGATGTTTTTAAAAAATAAAACCTAGCTAGATCGATTTATCGTCCCCCGAAACCCCCTGTATACCTCATTTCATGAAAATCGTTCGAGCCGTTTCCGAGATTCAGATATATATATATACCTACAAGAATTGCTCGTTTAAAGGTATAAGATAAGCTGTCCTCGCTATCACGAAACGCTAGCAAAATTGCTAACTTATGGGGGTTTTTATGTAAAGTGTAAACCAATAAATATTAATATTAAGTTGGTACGACCAATTTTCGACAGGTGGCGTAGCAACACGTGCAGGGTATAGTTTGTTACTCATAAATGTACAATTTAGTCAATTTGTAAAAAACAAAAGTAACATTAGTATTCCAAAAAAAGACGTTTTGCTTCACCATCTCGCCTGGTGACAAGCGACGATGCGGTCGAAAATGAAACGTTACTTAAAAGAAACAAATTCACTCTCTCTGAACCAACTATGACTTCATTACAAGACAGCAAATTCTGAATTAACTGAGTTAGTTACGAATTAGAAACCTTGGACACTAATCAAGGCGAACCTGAGTTACAACATTTAAAGTTTGCTTCAAATGCAATAACAAATAAAAATATGAATATTTATCAAATTCTAAATTTGGCTTATCTATATAAACATCTTGTATGTTCTGAATTTGGCATTTCAGTTCTTTACTTAGTTTATTTCTTTAACTTGTATAGGTCTACACTTGACCGACATTTAACTCTCGATTTGACGACATAAAGATTATAACCATCGGGAAAAACACATTCAGTCAACGCATTCCACAGCCTAGACGTTCTTATCACAAAAGTAGAGTCATACCTATTCGTTTGAGTCTTTGGAATGTCAAGCATGAAATTATGTCGCTTTTTCGAACTACGAGCAGTCCAACAGAAGAAAGGGCAAAGTGGTATTAGACCATGCAGATCAGTCGCACACCCTCTGAACTGCATCCGATGCCTGGCCTTAGTTATAGATTTTTATATTTTCACTAACTGTCTTGATATACTTTTTGCAGGTCTGTCACAGGCCTATAGATTTTACTTTTGTGATAAGAATGTCTAAGCTGTGGAATGTGCTTGACTGGGTTTTTCCCGATGGTTGTATGTAATCTTGCTCTCTTCAAATCGAGAGTGAATCTGTTTCTTTTGGCCAGCATGCTCCTACACATTAGGCGAGGTGGTCGTTAAGCATAAAAACATATACTAAAAAAACCATACAGCCAAATACAAAACCTCCTCCTTTTTTGAAGTCGGTAAAAAAGAATAGCCAGCAGCTAATGTTAGATAGCTTTTTTGGTTAACATTTTCTTGCAATTTTTACCTTCCTTGGGCTTGTATGTATAATTAAATTTTAGGCGAATTGGTTGAGACTTGGAAGACAGTAAGATTGTGTAGAAACCCCACTCATGCAACATATTCCAAAGTCTAGCTGTGAATGCGATGAAAGTAGCTTACCTTTCAGCTTCTTCAAGTGGCACTGTCCTTTCGTGTTCCAAATCAATCTTGTTACCGGCTATGATTAACACTATGTCAGATCCCAGCATTTTTTTCAATTCTTTCACCCAGTTCTTTACCTGTAACCGTTAGGATAATTTATTAGCATTGATATAAGGGCTTTTTCACAAAAATGCCTTCTATGAACATTCCATTCTGTGATCAGATTTGTTTAACAATAAAAAAAAACTGCATATTTGGAAATAAATGTTACCGTAAAACAAAATTGGTACAAAATCAAATAAAAAAAAATATCTGAAATAAAACATCATGAACTACCTGATGTAATCGAGAAAAAAACCTGTATCCCCATCCTACATCCATGAAATGTATCCTCTCCCTTTCCTCAACTCCATTAATTAATTCTATATTATGTAAATATATCAATAAAAACAATATTAAATTATAATATGTATATAAATCACAAATGTATGCTAATTGTTTGTTAACAATATAATTTTGTCTCTCAGTTACTAACAAAATGTTTGTGTATGTCTCAGCTGTGTGATGTTTATTTGTTTTAGGTTTTAGTATAATCAACAATTGGATTTCAGAATTAACCGGCCCAATTCTCTACAAACTTTAACGTTGCTGTCTATGAAGCTGCCACGAAATGGTGGCAGAAATGTGGCAAAATTAAGCAACGGCACACTCCATTAATTAAGAATTGAGTTCAGAAAAAACCAAAGTTAACAGAAAAATTAATCACAGACACTGAAAAGTAAAAAAAAAACAATGTTAAAACAACTGACTTCAAAACCACAAGCCGGCACTTCAAAAACGAAAAATAAATTAATATAATATTAATGTAAGTGGTACACACTCAGGTCTAACAGACTGAACAGAATGATAGTCCCAAATTAAAATTGATAAGTGGGTAGGGCTTACAACAATTGCTTTTAAGTTAAAGTCAAAGTTCTTTATTGATAAATGTACAATTTACACGTCATTTTTAGAAAAAAAAAAATATAAGAACATACAAAGAGTATAAGAGTACGTGCCGTAAGTGCCTGTTTGCGGTTTTGGGTGTTGAAGTCAGTTTTTAGAAACATTGTTTTTTTTTTACTTTTTAGTGGCTGTAAAATCAGTTCTTCTGTTACCTACAGTAGATTTTTTTTAGATTATATCAGGTGGAGGCATGATGTTTTATTGCAGATAATAGATTACATATAAGCTAATTTTATCACAACAAAATAACGGGAACTGGGCGGCTAAGCCGTGGGCGCTGCTAGTAATATTATACAATCAGCCTAATTGAAAATCTTTAAAAAGACGTACACAAACTACAATTACATTGTCCGGACAAACTAAGAGTTTCATAAAAAAAATGTTCATACAATGAAAACTACTTAGCCAAAATGTACAAATTTTTTATGGGACCAAATGGCACCTATTCTGCTAAAACAAAAAAAGAATCACATAAATCGGATCATAAATCTCAGAGTAATCATGGTACAGAGAGGATATCTTCTTAGCCTTCCATGGATTCACAGTGCGGGTGCCAGGTCCATTGTGTGGCATAGAGAGAAATCCCGAGTAGGTTCTGAGACTTGTGACACGGGTGTAGGTTTAAGGGGCCCTTTTCGACGTATATCAACACTCACCTTCACTACTTGTGTTTCTCTCCCTGTCCAGCCAAATCTGATATGAGCCTACTAGTGCAGCTTTAGATACTAAACATGGGCGTTATCGGCTATTTCTGGCAACGGTTATCTAGCCGGTATTTGGTTTCAATACCGATATTGATAACCGTTGCTGAATATCGGTATCAAAGCGGGTTTTCAACTAGCTAATACGCGCATCGTTACTAGCCAGCCAATATTCGCTCCGTCTCTGTTTTGAACGTGACGAATCACTTAGTTAGAGAGAGAAGGCATAATTATTTTGGTTATTGTTGGCAGCGTCACGCATCCCCGTCAGTTGTTTGTACCTGTACCTAGTAGGTACCTAGATAACTGATAACCGTTGCTAGCTATGCCAATATCGATGCGGTACATTAGAGGAATGACAACCGTTTTCAGTTACGTTTCGCTATAGCGGACACATGTTTATTAGATACTCGTTCTAGTATAGAACTTACTGCACTTCTGGATAAGCCAAGGTCTTTCAGCAGGTTATAGAGAGATTTTGCTGGTATATCTCTCGCTCCCACCCGTAAACTTACACCCGTGTCACATGTCTCGGGATCTACTCGGGATTTCTCTCTCTGCCACACAATGGACCCGGCACCTGCACGGTGAATCCATGGAATTCTAAGAAGATTGTATCAATTCACATACACCTATAATTGTCTAATGTATAATGTCTAATTAATCTCAAATGATTAATAAAACTAACATAATATATACTATTTATAGGTCGAAAATATGATGATGTACTTATTACTCCAAAGTACCTTCATTCAGGAAATGGCAATACATATTCATCGACATGTGTGGGAACAACTTACATTACTCATGATGCAAAAAAGCAACCATTTTAACCAGTTTCAGAACCAAAGTATCAGAGAAACTATAAAACTTTACTGTTGTTAAAACTGACAAAACTACAGTCAAAACCAGTATTTGACTAATAAAATTCTTGTTATGTATACGTAATTTTACATTTAAACATTCCATTTAGATGATTTTAGCCTTTCTATGTTGCAAATAAAACCAATGCATATTACAGACAACTTACCTTTTCTATAGTTAACATACCTTTACAAAAGAGTCTTCATCGGTAATATCATAGACAAGAATAGCTCCATTAGAGTTCCTGTAGTAAATAGGCCCGAGTGCATGGAATCGCTCCTGTCCAGCTGTGTCCCAGATTGAGAGATTGATGCGATGACTGTTGATGTTCAGCTTTTTGTTCATAAATGTCGCCTATCGGAGATTAGACAGATAAAATTAACAAAGAACCCAGTCAAACATCATAAACTGGTACAATAAAATGCGATAGGTAATTAACTGTAATGGAGTGTTGGATTCAATTTAGATTCAATGTTAAGGTATAGTTAATTTAATAAATTCACGACGCAAATACACACCTGTAGTGTTGTGACTTGTTTATCGTTGAACTTGTCTTCGATGTACCGTAGTAAAAGCGATGTTTTTCCGACGCGTCCTTCACCTAATAGAACTACTTTAAAGTTATGTTTTCCACTCGCAGCAGTAGTCATTATTACAATAGTATTTCCTAGTAGGTTTACTAATAGCCTTCAAGTTATTGGATTTGAAAGATCGTCCCACAACAATAGTAACTTTTCGATTGTATTTTAAGTCGTCGAAATACTATATTTCATCACATACGGTCAAGGTTTCGATATTAAAATACACAAGAGAATTAACTTTAAACCATGTACTTCAATCGTCGGGTTAATACAATAGATAGTGCAAGTTTTTTCTTTCACAAAAATATTGACGAAAACTGGTCGACGATCTTCAATTCAATAATTGAATAATTAAATTTTTCAAGAATGGCGCCTGCTGTCACTTTAATGTCAATGTCCGTTTCGTAACAGCTTCGTAAACGGTAATAAACGGCAAAGGCAAAAAAGGAATATTTTTCCCGTGTTTGTAACATTCCGCTCCTCTTGATGTTAAGTAGCAGTGTCCTCTAAAATGAACTATCCAGCAGAAATATAATCTTGCAATTCGGACCAGTAGTTCCCGAGATCCTCGCAAACAAACGTTTCAGCTTTAAATATTACTAGGAACCTATAGATTACCAATTTTTAGAACTCCCGGAGAACTACCGAAAGTTTCACTAGGAAAGTTCTTCGGGAGTCTTCTGCTGAAGAGGACTGCTTATTAATTAGTTTACAACGCCGACCGAGGTTTAATAATATTCGAGGTCTTTTGGGTGGTAAACATGTTGTTGTGAATTTTTAACCCCAGGCAAAAAGGGGTGTTATAAGTTTGACGTCGATGTCTGTTGTCTGTCTGACTGTGTGTGTCTGTCTGTGGCACCGTAGAGCTCAAACGGATGAGCCGATTTCAATGCGGTTTTTTTTATTTGAAGGTTAATATCCGTGCGGATGTTCTTAGCTATGTTTGGTTAATATCGATTCTAGATGGCCTCCACAAAATGGCGGACAAAATATTTCTTCAAACAAAATGGCGAATTACATTATTTTTTTCACTACAACCTCAATATGGGTATCAAACGAAAGGGCTTGACTAATTCTAATTCTAATTTCATTTATTCATTTTAATCCGAGGTAGTCGGGGCTTAATCAATTTTTTTGATTTTGTTTTAGTTTTATAGTAAAGAATAAGAATAAGAATATATTTATTGTATAAACTGTGTACATAGATGGTAGGTGGATACAATAATGGTTTCAACAGTTTTGTCCTCGCGAACATACAATAATGTTTTATGTAATTTCATACAATCTTTTTTTATCATCCTCAAAATTAACATAGGTGTAGTTAATTAACTCTGAAACACAATATACATATAGATCTACTATGACACATTAATAAATTTTGTTAATTATAATTTTACTTTTTTGTTAAATGTGCAGATTGAAATAAATAAGCTATATTTCATACAATTAAAAGAAACACTATGTATCGTTAATTTAAAACAACCACAATTTTATGCGAAGTATGATCTCGATCATGAGAGCTAAGACCTAACTTAAGACTATTTGACTTGCTTCCAGTCAAAGTATTTTTTGAGGTCATAAAATGTGTTAGTAGCTAGCCAGTCTTTTAGTTTACGCTTGAATAAATTGCCGTTCAATATTTTCAGTTCAACAGGCAGATGGTTGTAGATTTTAATGGAATTTGCGAAAGCACTTTTGGCATATACATATATTATTGTTGACCTGATGTACACAAAGATTATATTTATGTCTGGTGCGTATACTATGAGCGCGGCTAGATTTCAGATTAAAATGAGTATCTTTTTAATTTTTTACAAACATAAACATTTTATACAATTCTAATATGTAGAGACTAGAGAGCGTGAGAATCTTATGGGTTTTAAGTATGTTTCGCAGGGTTCCAGTGCTATTTATGCTAAAAATGTTTCTAAGACACCTCTTTTGTAATAGGAAGATTGACTTAAGCTCTACTGAATTTCCCCAGAAAATTATACCGTAATTTAATTGAGGGTAAACGCAACCATATTATGCACTCAGCGCTACGTCTTTAGAAGCAATACTGCTGATTATCGACAATGCATAACAGTAGCTTCAGACTTAAGACTCTATACCATAAAAACTACAGGACGAGCAGGGCATGTGGGTGATGGTAGGCAACATGACTGCCCGTAACACCACAGTGTCACACAGCTATTGAAATATGAAGAGTCCAATCATTACCTAGTAGGTAGGTACTGCACAGAACTTGTTTCCCAGAGATATAAGAGGGTGAATCTATACACTGTAATTTATCTGGAAACGTTGTCCTTCAAGCCGGTACAGGGTACACAGTGATGTATTTACTTTCATCATAACTGCTTGGCGGTGGAATAACTGGCACAGGTGTATCTTCCCCTGGCACACAACACAAAGAGTCCTTCCATAGTAGTACTTTCCTAAATTTGTTTATAATGAAAAAGCTACATAATAAAAATAACTTAAGAAGGTTAAGTTACAAATAGTAGGTACGTAGATTTTCTTTTCATGTGAAGATTGAACGATATGGATAGGTTGTGGTCATAGATTTCGTTTTTTTTCCATTCGTCATCTTTGGTAGTGGTTTAAAATCGTTCAAATGCGTTGTACTCGCTTTTATATGTGACTTCATGGCATTGAATTCATCCAGTTTTACCAGAGGTATGTACTTTATTTCTTGAGTTAAGGTATCACAGCAATCATCAAGAAGTAGGTAAGTTAGAAATAGAGTTCGTGACATTTGAAGAATGTGGGTCATTTGGACTAAAAATTAATGTTTTATATTAATAAAACAAGTATTAAGTCTCTAGCCCATAATTCACCACGCTAGCCCAGTGCAAGTTGGTGGATGACACATGTTCTTGGCAAATTCTAGGAGCGTGTCGGTTTCCTCACGTTGTCTTCCTTCACAATTTTAACTGAGTGCTCGTTACAAATGAAATGACATATCCCTGGAAAAGATACAGGAATATCCATCTGAAATCTAACCCATAAGTCTATCGAGCCTTTAAGATTTAATTTAAGATTTTAGGACTTTTGAAACGTATTAATTACTAGCAGCCCGACCGTGCTCCGCTCGGTTAGATACTAATTGTTAATGTAAACTATTCTAGAGTCATCCTGGACGCATGAAAATTTTAACAAAAACGGTCCAGCCATTTAACAGCAGGCGTGGTGTATAAATGGTGGTCAAGTATAAATCTAAAACATTTAAATAATACACTATTTTCGTACAAAAAATTAAACCGACTTCAAAACCACAAATAGGCAGACACTCAAAAGCGACATCTAAATTAAAATCATTATTATAAGCGCTACTCACTCATCTATTTGAAGTCGGTGCCAGTCAGGTCAAAAAGTTAGTAGGTTGTGACTATCTAGGCACAAGTAAGTAGTACCTATCTACTAACTCTCTACTTAGCCTGTGGTATCTACCCACTACCTGTTAGACTTGGCTTCGTATTGACAGGATTTATTCATTTCATTGCACGCCTACTATGGTTATGTTTACCCTCAATTTTAATCCCACCAAAAACATTCTGTAAAAAGTCTCGATGGAGCTGTATATTTATCTCTAAAAAGTAATGAAATCTAGACAAAGCCGTGACAAGTCTAAGGCTCCTTACTACGATTTCTTTATTATTATAGTTAATGTTGTGTTACTTGGCCGTTGAAGGGTACACAAGGGTATAAACCCAGGTGCTCCTTGACACCGTTGCACCAATCTGTCGCCAGAACCGCTACCATTGACGATGGAAAATGGCCACTTGGAAAACGTTGATTCAATAACCAGTCAATTGTTTTTGTCTTACTATTTTCCCTAAATTGTATGTATCCTATATGGTGTGAACAATAAAAAATTTCAATAATATAACGGTTTTACATAAAAATAAATCCGATATTATGTGCCGAGAACGGAAAACATACAGCATTATTTGAAGAAGCAGTAAGTATACATATCTTAATAATCTGTGGTCGACGTCTATACCATAGACAATTAGTTTCATCTTGTCGCCACCAGAGGGCGCCGCAAGCGCGCCACCAGCAAGGGCACCCGGCGCGGTGAAAGCACTTTCTAGAATGCTGTATGTTTTCCGTTCTCGGCACATAATATCGGTTTTATTTTTATGTAAAACTGTTATATTGATGTGCCTCAGGAAAACATACAGCATTATTTGAAGACGTGTTTGTTATCTGCTGGCATAGAATAGATAATATAGAAAGAACGGACACTCCCCCGCCAATTTCAAGCTTCCTCACCCTCAGGCCGTTTCGAGTACGCTGGGAGCACTCAACGAAAGGCTGGTATCGAACATTTAATTCTTAACGAAATATCATCATGGTGGGGTGTTGTGCTGTTTACGGCTGTCCGTCAACTAAACGGGACCAGATATTAAAAGCTTTAATTAATTTCCTAAGGATAAAATAACGTAAGATTAGAAACTTTTAAATAACGTTGCTTTATAATAATAATAATGTTGTAAATTTTAACTCAAAGTTCGTAACTTACACAGCCAGTTTTGTGCACGGATTGATAATGCCTGGAGGAATAATTATAGTGACAGAATAAAGTTTCCTTCTTGGGTAAGTGTAAAATAATATGCGAATGTGTACCTACTAACAGAAATAGATATCTAGGTACCTATCGATCATCGGTTTCGTTTGATTTTACGCGGCAATACATACACCATTTTAATTAGAATAGTATAATTTGGCACCATTCTATTTATGTAACTCAACATTATAGCAAGTTTATAAACTACTTCACGTCCACCAGGTGAACTCAAGGGGCACAACTATTCATTACAATAATTCAGTAGCCCTAGCGCTAACGCACACATTCACGCGTGTGTACGAACGACATCTGCGTAGTTATGTGAAGAGTAGGTAACTCCACAGCGGCGCTTGTATGGAGTTTTAGTGGAGTGTCCGGGGTGTGCTGCTGGTGTAAGTATGTCCAAAAAAGAACAACGCTATGATGACTGAAACATTTGAATACTTATTAAAATAAAGTGTTCAATAACATTTTGTAATTGGGTAAATTAACAAAGTTAATTTGTGTGTGATGTAAACTTTGAAAAAACATGATTAACCATTTATGTTAATTTTGAAGTAAATTAACCTAGCATGCTTAATGTGTTTAAGATATTTCCATAATTTACTTAATAATGTCGCATCAATCGATTGGGTATTTGATCATCCATCATAGGATACTGCTATACCTGGTCTACATCTCCTAGTTGTACGTTCATGACATCGTCTCACTGGGCTGGATATATCCAATTTTTCAATAACAGGATGTTAAGCAACAGCTATAAATAAAATTTATTTGATTTGACTCGAAAGCTATTCTGGTTTTCTTAGATAGGGACTAGTAATATGTGTTAAAACACAAATTATTCTCATTTTTTTATGTTCATACTGCTATAGCAATAATATCTATGTATATTTCGGTCTATAATAATTAAAAAAGGTCTTATTATTTAAAGAACCGTTCCAAACATATACTCTTTTTGGAGGAATTGGAAAACAGCCAATGTACATTAAGTAACTCTCTTAGACTTCAGGTAGTTGGAGAATTCAGAATATTTTCGCTTTCGCAAACTTTTGAAATGTACATAAATATGAAGTTCCAGTTTAGTGTGTTGTCCGCAATTAGGCGACATAATATGAGTACTTACCACCCATATGTTTACGAATCACTACGAATACTGTTTTAAGTGATAAGCTGTTTGTTCTTTTAAACTACTTATCAGTGTTTTAGCTATGTTAGCAGTTCTTAAATTTTTAATATATACTTATAAAATTATTTTGATCCGACTTAAGATATATTATGACATATTTAACGCATATAAGTCCTCGCTCGACCACCGTTTCGTCCGGTGCCGAGTGACAGTACGGTTGGCAATGATTCATACTGACCTAGAGTTATTTTATAAAAAAATTTTTCTGCGAGTTTCTCATTCAACTCTACCCTCATTTTTCCAAAAATCTAGGGTTACTCATGAAGATTTCAAAGTGATGACACCCTACAGCGACATTTACCTAGAATCCATCTAGGTCACGCGTCATCCACCAGGCTGCACCAACCCGGTGGACCATGGCTTTGGCCGACTCCCATTGATGGGAACGAGTCAAAAGGATGGGCTGGGTTCGTGTATAATATTTTGTTGGCTAGTCGAGAGCCACTACCTTGTACGTACTTGTTGTACAGTTCGAATGTAGGTACTAATAATACAAAGGAAATAATACTGGAATTTGGGTTCATCAGAGCTTGTCGAAGGCAATTATAAGCTTTGTTGACGACGTTTTGGAAGTATTTGTTGCAAATGGGTCTTTTGAATCCGTTTATTATTAAAATATGGTGGTTCTTAGTCGCCGTTTTAAAATTTCATCCTCAAGCTTAAGCTTTAGATCTGGGGGCACGGCAGTGCCCCGCCAAGTCGAGCGCGCAGCAAACACTGCCGTACCATCCTTTACTGGAACCATTTCGCTGCATTTTCAGGCCCCTATTTGAGACCTTTTGGATAAGACCAGAACGCTGAAATTTTCGTCATCTAGTAAGCTATAATTACATATTCAAAATCCAAAATTTTAAGTCTATACGTCATTTAGTTCCGATGTTAAGCGAAGGCAAAGTTTCGCATTTACGATACTCACTCATGATCATCAAAATAGAACTAGTACTTCCCGTAAAATCAGAGAGCTGAAATTTGGTACAGACTTAGTGTTTAATGACCACATAAAGGGAAAACTATAAAAACTAGGAATATCGAAAACCTGGAGTACCTGGTGCCCCTTATTTGAAATCACAAGAACCCAACGAAACTACTAAAGATCGACATACCGCCTTCACAAAAAATATGCAACTTTGTTTGTCCTCTTCTCTCTTCCTCATTTGACGTCAAAAACCTAAGATCTGAAGTATCTTGATGAAGTACCCTCAGCTTGTCTCATAAGAGATACAGTAATCCCCAACCAGATTCTACTATTGGTACATAAAAAAATCGACTGTAATTGCAAAAATCCAGCATAGTGGGACACATCTTCTAATTTAATCTAGCCTATTGCTTCCCACAACTGGACGAATGCCTCCCCTTCTGCAAAGATAATGTAATATAGCCCTTCTGCTTTTAATACGCATACAAATAAAATTAAAGGAAAACTTTTCATTTCATGTTATGACGCTATCAGTCAATTTTGTCAGTCCCTGTCGTCGTAGAGTTTATTTGTGTTTGATTTCGCACAAAGAAGTTGGAAAATTAAATTTCGCAAGATAATATCATACAAAATGTCGATAATATCAAAAGACGACGATGAACTTAGTGGCTACCAAGTAGTTGGTATGCCCAAAGACGGGTCTTGTCTCTTCCATTCAATATATTTCTTGGTGTATGGTAGAACTGACTCAACTTGCAGTATCAGATCTGCTATAGTTGCATACGTTAGTGAACATCAGCTCACAACACGCGCGCCCGCCATAACGTTTCTACGAAGTGTTTAGTTAGGATAACAATATGTGGTCAGAGTTAAAATTTTAATACGCATATGTGTATGTAAATAAAATTAAAGGAACACTCTGGATAAGGCTAGACTAGCTTTTATTTAATTGCATTGTTTTCTTCCTATCAATAATAATAATAAAAAACAATAATACTCATGTATGTGTCGGCAAGCCGTACCCTTCAACGACCAAGCAGTTCTGGCGACAGATTGGTGCAATGGTGTCATGGAGCACCTGGTTTTATATCCTTGTGTACCCTTCAACGGCCAAGTCACACAACATTAACTGTAATAATAAAGAAATTTCAGTAAGGAACCTTAGACTTGGCACGGCTTTGTCTAGATTTCATTACTTTTTTCAGATAAATATACAGCTCCATCGAGACTTGGCTAGTTTTTTACAGAATGTTTTTGGTGGGATACCGTTTACATACCTAACGGTTCTGCTACAATTATTTCATGTTCACCGTATCTATCAATTTGGTTTTGGTGTTATTTCGAAAAGATAAAAATCTCAAATCATTTCCCATTAATATTTAAACTTATTATTACTTATCAGGTTTTATAAAATCGAAGAGCATACCTACGCTTTCTCTCTTCAGAATAGAGACTATACGGCAAGCTGGGCACTCTCTCACAGACTAAATACTAAACATTAATCAACATTATCGCTCCTTGCAATTGACAACACAATTGCGTAAGACGCGTGTTTTTAAATTATCATGTGTTTTAGGGGTCTCCACATCATCAGGGAATGTCAGAAGAATGCAAACGATTCCTGGTCATAGATTCCTTCATTGTTGTGAAAGAGTATTCGTCGTTAAATAATGATTGCTCATGATACTTTGTGTATTGAAACAAAATGAGAAATGGCTCCGCGCCAGCACACCATCGCAGTACTTACATCCTTTTCGTTAAATCATGTAAATACAAGTCATACTTGACGAAGCTGTTACTGGTTATATACCACCTTCTTGATAATCAACCTTCATACTTCAAAAGCGATGCTTAAGAACAATATAATACACGCTCAGCGCTAAGGACAGTTTCCGTAATATTTTCAAAAGTAACGATATTCTCACTTACTTGTATTTCTATATATATAATTATATTAACTTTTCCGAAATTAAGTCTAGTCGATCAGAGATTCTTAGAAAAAAAAACATAGGTACACAACATCTTTGTGCCACAGATAAACAACAGTATGTACCTACTATAATAGGCCTTAAAATAAGTTAAAAACTGACATTAAAACTCTGGTTGGAAATAATTTTCAAATTAGGCTAAAGACGTGGCTCATTTCTAAAGCGTGTTATAAACTGACAGAATATCTGAACGACTAGAAAGTGTAGCTGTACTTTACTCTAAATAATTATTAATTGCACTGTGCATAGTACATTATATAGAATGGTGAAATTATTTAGATCATTCAGCAGTGTGATCAGTTATAACGATTTTTTACTCTTAAATTTCATAAAAACAACATCCTGTCGAGTTTTGTTTGTCGAAGTGCACGTAATATACACTCACTCACTTTTTTCAAGCGCACAAAAAGAAGTAAGAATATATCTAACTTCAAAATACACAATATGCATCCAGCGTGTTTATATTGAAGGATACAGGTTTACGATACACATTCAAGAAAGAGGTTATTACACTTTAATTAAATCAGTGGCAAAAAGACAGTGAAAAGTGGACGCGTGTCTTTTTGAAAAGGCCGCTGGAAGCGACTGAAGTTTAAGACCTAGGCCTTCTACGGCCTGACTAAATCGGCTTTGGCTTTGCTAATTGCCATCTCTATTATTTCAAAAGAATAGAAAAGAGATAGAAACATCATGGCAAAGATAGTTTTCGTTCGGCGGTAGACCCTCTGGACCGATCGATCATATCACTCGTGAGTTACAAGAGGTACGTCCAGAATAAGAACTACATAGTTTACTCTTCTGGTAATATAATACGATGTCGCATAGTGCAATTAGCTGATTTATTATCCAAAGATAAAGAAGGAGATGTTAGAGTGTTTAGTTAGCCGGTGCAAATGTAACTTGAGCTCTTTGTAATTAGCGCGCTACTAAGGACTGCCTGGAGCAAAACGAGGTATAAAGTAGGTACTTAGGAGCGTAGAAATAACTGCAGCAACAAATGTTTGCATCATTCGCGCGTCGTCTTCGATTGTTGCGATAGTTGATATAGGAGTTGTGACTTGCTGCATCCCTTCTCCCTTCTCTGCTCTTGTATATTTGGCCCTACCCTTGGAACCCTAGTAAGGTTCGTCGAGTCTTTTAAAACCCAGCAAGCTATCCAACTTGCTAGGTTTTAAAATTGGTTAAAGTTACTTCCTAGGTTTTAAAGTGGTTATGAGGGAGTGAATTGTAGGTAAGTACACATAAATAAATAAATAAATAGTGGTGGGAAATTCACACACAATACTAACTAACCCCGAACTAAGCAAAGCTTGTACTATGGCGGCCAGCTAGCTGATATGATACTAATATATATAGTTTTATATACATACTTATTATACATAGAAACACCCAGACACAATAAAAATATTTGAATGACCTTCGGCTGCGCAGGCAGAGTTACTAAGTCACGAGGCCATTCATAGGTTTCGATGGATAAATATTTCTGTTCTTATCATCATCATCAGCCTGTATTCGTCCACTGCTGGACATAGGCCTCCCCTATGATACGCCACTCAGCCCGGTCCTCGGTCTTACTTCTCCCAAACCGCCACCAGCTGCCTTTCGAATATCGTCACTCCATCAAGTCTCAGGACGTCCTACACTACGTTTGCCGATTCGCGGTCTCCACTCCAGAACCCGTCTGCCCCAACGGCTATCGGGTCTGCGACAGATGTGACCGGCCCACTGCCACTTCAGTTTGCTAATACGCTGAGCTATGTCGGTGACTCTAGTTCTCTGACGAATTACTTCGTTCCGGATGCAATCCCTCAGAGAAACCCCAAGCATAGCCCTTTCCATAGCTCGCTGAGCGACTTTGAGCTTACGGACCATTTTCACTGTCAGTGTCCACGTTTCAGCACCGTAGGTCATAACGGGTAAAACGCACTGGTTATACATTTTTGTCTTGAGACTTTGTGGGATGGGTGACGAGAAGACCCGACGAAGTTTTCCAAATGCTGCCCAGCCCAACTGTATTCTTCTCATAGCCTCACTCTCAAAATTACCTCTGCCTAGTTCGAGCGTCTGCCCTAGGTAAACGTATTTCTGTACAATTTCAAGAGTGGTTCCACTAACGGCAATCGGTCCCGGAGCAACGAACTCGTTGCACATGACTTTGGTTTTATCCAAATTCATCCGGAGGCCGATGCGTTGAGAAGCGTCAGCCAGGCTGTCCAACATACACTGCAAGTCCTCCAGCGACTCTGCCATTATGACGATGTCGTCCGCAAATCGTAGGTGAGAGATGTACTCGCCGTTGATGTTTAGGCCATGTCCAACCCAATCCAGAGTCTTAAACATATCCTCTAGTGCGTTTAAGAACAATTTCGGGAAATTACGTCCCTTGTCTCACGCCTCGCTGCAGAGGAATATGCTTCGACTGCTGGTCTTGAATTTGGACCGTCATCGTAGCGGCGTCGTACAAACATCTCATCACCTCGATGTATCGCCAATCGACTTGGCATCGCTGTAAGGACTCCAGAAAAGCCCAGGTTTCGACCGAGTCAAACGCCTTTCATAGTCCACAAACGCTAAGCAAAGAGGCCGATTGTACTCTTTTGTCTTCTGTACAATCTGCCGTACCGTGTGAATGTGGTCTATGGTGCTGTACCCACTTCGAAACCCGGCCTGTTCAGGAGGTTGGAACTCGTCGAGTCTTCGGGCGAGACGATTTGTGATAACTATTGAGAACAACTTATAGACGTGGCTCAGAAGCGATATTTGCCTATAGTTCTTTAAAAGGGTCTTATCTCCCTTTTTAAAGAAAAGGATGACTACACTTCTGTGCCACGCCTGTGGAGTCCTCCCGGTGAAGAGGACGGCATTAAACAGTTCTTGGAGCTCTTTTAGAAGTGGGGCTCCACCAGCCTTTAAGAGCTCTGTTGTAATCCCGTCCTCGCCCGCGGCTTTTCCATTTTAAGTTGCCCAAGAGCCATCACAATTTCGTCTTGACTTATCTCAGGCAGGTCTTCTGTGTAGTGGCGTGTCAGAGTGGCTCTTTTGTCCTCGTTTTGTGGGAGATGAGGAGCATGTGATGCATACAGCTGGCCGTAAAAGTCTTCCACTTCCGAAAGAATACCCGCTTTGGATGTAACGACTGTCCCCGCCGAGGTGGTTAACTTCGTTAGGTGGCTTCTACCCAGTGTCTTGACGAACACTTTTGACCCCCGATTTTGCTCAATTGATTTTTCAATCAAGAGCGTGTTAGCTAATCGGAGGTCACGTCGACCAAGTTTGATAATTTTCTTATTTAGAGCCCCTTGTTCTGACGAAGTTAACGTGGGATTTCGTCGTTCCTCCATGAGTTGCAGAGTTTCCGTCGAAAGCTTTGACTTTCTGCCTTTGCACCGCATTTTGCAGAATTTTGTGCCCTCATCTCGTAGGACATCCACCACTCTGTCCAGCTTCTGGTCAACGCTGTCTGTGGTTTCCAAGGCAGCAAACCGATTTTTCAGTTCTAGCTGAAATGTTTCAGACCCAACTATGGTTTGGAGAAGGTTCGGACGGAGTGTTGACTTCATCAAACGGGCGCGTTCAAGCTTGTAATCAATATTCAGGGTGCCTCTCACAAGCCTGTGATCACTTCCGGTGGCAAACCTAGAGACCACTGAAACATCGCTGAATATACGCCGTTTATCCGCAATAATGAAGTCAATCTCATTTTTCGTCCGTCCGTCGGGGCTTCGCCATGTCCACCTCCTCTGAGACCGTTTCTGGTAAAACGAATTCATCAGAAACAGCCTTTCCTTTTCGAGGAAGTCGATCAGCATTTGGCCCCTGTCATTTCGTCTTCCCAAACCATATGGTCCTACTACCGATTCACTGCAAGTCCGTACTCCCACTTTGGCGTTAAAATCCCCATAACAACGTTGAAGTGGGCTTTGGAGTGTTATGTAAAGCCTTCGCTATATCCTCATACAAAGCCTCAACTTCTGAATCTGGGTATGCCTCCCAGGGTGCGTACGCCATAACCACCTTGAGGGTATACCTCTCAGTTAACTTTAGCACTAGGTACGCAACCCTTGGGGACACACTTGCGATTTCTAAAACGTTGTTATGGAGAGTTTTGTGGACCAGAAACCCGATACCACCTTGCGACAGCTGATGACCTTCACGGTAATACATAAAATGGCCCGATTCCAAGGTTACGGTGTCCTCTCCCTGTCTTCGGACTTCGCATAACCCGAGAATGTGCCACCTTATGTGGGTCAGTTCTTCTTCCAGCTGAGCGAGCCTATCGTCATCTCGAATCGTCCGTCCGTTATGCACAGCCAGGGTCAATTGGGTTTGGCGGCCTACCGTAGCCCGGGGATTCTTCGCACCCCCTGCCCTGCCGTTACCATGACCGCCGCCTTGGCCAGGAATAGCAGGGCGGCCGGGAACTAGGGCCTTTTCTTTTTGGGACCTATCATAAAGGGGGTATTGCCCATAGTCGCCACGCTGGGCATGCGGGTTGGCGACCGCAGTGCCGTGCCATCTTATGCATGTGACGCTGCTGCCCGTCACAGCTATATTTACAGCACGGCTATTTGGATGGTTATCCCGCCATCAGTCGGTCGTCAGAGCCTCGTTTGTTGGTCGGCAGGGTGCACCACGGGCAGGTGAGGTTGACAGTTTTGGGGACACTTAGATGTTGAGGTCCCCTTACACCCCTTCTACACCTCTGTTCTTATGCGAGTTTGAAAAGCTGGTGTTTTTGTATAATATGGTAGGGATTTACTTGGTCATCTGCCACGATTGTGCCATAGAAGGATTTTTCTAAAAAGTGTCCCACACTAGGTTTTGAAATGGGACATCCGTTATGTAGGTATGTATGACCATTACTGGAACGCATATTATTTATGTATACGATGAGCGATACATAGGTATACAAATTTAACTCGCGACCCGGCCAGCCCTCGCACTGTTGCAATGTAATATGTATGTATATCTATGCAAATATTAATTTAAATTACATGCTGGAAATGGCCATAATAAATAAATAAATAAACAAATATTGGTGGACAATTCACACATAACACCTAGCTAACCCCAAACTAAACAAAGCTTGTAAAAGCTTGTAAACGGTCAAATAGCTGATATAATACAATATAGTTGTAAATACATACTTATTATGCATAGAAACACCCAGACACTGCACAAATATTTGAATTCATCATACAAATATTTGAATTGGGTGGGAATCGAACCCACGACTCGCGGTTTCGCAGGCAGAGTTACTACCTACTAAGCCACGAGACCAGTCTAGTATAGTGATAGTATAGGTATATTGAAATTGAATGCACAATGCATTTAAGGTAAGTACTTAATTGGATAATAATGCTGTTTATAAATTGCTTAAAATTTATTCGTTAATAAACCATTATTTGTCTCTAAAAGTAAATAAAAAAAATTGGATCACTCGCGGATTTTTAGACATTTACTCGCTTTGTAGAGTTTTTGAAGGTATAGTCGTACAATAATACTAGAGGTATACAGATTACTGAAACAAGTTTCAGTAATCAGTGGTAGTACATTTATACTTCTATACTAATATTATAAAGATGAAGAGTTTGTTTGTTTGTTTGAACGCTAGGATCTCGGGAAGTACTGGTCCGAATTGAAAGATTATTTTTCTATTGGACAGTCCATTTATCGATGAAGGCTATAAGGCTATAATAGTACATAACGCTACTATCAATAGAAGGGGAGCATGAATCAAGAATGTAACAAAAACGGGAAAAAATATTCCATTTTGAGAGTTTACTTATCGTGCTTTGACATGACAACATGTATCTAATATATATCTAATATCTGTCACTGAATATAAACCTTTGCTAATCTTGTTTCTAAATATGAGTTGGTACGACCAATTTCCGATAGATGGCGTAGCAGTTAGCTGAAGAGGTTTTTTGTTTGAAAGCGATAATCTCAGGAATGACTGAACCAATTTCAATCATTCTTTCACAGTTGGATATGTACGGGATCCCGATGAGTGCTTTATTATATGTACCACGGGCAAAGCCGGGGCGGACATCTAGTCATATTATAAAATATACCTAACACTCTTATGTTAAAATCCCTTAGATTTTATTTATTTGTTTGGAATATGAAATTCACTGGTCTGGTTTAAGTAAGGTCTTCAAAATTTGTAGCAAATTTCCGGTCGGTGCTAGGGTCTGAAGTGAACCCGCTATGCACCGTTTGTTGCTTGGTTTTAGAGGTTAATTTAGGCATTGGATCCCTAGGGTCTATTATTTCTATACTACCTCCAGAATAAGTCGGATTTGTGGTCAATATGAGAATTGGAGGGGGGACTACGGGGAAACGTGGCCATTATTTTCCGGAACCAATCCATGACACTGGTTGATACTGTTTCCATAGATCGCGATTGTTCGGTCATGGTTGTAAATTTTGGCAAAACATCGTAATCATCTTCATCAGCTGAATTGTTTTGATCAATATTTATGAATATATTCTTATTTTGTTTTGTAGTCGTATTGTGGTGATCTGTTACGTTATCATCAGATTTGGGGAGAAACTTTAATAGTGTAGCGTTTTCAGGTTTAGATCTGGGAATCTGTGGAATGGTGGTTCCATTAGAATCATTTCGTTTGGCAAAAATCTGCACTTGGCCAAAATAAACTTTCATCTGACGATTTGGTTGTAGAGTCCGTATGAATCAGTTTTGTGTTTTGATGGTCAACATCTCGACCATCTTTTCTAAATTTAATTCCTAATTTCATATATCTCGAAGCTCTCAATATTTCTTTCCAGCTAACAAGCATGGATTTGGATCTCTTGTCATGAAATTCAGTGATTGCCGATTGAATCCATGAGAGCAGAGGCCTTATAGCTATAAATGTAAGTTGGGTTTGATGCCTCTCGTAATGACCAGAAATGCCCAGTATGCAATTGGTTAATAGTAGGGGTACACCTTGCGGGATCTTAAATAAGGAATTTCTACCAAAGGGTTTTTTCGTGCAAATTTGTTCTTTGAATCCATCAAAATAATCTTGACAAGGCTCTATCACTGTCGTCATTATATAAAACTCACGATCTGATAGTGCGGGGATAAATGCTCTAAGTCCGATCAAAGATATGGGTCCCACTAAATTCATCTTAACGTAGCTCTTATCAGTTGGATGATCAAACTCTAAAAGTGCGATTTCATTTATTGTACGGTTTATCACTCGCTTTTCGGTAATAATATAATTAGGGTCTATAGAGTCACTTAGACGAGTGCTGAGGATCGGCATCAAAGTATTGTTGATTATAATGTGTTGGCAGGAAACAGCGCAGAAAACCGTAGTGATGGCTAAACTCGAAGTCACCAGGGTGCCGATGCAACAGTCTTTAGGATTAAAAACACAAGCAGCGCAAGAAAGCTGAAGTATGGCGCTAAATCGAATGCAACTCATGGTCACTCAAGCTAACGGTAAGAACATAAAACACGACTGTAAAATCTTCCACATCATAATAATACGAATACTTTATTGCTAGTTCTAAAATACCGATCAATATGCATTTCATATCGTAGAACTGTTTCGCAATCGATTGATGGCAAATTGTGATTTTGTTATTGCCAATGGATTCCCCATACCGAAATGTCGAGTGTTTGTAAATATAGAAAGAAATTTGGCTCAGAACCAACATATTTAACATTCCTTATTTATTTATGATACTTCGATAAAGCATTGCGCTGCAGAAGTTTATGCAAACAAATAATTACAGGTACGTGAAGGAATTTGTGAATCGGTGAACGAGGCAACTAACCAGATTTTGGGGTTTCGAATATTGGGTAATAATAGTAAGATTAGTTACGGAACCCTTACTATGGTTATGGTCAGAGATGGAAATATCGGGATACTATCGTGCAGTGGCATGCACCATGGTAACGGGTAAGCTCATTAATGAAAGGAGATGAGTCAACGTTTTTTTTTATCAAAGCAGATAAAGCGTATTACACTCTTTCTCGGTCTTTTGATACTATTACCACACCCCGGACACTCCACTAAAATTCCGTACAAACGCCGCTGTGGAGCTACCTACTCTTCATACAACTACGCAGATGTCGTTCGTACACACGCGTGTGCGTTAGAGCTAGGGCTACTGAATTGTTTTATTTAATAGTTGTACCCCTTGAGTTCACCTGGTGACTGGTTCTATAAACTTGCTATAATATTGATATAGTTGTATGTTTACATAAATAGAATGGAGCCAAATTATACTATTCTAATTAAAAAGGGTGTTTGCACAGATTTCTTAATTGTTTCAGAATTCTGTGGGTACCTACATATCTATTTCTGTTAGTAGGTATATCTATTTCTGTCACTGTAATTATTCATCCAGGCATTATCAATCCGTGCTTGGGCACATAAGTCACTGGCTGTGTAAGTTACAAACTTTGAGTTAAAAATGACTTCGTTATTATAAATAAATAAATATTGGTAGACAATTCACACACAACACCATCTTACCCCAAACTACGCAAAGCTTGTAATATTATAAAGCAACGTTATTGAAAAGTTTCTAATCTTACGTTATTTTATCATTAGAAAATTAAATAAAGCTTTTAATCTTGTCCCGTTTAGTTGACGGACAGCCGTAAACAGCACAACAACCCACCATGATGATATATCGTTAGGAATTAGATGTTCGATACCAGCCCTTCGTTGAGTGCTCCTAGCGTATCCGAAACGGCCTGAGGGGTGAGGAAGCTTGAAATTGGCGGGGGGTGGGGAGTGTCCGTTCTACCTATATTATCTATTCTATGCTATTACTACTGTTAGTCGGCCTCGAATGTAAACATTGTACACAACGTTGTCGACACATCGTAGCTTGAGGTCAGGCGAGGTGGCAGTCGAGCGCCAAAATACACTAATCAAAGACAGGAGTATTATTAGTAAATCCAATTTATGTGCTAGCCTTTTAGAAACGAACAGAATTCGTATTCGAAAATGGTATGATAGCCCATAGATATTAACTACTAGAATATGCCTTCCCAAACTTCAGACGCACGGAATTATGTCATCGTTGGTAAGAGTGAGGTCACAGTTTATGTTCAAGTCGGTTGCAGGAAGCGGTGAAATCTGCATGTTTTTACCTATCACTATTCGTTGTAAACGACCAAAGTAAGTAGAACCACATCATATATCGCCGGTTTAGGGGTCACATCATCCGATGATTCTAGGGGTCAAGTAGATTGGTTGTGTGGAAATCACTTACGCTACACATAGAGACGCAGCTTATTACAAATTTCAAGGTGCTCAGGGCACTTCTGTTGGCTTATATCGATGTGACATCCTGTTAGTTGGAGGGTGTGAAGTTGACGGCACACGTCGCGACGCGCTCCTACGTCACCGGCACGTCGACGGGAGCAGACGGCGCCTTGCGTGGGCGCCGGCTCACTGGCAGCTGTCTATGGCACACCACCGCACCGCCGCACAATTATAACGTTATTTTAGTACGAAAACTAACATACCTAGTTATTACACATCTATACTAATACTAGCGACCCGTTCCGGCTTCACCCGGCTATCTTAATATGTATAAATTACGCGACACATAGTTTATCCGCGATTTGAATAGCATAAGAACGCAAGGAGCACCTCGGAGAACAACCAGCAAGTGAATCGCAAACACCTGTATGTCTGGACACCCTTGGTTTCTCGCAATAAAGGAACGTTATCGACTGGTCCCCAGCGGGCAAGTTGTATGATAAATACCGCAGGCGTTCTCATGCGGCACTTAGTGGACGGAAGTTGTTGTATATGTTGTTTTTATTTAAATTACTTGTAATATTTTAAAATAATCCATTGTAAAACCTTATAACAGTGGTTCCATACTCGTAGATTACTTTGCACGTACACACGAACAAATCAGCTGTTAGTTTTATTAACCCTCTTAAATGCTGTTTACAACTGGGGTATAAGCCGGGTCAACCTTACTCTTAGAGCATTTAACCGTATAATATGTATTTTAACCTTACTATCTGTGCGGTCTCTGTCCGAGTTAAACGACATCAGTTTTAATTCCAACAATTACCCAGCCAACACTAGATAAATGTCCCATACTACGAGGATTAGGATTTAGATAAAGCATAAATAAGTAGGTAAATAGATCAGGGTTTTCGCACGGTTCCTTTGTGCTGGTTTCAATTGATACTGAATTGACGGAACGGACAATGACAGGAGAGATCATACCCGTCCTTTCGGCGTAAAAGCGTCCACACACGAATCCTAAAATCAGAGGAAATGACGTAATACACCATATGATTGGTGATTTATTAGACTGCAGGCCCGTGAACAAAGTTGATGGGTCAAATGAGCCAGCATGAGACCTATGTAGGATGATAGATGGGTATAAAATAATAAGATTCAGCACTATGCCGTCACTTGTAAGCTGTCCAACTGAGTGCAGATGAGCATTCAAAAGCGCAAGTAGAGTGGTAAATTTTGGTCATTTGTTTTTGTACGGCATTCTTACCATCAAATAGATCCATAGAAAATAATGAGAAAACGCGTAGTGCCGTACAAAAATAGTGGTCCACCAAATCGGAAACATGTTTGATATTTCACAAAATTTCAGGAAAAATTTGGTCATTTGATACTGTACGGCATGGGTTCCATACAGTTGCAATAGCTCGTCTAACCCATTATTCCGCAACGCCGTACAAAAATAATGCGACAAGAGGAAAATATCGAGGGATCAATCTCCTCTTTTCAGTGATTCAGAGAGGTGATTTGATACAACGTAAAATTAATTTATTCCGAAAGCATTTAGTGCAAAGATAAAAAATTTACACGTGCCGTACATTTTTGTTAGTCCAAGAGTCAGTAAATGCCAAAAAACTCAAGAAAATACCATGTGACTAAATTTACTATAAGGTGATATTTAGTACAATTTTTTAAACGGCATTCAGATAATTTATTTGAATTTAATACATGTCTAAGAAAAGTCAATGCTGTACAAATCTGAAAGTTCATATCATAGGCCAGTAAAGATTATATAGCTTTGCCATAAATTTCCGACACAAATTTCTTTTTTATGAGGTGTAGGATCTCTTACTGATCATAAAACCACAAAATGCTGACAGATTCAGGAGGAGCCCCATCTTGAAAAAATGTTTTTGGCCGATATCTCGGAAACTATGCACTTTGTGGCCAAAATAATTGAACTAATTAGTGTAGAAAATAAAATTTTACACCTTTTGTTGCCTAAAACTTTTTTGTGAAACGTACCATTTACGATTTAAGGCCCATTTGATGAACCGGTTTTTTTATCGCGGCCGATAACTCTTGAAATATTAGATTAATCAATAAAACACGTCAAGACATTTTTAAAGATCAGTTTATTCTTTACAAATTTTACCAATTTTTTTGTAATGACTATACTTTTGAGTTATAAGAAGTTTATTGTTGGACTACTGGGCGTAATGTTGAAAATTTCAAGACACGCATGGTAACATTCTTATTCTTAAAAGTCGCTTATGTGTTATTCCAGACCGTGATCTATCTATGCACTAAGTTTCATCGAAATCCCTTCTGTAGTTTTTAAGTGAAAGAGTTACAAACATCCTTCTCTCCATCCATACTTATGTAAGAATAGATTGATGGAAGGATTGAAGTATGTACTCCGAGTAAGTTAGTTTTCAACTCTTTAACATGCTTTCATATTCACTCTCGTCTCATCTAATACTGGCTTTCATTAGACTCCGAAGAGTTTACATATACCCCGTAAAAATACGTAAAGGTAAAAACCCTTGCATGTTTTAAATTTGTACGTCAGATGTGATTTTGAAAACATTCTTCATATTTCAGAAGATGATAGACAAGATAATTCTGACATCGATGAAGACATTGATTCCAATGACGACTCAGTGGTTGATTCAGATTAACCCTCCGCTTATAAAGGGAAATCCTTCCCCGTACGACGTTGTTATTTTAACCTCACATTTATGATAAAAGTAAATATATAGATAAAATAATAATATTCAACACTATGCCGTCAGTTGTTAGCTGTCCAACTGAGTGCAGGTGAAGAAAGGATGTTGCAACCCTCGGGCTTTTCCCCATATTGCATATTTTTATACGGCATTGCGAAATAATTGACTAGAAAATGTATTGAAATTGTAAAAGTTGTAAATTTTAATTATATTTACTGTTGGATTTTTTATCAGGCTATTTTCAGGGTAAATTCGGTCATTTGATAATGTATGGCATCGGATCCATACAGTTTAAATACCTGTTCTAATCCTTTATTCCGCAACGCCGTATAAAAATCATACGACAAGAAGAACAGATAAAGGGTTGCAACACCTCTCTTCACCTGCACTCAGTTGGGCAGGTAACAAGTGAAGGCATAGTGCTGAATCTTATTATTTTACAGGTACCCTTTATCTTTGACCTACATAGGTATGTTAGTGGTTTAAATAACCCATCAATTTCGTACAAGGGCCTATAGTCCCTAACTAGGTGAACATGTTTTGTTTGATTGAGGGTTAAAATATACGGCATTATTTATTCACCTGAATACTATTTAAAGCAACTAAACTATGTTGAAAATTCCTATATTTCACTAACCGATTCGATGCGAAGGATACGACAGGCGTGTCTAAGAAGTTTTCGTTTTTTGTCTCACAAATACAGAGTTTCCATCGTCTAATAACCCACCTCTAACAAAACAATTGTTTATTTTAATACAATTCTTAAATTTTTATTATTTTGGCAGAATAACAGAATTTAAACGTCTTATAAATCAAAACGTATGGACTTTAGAGAAAAAAGGTGAAGGTAAAAGTTAAAGAAAATAAACTGACCTTTAAAAATGAATAGATGCGTTCTATTGATTTACCTAATATTTCAAAAGTTATCGGCTGCGATAGAAAAACTGTATCATTAAATGAGTCGTAAATCGTAAACGGTACGTTTCACAAAAAGGTTTTTTGATAACAAAAAGTGTAAAATACTATTTTCGACAATAATGACCTCCATTATTTTTGCCCTAAAGTACATAGTTTCCGAGTTTCTAACTAAGTGATACACATTTTGTTCGATTAAGGGTTAAAATGTACGGCATTATTTTTTCCTAATTTATTTACCTGAATACTATTTAAAGCAACGATAATATGTTAAAAATTGATATGTTTCATTAATCTATGCTTATTGAAATAAATGAAAATTTGCATGTTTTGTATTCCTCTGTAATTTTTTTAGAACACGTTTTTTTGTACGGCGTTACTATACAACAATAGTTTTTAGCAATGTCATTTAGAAAAATAAGGTGCCGTACAGTATCAAATGACCTACCACCTTTACAAATAAAGTATACGTTGAAATTAAGGTAATTATCGAAAAACATATTAAAATGAACAGTCATTTTTGTACGGCATTATTTTTAACTGTACGTTTGACTGCTAGATAATGTTTTGGAACCGATGCCGTACTGTATCAAATCACCTCCTTGGATCACTGAAAAGAGGAGATTGATACCTCGATATTTTCCTCTTGTCGCATTATTTTTGTACGGCGTTGTTGAATAATGGGTTAGACGAGCTATTGCAACTGTATGGAACCCATGCCGTACAGTATCAAATGACCAAATTTTCCCTGAAAATTTCCGAAATATCAAACATGTTTCCGATTTGGTGGACCACTATTTTTGTACGGCACTACGCGTTTTCTCATTATTTTCTATGGATTTATTTGATGGTAAAAATGCCGTTCAAAAACAAATGACCAAAATTTACCACTCTACTTGCGCTTTTGAATGCTCATCTGCACTCAGTTGGACAGCTTACAAGTGACGGCATAGTGCTGAATCTTATTATTTTATACCCATCTATCATCCTACTACATTTACGTCAGTTCCTCTGACTTTAGGACTCGTGTGTGGAAGGCGTTTGTTCTAACTCTATACGTAGTATATGTAAACTCTTTAAGTTAGTCAAGATTAGACAACTAAAAATACGTCAGTTGAAACTTGTATAGCAAAACGGCAGTTAGTCAGCTGACTCCTCAGAACAACTATATCCTCAAAGGCTGACTCAGGTGCACTTTTTGGAACGCAATTCCAAAATAGTAAATACTTAAGTTGTTAAAAATTAGACAAAAATAATATTTTAGGTCTACATTCCGGTAACAAGTCACATCTGGTAACGGCTGGTGCCAGATCCTCTGAGGAGCCCTTGCACTGGTCATAGTACGTAATGTAGAACTTGTACGTAAATACATATTTGAACTGATGAATATTTGAAATACTATAAGATATGCTGTGCGTCAA
The DNA here is from genome assembly GCA_017562165.1 of Ectropis grisescens. NCBI lineage: Eukaryota > Metazoa > Arthropoda > Insecta > Lepidoptera > Geometridae > Ectropis > Ectropis grisescens. The sequence continues at coordinate 5,708,011 of CM029767.1, forward strand.
TAACTTCTGCGTTAGCCCAAAGCTCGGTAGACAACGGAGGTCCCCTAAGGCCAATATATATATCTATCTATACTTATAATAAAACTGTAACGGGTCGAATTCTGTACATTGAAGATATTTTGAAAAAATTTTTTTGGGGCACTCCATAGTTGATACTGATGGCGAAACTGCATTTTTTTTCTTTCATGTCTGTCTGTCTGTCTGTCTGTCTGTCTGTCTTTCTGTATAGGGATCACGCATCACGCCGAAACTACTGATTCAATTCAGCTGAAACTTGGCATGATTTTAGTTTATACTAAGGACATTGCTGTAGGCTACTTTTGATCCCCAAATTCTGATCGGTTTTCTTGCGGGAGGGGGTGAAAGTCAGAATGTGTATTTGGTTGTAACTCATGTATGCGTTGTTTAATTTCATTAATTCTTTTTTTGTTAGAAAGAACACATTTTTTATATTGTCCCGTTAAAATTTTAACAATATCGGTCTGTTGGTTCGGAAATTACACAAACATTAAATAATAACGACACGCGCGGCGCGTTCGGTACATACTAACTTCTAAGTATTCTGTGTATCACAGACGATCCACAGAATATCTAGATTCTAGATACTAGAAAGTGCCCACGTGATCGCGTGGCGTCATCTTGGATGACAAAATAATTGTCAAAAAAATATTTTTGTGTGGAAAAACAAACATCATTCGGTTATAATCGACTTCAAACAAGGAGGATATTCTCAATCGGGTTGCATGTTTTTTATTTGGTTTTATTTTACGCGATAACACCGCTAATTGTTAGTTGATTTTGATAATTCCTTTTTTGTTTGGTAGAAAATACTTCAGAGGTGATCTTAGATATCAAAAACAGATATCAAATATCAACAAAAAACTAAAATCAGCTTAGATTTATCTGTACGCCAGTTATACCTTCTTATAAAATTTAGTCGAATGACAGAATTAAATTATCTGTCATTGAAGTAGATTTTTGTATTTTGGAGAAAACATATCAGCATAATAAGTAGCAGCATAAACAACCCATTAAATGTTCCCACTGCTGGGCGTCGGGGCCTTCTCTCGCAAGGAGAGAGACAAGGCTATAATCCACCACGCTGGCCCAGTGTCGGTTGGTGGATGACATATCACTTAGAATTTAGATTATAGGTAGATTTCGGTTTTTTCACGGTGTTTTCCTTCAAATTTAAAGGTAGTGTTCAACAAGCTTCGGTGACAGAAGCAGACCGTTGTTAGGGTTCCGTACACAAAGGGTAAAAACGGGACCCTATTACTGAGACTTCGCTATCCGTCCGTTCGTCTGTCACCAGGCTGTATCTCAAGAACGGTGATAGCTAGATAGTTGAAATTTTCGCAGATGATGTATTTCTATTGCCGCTTTAATCATAGCGGAACGTATCAAGTGATCGGGTTGAAATTTGAAATATAATTAGATTACAGTCTGGTAGAACACATTGCCTATGCATCCAAACAGTGACATTCATAATATTTACAGGACAACGTTGGAACGGCTGAACATATTTGGATGGAATTCGAAACACACGTAGTTTGAACTCAGTAATAGCAAATCGGTTACTTATAGGTTACTGTGAAGTAGGAAAGACTAAGCAAATTTGGTAGAAAATTGAAACAGAAATGACTCATAGTCTGAAATATCACATTTATGTATTTATTACCTATCAACCTGAAAAGAAGCATGGGCCCTAAGGAAACAAATATTAACTATCACGTCAAAACGGCACAACGAATTGGGTTGACATACGAAACACATATAGTTTAGAGTCTAAAATTTCACATGGGCTAATAAGTCTACATTTTCATTTAACTCCATATTAATATAAGCATATATTTTCGTCAGGAACTTGATGTGATGGTAAGGTAAAAGCCAAAAATGAAAAAATTTGCACCCGTTTTGGCGTAGATAATATAGGTGATTTGCGTTCACAATCAAAATAACAAGCAACATAATATTCTCATTAGACGGCGCTAATGCCAGTTTAAATCTAAAAGCACTAAAGGCCATTTAAATCGATGTTTTGCTATCGTGGTATGTATTTTTCTTTCATCACTAGGTGGCGTTACTGGTATTCTAAATTGTACTAATAAGTTTTTGCTGCTAAAAAGATTATGATGCCAAATTTGGATTCTTTCGTTCTTGATTTTTTCTGTGTTACCTACAATTAAATTCATGCATTAACATTTCACTAGGACTTGGCTTAGATTTACGGGTTCAACTTGCTTGAATATCATTAAAACTCAAAATTTTAATTATTTTGATTCCACACAGGCTTCGTTCAAAATTTTACTACGGCGAAGTCGCGGGTAACAGCTAGAAAACAGCTTGCGGATAAAAAGAAATAGGTAAAAAAATAGGTATCAGATCATGCACATTAGCTTCAGAGTTTTCATAATGTATCCTATAAAAATCCTACAAACTTAACACTTACGGCTATGTTCGATACTACGAAATCTTACGAAGTATGTTTGATTTTGTTTAAAAAGAAAAATAAAGATAAAATTAAATAATTTTTTGTGTGGAAAAACAAATTCACTCAAACTCAAAAGGTTTTTCAATGACTACTTATCCAAATATTTGACGTACGATACTTCCCATTAATGTATAAGTCAGTAACATCTGCTTACGCGAACGAAGTTCGCGAACGAAGTTCGCGAACGAAGAACGCGGGTTCAGCTAGTAGCTATATATAAATATATATTTCCAAAAAAAAATGGTCTCGCTCGAATATGTCATACAGCGTTGACAGGATAACACCCTGATTTCATCGCACAGTCAAACAATTACTATACTATAAATTACAACACTCTATAATACAACTATGTAAGTACAATTAGTACACACACAACAAAAAATCTAATCCCGTTCTCTCTGGTTATCATGTTTGAACAAACTTTCATCTGTGGAAGTATGAGTGAGTGAAGTGAAGTGAGTAGTAGAAATGTGTAAATGGAAGTTCTGCTGCGTCGGGTGGCTGGTCTGGTGGGCAAACGGTAACTACCCATCCGAAGCCCCTGCTTCGAATCCCACGCGTACCACGGTTTTTTCGAAGTCATGTCCGTAATGCCGCTAACTAAAAAATGGTGAAGTGACGATATTCGAAAGGCGGCTGGTGGCGGTTGGAGAAGTAAGACCGAGGATCGGACTGAGTGGCGTATCATAGGGGAGGCCTATGTCCAGCAGTGGACGAATACAGGCTGATGATGATGAAAAAATGGTGAAGACAAACATCGTGAAGATACCGACGTATTCCTAGAATCCTATTGGTGGCTACCAGTTCGAAAAGAAGTATTGTTCGAGCCGGCATCGGGGCGTGCTTAAGAAAAATTACCTTAGCTTTGAAACTATTACACCCTCTCTTTTCTTTTTGCCTTAAATTACTGGCACAGCAATAGCAAAGCCAAAACTGACTTAATTTCCACGTTCCACGAAGACATGTCCTTCTAGCGTATAACTAAATCGGTTTTGGTTTTGTGGTCTCTATTGTAGCATATATAATTTGAAGCTAAAAGAAAAAAGAGAGCAATATCAAACCTGAGACAGTTTTATTTAGGCGTTAGACCCCCGGGAGTGTGCTACCTTCGCCACTGACGCCTGCGTTCCTGCGCCAGAGCGCACCATCAATCAGATACAAGCCGCCCATTCATAATCGAGTCGCGTCGTAATGAATTCATTCCAGGGTTTCACTGCTAATCGACTCGTTCGAATTCTTCAATGAAAGCATCCTGAGATAACATCCGCCATTAAAATGCCTGGGATGTGCCAACTCAGATTGTACTGAGGTAGTTCCGGCAATCAGCTGGCATGTGGGCTCAGAGAGCATGCCTTTTCTATCACTGACGTAGTTTCTTTATGGATGAGAGATGAGAACAAAGGTCGAATAGATGCATCAGTGAATGCGGCTTACGAACTACTTTTTTTTAAACTATTATACAATCGCACTTGACCATCTGGCTTGCAAAACACTGATAATACCCAGATGTTTGAAAAAATGCAATCATCTATTTTCAACTATTCCTGACGTTTTTATTTGTATTTTTTTTATTAATAAAGATTGACAGACGTGCAAGACATGGGCCTGATGGTAACGAACATGCCTGCTACATAAAAACACCGTGACACGCAGCCATTGGAACATGAAGAGTCCAAACTAGTCTAGTAGTAGAAGTCATTACCTAGCATGTTATATCTCTTGGCCAGTTATTCTGCCGCCAAGCAATAATGAGCACATCACTGTGTTCCCGATTGAAGGGCAATGCTTCCAGAACAATTACAGAGCATAGAGATAAATCGTCTTTTAAATCTGGGATCTGGGTGACGAGCGCAGTACAGTGCTAAGTAATTAAAAACTTGTATAACCCTGAAAACTAAGTGGAATTTATTTTGCGGTATTGTACGCTGTACCATGAGCTTAGTGAAATTTATCGCATGTAGTTTTCATGACTGTGTTCTTCTGCTTTATAAACTATTTTATTTATTGTAAAGTTGTAGCTCTGTTATAGTCATAACACTACTGTATGTCTGTCAGAAATTTGTTCAGAAGTTTTTGAGTGAAAGGGTAACATTTATCCATTCAAACCTCTAATCATTCTTCTTCATATTATATACCATAATATTTATGTAGGTAATAATTATGTGATTGATTATTGTTGCGAAAAAAAAAAACGATTTAAAATATTTTAACGGATTTATTAAACCCACATATAAAACACAATTAAACAATATTTATTACAAACAATTAGTCTACCCTGAACTTGGGGGGTCCGTATGTTTCGTGAGGGATGCCTTGGTTGGTGGAGATAGAGTTAATGTCGTCATACACGTTGCTGGATGTGGTCGTGGTGGTGACGGGGCTGATGACTGAGCCGCTTGAGCTGACGGAGCCGCTGGACGAGCTACTGGAGGATCCAGAATCCAGGATGGACACGCTGGGGCTGCTCTCAGAGCTAAACGACTGGCTAGTGTAAGTGCTAGAGCTCGAGCTCAATGGAGTCTTGGAAGATTCTGAGAACAGGCTCGATCCGCTGCTGCCACTGCTCAGACCAGACGAGCCGGTGCCGAATGAAAACAAAGATCCGCTGCTACCAGAGCTGCCGCTTGAAAGGCCGGAGCTGGACAGACCAGAGCTGGACAGACCGGAGCTAGACAGACCGGAGTTAGACAGACCGGAGCTGGACAGACCGGAGCTGGACAAACCAGAGCTGGACAGACCAGAGCTGGACAGACCAGAGCTGGACAGATCAGAGCTGGACAGACCAGAACTAGAAAGGCCGGAGGTTAACAGACCAGAATTTGATAGCCCGGAGCTTGACAGACCAGTACTGGCGAGGCCGGAACCAAAAGAGAAACCAGACAAACCACTGTTGAAAATTGGGCCAGTAGCGTAAGCGGGCTCGCTGTTCAAGGTTGAACTAGGGAAGGTATAGAAGTTGGATCCGACGGGGTAGCTTGCCACGCTAGGGATAACAGGTAAAACTGACACGCTAGAAACAGTGGGTTGGACGGGCGCGCTAGTGGGGAAGTTGGAGAAGCTAGTAATGGCTGGGTACTTGGCCACATCGGACACTTCGGAGTACACAGGAGCGTCTTGGACGACGTCAGCTCCGGAGACAGACACAGTCTGACCGTCTTTGCTGTAGTCATTGACGATGTTGTTGATCACAGACTGAGATTCTCCTTTGTTGTTGTACTTGATGAAGTAGACTTCGGGCTTGGATGGAGGCTTCTGTTCGACCTTAGAAGCGATAACTTCGTGTTGTTCCTCGGGTTTCTTTGAGAGAACATAGACGATGGTCTTCTCTTCGTTCTGGGGTTGGACGTGCACAACTTGAGAAGAGCGGGAAGCAGATTCAGGGGTCTTCACAAAGATGATTTTGTAGTGCTTCTGGGGAGGAGGCAGGACAATGGGAGCGCGAGGTTTGACTTCTTCGGGTTCTTCGGGCGCAGCGTGCACGTAGAAGTGTTTGTAGACTTCAGCGGGTTGCTGGACGAATTGTTGCTGGTATTTAGTTTCGTATTGGCTAGCGTATTGACTGCCGTATTGACTGCCGTATTGGAGTCCGTTTCCGAGAACGAAGGGTTGTACGGCGGCGACGCTGTTCACGGCCTGGTAGTACTGGTTGTAGCTGCTGGGGGCCGGGGAGGAGGTCTCGTAGAACTGGCTGATTCTGTTGGGCACGCTGATGGGCACAGGGGTGGAGGTCTCGAAGACACCAACGCTAGCGGGGACTGCGGTAGACGACTCGAACACGCCGACGCTGGCGGGCACAGCGGTGGAGGACTCGTAGACAACGCTGCTGGGGGTCGGGGTGACAGATCCGAAGAACTGGCTGCTGCTCGAGACCGGGGTCACGGACGCGTAGGACAGGCTAGGGGCTGATGTCACACTCTGGTAGTATTTGCCGGAGCTGAGGCTTCCCAGGCCGCTGTATCCGCTGTAGTAGCCACCGTTCAGGTTAGAGATGCCGATAGACCCGATGCTGGGCTTGGCGTCTTTGTAGCCGAAGGACGAGCCCAAGTACTGTCCTTGCGAGTTCTTAACCTGCGCGCCGGTGTAGATGGGGCTGTAGCGGCTGCTGCTGCCGAACTGGTAAGAAGGCACGCCATAGGATGTCTGCGGCACCTTGTAGTGATAGCCAAGGTGGCTGACATCAGCGGCAGCAACGGCGAACGCCGTTGCTAGAATCTGGAAAGACACAAAAAAGGGCCTTTAGTACCAGTGATTTAAGTGTGTACCTATACCTATATTCATATTAAATGCAACACGAAGCGTAGAGAAGGATAATAAATAACTAATATTAAAATACGTTGTCCCTCTAAATACGAGTAGTTTCAGTAGTCGAAGCTTTTCGTTCTAATAAAATGTTGGGATTTACTTTTCAAGCAATTTTTAGCCCAGATTTCGAGGGTACTTTAGACAGTGTTCCTTTGCTCGCACTAGCTTTAGGTATTCTCTTTACATAATTTGAATGTTTTCGTAAAAGATAGAAAGGAATGGATAAACCGGTATAAAAATAATTGTAGATTAAGACAACCGATCCCATAAAGTAAAACTATGTTGACTGGTCTACAAGCATCTCAATTAAAATATGGGCGTCATAACAGCGGTAACATTACTTTTATTACTTAAGTACTTATGTAAATGCATTCTGTGCCGAAGCTCAAGAATCCTATGAGTATTACGCCTACAAATTATGATGAACGAATATGAGAAAAGAAAGTACACCAGCAAGGTCACTCTCGGCACCACGTGGGTCCGACCGCACTGTCTTGCATAACCGCTGTGGATGTACCTTCTCCGGGGCCCTTTACTCGGTACGACATTTTTTGGGAACAGACGCGACGTCGAGACGAAATTCCCGAAATGCAATAGCAATATAGGAATCGAAGAGTTCTAATTGACCATTGTAAATACTTTTAATAGCTATTTTAGTGATTACGGGCAACACGATACTCACAAGTTTTTTTTAATTAGGTTGTCTTATTTGTCAGTTATTAATGAAACCATTTATTTATTTATTTTTTATTTTTTTAACTATAATAGGTTTGCACTTGACCACCATCTCGCCTGATATTAAGCGATGATGAGATCTATGATGGAGCGTGCTTACCTAGAAGAAACCGATTCACTCTCGATTTGAAGACACCAAGATTGTAACCATCAGGGAAAACCCACTCAGGCAACGCATTCCACAACCTAGACGTTCTTATCACAAACGTGGAGTCAAACCTCTTCGTTCGGGTTTTTTGGAACATCAACCATGAAACGATGTCGCCCTTTTGTGGAACGAGAAGTCCGATAGAAGAAAGGGCAAGGTGGTATTAGATCATGCAGATCAGTTGCACCCTCTCCGAAGTGTATCCGATAAAAAACCGATAAGCTAGCGATTTTGCGGCGATGATCAAGACTTTGAAGTCTTTTACGCACAAGAGTGTCATTGCCTATGAGTCTTTTGGCACGTCTCTCAATAGATTCCAGAGTCCCCAGCTGATACTTAGCCGATCCATCCCAAAGGTGCGAACAGTACTCCATACAGGAGCGAATCTGGGCTTTGTATAACGTGAGCAACTGTTCAGAATTGAAGTATCTTCGCACCTTTGAGAGGACACCCAGTTTTTTTGGCGGCTAATTCAGCCTTAGACTCAATATATGTGCCAAAGTTGAGCGTCGATGACAAAGAAACGCCCAAAAGCTCGAGATGGTCAGTAACCGGCACTTATTACTTAGTTGTTTTTTTTTTAATTTAATGTTTATTTACAATCGTCAAACAGTAACAATCATAAATAAGAACTAAATACGTATAATAAGCATTTGTTTCCTCCTACTCGAAGCTCTGAAATAGCCTATATGTTTTTCGAAACTACGAATATTATCTATCTTTGTTCCAAATTTCAACCCGATCTGTTCTGGCGTTTTGGCGTATTCGAGCAACAAACATCTAAGCATTAAAATTTTCGCATTTATAATATAAGTAGGATAGTTTTGATTTTAGTAAGCATCACTAATGTTGCACAATTGTTAGGACGCATATCGGTGACGTGAAGTCACAATGTTTCACCCGTACATAAAGAGTGTAGCGTGAAAGCGCCATTTTAACACTACGGCATTAGCGCAAGCGAACTCAAAAAAAGTTTCACTACAAAATAAAACATAATTGACAGTCATAGGAACTGCCGAGAGAAGTGAAAACTTATAACTCAGAATTTGATAGTTATTTTGGAAACTACGCGGGTGGAACCGGAGGCCGTAGCCAATGGGAAATGCTGACGCATTTCTAGATGGCCAATGGCCATGGTCCCGAGTTTACCCGAAGACTTCTTAGCATTCCCGAGGGTGACGCTAGAATTCAATTCACAGCCCACGAAAAATAAAAAAGCCAAAAGAAGTTTTCACTTTTAAAATACTAAACACCCTTTTAAATTTCATTTCATTTACAACAAGAAATGTTCTATTCAAAAAAGGCTATTTTAATTAGACTAGTATTTTCAGTAGACTAACGACAACGGTTCGACAAAAGGTAAGTTTTTAACAGACCGACGACAACGTTTCGTTTGGTGCTTTTTGAAAAGTCGTGAGGTGTGAGGAGTCACACGGCGGCGGCGGTGCGATGAACTTGAACTTGGCTGTTTCCGGGTGATGTAACGTGGATATTACGCGACGCATGCGCCTTGCACAACGAGCTGTCTCGGTGGCCGCGTGGCCGGCTGCGCCGTTGACGGCGTCGCGTTATAAACTGCTCTACAAGTTTTTAGGGGACATTAAGCATATTGGCTTCTACTACATACTTAAACTTTTTAACTGACTTTAAAATTTGTTCTCAATTCGATTTTTTTTAATTTTGTTACCTCTTATCTTTCGACTGGCTCTTTGGCTGGGCTTTCGAAAGATCGATGAAAAAGATACTCCACTAAATAAATTTAATCTTATAGATACTTAATACATGTACGCCGCCAGCATTATTTTCAGGGAGGTGCATCTAGCACATACCTACTATTAATCTATATAAAACATAACTATATGTAGGTATAAGTAGTATGCTGATTAACGCAATCTCAACTCAAATCACGGCATATCTGTCATCGGATACTTACATAAAGTGCATTGTACTAATGGTCATACATTACTGTACAAATGAATCCACTAGAAAAAAACATAATCTTCCCACTGATGTAATCGGGTAAAATATGTATTTTTAACTTATTTTTTTCCTAGGTGTAAGTTCATCCCTTTGCCTTGGTATGTTTAAAAATTAATCTAAGATTCCCTACATTTTATTTACGAGTAATTCTGAATAAAATAAAGTATTATTGAAATCTTTGTACAATTGGATCTATACTAGAGACAAAGATTCCTTTTTACTTAAATAACAAAACCATTTTACTTAAATGACAAAATGTTTATTTATTCCGTTTCATTAAAAAAAACTTAAGGATTTCGTATACTTTACAAAGAGCTCCAATGTTTAGTCTTGCTCACAAAAAAACAAAATAGAACAAGTATGTGTGGGATTCGAACACCAAGGGTTCCGTACAGAAAAGATAAAAACAGATACAAAAATAAATCTGTTTTAAGTCTACATATGTATAATCATCTTGATCATACTTGAGGTCATTTTGAGGTCCTGTGGACCTTCATTGGTCTATCGATAATTGAGGCATGCTTAGTATAAGTAGTTAGTTAGGTATGTAGCGTAGTGTAGTTCTCATTGTATATTAGTTTTGTTAACGAAGGCTTTGCCCGTTCAAAAACTAATTTGGTAGATTAATATATGTAAGTATGTTTATCTCAACGTAAATCGTAAATACCAACATTTGGTAACAAAATACATGCTTTGAGAATTTTTTTTTTTTTAAATAAAGAGTGACGAGACGATCAGGACATGTGCCTGATGGTAAGCAACATGCCTGACATATAACAGCACAGTGACACACAGCTATTGCAACATGAAGAGTCCTAATCATTACCTAGCACTGCACTGCGCTCGTCACCCAGAGATCTAAGATCTTATATCTCTAAGCCCTGTAATTTCTCTGGAGAATTTCCCATCATGGGATTATAAACCTACGCTAAATTAGGTTGGATTATATTATAATCTAATCATATTTTAGGTGTAGGTACTAACGTATTTACAATATTATGGTGACATATTAAATACATTTAGAGACACGTTGTCACGCTTTATTGTTTGCACAAACGTATTTATTAGAAGTTCGAAAGCTTATTTCGCTTGAACTTTGGCTATATTGTAGATTTTAAATAATGTAGAGTGACGGGACGAACAAAACACGCACCTGATGATAAGCAAAGTATGCTTGCCCATAACAGCACCGTGCCACGCAGCCATTCGGACGAACTTAAAGCTTGTTCGCATTAGGCATGTATATTAGTCTAGTAGCGGGTAATTTAGTAGCTAAAATACTCGCTACTATTCAAAAATCGTTCGCACTTTGCTTTAGTACAGTTCACAAGTGAGTAGCGTTTTGCAACATGAAGAGCCTACAACGCAACAAAATAAATATATGAAAAAGCTAATCGTAATGGCTATTTTAGAAGAGGTGAATGAGGAAATTTGTGTGATCAATAAAATAAGTAATTTCACAGACAATTACGTATTTGGAAATAAATTTTGAAGTTATTTTTCTCTCCAGACTAATTCGACAAGTTCGAACCTGTTTAATCAGCGAGCCAATGAGCGCACCGCTCGCAACGAACGGGTGGTGGGGGGTGCTACTCGCCCGTTGAAAATAGAACAAAATAGATCGATTCGACAAAATCACTTACTAAACTACTCGACTAAATTTTCAGTGTTCAGACACGATTAGCCACTAAATTACTCGCTACTAGCCTAATGCGAACAAGCCTTTACTGACTCCTAAAGTCACTGACTAATACTATACTACGATGGTAGCGTAGAATAGCGTATAGTATAGCGTAGCGTAGATCCGAGATCCTCTGTTTTCCATGTAAATTTTTTTTTTTGTTTACACTTGACCGCCATCTCGCCTGATGTTAAACGATGATGCGGCCTACGATGAAGCGTGTTTACCTAGAAGAAACCGATTCACTCTCGATTTGAAGACACAAAGATTGTAACTATCGGGAAAAACTCTCTCAGGCAACGTATTCCACAGCCTAGACGTTCTTATCACAAAAGTAGAGTAAATTTATTGGAATGTATGCTTAAATGAGGTATGAGTCGGTTTCTTGTAGGTTAATGCGCACTATCTTACACCGCATCGCCGTAAAACAGGGGAAATAGCAGTCAAATGGATATCATCGACAAAATAAATGTATTCATTGTTTCTAAGGAAAAATCATTCTGCCCATTAAAATTTTTTAACAGCGTAATTATAAATGATCCAAATAAAAGTACCTAGGTCGGTACTAATGAATGTGGTATTGGGTATTGGTTGATGGTCACAGGATTTGTGTGCAATATCTTGCTCACACGTTTTACTTGCTTTCGTAAGCTTTTAAAGTTTAATGGTCGCATTTAAGAACGGACGGATCCCTAAGAATCAGAGAGAAGGTTATTTCTAGATAAGTAACTTATTTAGCCAGAAGCGCTTTTTGCTTTTAATTCTGATCAATGTTTTTTGTTTTGTCTAAGATTAAATAATTAGCTAGAATTTAGATAACCCAAACAATCTTCATTATTTCGTTAATTAACTGTGCGACTAGTATTTGCCTTTTTTGTTTTATTTATATTACTAAAAGCTTAGAGGTCATGACCTATCTGCCTCGTGTTACATAGCTACTTGCTATTTTCAACAATTATAACGAGTTTAAACATGAAATAGTAAAAAAATACAATAATAAAATATTTAAATAAGTTATTATACAAAATTACCTACTGCAACTACATATTTTACGTCTTTAGGTTTTGACCAATTATTTAGGTACTTATTTCTAGTATGGTTGCAATTCCAATTTTTTTAAATTTTAGCGTAGGATACATACTTATGAATTATTAGGACAATATAATCGCTGTATTTAAAAAAAAGTCAGGGCTAACGTTTATCCAAACCTAGTCAACCTTTTGAGTACAGTCAAATCACATTAGAAAATTTCGACCGTTTGTGAAATCATCGAATTCAAAAAGACACAATTGAGCTTAAGTGACGTTTTATTATGCTTTTGATTTGTTCATATTACTCATATACATTTCGGAAGATATGTAAGTTGTTAGAGATTTCTACGTAAATACGAGTACCTACTAGATAAGTGGTGATTTCATAAATTAAGGCAGCCAATAAGAAACAATACGAGTATATATATAGGTAAACGTAATTTGTGGCATCAGTCTAACGCGTTATTAGGAATGAAATATTAAAACCGCAAAGAATAAGTTCTGAACACGGAAGCCTATAGAAATCCATACAAACAGTTGTCTGAGATTTGTTTTTTACTCAAATTACGGTCTGACCACATTCAAAAGGATGCGGTCAAATATGTAAATTTTTTGTGAATCTTGGAATTTTTGGCTTGAGAATATCAACCGGAATACTTGGTGCTATTACATTAATGTCAGGGTCATATAATATGCTCTTTTGGTTCATTAGGATCTGCGTGAATCTGTAATTTCACTGGAACCTTTGTCCTTCAAACCGGAACACAGCAATGTTTCCACATTACTGCTTGGCGGTAGAATAGCAGTAGGATGTTGGGGTAAAATAGTAGAGGTATGTGACAAGTTTTCAGCTTGTCTCAAATACCTAGCCAAAAATTGGTGGCAGCTCTTGGATTATATTGTTAAATCCTGTCCGTTCTACAATAAAGAAAGTGCCATTTTTGCACGAAACTTCACGATCCCGTTCTTCGAGTGTGATAATGGCACTCAACCTTTCCACATCAACGCACAGGACTTCCTTGTATGAAGACGTATTTTCCTTTAAAGCTCTCCGCTCGTGGAATGTTTTGCCGGAGACAGCCCTGAGGCTGCGAACGCTCAGGCGTTCTAAAGAAAACTCGATAGATTTTTTTTATCGCAACAATATGTTAAAGTTCTAACTAGTAAACCGTTGGCGGTAGCGCTGATATCTGCTGATTGCATCATGCTTTTCGATGTTGTTCTTATTGTTATATTGTTCGTAAATTTGTTGGTAATTGTTAATTATTAGATACTATTTACTTAAAGATTTTATAGTTTCATATTTTATATGTGAATATTTTCTAATTTTGTTTTATAGTATCGTACATATTTTTATGTATTTGTTGGGTGTTTTCTATGTATAACAAGTATGTATTTAAAAATATTTACGTATTATATCAGCTATCTGGCTTCCATATTACAAGCTTTGTTTAGTTTGGGGTCAGATGGCGTTGTGTGTGAAATGTCTACCAATATTATTATATTTCATAATATTGTTATATAAACCTCGCTTCCCTTGCCTATACTAGAATATAGACGATTTTCCTTTATGCTGGTTGCCTTGAAGAGAGATAACTCTCAGGGATTTGTGGCGCTACTTCATAAGTAGGCATATTGACTCTAATGTTTCTATATGTTTACGTTACTATAAATATTTTGTATCTATCTTGCTAGTGGCGGCAAAATATATATATTTTTTTAAATGACAAAAAAATTGACAAATTGCCAATTTAAAAAAAAAAATACTAAAAAGTTGGGACACAAGCTGCAGTGTGCTGTTATTTGATCATACATTTTATAGGAAGCGCACACGATTTTTTTTTAATATTTAGATACATTTAAGTTTACACTTTTAAGTAAACACTTGTAGTTAGGTACATGTTTCAGGTTTTTCGGATGAACTTTTCCTATGTTCACAAATAATATAGCTTTGTTTTAGTAAAAACATGTTCAAAATAGAGATTCCTCCTATAACGTCACAAACTCACAAAGTTTACCTCTTTGTAATATGAGGCATAGATAGACAATTTTTTTTAATAGAAGGTATACAATATTTTTAATAATAGCACGACATGTGCCTGGTTGTAAGCACCATGCCTGCTACATACAACACAGCACAGTGACATGCAGCTTTTGGAACATGAATTGTCAAAAAAAAATATTGGTGGACAATTCACACACAACACCATCTATCTGACCCCAAATAAGAGCATATAAAGAGTATTATACATTTTTAAGGTTTAAATTGAACATTATATTGTACGATAATAAGTATCGTACAAAAAAGTGTCAAAAATTTAAAATATTACAACTGTAATGAACAATGTCAATTTTATGGAATTTTATTGTAAGTTTATTATAATTTTAAATTAGGTATTGTAGAAGTAGCTGTGCCGTGCATACACATAAAGCTTTGACATTAACAAAGTTTTTTATTTCTAGGTATTCCCCGTACTCTGTCGTCCCGGATTTACGCAAATTAAATAACCTAGGAATTTACATCTATTCAATAACTCTGACACTTAACGTTTTTATTCAATACTACGCCATATATTTATGATAATATAACAAGGATGTTGGAATAACTTCTCACCGGTACAATAAAACAAGTCTACTTATCATATAAATCGATATAATAACTAAATTATTATCCGCTGATAATGAACAGGTCATGTTTGGAAATTTTATTTGCCAATTATGTCATCTCTGCGAGGTGGGTTGAAGGCCATCGGACTAGAAAATGTGACCTCTCAATAATAATACTATAAAGTATGCGACCGGTTTAACTTTAGACCATTTTTTTTTAAATTAATTTAATTAATTATTTTATTGTCGTCAACTGATGATCATATAGATCCTGTTTTTAATCCTTAAACCGTAAATAGAACCGTAAAGCCGTTGAATTCTGTAGGTATCTAATTTATAAGTCTAATATTATGTTGTTTCCTACATATAACAAAAGTTTCCATCCTCAACATCAGGGGTGTCCAAACTGCAGGTACGCCCCCTAAAGCGTAAAAGTATTTCAGTTGGGGGTCTGGCGCAGAAGTGTTAAGTATTAAGTTTTTTATTGACCACCTGTGCGCTCCACACCAATGACATAGCGCCCGTGCCATATATACCGAGTACCTACATATATATATACCCCACAATATACACCGACTTCCTTTCTTCGCACTATGATAGGACAGTATGAAACAGTATGCTTTCTACATTAGGTGCGATTGATAAAAAACTTTGAGAACCATTGACATAAATCAACTGTTTCTGCTTTTCGCCTAGCGGTTTTGTTTCTGGAAATAAATCTCAAACAGTTTTTTTATGACGGCAATACATGTGCCTTATATTAACCTAAGTAGCACCCCGTCCATAACATTGTACTCCGCAGCTATTTTAGCATGGATAGTTCAAATCACTACCCAATACTGCTCTGCAATTGCTACCCACCCTGGGATGTAAAATGATTTATCTCTTGGTCTTGTAACTTCCCTGGCAACAGTGCCCTTCAAAACGGATCACAGTACTACGTTGCGAAATAGCTGGTCATTCTTTATTGAACAAAATATATTAAACGACGGTTATAACTCTTTCATTACTACGCCATATGGACTATTAAGTACTACATACCCATAATTTTAAAATGTGAATTTTAATAGCTTGAGTCGGCTATTCATCACCATCACAAGTTAACTATAATAATAACGAGTTAAATTGGAAAACTCATAAAATTATAAATATTTTTGGGGCAATAAATTATGTCAGAGGCCTTTTAATTTTATGGTTCAACAACAGGTTCTTCCCGTGTATACCTACGAACTTTGACATTTCTTTCAAAAATAAAAAAATGTGTTATCTGTTTGTTGACATCAAACAACTTTAAATTTATACATGAACTTGTCCGTAGTACTTATTAGTCCATACTTATATAATTGTTTGTTTGTAAAAGCCGAAGCCGTAATGGTTTAGTGGTGAGAATTCCGATTTCACAATCGGGAGGTCGTAGGTTCGAACCCCGCCTACATATCTAAGTATTTCCCAAGTGATGTACAAGTTTGTCGTCCCCACTAGCTTTGATGTTGAAGGAATATATGTCGAGGAAACTGTGTATTCCAAGGAAGGCACTTTTGGAGGATACGCTTCTTCCGCTCACCTGTACCTATTTGTCCAGTTCGATTGATTATGGCCTCGGAAAGGGGGAAAGGCTCCGAGTCCCAGCAGTGGGAACATATAGTGGGCTGCTTTTGATTGTTACTGCGGTGGCTAATTCCTAAGCCTCACTTTTCATTCGTGAAGACTTAAAAGTACCTCTAAAAAGAACGACGATAACCTTGTAAAATATAAATCATAAGTTAAGTGACCTGTGGCTCGTTAACTAGTTGGATAACTATTCGAAGCGTTGATCTCAGAACTATCTAATCAGCTGTATTGGCTCGCTCGAAGGATTTATGCCGTTCGAACGGCAAACTATTCCCTTTGTTTAGGGTTCCACGCAAAAACGGAACCCTATAACGAATTCTATAATATTTTTCGAACTGTATTTTGAAAAGAGAAAAAAGATTTAAAAATAAATTGTTTAATTTGAAATGTTTGTTTTTACAGCAAATTAGGCTACAGGTAATAAAACCACATCTTCATAATATATTCCGAGTTATTAGAAGACACAGTGATATTATTTAAAAAAATACTCTCACAAAATCAATTCGCCACCGATTTAACTTTTGAATGTGTAAGAATTGGATCTAAAATTAGATTATGTTTTTACTGCAATATATTTTTGCCATCTGTAAATAAAAGACTTAAAGTTTTAATTATGACAATTTTAAATTAAAGCTCTTTTTTTCTTTTTGAAGTGAAAACTTCTTTTGGTGTGGCACAGACAGAGTTTTCGTGAACTGTGAATTGAATTCTAGCGTCACTTAAACCTTCAGGTAAACTCAGGACCAGGGCCATGTTCATAGCCACGCCCTCCGGTTTCACCTCCAAATTTTCGAAGTAAGCTATCGAATTTATCGAGTTATAAGTTTTCACTTCTATCGGCAGTTGATGATTGCGAATTTTTTATTTTGTTATAGTTTTATATTGGTTTAGTTTGAAATTTGGTATAATTTTTACAATAATCTTTGTGTGTAACAAAAATATAGAAAATGTCGAGAACCTGGTATCAATATAAAAAAAAAACGAAACGAAAAGAAAATTAATCGCAATTAACATTTAAAAAGAGCGCCAACTTTGACTGGTTGTTAAAAAAAGTTTGAAGTAAAAGATTAAGTGCTTAATATTATTTCTGACTGTTACAGTATTTAAACTACATAATATATGATACGAGAACGTATTTGAGGCGCTCTTTTAATCAATAAAAAAATAATTCAAAGAGTTTTGCTGTGGTAGTACCTACAGAACCCGACCCTGAGAATGCGACTCACACTTAGCCGGTTTATTTTCCTTTTGATAGCTCTTGGCATTTCACGCCAAAGAAAGTGAATGCGCTCTGATGCAAAATAGAGCAAGGTGAAGTTCAGTCGAGAAATGCTTCTGAAAACTACCTGTCCTTGCGTTCTATGAAGATGCAAGAAGTGCTCAATAGTATGCACATATGTATACATAATACTCTTGACAATAGGTAACAAGTATTTCCTGTAAATAATTTTTAAGTATTTATTCTCAGTAAAGCAATATAAAATTATTCACAGAAAAGAAAAAAAATCTTCTACAATAGGCAGCCTTATTGCTGACGGCGTTTTCCTCCAGGGAAAGTTTGGGTGGATATGGGTTTCGACATTAAAAAAAAATAGAAAAGCGCGTGCTATTTACGAAATTATTTATAATATATTGTATTGTAAGCATTACACAGGATTTAGTCACGATCAAAATTATTAGTTAAGTAAATCCGGTTACCGTTCCGTGTACCTAATGATTACAAATAGATACATTATACATAATAAATAAAAACAAATACATAGGATGCTGCAAAAATAACAAACATAATAACAGATATGAAAAATAACAAATATCCTAAGAGGGAAACAGAAGGTAAACAATAAATAAATGATACATTTGACAGGAATCCATCCAGGATCTCCAACAAAGACCTTATTGTGACAAAGCTTTGAAATATAATATTCTTTGACGTGGGCTTTTAAACAAAATAATAACAGAGATTTTGTGATAGAATTAGAAAATTCATACCACAATTTATTTGTTTATTAAGTCTTTGAACCTTAGAGCATAACATATTTTGTCCGAGCAGTGAATCGATAATCTGAGCACAACAAATATCAATATGATACCCCAGATCAATATTCAACAATATTTTTACTGGAGATAAAAACTATTGATGGACATAAAGTTTAGGGCTATTTGATGATATGTTAACCCTTTATATTATCGTGGGACAGTACTGGTACATACCAGAATTTTCCTTATAAAATCTAAAGTAAATTATTTTTTCGATTATGAAACAATGTTCCCGCTCCGGCACAAATCGCGCTTCATTATTTAGTACAGCCGATACTCCAGAGATGGCGGTGTTTCGACACAAACGAATTTGAATCAAACTGTTCCCGATTTCGTGCATTACAGTAGCGCTCAAAATTTTGAAATTCTATAAAAAATATTTTAACACTAAAAGCCGTGTGTTTGTGCTGTGAATCCAGCAGGTAAGTGTATGTTAACTGCTATTTATTATAGTTATTGAATAGTTTTAAGTAATTTTTGAAAATAATTGCCTAATTGTGTTTGTACCAGTTCTGGCACATTGTATTACTAAGTGTTATTTAGTGCCATACATTGGCCGTTTTCACATTCTTGCTGCAGGATGGCTTCCAGAAGCCTAAAAGACGAGGAGATAGAACAGTGCCTCTATAATTATTCAGAGAGTGAAGATGGATTCGACGGAGATGACGACAGCATCGCAGATCCTGATTTTGTTCCGGATTTGGGGATTCCCATGGAAGTAGAAAGTTTTGAAGAGGTTGATGGAGTGGATATTGACACTATTATTAAAAACATTGAGAATCCTAGTAGTACTACCCAACCGACAACTTTTTTTGAAACCTTGCCTGAACCAGGACCTTCGTCTAGACCTGAACCATCAAGACGCAGTCAAGTCAAGCAGAAATTGAATCTGCGGTGGAGAAAAAAGAACCTCGAGCTAAATGAACAACAACTATGCTTTACAGGTAATGAAGACTTGCCAGCAGAGTTTCTAGAACTTGATAGTCCGATACAGTTCTTCTTCAAAATATTTCCCAAACAACTTTTTGAAGAAATTGTTAGTCAAACTAATCTTTACATTGTGCAGAAAGACCCAAACATGCCTTTCCGGGTCACAGAGACCGATATTCAGCAATTCATTGGTCTGGTTTTCATAATGTCGTTGGTACAGCTTCCAAGAGTGACGAAACATTGGAGTGGTGGTTTAGGTACACCTTTAGTGAAAGAGACAATGGCAGTAAATAAATTTGAAAAAATCAGAAGATTTATTCACTTCAATGATAACTCCAAAATGCTTTCTCGCGATCACGCAGACCACGACCGACTGTACAAAATCAGGCCAGTTGTGAAAATACTAAATGGAACTTGCCTCAATGTCCCATTTGAGAAGTACCTCTGCGTAGATGAACAGATCTGTTCCACCAAAGCCAGACACAATCTGAAGAGGTACAATCCTAAGAAACCCCATAAATGGGGCTACAAAATCTACGTCTTGAGCGGTGTGAGTGGTTTTGCTTTCAAGTTCGAGCCAGAAACGTAGTTGCGCCTAACGAGCCGAACTTGGGCGCTGCCTCAAATGTCGTCGTCAGACTTAGTCGTGAAATACCTCGCAATCAAAATTACCGCCTGTATTTTGACAACTACTTCACGTCTTTGCTACTTCTTGAGTATCTAGCCAAGCAAGGAATAATGAGTTTGGGAACCATTCGACGCAACCGTATACCAGATTGCAAACTACCCACGGAAAAAGACATTTCCAAAAAAGAACGTGGGTATTCAGTTGAGTATGTTGCTTGTGTTGAAGGTACAGATATATCTACAGTGGCCTGGAAAGACAACAAAATAGTCACACTTGCGTCCAGTTTTGTGGGTGAACTACCCAAGTCACAAGTATCTAGATACGACAAGATTCACAAAAGGTACGTGACAATTGATAGACCAAATGTAGTTGGAGAATACAACCGACATATGGGCGGTGTAGATCTTATCGACAGTATAATGGGAAGATACAAAATAAAACTACGAAGCAAGAGATGGCAGGTTCGCATGTTTTATCACTTTTTGACCTGGCGATGTCCAATGCATGGTTGCTGTATAAAAGAGTTCGTAAGGCCAAGAACATAAGTGAACCAACGCTGGCATCTGCTGATTTTCGCGAAGAGATTGGAATGGTGCTTTGTAAGATGGGGACAAAAACACCCGTACAACGCCGAAGCATTGAATCGGATATCCAAGCCAAAAAACGCAAGGGTCCAGCTCAATTCGTGCCTCCAGCAGCTGTACGCCAGGACCAAATTGGTCACTGGCCCGTATGGGTGGAAAATAGGATCCGATGCAAGTTCCCTAAATGCTCTGGCAAATCACAGACCATTTGTGAGAAGTGTGGTGTTGCATTATGCAATAACAAACAAAATAATTGTTTCAAGGCATTCCATACTTCCTAAAGGAACACATTGCTGCAATGTACCCGTTCTGTCACACACCCCTTTTTTTTATTTTGTGGGGCTTCTAATTAAATTTTTTGAAAATTAAAAAAAAACGTGTTTTTATACTTGCCTAACGCTACCCAAAAAGATATTTTTATTATAAAATACGTTGTTGAGTTATGAAGGGTTAACACTATCTAGCTCCAAACTTAGAAAAGCTTGTCCTATGACATAAATAAATAGAAAAATAGATGCAAAAATTAACCATTATTGCCCTTTTGTTATATGCTGATTTTTAATATCAAAGCTTTGTTTTTCGGTCAATTCGAATCTTTGTATCAATATTTTTTCTAAGTGAAGTGAATATGTACGTAATTTTGTTTAAGTTAACAAGCCTCTTTGTAAGGATGACTATGTTATAGGTTACTATATTTCAAGACGTATAATAAGTTTAATATTATGAAAGCTTAATGGTTCAAAGCTATTAAAAAACAGATTCGTAAAAAATGTGTCAGCGTTTTTT
The DNA here is from genome assembly GCA_017562165.1 of Ectropis grisescens. NCBI lineage: Eukaryota > Metazoa > Arthropoda > Insecta > Lepidoptera > Geometridae > Ectropis > Ectropis grisescens. The sequence continues at coordinate 5,729,565 of CM029767.1, forward strand.
AAATTTTAGACATTTCTACTATACAGTAGAAATCAATAACCTAATTTTAGATCTTATAAGTAAAGAAAATTATTAACATTTGTTCGAATTTTACTATTCGGGAGTTGAAATATAATATTCTGAAATGTTGCGTCCATATTTTATCATAGACCGTAAATAATAGGAAGTAATTTAAATAGGCTTAGAAAATAATGTATTTTATTGACAATAAAAAAAAAACATTTTTTATTGTCGGAACGATTATTTGTTTGAGATTTAAAAACAGGCTACTTTATATCACAAAAATATCAAACCTGTTTTTTTTTTAGGTTTTTGAGAGCAATGTTAAACAAGATAATGAGTAGCACTGTGTAATTACGAGTATATCGATCATGTCAATAATTAGATAAAAAATCATTCTTTTAAGAGCATCGTTGACACAAATATTGTATATCTAGACACAAACACTCTTGATTAAGCCACTACTACTATTGCACTGAGACTAAAAACAAAACACATATTTTGTAGCAAGGTTGCTCTTGTGCAATTCTTCGTAGCTACAAATATCTACGGTATCCTGCTACGCTGTCTAAACAGCGTAGATCACATGATCACTGAATTTACAAGATAAAAAGAATTAAAGATTTATAAAAAAAAAGTTCGCACAGCAATCACTTAACAAGCTTTAATTTTTAAAAAGATTTCTAAAATGTTGACTTCATTAGACAAATTAACTCACGTTGTTCCTATTCGATAATAAGTTTTGTTTTAGTGTAAATAAGATTGAGAATTTACGTACCAAGAGAGCGGACATGCTGTGCGGTTGCCGATGTCCAGTTCACAAGTAGACGTGATCCGAAGGCAGCGCGGGGCAAGTGTCGCGGTGGAACCTGGCCTAGCTTCTTAAATACCCACCTCTAACCCGGCTCTTGAACCCGCAAGGCTATGTCAACCGACAGGTTCACTAAATCCAAATAATTGATGGAATGTTTGATAGTTTTCTTCGGACTTGTACCGGAGCTAAGTTTACACGGTTTTCTAAGGTGAATACCTACCGTGGTTGCCACCCAGGCTACGCACGATAAACGATGCGTGGCATTGAATAATTTTTGCGTGACATATTAATATTATTCTCTGTACCATACCAAACTCAACTTTTATATTATGGATTTTTTATATTTTAACACATATAATTTCGTACTTGGGTTGTTAAAAAAAATTAGAGCGTTACGCTATTTGCTACATGATAAATGAAATGACAAAAACACACATTTATAACTACAACTTCTTGAGCAAAATTAAATTGGTGTAGCCAATTTTTGAATTTATATTCTTTAGTGTACTCAAAAACTAATAATTAAAATTCATTTATTTCAGAAAATTTTACGATATAAATACAAATACTTGGGCCAATAGTACAAAAATGTTAACAAATTTGATTAAGAGAAATAAATTTTGAAAATCTGGTGTTAAAACATTAGGCTATCAAAATATTTGTCGAAGATCCAAAATTGAGTTTGTATCCGTTTTCAATACGACGGTTAAGCTCCAAATTCCAAATTATTATTTAAGTAAGTAATGTTTGTTTCTTTGTGTTTGACATCACAAGCGTCGAAAATTTGTACACAGATAGGACTTTACTCTAAATTTAGATACGTTTTTGGGTCGCTTATGCCTTGAGTAGGTAAATGTTCGAAAACACGGTCGTGAATTTCTCGAAGTATTGCTATTGTTTGTTATAAATTTAATAATTTAAAACAACAACGCACAATATTCTTAATTGAATACTAAGCGTATTTATTTGAAGTATCTTTAAGTCTGATGAAACTACCGAAATTTGGTGTCAGCTCTCAGAGCTATACTGCAATGCATCTAACGATATTGATTTTGATTGTAGATGAAATTATTTTTTTACTGTTATTTTTCGATACTGTTTTTTTGTACTACAAAAAAATAATATCATCTACAATCAAAATCAATATCGTTAGAAGCATTGCAGTATAGCTCTGAGAGCTGACACCAAATTTCGGGTAGGTATTTTAAGCAAGCTAAAACTTGTCACATAGCTCTCCTACTATACCCCAATACGGACGCAGACCTGTCTGGTGAGTAGCGGGGCAAAATTAATCTCTCAATTCTTAAATTCCTGTAATAAAAGTTCACATGGCAGGTAGAAAGTCCCACCCAAGTGATCTGTCTTTTTGGGAATCCCTATTTTATTGTCATAAATAATACCCAATTAATTTCAAATTGCATCATATGTATTTTTCTATTTTTGGCCTCTGGCACGTCCGACTAAATCATCTGGCTTATTTATTTTTTAATTCTTTAAATATTAAACTATAAAATAAAAATAGCATATGATGACCTCAAACATATTTACCAAACATAAAAAACTACGTTTAAAAAAACCGACTTCAACGCCACAAATGGCACTCAAAAGCGAAATATAAATAAATATAATTGTTGCAACTATTTCAAGTTGGATAAATCTAACAGGTACTAGTAGATAGATACTACACCTACCTACAAATATCTGCCTACTTACTTTTTTCATTTTCCACATTTCACACATTTCACTTGGCTGGCTGCATACATTACTAAGATCCGGTATGAAGGGCAATGTTTCCAGTAAAATTCCAGGGTATAGAGATCAAAACATCTTATATCTCTGGGCGACGAGAGCAGTGCAGTGCTGGGTAATGATTTAAACTCATGTTCCAATAGCTGTATGTCACTGTGCTGTTATTTGGCAGACATGTTGCTTACCATCAGGCACATGCTATGCTTGTTTCGTCACACTATAATATTAAAAAAAACTTTTTTTCAAAAATATGTTCATAAAATGAACTAAGCCAAACTGTTCAAAACTTCTATGGGATCATATGGCAGCTATTCTGCATGACACAAAAAAAGAATCACGTAAATTGGATCATTAATCTCGAAGTAATCGATGTACATCCATAAAATAACCGGCCGAATTGACAACCTGGTCCTGTTGAACTCGGTTAAAAACATGTGGCGATGTGTGGTCACCGCATCAGCAGTTTCATTTTGTACTAATCGAGCATACACACGCCGCACCAGTCGTTCCCTCGCCACTGTACTGTATGTACACTTGTCACTGTTGTAGTTCTTAGTTCTTTATTCATAACGGTGTTGTTACATGTCATAAAATTATAATTATACATCATGTGTAATTGTGTAGTTTTATATCATCATCAACCAATTTAAAGAATGACATTAGTGTAGCTTGTTAAGATTTAGCATGAATATCCAATTATATAGGTAATCAAATAAATAAATATCAATGCCAAAGAAATTAATACACAAAAAATGTTTAATTTATGAAATCAATAAAGTTAACTAAATTGTACAAAAATTACACAAAATTAATTAAATACGGAACATAGTTATATTATAAATTAGATATCATCAGATAGTCATCAGTAAACAATAAAAAAAAATCAACGCAATTTTATTTCGGCCAGATTAGACTGGTAAAATGCCTGCTCGATAAGCCAATGTTTAAGTTTGCGCTTGTGTATATACACCGTCAGCAATAAACGTAGTCTACCATATAGATTCCAGTGTTTCATTAATTAGAGTACATGCGAGGGACACACATGACTCTGAAGTTAGTTTTACCATCAGACAACTGAACAGACTAGACTATACATATAACCTTCGGCAAACACATTTATACAATATTTTACAAGAAAATATATGGATTTTTTTATTGTCTTGGCTCTTTAGGTCCGGCCCTCGAAGCTAATCCCTAACATAATCAGGGCATTGGTTTTTTTTGTTTACATTCCTATGTCAAATCTCTTTTAAAATACTACACGCTATACAATGATTGGTTAGAAAACTCATTTGTAAAAAAATATATCCTAAAGGGCTGTTCTTATCTTGATATACCTTAATGTATCTAAGTGTTTAATGTTTTTCATCTTTACATCGAAGTAAAAAATATATTTATGTATTCATTTTGTCCTGATACACACCAACCAAGTCTGTACCTCCGTGTTGGGGTATAATAGGAGAGCTATGTGACAAGTTTTCAGCATCCCTCAAATACCTACACAATATTTGCCACCAGCTCTCGGCGTATTAATTATTTATCTGACTACCTCCACGGGTCTCTGTACTATAAATAGGCCGATGAAGGTCTAAAGAATTACCACCTACACACAACCTTCAACGACATCGTTAGAAGATTTGTTGTACAGCGAGCGTCCTTCGCAAATACTATTTTTAAACTTATGATACATTGTTGTTATGAAAATTTAAGCCTACAGCCAACAGCGTTGGAAGTTTTATTTTTTTTATTTTAATGTATGCTTATATTTATCTGGGGGCACGGCAGTGCCCCCGCCAAGTCGAGCGCGAAGCGAACCCTGCCGTACCATCCTTTACTGGAACGATTTCGCTGCATTTTCAGGCCTCTATTTGAAACCCTCTGGATAAGACCAGAACGCTGAAATTTTTGTCATCTAGTAAGCTATAATCACATACTTAAAATCCAAAATTTTAAGCCTGTACGTCATTGAGTCCCGAAGTTAAGCGAAGGCAAAGTTTCGCATTTACGACACTCACTCATGATCATCAAAATAGAACTAGTACTTCCCATAAACTCAGAGAGCTGAAATTTTGTACAGACTTATGATTTGATGGCCACATAAAGGGAAAACTATAAAAACTAGTAATATCAAAAATCTGGAGTACCTGGTGCCCCTTATTTGAAAACACAAGAGCCCAATCAAACTACTAAATATCGACATACCGCCTTTACAAAAAATATTCAACTTTGTTTGTCCTCTTCTCTCCTCCTCATTTGATGTCAAAAATCGAAGGTCTGAAGTATCTTGAGGAAGTACCCTCAGCTTGTCTCAGCTGTATTAGAGATACAGTAATTCCCAATTCTACTATTGGTACATAAAGAAATCGACTGTCTTTGCAAAAATCCAGCATATTGGGACACATCTTCTAATTTAATCTAGCTTATTGCTTCCCACTACTGGACGAATGCCTCCCCTTCTGCAAAGAGAATGTAATATAGCCCTTCTGCTTTTAATACGCAAATAAATAAAATTAAAGGAAAACTTTACATTTCGTGTTATGACGCCGTCAGTCGACTTTGTCAGTCGCAGTCGTCGTAGAGTTTTATTTGTGATTGATTTCGCACAAAGCAGTTGTGAAAAAGTGAAAAAAAAAATTCGCAAGATAATATCATAAAAAATGTCGGTAATATCAAAAGACGACGATGAACTTAGTGGCTACCAAGTAGTTGGTATGCCCAACGGCCCAACGGCCAAGTCACACAACATTAACTAAGTATAACAAGAAAGAAATCGCAGTAAGGAACCTTAGACTTGGCACAGCTTTGTCTAGATTTTATTACTTTTTAGACATAAATATACAGCTCCATCGAGACTTGGCTAGTTTTTTACAGAATGTTTTTGGTGGGATAGAAGTTACGGCTGGTCTAGTCGGAACAACGGCGACTGCCGATCCGGAGATGGGCTCAAAACCACGCGCACCACTGTCTTTTCAAAGTCATGTGTGTTATGCCGCTAACTTAAAACGGTGAAGGAAAACATTGTGAGGAAACTGAAATGTATTTAGAGTCTTTCGAAGTCATGTGTCGTCTCTACCGACTCGCACTGGGCCAGCGTGGTGGATTATGGTCTATGTGAGTTAAGGCCCCAGCAGTGGGAACATTTAGTGGGCTGTTTATGTTGTTATTTTATGTTATACTAATACCTCTATACACATAAAGTCGAGGATCGAGCCGAGTGGTATATTATTGGAGACGCCTATGTCCAGCAATGGAAGGATTGGCCTGATTACGATAATGATGACAATTGTATTTAGCAATAGCTGTTCATGTTACGGCTGGTCGGGAAAACGGCGACTGCTCCTGGTTCGAATCCCACACACACCACTTTTTCTTTTTAGTCATGTGCCTAATGCTGTTAACTTATAATCGGCGAAGGACAACATCACGAGGAATCAGACATATCAAGTATAGAATATTTAAGTCATGTGTCATCCACCAAACTGCACTGGACCAGCGTTGTGGATTATGGGTTCGACCCGACCTCGAGAAGGCCTCGTCCTAGCAGTGGGGAAATTCAGTATCTACGCTGGTTATACTTACTCGTATACTTGTATTATTACCGATCACACTATTTCTTTTGGAAAATTATCCAAATATGACAACTACACTAAATTCCCTACTGTGACTACTTCAACTAAGCGCACCTAAACTATGCATAGACTTATTTTAGACAAGATGTCCGCCCGGTTTCGCCCGTGGTACATATATAGCACTCATCGGGATCCCGTACATATCCAACGGTGAAAGAATGACTGAGATCGGTTCAGTCATCACAGCTACCTGCTACGCCAATTGAACCATCCAATAAAAAAAAACTCTTCAGCTTTATAATATTAGTATAGATTTAAAGATAAGCAATATTACACTATAACCTAAATTGACCATCGCGCTTCTCCTAGATAATTTTATCTAATCTGCAGTTCATCTATGATTTGGCATTTGGTGCTTTAGTCTGAACCTAGACTCAGCGTCACCACTCAAGACTGTTGATTAATAGAGCCACTATCGTATTCAACTATGAAAAACTACATCCATAGTTTGAAAGTAAAGTAGTTCAACATTTACACCAGAGGATTTCAGTGATAACGCGGACTTTAATTACATTTTAACTATTATTGTCTTCGACTGACAAGGTTTCAAAAATATAACACAGAAGCGTACCTAATGATGTAGAAACACAACGCATGGGTGTTTTGTAAGATATAGATAATGCGCAGATGTTTAAGTCATCTATTTTTTTCCTATAAAATGAATAGACATGACTGATGCTGGAATTATATTAAATTATAAAAAATTAAAATAGTATTTAAATAGAATAAAATATGTATCTACCAACTTAATTTTAGATATCTTTTTGTTTAACTTACTTTATGATCTCAAAGCTGGATGGGCAAGTCGATTGTAAAAGTACCAAATTTTTAGGAAATGTGGTTAGCATTAGATAACCCATTCAATTTAATGCGCCTTTTGTTATGAAACTAGTTTCCTAAACGCAAAATTTAATATAGCTAACATACAAACTTTCCGCGCGACGGATAGAAAATACCCGACAGTGACGTCACGCTTTAGTAGTGATTTTGTATGAAGCTATAAAATGTTTTAAGGAGAATCCAAAATTGTGATTTTAAAATCTTGATATCACGGGAAGTTTTTAAGGTAACAAAGTAATTCTTTGACCTATGTTTCAGTATTTGAGTAGATTTTTTTTATGGCACATTAAATAAAAAATTAGTCGTCATGCCTATTGATTACCAATGGAAATGGAAACTTCTAACTTAAAAAATGTAGTATTAAATAGCGCTCATGTTGAGATATGACACCTGCATAGCTGCAGATAGGTATACTGCTATTACGTATGTCGGTGACGCGATCTCATATTATTTCAACGAACCAACAAGAACAAAATTTAAAAAAAAAAATTAATCCCCGACTATCTCAGATTTGTATGTACAGCATTCTACTAGTTAAGCCCTTTCATTTGATACCGATATTGAGGTCGGTTGTGAAGAAATATTTTGTCCGCCATCTTGTGGAGGCGGCCCTCTTGAATCGATATTAACCTAACATAGCTAAGAACACCCGCACGGAAATGAATCTTTATATAATAAAAAACAGCATCGAAATCTGCCCATCCGTTTGAGCTCTACGGTGCCACAGACAGACAGACATCGACGTCAAACATATAACACCCCATTTTTTGGTCGGGGGTTAAAAAGCGTCTTAGAATAGGCTTAGAACATTTAAACGTCAAACAATGTTCGATTGGACAACACGAAGTAGAAGCGGTGTAGAAACGTCGCGAGCTTATTTCAAAATTACATGTTTCTTAAATATAGCTAGAAAGAGAGTAGACGGCCATTCTGCGCTCCACGCCACTTCAACGCTACGCCACTACGCTACTAAGCTGTTATACCACTACGCCAGCACCGTCACCTTCTATTGTTAGATTGTCACTGACATTACAACGGAAGTGATAATGGGTACCGTAATAATAACTCATAAGATTTTCTGCCCAAAAAGTCTTAAAGCGGCTGGAGAAGTTTTCGCTTCAAAAATATCGATTGTGAAAGACAATAAATTCGTTTTCCATGACTGGTTTAACTGGTTACCATAGAAATTGGTCGACTAGCGCTAAACTACTCAAAACTTGCACTATGATGCAAAATAATTGATAAAATTTGAAATACACACTTAGGAATCCAGACACAGAACAAACATCCGTATTCATCACAAAAATATATGTCCTGGCAGGGAAATAAAGCCTTACCATCTAAAACACAAGGCCATCGTAGTATTACCTTTAAGCGCGTAAGTTTTTTCCGAACTTTAACTTCTTCTCCAACTTCAACTTCTGTGGAAGTTGCTACAAAGTAGGTTCACAGTAAGATACATGATAAAAATTTTCAACCAACAAAATATTCTAAGAAGCGAGTGAATATGGATATGTCACATACAATTTGCCGTATCACATTACGGCTAGCCGTTTTGAAAAACAGGGCCGTTTTGTAAAGCGGCGGTTTGAACTATTTGTGCCTGTTTGTGGTTTTGAAGGCGGGTTTTTTGAAACGTAGTTTTTTTTTCGACGTAAAAAGTAGAATGTCCGACTTGTCTGTTTTGTTCCCGTAGCTCTGACCTTTTATAATCGCTTTGTCCTTTTTTCTATTGCAAAAGCAGTGATTCTTATAACAAATCGGCATCCTCACAATGTTTTCTTCACCGTTTTTATTAGTTAGCGGTATTATGTACATGAGAGATGAGTTCGAAAAGACAGTGGTGCGCATGGGGCTTGAACCAGGAGCTCCGGAACGGCAGTTACCGCTCTCCACACTAAACCAGCCGTAACTTTTTTCTATGCAATTGCTGATAACTCCAGAAAACGACATTGCTTCACGTTTGATGTTCCAATGACAAACTAAGAGATTCAAAAACAGATTAAAGTGCTGGCTTATCGATCAAACTTTTTATAGTTACAGCGAATTTTTAGAGAGTGATGGCAAAGTTCCCATAAAAATGTAAATAAATAAATTTGACATAGGTTAGTACAATTGCAATAAAGACATTATACTCGTATAATGCTTGACAGTTTTCTGTACAATAATTATTGTAATACAGTAAAGTAGTAGTTTCAAACTTTGAAAATGTATACAATTTGTATGCTCTTTCTTTTGTTTTTTATTTTTATTAATTGACGTGTAAATTGTACATTTATGAATAAAGTACTTTGACTTTGACTTTGATTGACTATTGATTTGTAATATACACATCTAACCTTTAGATTACGTTGGCTGAGTGGGTTTTTCTGATGCACATTATACTTATTTTTCGAATCGGTTTCTTCTACGTTGGCTCGCTCCACAATGGACCGTTGTTGCTAAATATATTTAAGCCTCGCATTTTTGTCTCTCATGTCTCCTGTTTGTGTTTTGGCACTTAATATTGTATACCTCTGAGGTACAGATATGTAGATACGTAGTTAAGTTACGGCTGCTCTAGTGGAGAGAACGGCGACTGCCGATCCGGATCCCCCAGGTTCAAACCCCATGCGCACCATTGTCTTTCGAAATGCTGCTAACTCAAAACGATGAAAGAAAACATCGTGAGGAAACCGACATGTACCTAGCTTATTTCGTGGTCATGTTTTTTTTACACTCGTAGTATTGAGTGACAAGTCGATCAGGAGCTGTGCTTGATGGTAAGCACATGCCTGCCCATAGCAGTACAGTGCCACGCAGCTATTGAAACATGAAGAGTCCAAATCATGACCTGGCACTTCACTGCGCTCGTCATTCGGACATATAAGGTGTTTCTCCCCAAGGCTAGTAATTTCTCTAGAAACACTGCCCTTCAAACCGGAACACAGTAATGTTTGCACACTGCTGAATAACTGGCAAATGTGTGGTATGTATGATTCACCAACCCGCACTGGGCCAGCATGGTGGATTATGGTCCTGACTGTCTCTTTGCGAAGGTCTTGAGTCCCAGCAGTGGGAAGATTTAGTGGGCTGCGTATGTTAGTGTGAGTAATAAGTTAGGTGGGTAGTGAAGTGTAAGTTTTTAATGTCATATAATTTTCGTATCTAAAGCAGTTGTTTATTCATGTTACTAGCGGCGGTTTTGATCCTGGGGTTGATTACGTCAGTTGTTCATTGTAGTCGCGAAAAATATTTCTCATTATCCATCTATTCAGCGGGACCACGTATGGGGCTTATTCACAATAAGCAATGTAAACTGTTCATAATTGCCATACCCTTAAAGCTCATTTTAGTACAAACTGGTCAATATTATTTGTTTAAGATGTGGGTGTTTGTTTCCAGAAATTTATAACGCTCTACCGATTTTACAAAGTCTATTGTTAAGAATTTAAAATAATAAGCCTCAGTATCATTTGTTTGTTCTATTTTTGTTATTTCCTGCCCCACGATATTCCATTAATGTTTCTTTATGTGTCGGTTTAGTTTTGAATTCATTCGAACGTAATAATACTCGCAGTACTTATTAATTTAATACTTAAATATTGGTCGACATTTTTATACATCAATATCTAGGCGCAATTAAGTAAAACTTGTACTATGGAAGCTGATATAATACTTACTGGTTTTTATACATCAATATCTAGGTGCAATTAAGTAAAACTTGTACTATGGAAGCTGAAATAATACTTACTGGTTTTTATACATCAATATCTGGGCGAAATTAAGTAAAACTTGTACTATGGAAGCTGAAATAATACTTTCTGGTTTTTATACATCAATATCTAGGCGAAATTAAGCAAAACTTGTACTATGGAAGCTGAAATAATACTTACTGGTTTTTATACATCAATATCTAGGCGAAATTAAGCAAAACTTGTACCTACTATGGAAGCTGAAATAATACTTACTGGTTTTTATACATCAATATCTAGGCGAAATTAAGTAAAACTTGTACTATGGAAGCTGAAATAATACTTACTGGTTTTTATACATCAATATCTAGGCGAAATTAAGTAAAACTTGTACTATGGAAGCTGATACAATACTTACTGGTTTTTCTAGCGACTTCGTTCCCAAACAGTTAAATTAAGAAAAGGGGTTCATAAAACTCTTCCCAAAATAGTTATATCGGTCCCAAGTTTCGGCAGCCAAAAATAGATTAAAGTGCTGGCTTATCGATCAAACTTTTAATAATTACAGCGAATTTTTGGAGAGTATTCACTGTTGACAGTTTTCTGTACAATAATAATGATTGTAATACAGTAAAGTAGTAATTTCAAACTTTGAAAATGTGTACAATTTGTATGCTCTTTCTTTTGTTTTTATTTTTTATTAAGTGACGTGTAAATTGTATTTATGAATAAAGTACTTACACTTTGACTTTGGGCTATTCGCTGCGAAACTTTTGTTGTTTTACAGAATAAAGTGGCATAGGCAACTGATGGACCCTGAGTTCTTACAATGTGATTCACATCACACTCACGAACGTCGAGCATATGAATATCCGAACATCTGAATATCCAACAACCGAACATTCGAACATCCGATGATTCGAATATACGAACTCGATCCGATTATAAACATGACCGAATGATAACATCCGAATGTGTTTAACGTGTTGATAATAGTCCGGCTTGGTTACATTATTAGAGTTTTTGTAGGAATCCCTAGCTTAAATCGATACTCTTAGTTGTATGCTAACTAGGTTACTAATACAGTGATACGCAAATATCCTTTTTTTTTTAATTGTCAGTACAGCGGCATAAACATATAAAACTGTTCAACAACTTCATTACATTTAAAGCAGTAAAAGTTCAGGGTAGCAAAGAAAGTAAACTATGTATAGCACTTTATAAGACGCCGCGAGGGCTTATAGAAGATGCTATAAATATTTTACACAAAGTTAGAAAATGTATTAAAAAAGTTAAAGTTACACACTTTTATTTCAAACAAGATTATTTTTATTTAGCATAAGCAGCCAACTAAATGTTCTCGGTTGGTTTGAGGTCGAGACTAACGTTGAGAATCGGGGCCTTCTCTCGCGCGGAGAAAGTCAATCCACCACGCTGGTCCGGTGCGGGTTGGTTGGTGACGTATGATCTTGGAAGAATCTAGGAACATACGAGACGAACAGGACATGTGCCTGATGGTCAGCAACATGTCTGCCACATAACAGCACAGTGCCACGCAGCTATTGGAACATGAAGAGCCCAGATCCAAAAGATACCAAATTAGCTAACACTGCACTGCGCTTATCACCCAGAATTCTAAGATCATCTCTAAGCCCTGTAATTTCTCTGGAAACATTGCCCTTTAAACCGGAACATAGTAATATTTACACATTAATGCGTGGCGGTAGAATAACTGACAAAGATGTGGTACTTCCCCAGGCGGACTCTGCTAGGAGTCCTACCAGTTTCCAAGTTACATAACTTCGAAAAGACAGTGGTGCACTTGGGATTCGAGCCAGATTCAGATCAGCAGTTGCTATTCTCCCAGTTTCTTCAATTATAACTAAATGTGGTATGGCGTAGTTATAATTATAGATTGCAAGCCCGTGAACAAAATGTATGGGCCAAATGAACCACCAGGAGACCTATTAATTCAATGAGCACACAAAACACAATGTAATTAATATAAACTATAACATAAGAGTATACTGTACAGAACTGTATTACATTCCAAACTATAAGGAATGTAATACAGTTCTATACATATATACATTCCTATGTAGGATGAAAAATAGTTTTTTTTACTTCTCATACATATTTTATTTTCAAACGATAAAATGTGGGCCTTCGGGGCTTCGGTCCTTCAAGTAGTATTCATATGAACCTTGAATCTCAACACACTTGCTACGTTTGGCAGGCAAACTATTGGTATGATGACTGGGTATCTATGTATGTATAGTATTTTCTAATTATTAATCCGTAAGGGTTATAGAAAAATAGTCCCATATTTTTCTATAATTAATCTATAATTATAGAAAAATATGGGACTATTTTTTGGAGGATCATCAATCTATGTAGATAACTAGCGGCCCATTCCGGCTTCACTCGGTTACTAACCTAGATACCAACTGCAGCGCCATCTGCGGGGGTGATTTGTGAATCTAAACTATTTAGGGTTCTACCCAAACGTATACAAATAAAATCAATCAAATCGGTTGAGCCGTTTAGGAGTTTACTTACAACGAAAAGTGGCATTGATTTTTTATATAAGTATGTAGAGATCTTCCGAAATGGAATGTTATGACATCACGTCTACATAAAAATTGTATTGAAACATGACGTAATTATCTTCGTAATTTTTGTTTGTGAAACAAAAGAGAAAAAACTTGCACAATATTTTTTAATAAACTAACTGATGGACTAATTCGTTTTTAAGGTGCTTCCCCAGCAAAACGAGATTTTTGTCCAGTTTTCAGAGCTATCTCATTCATCACTCATTAGCCAAAACAAATAAACTGGCAAAAAATACATTAAATTTCCACAATTTCTTGGCTTCAAAATAGTAGATTTTATTTTGTTAATGAATTAAATTTGTTATATTTAAGAGATCCCGCTATACAACGATCTTCACCGAGCTGATTATTGGATGAAAAGTATTTTATATGTAATTTAATATGTCAATAAATATACTGCAAATGGATTGCCTAAAAAATTTCAGTCCAAAATATGATTAATTAACAATAAAAAATGTTTTTTAAATATTTCACTTAAATTGTTTGAATTTTAGAAAATAACTATAAAACATAACTTATTATTTTGGAAATTTTTTAGGCAACCTATTTGCAATATATTTGTTGGCATATTAAATTACATATAAAACACTTTTCATCCAATAATCAGCTCGGTGAAGGTCGTTGTATAGTGGGATCTTAGACTATTAAATACGCACCTCACAACGAAACCATAAAAAATTGAAATAATTGTAATTATCATGCATCTACTCGAAAAACCGGTATTATTTGGATTTTGTACTTACACCAACGGGTAGGAAATTGAATTAAGAACATTTTCGTAGAAATCTGGGGGCACGGCAGTGCCCCGCCAAGTCGAGCGCGCAGCAAACACTGCCGTACCATCCTTTACTGGAACCATTTCGCTGCATTTTCAGGCCCCTATTTGAGACCCTTTGGATAAGACCAGAACGCTGAAATTTTCGTCATCTAGTAAGCTATAATCAAATATTTAAAATCCAAAATTTTAAGTCTGTACGTCATTTAGTTCCGAAGTTAAGCGAAGGCAAAGTTTCGCATTTACGACACTCACTCATGATCATCAAAATAGAACTAGTACTTCCCATAAACTCAGAGAACTGAAATTTGGTACAGACTTAGGGTTTAATGGCCACATAAAAGGAAATCTGTAAAAACTAGGAATATCGAACACCTGGAGTACCTGAGTACCTGGTGCCCCATATTTGAAAACACAAGAACCCAACGAAACTACTAAAGATAGACATACCGCCTTCACAAAAAATATTCAACTTTGTTTGTCCTCTTCTCTCCTCCTCATTTGATGTCAAAAACCGAAGGTCTGAAGTATCTTGATGAAGTACCCTCAGCTTGTCTCATTAGAGATACAGTTATCCCCAACCAGATTCTACTATTGGTACATAAAAAAATCAACTGTAATTGCAAAAATCCAGCATAGTGGGACACATTTTCCAATTTAATCTAGCCTATTGCTTCCCACTACTGGACGAATGCCTCCCCTTCTGCAAAGAGAATCTAATATAGCCCTTCTGCTTTGAATACGCATACAAATAAAATTAAACGAAAACTTTTCATTTCGTGTTATGACGCAGTCAGTCAATTTTGTCAGTCGCTGTCGTCGTAGAGTTTATTTCGGTTTGATTTCGCACAAAGAAGTTGGAAAATTAAATTTCGCAAGATAATATCATAAAAAATGTCGATAATATCAAAAGACGACGATGAACTTAGTGGCTACCAAGTAGTTGGTATGCCCAAAGACGGGTCTTGTCTCTTCCAATCAATTTTTTTCTTGTTGTATAGTAGAACTGACTCAACTTGAAGTATCAGATCTGCTATAGTTGCATACGTTAGTGAACATCAGCTCACAACACGCGCGCCCGCCATAACGTTTCTACGAAGTGTTTATGTTGGATAACAATATATGATCAGAGTTAAAATTTTAATACACTATTAAGTATGTAAAAAAAATTAAAGGAAAACTCTGGATAAGGCTAGACTAGCTTTTATTTATTTGCAGTCTTCTTCCAATCTTCTAAAGCTCTTTGCCTAAAGAATCGGAACCAGAAAAAAAAGAAGAGTAAAAAAATGTGTCAAATAATACAACTGATATAATAAATCAATAGTCCACGTTCCTACAAAAAGAAGTGAAATCCCACCAAAAACATTCTGTAAAAAGCTAGCTAAGTCTCGATGGAGCTGTATATATATCTCTAAAAAGTAATGAAATCTAGACAAAGCCGTGCCAAGTCTATGGTTCCTTACTGCGATTTCTTTATTATTACAGTTAATGTTGAGTGACTTGGCCGTTGAAGGGTACAGAAGGGTATAAAACCAGGTGCTCCATGACACCATTGCACCAATCTGTCGCCAGAACTGCTTGGTCGTTGAAGGGTACGGCTCGCCTACACAAACATAAGTATTATTGATTTTTTTTATTGTTCACACCATATAGGATACGTACAATTTAGGGAAAACAGTAAGACAAAAACAATTGACTGGTTATTGAATCAACGTTTTCCAAGTGGCCATTTCCCATCGTCAATGGTAGTGGTTCTGGCCACAGATTGGTGCAATGGTGTCATGGAGCACCTGGTATTATACCCTTCTGTACCCTTCAACGGCCAAGTCACACAACATTAACTGTAATAATAAAGAAATTGCAGTAAGGAACCTTAGACTTGGCACGGCTTTGTCTAGATTTCATTATTTTCATTACTTTTTAGAGATAAATATACAGCTCCATCGAACCTTGGCTAGCTTTTACAGAATGTTTTTGGTGGGATATTTTTTTCAAAAGACCAATTTGATTTTACTTAATTTTTATTCTAAAATTTGAGCGTAAAACAGCGACAAATCCTACTGTTTCTCTCTTGCCTTTTCTTGCGGTGTGCGATGAGGTACAAATACTCAAGATCATTTGATCAGGGTACGGTCTTAAGTCACCATGTCTATTTATAAGGCACCTACACTACGGTTATGCTGTGGAATATTTATAAAAAATAGCTTTTAGACGGCCTTTCAACGTGACGAAAGCTTAACTTGTAAATTGTACAAAGCTGCTTTTCTTTAGCTTCTGAACTTTGTTTAAAAGTTTAATGGACTGTATGCCAAGTAAATCCAACTTTATTTTTACTCAAGAAACGAAAGACCGCCATTTCACCTTGCTATCGATTATGTGCCTGCACTTGACCTCCATATCGCGAGACGCAAAGCGGCGGATCTACGATGGAGTGGTGTTTACTTAGAGGAAACCTATGCACTCTTTATTTGAAGCTACCCTGATTATAGCCATTAGAGAACAATGTACTCGAGCAACGTAATCCAAGTTAGATTTTTAGTAGTGGTAGGACTCTTGGCAGAGTCCGCCTGGGGAAGTACCACACCTTTGCCAGTTATTCTACCGCCAAGCAGTAATGTGCAAACATTACTGTGTTCCGGTTTGAAGGGCAATGTTTCCAGAGAAATAACAGGGCTTAGAGATATAAGATCTTAGATCTCTGGGTGACGAGCGCAGTGCAGTGCTAGGTAATTATTTCGACTCTTCATGTTCCAATAGCTGCGTGCCACTGTGCTGTTATGTGTCAGGCATGTTGCTGACCATCAGGAACATGTCCTGATCGTCTCGTCACTCTTTATTTAAAAAAAATATTTTTTTAAGAAATGATGCCAAACCGCGTTCGTGTCTTTGGTACATCAACAGCGAAACGATGCCCCGTTTGCGAGTGACGTGAAGTTCGCTAACAAGGTGGTATAAAAAACATGCAGATCAGCTGCACATTCTCCGATATGTATTCGATAAAAAGTCTTGCAAATTTGCGTATATTTAAATAACGATTTTGCAGTCTAAGACGGAGCAGGGTCACACAAAACCATAAACAAATGATTGTGTAGTTGTTTTACATTTAAATGTTGTCCTCATTGCTGGGACTCGGGGCATTGACATTTTATAAGAGACAATTTGTTTTGAATTCATCACACAAATATTTGCACTGAGTGGGAATCTAACCCACGACCCACGGCTTCGCAGGCAGAGTTACTACCCACTAAGCCACGAGGCCAGTTATTGCATCTAAAGTTTTAATCTTAGGGAATATTTGCTAGTGTCACTTTAATTTATTTTTTATACTTATTAAAAATTAAAAAAATAATTTAATACAGTCCTTTTACAGATGAAATTATTAATTGTGTTAGTTAAAATTATTATTCAATGTAATTGCCTACCGACAAATTTGTACCTACTTGACGAGTGTGCTTAGAAATACTCAGAATGTTTAGTTACAAACATTATGTAAGTGTAACTACCATTGACAATAAATTTATTCTATTCTACATATGAATAAAATCTGAATCTGAATAACATTATAGTGATCTGTAATCTGAATCAAAAATTGCTTGACGTAGCTAAAGCAGTTTTTTACTTCTAAATAAATATAGTAGAACCCCGATAACTCAAATCTCGGTAACTTAAAAACCTCTATAACTTCAAAAAATAATATGTTCCCTTCCTACCAGAGCCCAAAACCAAAACCCTTGTTAACTTAAAACCTCAATAACTTAAAATATTTTTTGTTTCCCTTGGACTTTAACTTATCGAGGTTTGACTGTACAGCCATCGAATTAAACATACAATTATATTAATAGTCACAAACGTTACTAACTTACAATAAAGCAGATAGCTGATCATCGACGCTAACTACTTTAAAATTCCTGATACCAAACAAAAATCTCACACCCGAGGGTCTACCGCCTTTCTAAGACTGTCTTAGCTTTGATATAGGTAGCTCTCTCTTTTTCTTTTCGCTTGAAATGATAGAGACAGCAATAGCAAAGCCATAGCCGGTATAGGCGGTAGAAGGACTGAAATCACGAGTTGAACTTTACCACAGATACTTTTGTAGTGGTATTCTTTGCAGTCCGCCTTGGGAAGTACCTAGTCTTGCTACCTATTCAACCGTGAAGCATTAGCATGCAAACGTTATTTTGTTCCAGCTTGAAGGGTAATGTTTCCAGTGAAATTACAGGCCTCAGTGATGAAACACCTTATATCTCTGCCGAGCGTGTTGCAGACCTAGGTTTCGATTCAACGTTTCGTGTTTCAATATCTGCATGTCACTGTGCTACTTGTATTATGGGCAGGCATGTCGCTTACCATTCGATACATGTCCTGCTCGTCTCGTCTCACTATAATATAATGAAAAATACGAACAGGAAGTAGGATAACTCGGGTAAAATTAAAAAATATGTAGTAATCTCGAAATATGTTAAAAAGGTAAAGTCAGTTTTTAAAACGAAAAACGAATACATAAAAATCAGTCCATTTGTTTACGAACTAGGTACAAAGCTACTAACAGACACATATATACAAAGAACGAATAGACTAATTAAACAGCGATATAAAAAAACTGCTTTGAGAAAACATATTATGGAATCATCTAAATCAGATTATAGATGGCACTTTTGATGATCAATAATCTAAGATCCTGTACAAGTCGACGTTAAACGAGACAACCATTCAAGTTCCAATTGAGATGCTGATTTGGGAAGCTATGAGGCTTGACAAAATCCACGACTAGTATGTGCGAGGTAGCCTGGGCGTGGGTGAGTTTGCCAACAAGATGCAGAAGAGTCGGCTGACATGGTATGGACATGGGAAGAGAAGGCAATCAGACTTAGTAGAAAGCATGGCGTAAGCAATGCAATAAAACATGGTGTGAACAACAAAAAAAATCAATAATACTTATGTATGTGTAGGCGAGCCGCTGATACCCTTCAAAGACCAAGCGGTTCTGGCGACATATTGGTGCAATGCTGTCATGGAGCACCTGGTTTTATACCCTTGCGTACCTTTCAACGGCCAAGTCACACAACATTAACTGTAATAATAAAGAAAGCGCAGTAACGAACCTTAGACTTGGCACGGTTTTGTCTAGATTTCATTACTTTTTAGAGATAAATATGCAGCTCCATAGAGACTTGGCTAGTTTTTTACAGAATGTTTTTGGTGGGATTTCACTTCTTTTTGTAGGAACGTGGACTTATCGATTTATTATATCAGTTGTATTTTTAGACACATTTTTTTTCTTTTTAGTAGTACTTTTTTAGTATTACAAATCTTACTCTTCTTTTTTCCGGTTCCGATTCTTGTACAGTTTTTTGTATTGCCCATTCTATAATAGGAAAAGAGCTTTAGAAGATTGAAAGAAGACTGCAAATAAATAAAAGCTAGTCTAGCCTTATCCAGAGTTTTCCTTTAATTTTATTTACATACATATATGCGTATTAAAATTTTAACTCTGCCCATATATTGTTATCCTAACTAAACACTTCGTAGAAACGTTATGGCGAATGCGCGTGTTGTGAGCTGATGTTCACCAACGTATGCAACTATAGCAGATCTGATACAGCAAGTTGAGTCAGTTCTACCATACACCAAGAAAGATATTGAATGGAAGAGACAAGACCCGTCTTAGGGCATACCAACTACTTGGTAGCCACTAAGTTCATCGTCGTCTTTTGATATTGTCGACATTTTTTATGATATTATCTTAGGAAATTTAATTTCCCAAGTTCTTTGTGCGAAACCAAACACAAATAAACTCTACGACGACAGCGACTGACAAAATTGACTGACAGCGTCATAACGCGAAACGAAAAGTTTTCCTTTTTAATTTTATTTGTATGCGTATTCAAAGCTGAAGGGCTTTATTACATTCTCTTTGTAGAAGGGGAGGCATTCGTCCAGTAGTGGGAAGCAATATTATAGGCTAGATTAAATTAGAAGATGTATACCACTATGCTGGATTTTTGCAATGACAGTCGATTTTTTAATGTACCAATAGTAGAATCTGGTTGGGAATTACTGTATCTCTAATACAGCTGAGACAAGCTGAGGGTACTTCATCAAGTTACTTCAGACCTTCGATTTTTGACATCAAATGAGGAGGAGAGAAGAGGGCAAACAAAGTTGAATATTTTTTGTAAAGGCGGTATGTCGATCTTTAGTAGTTTGGTTGGGCTCTTGTGTTTTCAAATAAGAGGCACCAGGTACTCCAGATTTTCGAAATTCCTAGTTTTTATAGTTTTCCCCTTTATGTGGCCATTAAACCCTAAGTCTGTACCAAATTTCAGCTCTCTGAGTTTATGGGAAGTACTAGTTCTATTTTGATGATCATGAGTGAGTGTCGAAAATGCGAAACTTTGCCTTCGCTTAACTTCGGAACTATATGACGTACAGACTTCAAATTTTGGGTTTCAAGGGTGTGATTATAGCTTACCAGATGACGAAAATTTCAGCGTTCTGGTCTTATCCAGAGGGTCTCAAATAGGGGCCTGAAAACGCAGCGAAATGGTTCCAGTAAAGATGGTACGGCAGTGTTCGCTGCGCTCTCGACTTGGCGGGGGCACTGCCGTGCCCCAGATTCGACTCATTTAAAACAATAGCTCCTTACTTCAACTATTACAATAGCTGTTTGCTAAATTGTAGCGAATTTCAATTCCACTTTGAAGTGTCCACCGCACAAAGGTTAATCCGACTCGATCGTGAAACATGATCTCTCGAGATTACAGTTTGTACCACTTATGGCAACGGTTCATTGGGGACGCCACTATTGCAAACGTACTTAAAATCGAAACGAATATGTGGGAATCATCTATTGATTAAAAATCGTGGGCTTGTATAAAATGGTGGAACCTACAACTTAAAACTTTGGCTTCTAAATGTAGTATAATTTTTTTTTTGCAAACTCGCTGTATCCTGCGTGCATTTCTAAACCATTGCGCATTGTCCTATGATCTTTAGCAAAGTTTTTGTGGAATGAGGCACAGAAGGTTTTTTATTTATTTATTTATTCAATGAGCACACAAAACAGAATGTAATAAACACAAACTATAACATAAGAGTATATATACTGCACAGAACTGTATTACATTCCAAACTATGTGGGCCTAGAAACAAAATTTGTTTAAATACAGTGGTTTGATAATAATAATAATATTAAATTAGAGATAATACATAAAGAAAATTAGGCCAACAGATCTGAACTTAAAACTAACATGCTTTAAAACAGTAGATAAATAAGATATAAACATAGAACATTATAACACAACAGATAAGTACATAAAAATTGTGAAACAACTAACTGGCCAAATTTTAAATTTAAAAGAAAGAAAACTTTGCAAAACACAATAAAGATTCCATTAAGATAAAATGTATAAACAAATAATATTAAACAAACTCATAATAGTATTTAATGTAAGCACAACAGGGTTATTCTTTTAGATTAAAGTGTAAAATTTTTGAGTTGGTATAATTACCAATTTTCGACAAGTGGGGTGTTGCTACTCCACACAGAATACAGGATACAGCATATGATTATGATCAAATGCATATATAGGAGTTTTTATTATGATTCATTTCTTTAATTAATTAATCTACAGATTTTATTGATATTATGGTTTTATATTGGTATCAAATGAAAGGGATTGAATAATAGATTAATATACTATTAGGAATATTACCCAGATAAAGGGGAGGGGCCAAGCAGTGCTTGACACAACAAGAGTGATTTGTGCGGATAAGAGCTTATCCGCAAAAACCACCAATGTTCTTGTTGTATCACGCACTGCTTGGCCCCGCCTCGCACGTTTGAAACATTTACGAAACTGATCTCTGCTTGAAATCATCGTCACTGTAATATTCACACTTTGACGGCTTCTAAATAATTGGAATAATGTAGACGTTAATAGCAATGACCTTGATTCTCGCTGGATCACTTGACTGGAATAATGTAAGCCGGGCATTATAGTCCAAAAAAGCTTTTGCTCTTCAATATCAGTGTACAAAAGTCGTTTTTACCCTCGAGAAAATAAAGTAAATTTGAATTTAGAACATCGTGTGCACTAAGTTTGTTAATTCAAAACAAAATTCAACTATTATTTAGGTCTACCCCTTCAAGTATTAAAATTAACGTGACTGTTACACTATCATTTTTTTATTTTAATTTTAGTATTTAATTGGGTAAAAGGGTAACTCACTTGTAAAATTATAGGTCAATCGGTTTCCCGTTTACCCAATTAAATTACGTCTACGTCTTTGGCGCCAAATTTTTCATACAGCTTTGTTTTTTTTTTAAAGTCATCCTCGGTCCCCTCGCTAAATCTCAGGATTCTAACTTTAGAATCTTTCGCTTGCTCGGTCTACAAAATTGAGCACGCGATTAAAAATGGTAGTGGTAGCACTCTTGGCAGAGTCCGCCTGGAGAAGTACTACACCTTAGCCAGTTATTTTACCGCCAAGCAGTAATGTGCAAACTTTACTGTGTTCCGGTTTGAAGGGCAATGTTTCCATAGAAATTTCAGGACTTAGAAATAAAACATCTTAGATCCCTGGGTGACGAGCGCAGTGCAGTGCTGGGTAATGATTTGGACTCTTCATGTTCCAATAGCTGCGTGTCACTGTGCTGTTGTGTGGCAGGCATGTTGCTTACCATGAGGCACATGTCCTGATCGTCTCGTCACTCAATTTAAAAAAAAAATATCCATCCTCTTGTATAACAAATTGCATCGCAGGACAGTCATGGAAAAAGATAAAATCGCGAGGCATAATTAGTTGGGAATACATGAATGGTAGCAAGCGGGATCCGAATCTCGATTTCACGCAAGGGCGGATCCAGCTTTGGGGGAGGGAGTGGGAGAGGTGAGCTTTGGTCACGTAGTCGCGTTCTCGTCACAAAACCGTGCGATAAGTGCAAGCTTGCGTTTCAATTAGTGGGCTGGCTAGGTTCTGAACCCAAACCAGGGCGAGGTTATGACCCCCATGACTCCCCTCCCTCCCCCTCCCTCCCTCCCTCCCTCCCCTCTCCTCCCCTTGGATCCACCCTTGATTTCACGATTATGAGTCCGCGCGATCTTGCCGTGTTTTTTACAACATAATATGTGCGATAGATTTCTTTTAAATAAAAAGTGACGAGACGAGCAAGACGTCTGCCTGATGGTAAGCAACATGCCTGCCACATAACAACACAGTGACACGCAGCTATTGGAACATGAAGAGTCCAAATCATTACTTAGCACTGCACTGCGCTCGTCACCCAGAGATCCAATCTCTAAGCCCTGAAATTTCTCTGGAAACATTGCCCTTCAAACCGGAACACAGTAATGTTTGCACATTACTGCTTGGTGGTAGAATAACTGGTAAAGGTGTGGTACTTCCCCAGGCGGACTCTGCCAACCAATACTACATAGATGATAATAATTTATCTCTGAACGACGAAACTATATCAATTACCAGAATTTTTTCACGGGACCATCTTTGATTATCTACCAAACAAACAATAATCATCAATCTCGATTTACAATCGTGGAGCTGTCACGCAACACACACGAAATAATTAAAAACATGCAGCCAAATTGAGAACCTCCTTTATTGAAGTCGGTTAAAAAAGGTCAAAAAAAGGTTAAAAAGAATAATGTATAAACAGTGTAAGTATATACATTGTAGACGTCACGGTGGGTGTTGGTGGGGGCTGAGCCAGCAACAGGTTGTTGAGGCGAGCCCACATTTCAGTACGCCGAGTTTCCTCACCAACGAATAGCCGACCCGCCCGAGACTAACACAGGCCTGCTTAGTAGGTATTTTATTCTCTTGATACTTGCGGCCCGCCCCGACTTCCGACAACACACAATATTGACGCCATGACACAGACGCTAGTGTTCACACTCCTTTTACAACATACATAATTAAATTAATAATGCCGTAAGAACATAGCTAGATTAACGTTTACACTACTTTTAACGAGAAGGTTCCGGTTTGAAGGGCAATGTTTCCAGAGAAATTTCAGGGCTTAGAGATATAACATCTTAGATTTCTGGGTGATGAGCGCAGTGCAGTGCTAGATAATGATTTCGACTCTTTATGTTCCAATAGCTGCGTGTCAATGTGTTGTTATGTGGCAGGCATGTTGCTTACCATCAGGCACATGTCTTGCTCGTCTCGTCACTTCTTATTAACAAAAAAAAAGTAAAGTAGCCGTGGTTCAGGACCAAGTGATACGACCATACGCGTATCATCAAACACCGTATTGCTTAAAATGATTAATGTCGAAAATGTCACTGTGCGGCTCAAATAATATCCTACTCATTTCTATCTTTAGCACAAACAAACTCATTTCATTTCATAGATATAGCCAAAAAAGCTAATATTGTGCACTAGAAGCCATTACATTCCATCTTATACTTTCGAAGACACTTCCGTCTTACCTATATAAATCTGTGCTGAAAAACTAGAGTTACAAAGATAGACTATAACTAATCAGCCTGATGTCACAGTAATAAATAAGTTTAATAGGTTTATTATAATTGAGTTAACTAAATAATTTACAAGAAACAATAATATTAAAAAAAAATGGCAGTCATAGGAAGTGCCGATAGAAGTGAAAACTTATAACTCATCATTTGATAGCTTACTTTGGAAACTACGCGGGTGGAACCGGAGGGCGTGGCCGTGAGCATGGCCATCTAGAATGTGTCGGAGTTTCTAGATGGGGAATGGCATTGGTCCCGAATTCACCCGAAGATTTCATGTCAGTCCCGACTTCCCGAGCTTCGATAAAGAATAGTAATAGTAATTTATTTCATAACCAGATAATGTACATCGATACTTTATATCCGAGTGCCGAGCGCGATGTAGTGCCGGGTTGTGACCTGAAATATCCATAATATTTAAATGCGTTGCCTGGTAGTGTGCTATTACGAGCCAGTTGTTTTTTTTAATAAGTATTGACGAGACGAGCAGGACCTGTGCCTGGTGGTAAGCAACATACCTGCCTCATAACAGCACATTGACACGCAGTTATTGGAACATGAAGAGTCCAAATCATTACTTAGCACTACACTGCGCTCATCACCCAGAGATCTAAGATGTTATATCTCTAAGCCCTGTAATTACTCTGGAAACATTACCCTTCAAACCGGAACACAGTAATGTTTTCACATTACTGTTTGGCGGTAGAATAACTGGCAAAGATGTGGTACTTCCCCAGGCGGACTCTGCTTGGAGTCCTACTACTACAACCCTGTAGCCTGTTTACCATCAGGCGCAACCCTTGCTCATCCCGTTACACTACATTACAAAGTAAATAAATAAATATGATGCACAAAACATACTAAACTTCTTCATAACAGCACTCTGCCGCGCAGCTGTTTGAACACGAAGAGTCCAAATCACTGTTTGGGACTGCACAGCGCTCGTTACCTAAACTATTTTTTTTAGTATAGAGTGACGAGACGAGCTGGCCATGTGCCTGATGGTAAGCAACATGCCTGCCCATAACAACACAGTGACACGCAGCTATTGGAAGATGAAGAGTACAAATCATTACCTGAGTTGCGCTCGTCAATATAAGATCTTTTATCTCTACGCCCTGTAATTTCACATAATATGTGATAATTTATCTTTTTGCCCTCTGGAAACTTTACCCTTCAATGAGGAACACAAAAAAATTGGCAGTCATAGGAACTGCCGATAGCAATGAAATCTTACTACTTAGAATTGCATAGACACTCGTAGCTTACTTTCTACTTGAAACTACGTGGGTAAATCCGGAGAGCGTGGCCATGAACATGCTGACGCATTTCTAGACGGCCAATGGCTATGATCCCGACTTTACCCGAAGATTTCTTATCATTCCCGAGCGTGACGCTAGAATTCAATTCAGAGCCCACGAAAAACCAGTCCGTAGCGCGGTAAAAGAAGTTTTCTTTAAAAAAATACGGATTTGTACCCCGCTTGTAAAACATCCGTGATGTATTAATAAAACGGCAATAATATATTTTTTTTTTAAATAAAGAGTGACGAGACGATCAGGACATGTGCCTGATGGTAAGCAACATGCCTGACACATAACAGCACAGTGACACACAGCTATTGGAACATGAAGAGTCCATATCATTACCTATCACTGCACTGCGCTCGTCACCCAGAGATCTAAGATCTTATATAATAATAATAATAAATAATAATATCTCTAAACCCTGTAATTTCTCTGGAAACATTGCCCTTCAAACCGGAACACAGTAATGTTTGCACATTACTGCTTGGCGGTAGAATAACTGGCAAAAGTGTGGTACTTCCCCAGGCGGACTCTGCCAAGAGTCCTACCACTACTAAATTACTAATACTAATATTAGGAAAAACAATTGCATTAAGTATCATAAAAGGATTCGGATAAGGTTATCCACATTTTAGCAACTCCGTGAATCACCCGAGGCTGCATCTTGTTCCGGTATTCAGTTTCGATTAACAAAATATTCATGTCACGTAGAAGGACAGAGCTCAAAGGTCAAAAGGAGAGATTAACACAAAAATGCAGATTTGCGCAGTATCTATTCTATTTAAACTATTTTAATAATGCAAACGAGTTTACAATAATATATGCGTAGCAGACGAGACAATAGTCACACTGTTGTTAATTAATCCGAAATTGATATCAAAATACAGTAGAACCTTGATACTCATACCTCGGTAACTTAAAAACCTCTATAACTTCAAAAAAATATGTTTCCTTCCCATCAGAGTCCAAACCCAAAACCCTTGGTAACTTAAAACCTCTATAACTTAAAATGTTTTTTGTTTTCCTTGGACTCTAACTTGATCGAGGTTCTACCATTTTATTATATTAATGAACTAGCAGCCCTGGTAGTAGGTATCGACAACGTTACTTCCCGGAATAATAATTATCCTGTGTGTAACATAAAGTTGTTTCCTTTTCTTTCTAGAAGTGAAAACTTCCTTTGGCGCACCACAACAGATTTTCCGTGGGCTGTGAATTGAGTTCCAGCGTTACGGTCGGGAATGATATGAAATTTTCGGGTAAACTCGGTACCATGGCCATTGGCCATCTAAAAAGCGTCAGCGTTACCCAGGCGCATAAGATAATTTATTATCTCTATCTAATCTGTAATTTCACTGGAAACATTACCCTTCAAGCAGACTCTGCAAAGAGTCTTTCCTACCACTACAAAAAGTATCATTCTTCTATTAAATTTATTATCCCAAGGATAATCATAAATTTTAACGGACAATAATTATTTTGTGAGAAATAACTGATTTCATAGCTATAGAGCTATGAAATTAGTTTTTAACTACAAATCACACCTTAAACTGAACAAACCGGTACATTACTTGCGCATATATTTTGATATTATTCATTTTTCCAATAGCTTACCAAAACCGATTTTGATAAAATATACTTAAAATGAGAACAGCTCTTAAGTATCTCATATATCAAAACAAAAAAATAATCATCAAAATTAATTCACAATCATTGAACTCTTAAAAACGGTTCACAATGAACGGAACTTTCGCGACACATGCCTACTTATAAAGACGCAGAAAAATAAATACAACCGTAATGAAAGCCGTTTGATAACATAATTTGTAACAAATCATACTAGGAAAATCGCTACCGTAACGATGTTGAATCTTTGCAAATAAATAGAAAACAAATCTGCTCCGAATATTTTCAACGGGCAACAGTGACAAAAGCCGTCATTAGTGATTTTTTTTATCAGAAAATGTATTTCTTTAATAACGCTTTCCATCCTTATCATATTCGTTCGTGCCCTTTCTGTTGGGGATAATTTCACCCAACAAATATATAATAGAAGCTAAGAAAATTAGGGGTAGGTACTAAGGAGGTATGGCGACAGGGCGCCGCCATATCGTCCCAAATAGTCATCAAAAGACCTCCTTACCTTGCCAATACAAATAACTCAAGGCCAATTCTTCGACAAAATAACATCTATTTCCCACAAATAAGACTTGACGGAATGTTTGTTAATATACCGATTTTTACATATTTTCGAGTTGCTGACTTATTTGTAAGATAATAATTGGTTTCTGAGTTTCTCACAACCCACATACAGCCATGTAATTCAGGTAGTCTGTATTTTAGTTGCAATATATATATATATATATATTGCAACTAAATTGAATTAATATTACATTGAACATATTACACAGGGCTTAATCGTGATCTGATCCGAGTTCAGATTGAAATAATGATAAGAAATATAATAATCAAATAAATGTATTATTGCCGAATAAAATATAATTTTTAATCGAATAAATCCACGTTCAAGTAAATAAGCTGTAGTGTTTTTTTTGTACATGGGTATTTATTTATAAGTAGGTATGAGTATGTTTACAAGTACATATTTTCATCAATATTATTGATGACTGATGGCTTGGATTTGGTTTTATATTACGAAAATAGGATTGAGCCCTCGACTTTGAGTCTTCGAAATGTCAACCATAGAACGAGACATCAGCTGTGCACTCTCCAAAATGTTACTTAAAAACCCTAAAACCTTGCTTCATGACTTAGAAAAGTCTTTCTAGACTCGACTTTTATATTTGATTGATTGTTAATAAACGGGTAAATCCGTGAAGCGTTGCCTCTGTCCACAAATTGATAGCTGATCTCATATCGTCTCGCCACTTAGCACTTTTCTATAGAAAACAACAGTGAATAGAGTTGTCTAGACATGATTCCAAAACAAGGTAATTTGATATTCTTACAGACAGGCATTGATAGGCTATTTTTGAAACCCCTTTCAAGACTAAATAATGTTCTGTATACCCCTTAATAACTAGAAGAACACGTAGGTGACCCTGTCTGTAGCTTTCCGTTAGATGACAGGCTTTTATCACGGTGTAAGATTCCATATTCATGAAGGGGGAGTAGGGGTGAACACCTACGCAGGTCGCAGTTGAATAGACATTGTTATTGTGTTTATGTTACCCTTTTCATCATAATAGTCTGAGCGTTGCGTCAGTAAACACCGTGTTTAAGAAGTCGACTTAGTACAAGATAGATTGCAGATTTTAAGTACAGGCGGCAGGACCTCTGTGTGACCACTACATTAGAGGTCTACAGTAAAGTTGATTGCCCCACGTACACTGTCGGCCTGGGTAGAGTTCGCCTCTGTGTGTTCGCCTTCGGTGATTCCCCGCCACAGTGCGCGCGCAACACACCCCTGCGCCTACGTCCGAACCGGGAGCTTCGTGCGCGTTGTAGCTGGCCCGGTCGGACGTATCGTGTCGCAGGCACCGTCGTTGTCGCCGGCCTGCCCGCGCCACTCCGTGTGCGAAGCCCGCTTCCAGATTGTGTTCCGTGAGCAGATCGAGTTAGCTGGGCTTCCAGTTCGCTGGTTCCACCTGGCTCGGCTCTGGATCGCCGCGAAACTTATACACTCGGAGCCGCGGGCCAATCACATCAAAGAATCTGTGCTGCTGTGCTATCTTAATTTGTGTAATACAAGTGCGGTTTCCACAATAATCAGGACGATTTTCGCGGTTCAGTGAGGAGTGTTTTAGTGTTTTAGTTGTGCCGCTATAGTAGTCGGACTCTTTGTCAGTGATCTCGAGGAATACTAGGGTGATGAGGAGAAAGAGAAATCCCGGTATGTCCACTTCGGGGGCGCCGCCCAGCCCACGCAACTCCGGGAGCGAAGAGATGAGGGACAACCAGCAGGAGCGTTGCCTCCCCCGCACCACTAGCCCCGTTCTCCCGGTCAAGACATCAACCGAGAGAATTACTCCAAATGAAAACATCGTCGCGGCGATCGGTTCACAGGGCGAGCCAGCTTTTAGGACTTCGGATCGCGCGGCGAGGCGCATGAAAAAGACCATGCGGGGCACCGAATTGCTAACCGGTGTCCTGAACGTAACAAATACTGTCTCCCAGTCTGAACTCAGGCCCGAGAGAAAGATAAAAAAATCAGCCCAAACTCAGACTGGACCACTCTATGAGGATTTTCCGCCATTGCCGCGCAAGCGGACGGACTTGAGCGTGACAATGTCGGTCAGCGAAGAGAAGAAACCAAGCCTCTCGCTACCGTTCGAATCTAGAAAGATGAAGTTCGAATCTTACGCCGGGGCGGTGAACCCTGCCGGGTTAGCGTTGCCAACGCCGACACCTGTTGTCTTAGCGACGGTTTCACCGCCTCCGCCGCTTATCGTGCACAGCCAGCCTCCAGAATCACCCACGTTGGTCGATTTTGCGGAGCCGACGCCCACCTGCTCTCGCTACGACATTTCGATGTCCGTGACGCCGCTCGCCGCTCCACTGCCGCTCTCGCCATCAACGCCTGCGGTGCTGGCCCGGGCCTCCCCGTCCTCGAGGAAGTCACCTTTACCACCGTCGTTCACCACAAGTCGAGCGCCCCAACAGACCCCGGCGCACCCTGCCGGAACCACGGCCGGAGGCAGGTACCCGCTGATCGTGGTGAATCATCTGAACAACTGGCCGACCCACCTCGGCGAGTTAAAAAAAAGGCTAGGGCATCCGCCTAATGTGAGACCTTGTCTTAAAAGCCTTCGCTTCCGACCTAAAAATAACGAGGAATTTCAGATAGTCAAAAAATACCTGGTCGCGATGCGGCAAAAGAACCCCAAAATAGAGTTCTGCTGCTACGACCAGGAGCCGGAAGAACCACAAAAGGTGGCCTTATGGGGGCTTCCGGAAGGTATAACACCGGACCAGATTATTGCAGCATTCCATAATCTGGGATATCCAGCAGTTTACTGCCACCCTGTGGCAAGGAGGCCAAGGGACAACAAAAATCTATTCTACATAGAATTCGAGCGTATGCCAAAGGAGCATTTAGGGGCGCTTCATAAAGTAACGGAGCTCGCTAACTGGCATCGTGTGACGATCGAGGAATGGAAGGAACCAATCACTGTCCAGTGTGAACGCTGCCAGATGTTTGGCCACGAAGCTGCCATTTGTAGCCGCCCAGCCCGATGTGTGCAATGTGGTGGATCCCACGATGTTGTAAAGTGCCCCCTCGCCGAGGATGCACCCCTTACATGCGCAAATTGTAAGGGCCACCACGCGGCCAACAGCCGCCAGTGCCGCGTCTTCCGGGAGGAAGCGCGCCACCGGAAGATACTTATTCCTGGCGAGCGCTCCCTTCTCCCGCCGACGACTTCAGCACTGGCGGCAAAGAAGCTTCCACCGACACCGGCGTCACAGCCGGGAGGAGCGCCCCGAGGCCCTATTCTAAAGAGGAGCCATGAACCCTCGCGTACGTGGCCCATCTCCGTGCCAGTCTCCGTGCCCCCCTCCACAACCACGGCTCAGACCACTCTCGCACCCTCGGATAACCTCCTTGGCCAGGGGAGCCAAGAGAGAACAGGGAGAAATATAAGAAAAGGAAACACTCTCAAGGCGGTAGTCTTTAAACAACTGCCGCAATATGAGAGGGCCCCATATGCACCGTTCTCGCTGGGGCTACCGACGAATCCTCCGGTGGTGGGACCGCAGGATGTGTCCAGGACCTGCCCAAGGGACATCCGCATCGCAGCCCACACTCCAGCCCCCGCTGCCCCTCAACCTGTGGCCACATCGGCCAAGGGCAAGGGGGTCGGCAAAAGGACAAAGATACCGGTGCAGGTGGAGGAGACTGTAGGCTCACAGGTCCAACCACAGCCGGGGCCCTCATCTGTCCCCAACCTCCCTGTACCCCTACCAACTCAAACAAAGACCCCCCAACCACCTCTGGCTTCCAAGATCCACCTTGGGATGAGAACTGGGATGCGAAGGAGTCCCCCGCCACCACCAAGCCCCGATTCGGCGCCGCAGTCCGGAGGCCACCCTCTGTTCTCTGGACCGCGGCCGAGCTATTCGCCGCCGCCACCACCACCACCAGGATTCTTACTCGGGACTCCCACTATTATAATATGGGAAGTTCTGAGATCTGCATGCGAAGATGTTGCAACGGGTGTCCACCCTGAGCTCGCGGCGGCCAAAGCTATGGCCGCTATTCTACACTATCCTACAACGTCTCTCAATATTTTGTAAGAACTTAAGACATCATTATTTCTTATAATATATATTAGGATAACATATTGAAGACTAAGGTCTGACTTGGCTTTTTTTCAATTTAATTAAGAACCATTTGTAAAAAAAAAAAAATATGAAAAAAAATGGTTAAGTCAATGTGTCTTATATATAATAAAAAAAAAGAAAAAAAAGCGAAGAATAAATGGAATTTAATGTTAGTGTGAAAGAAAAGCATAGATGTGAGACAATTGTAAGTATGAAAGAGTGGACTGAATCAGAGAATGTATGAAAGAGATAAATAAGCTATGAAAATTTACATAGGTGTAAGGTAGAAAATAAATAAATAGGGTAAGTTAAAATGGATCGTTTTCTTTTAATCACACCTTTATAATCAATATTTTTAACTTTTTTTCAATAAGATCTACCAACTGCTCCGATATGATATTATACAAGCAAACTTTTCCTAAAAAGGAAATATTTGTTTTTTGTAGTCTACACTCAGGAATAAAAAAAATATTGGTGCACAATTCACACACAACACCAACTGACCCCAAATTAAGCAAAGCTTGTAGCCTACTATGGCGGCCAGATAGCTGATATAATACTTATATAATTTTAAATTAAATATATACTTATTATACACCAGCTGAACCCGCTACTTTGTTCGCGTAAGTCTGCTTACGTATACATTAATTGTTACTGACTTATACATTAATTGGAAGTATCGTACGTCAATATTTGGATAAGTAGTCATTGAAAAATCTTTGAGTTTGAGTGAATTTTTTTTTCCACACAAAATTTTATTTAATTTAATCATCTTTATTTTTCTTTTTTTAAATAAAATCAAACATACTTGGTAAGTTTTCGTAGTATCGAACATAGCCGCAAGTGTTACGATTGTAGGATTTTATAGGATACATTATGAAAAGTCTGAAGCTAATGTGCATGATCTGATACCTACTTACCTATTTCTTTTTATCCGCAAGCTGTTTTCTAGCTGTTACCCGCAACTTCGCCGGCGTAAAATTTTGAACGAAGCCTGTGTGGAATCAAAATAATAAAAATTTTGAGTTTTAATGATATTCAAGCAAGTTGAATCCGTAAATCTAAGCCAAGTCCTAGTGAAATGTTAATGTATGAATTTAATTGTAGGTAACACAGAAAAAAATCAAGAACGAAAGAATCCAAATTTGCTATCATAATCCTTTTAGCAGCAAAAACTTATTAGTACAATTTAGAATACCAGTAACGCCACCTAGTGATGAAAGAAAAAAAACATACCACAATAGCAAAACATTGATTTAAATGGCCTTTAGTGCTTTTAGATTTAAACTGGCATTAGCGCCGTCTAATGAGAATATTATGTTGCTTGTTATTTTGATTGTGAACGCAAATCACCTATATTGTCTACGCCAAAACGGGTGCAAATATTTTTCATTTTTGGCTTTTACCTTACCATCACATCAAGTACCTTACGAAAATATATGCTTATATTAATATGGAGTTAAATGAAAATGTAGACATTAGCCCATGTGAAATTTTAGACTCTAAACTATATGTGTTTCGTATGTCAACTCATATCGTTGTTTTGACGTGATAGTTCATATTTGTTTCCTTAGGGCCCATGCTTCTTTTCAGGTTGATAGGTAATAAATACATAAATGTGGTATTTCAGACTATGAGTTATTTCTGTTTCCATTTTCTTACCAAATTTGCTTAGTCTTTCCGACGTCACAGTAACCTATAAGTAACCGATTTGCTATTTCTGAGTTCAAACTACGTGTGTTTCGAATTCCATCCAAATATGTTCAGCCGTTCCAACGTTGTCATGTAAATATTATGAATGTCACTGTTTGGATGTTTATTACGTAATACATAGAGTACATAAACATTGGCAATGTTTAGCCTATGTGTTCTTCCAGACTGTAATCTAATTCTATTTCAAATTTCAACCCGATCGCGAAGCGCGAAGGGTTCCGAACCATTAGCAAATAAACGGCTTCAATTGTATGGGAGCCCGCTTCACAATTTATTTTAATTAATTTCATTTCAAGACAACATAAAACTAAATATTATGTGAATAGTTAAAGCGTCTGTAACGGGTACGTTATTAGTATCGAGCAAGAAACGGTAAAAAAATATGACTTTGTATGGGAGCCCCTCTTAAATAAATATTTATTTTATTTTTAGTATACTTTGTTAAACCGGCAATAGAAATACATCATCTGTGAAAATTTGAACTGTCTAGCTAACACCGTTCTTGAGATACATCCTGGTAACAGACGGACGGACGGACGGACAGACGGACGGACGGACGGACAGACGGACAACCAAGTCTCAGTAATAGGGTCCCGTTGTTACCCTTTGGGTACGAAACCCTAACAACAGTCTGCTTCGGTTACCGAAGCTTGTTAAACACTACCTTTAAATTTCAAACAGTATTTGGATTGAAATAATACGTTTTCTAATAAGTTACGGCTGGTCTAGTAAGTTAGTTACAGCTGACCTAGTCGGGAGAACGGCGACTGTCGATCCGGAGACCCAGGGTTCAAAACCACGCGCACCACTATCTTTTCAAAGTCATGTTCGTAATGCCGGTAATTAAAACGGTGAAGGAAAACATCGTGAGGAAACCGAAATGTACCTAGAATCTAAGTTCTGAGTCATATGTCATCCACCAACCGACACTGGGTCAGCGTGGTGGATTATAACCTTTGACTCTCTCCTTGCGGGAGAAGGCCCCGACTCCCAGCAGTGGGAACATTTAATGGGTATTAAATGGCTAAACAGCTGACAAAAATACCGGTGGTAGGTCTCGGCCATGGCTGCTGACTACCCGTCACCAGACTAAGTCATGCCTCCAGGAAAAGAGGAAAGCTAGTAGTATATTTTAAATGAATATACGGGTAACTCACGTGATGCACAGTCAGTCTAGTCCGGCTTAAGTTTCGGCCACGTCCGGCGGCCTTTTTCAAGGAGAGTGCACGCGCGCGACCGCTGCTCGTTTGGCACTGCGGGCAGCGGCACGGCGCGCACGCAAGCTCAACGGCTGTTGTGGGGGGTGCAGGTGAAAGGGTGCGGGAGGGCTGCGCAGGTGTGCATTCGAACTCTTCATCGCTGGTGAGCTGCGCGTTGGGAATGTTGCAGCACACTGAGCTCACTGTGTCCCCACTACTTAGGCAAGGCTTCCAAGCGGGCGGCACATGTCGTCCGCCATCTCTATTAAATGTCGGACGCTTACTAATTTCTCTCCATGACCTTACGGAGTATAAAAAAAATCTCCCGTGTCAGGACCTCTGCCTTATCGAAACGAATAAAATGTTGCGCGTCCGAACAAAGAGCATGCTTCGCTACCGCAGAGCTGTTGCCGTTCAAATTTCTCATCGTATGTACTCTGCGAATCTCGTGGACACATTTTTACGTGTTTCACCCACATAGCTACTGCCGCAATCACAGAGAATAATGTAAAACCTTGGAACACCTAAAGGGTCCCTGTCCTTTCGAGAGCGTACTACTTGCCTTAGCTGTCTGAATGGGCGGAAAATTGAAATTGTCTTGATGCAAAATCTTCGGCGTAACAAGTGTCCAATCTTATCCGTCACTCCTTTAATGTATGGCAAGTAAGTAGCCGCCCTCTCCACTGAAGCCGCGCGTCCTCAACGATGCATTCACCACCCATCATCCCTGTTTCCAGTTATACCCGTTGAGGTTCAACACGCCTTCCAAATGATTTTACTCCGTGTCTAGGTATTCTGGTCCACATAGTTTTAACGCTCTATTACGAGTAATAAGCGTGCGTGGTACTGAGGCTAAGTGTGCGAGATGGTGGTGTGAATCGGCCCTAAGATACCAATCTGTGTGCGTCGGCTTGCGGTAGACCGTGTGCGATAATTGTCCAGTAGAATCTCGCATCACGCAGAAAAGGCAGAGCGCCATTCTGTTCGCGTTCCACCGTCACCGCAATACTCGGAGCAACGGGTCAATCGAACTAGTCTTTGCGTACAATTGCGAACACATCGTCAACATATTTATCGCCACCAATGTCTCGGCTTAAATGATGAGCTCAAAATTGCGTTCTCTTCGAACCATTCTATGAAAATTTCAGCTACAACCGAGGCAATGGGAAAACCCATTGCTACACCTTCAATTTGTAGGCAGTGGTCTTCCACACGAAATAGCCTTTAGTGAGTGGTCTTCCACACGAAATAGCCTTTAGTGAGTGTGAATCGTAACAGCTCTATGTACTCGATAGGTATTTGAATGCACTGTAATAGTCCTGTAATAATTTCAATGAAGTCTTCTATCGGTACATTTGTGAAAAGTGATACAACATCGAAACTCACAAGTTCTTCATCCTTACTGAGCTGAACCCCTTCTAATAGCTGCACAAAATGCGTAGAGTCTTTGACGGAGCTTGTTGTTTTCCCGACGAATGGAACAAGTATATCTGACCAGAAACGCGCTGCTTCGGTAGCCCGTAAATTTTCGGTAGCCCGTAAATTTTCGGTACTGTAGGGTTTAAAGGGCGTAACCTCTTATGTAGGTCGTTCAGCAGGGTCTGCGAGATTTTGTTGAGACCGTTTGTTACCCGGTTGGTAGGGTGGTAAGCAACTTTCTTGTATATGTTACTGTCACTCAACAACTTGTTGATCTTCTCTTCATACGCCACAGTATCAACGATACTGTACATCACGTGAGTTACCCGTAAATTCATTTAAAATGTGTAATAACTACTAACGTAGTTACTACTAACGTAGTTTTTCATACTAAAAAGTAGTATATGGACCAGAACCATTAATGCCTATACCTCAGGCCCAAATAAAAATATGGCTGCAGGAAAATACCTGAAAAGCACATTCAATGGAATATAGAAACATTGAAGGTTGCAGGCAAACCAAAAATGCTGTTCCGGTAGCAAAAAAAAATCTCTGGCGACCCCGCAGTGTCCAGACTAGTTTCCCATAGATGTATTTGTGTTGTGTGTTGTGGGCGTTAGTCAGCAGTGTGTACCCTCGTTCTACTTCCGTTTTCCTATCGTAATTCACCCTCAAGTAACCATGAACAAAGTCAAAAATAGAAACAATGTTAATATGCGGCTGCAGTCCTTGATCGTTAAAGTGTACCTCGAGAACATCCGAGGTCTTCACTCAAATATCACAGCAGTCCACCACCACCTGGAGACTGAGTAGCCATCACTATTGTTTCTTACGGAGACGCAGATAGGACGTCCGTCAGACGTGGCGTACCTAACATATCCTGGGTACACATTGGAGTACAACTTTAAACCACGTGCCGGAGTGTGCCTGTACGCCCGTGACTATATCTGCTGTCGGCGTCTCCGTAATCTTGAGGACACTAGATTCTCTGTTGTTTGGGCGCTGATAAACACAGGCATAGACAAATTGTATATGGCTGTGTCTATCGGGGACCTGGACGCAACTAGGCTCATGGAATATTTAAGTGAGGCGGCAGATGCTCAGCAAAAGTACCCATCAGCCCAACTAGTGTTACTGAGGAATTTTAACGGCCATCACATGGATTGGCTGTTCCCATACCGGGACACTGACCACGCTGGGCTGGAAACGAGAAAACTAGCTTTATCATTTGGTTAGACCTGACCCAGCTGGTCCAAGACGGGTACCTGACGTTGAATCGCATACTTATTTAATTGGATAAC
The DNA here is from genome assembly GCA_017562165.1 of Ectropis grisescens. Lineage (NCBI taxonomy): Eukaryota > Metazoa > Arthropoda > Insecta > Lepidoptera > Geometridae > Ectropis > Ectropis grisescens. The sequence goes on from CM029767.1 coordinate 5,767,381, forward strand.
GGGACACTGCCAATCTGGTCAAGTTCAACGAGAGTAAGACGCAGGCGTGTCTTTTCTCCGCAAAACGGAGTCCATTTCAACTGACTCCTACTTTTCGAGGTGTGTCCGTGCCGGTTTCTGACCGTCTTGAGCTTTTGGGCGTCACTTTGACATCTACGCTCAACTTTGGCTCGTATATCGAGTCCAAGGCTAAATTAGCTGCCAAAAAACTGGGTGTCCTTTCAAAGGTGCGAAGGTACTTCAAGTCTGAACAGTTGCTCACATTATATCAAGCACAGATTCGCTCCTGTATGGAGTACTGTTCGCATCTTTGGGATGGATCGGCCAAGTATCAGCTGGAGGCCCTGGAATCGATCGAGAGACGTGCCAAAAGGCTCATAGGCAATGATACTCTTGTGCGAAAAAGACTTCAAAGTCTTGAGCATCGCCGTAGAATTGCTAGCCTATCGGTTTTTTATCGGATACACTTCGGAGAGTGTGCAGCTGATCTGCATGATCTAATACCACCTTGCCCTTTTTTCTATCGGAATGCTCGTAGCTCGAAAAAGCGACATCGTTTCATGGTTGATGTTCCAAAGACACGAACGAAGAGATTTGACTCTACGTTTGTGATAAGAACGTCTAGGCTGTGGAATACGTTGCCTGAGTGGGTTTTCCCCGATGGTTACAATCTTTGTGTCTTCAAATCGAGAGTGAATCGGTTTCTTCTAGGTAAACACGCTCCATCGTAGACCGCATCGTCGCTTAGCATCAGGCGAGATGGCGGTCAAGTGTGAGCCTATAAAAGGTAAAAAAAAAAAAAAAATGTACGGTCGGTCAATCCGATTCGAGTTTCGGCCGCGTCTGGCGGCCTTTTTCAAGGCGAGGGGGTGAGGGGGGGGTGCAGGTGAGGGGGTGCTAGAGGGTTGTGCAGGTATACACTCGAACTCTTCATCACTGGTAAGCTGCGAGTCGGGAACATTGCAGCACACTGAGCTCACTGTGTCTTCACTCATATCGCGAACACCATACCGAGCACTATGGAGGCACGGCTTCCAAGCGGGCGGCACATGCCATCCTCCATCTCTATTAAAAATCGGACGCTTACCGATTTCGATGGCCTCCCTGACCTTACGGGGTACAAAGAACTTCTCCCGTGCCAGGACCTCTGTCTTGTCGAATCGAATAAAATGTTGGGCGTCCGACCTAAGAGCATGTTACCGACCGTATACGTGAGTGTCCCGTTATCCAATTAAATATGTGTAACAACCACGTTAATTTTAATACTAAGAATCGCATACTCGTTATTGCTTAGACTTTCTGCTGACAACTGACCGAGACCGATATTCCGTGGCGGTATGTTCGCCGTTAGGCAGCTCCGACCACTGTCTGGTGAAGTCAGTATCAATGTACCATCCGACCGATCCCAGCCCTAGAGGCAACCGGCGGTTGTGGCGATACAAGACTTGAGTTGTAGCATATACATGAAAATTTTACAGTTATTTATTCATACATTATTTGTGTATTGAGTGTTTATGAAATATTTAGTTGTGGCGTGCGTGAAATTTAAAGTTCGTAACGATTGTGTACAATGTTTTGGTTGAAATAATTAGTTTGGTACTTCTCACCCCTGATGTTTTGTGACGCTGTGTGACTTCTAGTTTATGTTTCCGTGTTTTGATGACCCGTAAGACCACTTGATAAATTACAATAATTATAAACAAAAAATGATCAAGAGTTTACACTTTCAACTAGACTGGTTTTTATTAACGAATTACTTACTACTACGAACTTTCTGTTTCCAAAGTACTCGTCTACATGTATTAAACGAGTTCAAACTTGATGGGGCTACGCAGTTTAATTACTGAGTTAATATGACCACCTTCCAGCTCTATAATCATACCTTGGTTACCATTTAGCACCAGACTACTCGTCTAGACAAAACGAGCCCAAGCTTAGCGGGGCTATTTTGGGCGGGCTATTTTGTTTAATTACTGAGTTCCTTTGACTACCTTCCAGGTCCATCATCAGACCTTGGCTAGTAGTATCTAGCTCCAAAGTACTCGTCAAGACAGATAAAACTAGGCTTGATTACGTACAGTAAAAATTATTTCAAAAAAGCTCTGGACTTACTACTAATTATGGGTTACAAATAAAGTTTAGATGAACTGTTTGGATTCAAAAGATTAAAGGTGTAAAAGTGAACCTAAAGGTGAAACCTTTTACAGATTTTGTGAGAAGTCGGTCCCAGCCAAATCTAACAGGTAGTGGATAGATACTACTATACTTACCTGTGCCTACTTACCATGTGCCTACATAGCATCAATCTACTAACTTTTTGACCTGACTGGCACAGACTTCAAATAGATGAGTGAGTCCCACAGACAGACAGACACACAGACAGACAGACATCGACGTCAAAGTTATACGCCCCTTTTTTTGGTCGGGTGTTAAAAACAAGTTTTTATTAATCCATTTACACAATTTCGTATTGACAGGATCGAGTTTCATAACTTTTGTCGAATCTTCAACTACGTCATCCAGAAAATTGTACGCAAATTTTAGTTTTTGGTTCATATTTCAAAAACCACTTGACCGATTTCGATAAGATTTATATGGGACTATTCGGGAAGCATACCCATCCAAACACAAAAAGAAATTTTAAAATCGGTGCAGAGGTTCTCGAGAAATCAGGTAACATACAAAAAAAATACATTGGGGTCGAATTGATAACCTCCTCCTTTTTTGGAAGTCGGTTAAAAAGAATCCTATGTGCTAATCCAGACTATATTTCAATTGTTTTTCTAATTTCAACGCGATCCGTTGACTCGTTCCGATGTGATTCATCATCAAAAATACAGACTTTAACTTTAATAATATTAAAAGATATAAAGGATACGAAGGATGAATACTTTACATAAAGATTTCACCCGTGTGAAGCCGAGGAGTATCGGTGTTTGATGAAATACGTATCATTACAAGTATTCAGTACATCAATTGAGCGCTGACGCCCCAGTGAGCTTACCTCTGAAGGGGAAAGGGCCTTGACATAGGGTGTCTCCGGACTCATCTAGTAATTGGATCCGATAAGCCCGATGGCGCGCAGCTACGAGCAACAGAGCAACACGTCATTAGCAGCTATACACTAAACGATCTAAAACCATGGTGATGTAAAATCATTATAAATCTAGTTGCATAAAATGCGAGTTAATAATTATAGCTTCTTGTCGTCCCATACATTTTAAATCAAATGGTCAGTTGCGAGGTATAAATTATTCGTCCCATTATATTCTCAAGATCGATAATTACAGACGTAAGAGGGTCTTCGGCGACTCAGACAAAGTCCAGATAGATGAGGGTATCCCAGACCTGGGAGTCCCGGAGGATAATGTCGCTCAAACACGATTTTTCACTCCTGATGAACAATCTACCCGGATCAATGCATGACGCCAAGGTGTACATGTTTGCGGATGATGTTGCAGCTCTCGTTATTGCGCCTGATTTAGCAACTTTTAAAAACGAGCTTGCTATATCAGCGCGGCAGCTACAGAAATGCTTCGGGATGAATGGATTCGCTCTCAACCTAGAATAAACCTGTTATATACATTTTGATCTAGCAAACAAACCGCAGAAACCCTTGCTACATGATACCTAATGATGCGCTCACGAGAATCGACTTTGGAGATTTAGCCAAAATCGATTCTCGTGCTCGGCTTAACGTTGTACAACCACCTACCGGAGTGCATAAAGATTGCAGCCTCAGAAAACTATTTTAAAACATGATTAAGGGTTCTTTTGGAAGGAAAAGCGTTCTACTCAACAAAATAATTTTTAAATGAAAAATGTGTTAAAATAAATAACTACCTATGTACTTACCTACTTTTAATGTACCTATATTATTAATTTATTATTAATATTATTTTAGAAACATTTATTTACTCTCCGTAACGGAGGTGTTTTTTATGGCACGGACCGCAGCCAAGTGGTTTTAAAAAAGTGACAAAAATTTTCGGACGATTCTACAGGTGTTAATGATTTTTGGAGTTATTTGAACGTTGCTGGATGAATGTAAAGAGTGTTCAGACTGGTGTATAAGTTTTTAAAAATAACACTCGTTGTTGATAAAACAATCGGAATAGTTCTGGTACTGTTTAATTTACATTGCGATTTAATTTCTACGGATAAATCAGTATCTATACTAATATTATAAAGCAGAATTATGTGGCACTATTCCTACCCATTCTGAGAAGATTCAAATAGTTTTAATATTAAGTGCCCCATTGGATATTTTTTTAATAAGAGTGGTAGGTGTAATTCATTCAAAAATGCAATTAATTTCTACTGCGTTAGATGCTGTTGCAATTAATTTTAAAACGTATTGAATACTGGGTAGTGTTTTCATCTATCCTAATATAAGATTTTTACACCCAAACAAATTTAATGAGCGTTCTGTTTTTACATTAAGTTGTTTTTACATTTATTATTTTAACATTAATTTATTGCTCGGCTCGGGTGGTCTTGTTATGCCAATACGCAAATGCAGTGCCTGGTTCTAATCTCAAGCTCACCTCTGCCTTTTCGAATTCATGAGCGTAATGCTCTGCTAACGGTCAAAGAAAACATCTTGAGCAAACTGGCATGTTCCTAAAAATTTTCGAGGTCAGAGAGGTTTGTCATCCATCACCAACACGGAAGAATTATAGCCCCAGCAAGGAACTTTTAGTGGGTTGCTTATGTGAGCAGCGTCCCGCAAATTTACCCGCTTTTTTTTTTTTAATTTAAATTAGCCACTCCATAGACTCCGGGGTCCATGATCTTTGTCATTACAAATATATATTATTATTATTTTTACACATATTTTGGATAAGGAGAAGAAGAGGAAAATAGGAGGGAGTTGGGTACATTTAAAATCTAATTCTAGTGCTCGTCTGTAGAGCCGATCACTACCGGTTGGGATTCCGATAGTAATCGACTCGACATCGAGTGTTTGCCTAATTGCCTTTTGCCATTTGCCTAAGCTGCCTCCTCCCGGCCCAGAGCCTCCACAACGGCCGCATTTCTGTCCCTGATGGCCATCTGTAGGTTGAAATCTCGGATGGTCTTCGGTGATGCAGCACACGCTCGCCGCACGAACCGACCGATGGCGTCGTCGGTGTCGTCAGCGTAGTATGTGAAGGTCCCCGTGTGCCGTGAAATTGCAACAACCGCATGGGGTACGCTCTCGTGCAGCTTCATGTTTGCCTTGGTTTTAATTGCGATTAATTACCGACTCGTATGTTAGTCCCTGAGGTTCATGGATGGTAAGGATGCGTGACCCGGTGCCTGACCCATAACCCTGGTTTGTCAGGGTCTCCTTCTCCTCTTGAGTGTGAACTAAAAAGAGGGTGTTTGGTAGGTTGTTGGGTATTTGCGCTCCCTTATATCTTTTCTGTTCTAGGGAGTTTATACGGGGCGCTGAGGAGTACATACCGGAGTATATTTCCCCCAGCGCATATGCGACGTCCATTGGGTTTCGATGTGTGCAGAGCAACTCCTGGCTGATCTTTGTTACCAGGTTCGGGCGATGATACCTCATTTCGAAGAGATTTTCCCTGTCGATATAAGGCAACTGATTGACGTCTCCAATGAGGACAATTTCACCAACACCAGACAGCCTTGAAGCCATCACAATGGCTCCAAAATGGTTCATGAGAGCTTCGTCCACCATGAGGCGACTGAAAATTTCTCTACCGAAACCATTTACCAGAGCAGAAGCCATGGTTCGCACTGTGGTTTTGACCAAGTTTCCGATTCGGTGCGATAGCTTTTCTCTTAGATCTTTTGCTGCCTCAGTTGTTGTAGTGATGATGGCGTCCTTGTCCACGTCGAAGTGTCTAATCACCCATGTTGTTTTCCCACATCCTGGAACTCCGTTGACCCACTGTATTCTCGGTACCTCCCAATTTTCCCAACCTGCTTTGACGTTTCCTTTCCCCTTCGATAGTCTTGGCCATCTCTAGGATCTTATCGTCCAGCTGGACGATAATTTACCCGCTTAGATCCCTTTTCCGTAATTGGTAGCATGGTAGCATGGAGCAAACAAACAAACAAACAAACTCTTGTTTGTTTGTTTGCTTGAACGCTAGGATCTCGGGAAGTACTGGTCCGAATTGAAAGATTATTTTTCTATTGGATAGTCCATTTATCGAGGAAGGCTTTAGGCTATAGAAAATAACTCTACTATTAATTGAAGCGGAGCATGAAACAAGAATGTAACAAAATCGGGAAAAAATATTCCCCTTTTGAGAGTTTTCGTACGTTTCATGCTTTGACATGACACATGACAGCATGTCTCAAAGATTGCGTCATTGAATTTCAGTAATCTGTGCCTTGAATATAAACCTTTGCTAATTTTTTTTTCTAAATCTGAGTTGGTACGACTAATTTCCGATAGGTGGCGTAGCAGCTTGCTGAAGAGGTTTTTTGTTTGAAATCGATATTCTCAGGAATGAGTGAACCGATTTCAGTCATTCTTTCACCGTTGGATATGTACGGGATCCCGATGAGTGTTATATAATATACCACGGGCGAAGCCGGGGCGGGCATCTATTATACTTTCATACAATAAAAGAGGTTTTCGCTGTTTATTTGGTAATGGTACGGAACCCTTCGTGCGCGAGTCCTACTCGCACTTGGCAGATTTTTCTTTTATTATATTATTTCACAGCTGTTTTAAAATGTTAGCGATCTTACTAGGGATGACCTAACAGGTGAGGTAATACTATTAGATGTAGTGACTACTTATGCTAGAATCAGGTTTTTTTAAAACACATTTGGAAGCTGTTTAGAATTATTTTATAAGTTTTATAGTATTTAAATAATAATTTGTAAAACACGTTATATTCGGTCTGCGTGAGGATTGATTCATTGATGGATATATAAACGTGGAAAGGTACTTAACCTCCGAACTAAATTATTTTGTTAGACATATTGTTTTTGACAATAGGTATGGTTGGACGTTCATTTTATGGGGGAAATCCCTTTACGCACCGTCCACTGTGAAGAGACACGGCAGCTGTGTCGGGGTCACCATACCGACGATAGGTTTGGGACCCGTACCGATTAAAACCCCCACAGGTTTGTCCTGCATGGCCAGGGGTCAGGTCACAAGGTCACTTTTCGCACTCCATCAACAACCCTAGCCCACTTGCCACCGCCCCACCGTTCCTCTAACTCACACGACCTCTCACTGTCCATTAACAACCCTAGCCCACTTGCCACCGCCCCACCGTTCCTCTAACTCACACGACCTCTCACTGTCCATATACAACCCTAGCCCACTTGCCACCGCCCCACCGTTCCTCTAACTCACACGACCTCTCACTGTCCATATACAACCCTAGCCCACTTGCCACCGCCCCACCGTTCCTCTAACGCACACGAACTCTCACTGTCCATTAACAACCCTAGCCCACTTGCCACCGCCCCACCATTCCTCTAACTCACACGACCTCTCACTGTCCATTAACAACCCTAGCACACTTGCCACCGCCCCACCGTTCCTCTAACTCACACGACCTCTCACTGTCCATATACAACCCTAGCCCACTTGCCACCGCCCCACCGTTCCTCTAACTCACACGACCTCTCACTGTCCATATACAACCCTAGCCCACTTGCCACCGCCCCACCGTTCCTCTAACTCACACGACCTCTCACTGTCCATATACAACCCTAGCCCACTTGCCACCGCCCCACCGTTCCTCTAACTCACACGACCTCTCACTGTCCATATACAACCCTAGCCCACTTGCCACCACCCCACCGTTCCTCTACCTCACACGACCTCTCACTGTCGGTAGATACTAAAAGGGCCTCGCAATTTTAGCCGGCCAATTCCCGTTCCCTGTGATAAGAAGTAGTCTGTGTGCTAGTCTATAGTCCGTTCCACGGAGAGGTGTAGAAAATGTAAACAAAGGTGCTACCATAACATAAACATCGTTTAACCATAGTATTTTTCTAAAACTGTCTTAAATTTTTTTTCACAAATATGATACGACTCGACTGTGAACTTAAATACAACATACTTGGATTTGTATTGATCAAATAATGATTTATTAACTTATCTTGAAAGTTATAAATAGTAGTAGTAGAATGTGGTAGATACAGTTTTAAACAGTGGCAATTTGATCTATGTTTCTCAAACTGCGAATCCCATCAAAACAAATGTGAAGTGAAAGACAAGTTACAATATTATGATATTAAAACCAGCCAAGTCAGACTGCTTTTAATAATCATAATAAATTATAAAAACAAATCATATTTTAAGTGTTTAAAACTAGTCTATGTTATTATAAATAGATTTTAGAACTGACCATTTAAGACCATTTAGATCTCTATTCGTTGAAGTCAACAAACAAGGCATATACTATCATAATACTGAACTTTGATCTCACTTCACTTAAGTATACACATGTTTCTGATGAGAAACCGTTACTTTTTGCACGTAAATTATAAGACGTTTACCTAATTACCCACCAATTAATGTCTATTTATTCGCAAGAAAATCTTTTAATACTTATTGTAAGTGCAAAAGTTTGGATGTACGTTGCTCAATCAAGTTGGAACAGCTAAACGGCTCAGGTTTAAACGCGGAACACGGTTAGATTATGAGCTTATTTTTATGGAGGGAAAATTACGGAAAAGGGATCTAAGCGGGTAAATTTGCGGGACGCTGCTCACATAAGCAACCCACTAAAAGTTCCTTGCTGGGGCTATAACTTTTCCGTGTTGGTGATGGATGACAAACCTCTCTGACCTCGAAATTTTTAAGGAACATGCCAGTTTGCTCAAGATGTTTTCTTTTACCGTTAGCAGCATTACGCTCATGAATTCGAAAAGGCAGAGGTGAGCGTCAGATTAGAACCAGGCACTGCATTTGCGTATTGGCATGACAAGACCACCCGAGCCGAGCAATAAATTAATGTTAAAATAATAAATGTAAAAAACAACTTAATGTAAAAACAGAACGCTCATTAAATTTGTTTGGGTGTAAAAATCTTATATTAGGATAGATGAAAACACTACCCAGTATTCAATACGTTTTAAAATTAATTGCAACAGCATCTAACGCAGTAGAAATTAATTGCATTTTTGAATGAATATTTACTTGCACACTTAATATTAAAACTATTTGAATCTTCTCAGGATGGGTAGGAATAGTGCCACATAATTATAGCAGAAATAGCATATAGGTTACCACTTGTATAGGTACACCACTTTATATTAAGACAAAATAATGGCAATGGCAGCTACATAGGTAGTAACGTACACTACTGATGTGCTGGATTGTGAAAAAAGTACATCCACGGATACGGATCTGAATGTAATATATATAGGAGTATCTAAAGCTGCGCTAGTAGGCTCATATCAGATTTGGCTGGGCAGGGAAAGAAAAACGAGTAGTGAAGGTGTACGTCAGAAAAGGGCCCCTTAAATCTATGCCCGAGTCACAAGTCTCGGGATCTACTCGAGATTTCTCTCTCTCTCTGCCACACGATGGACCCAGCACCCGCACGGTGAATCCATAGAATGCTAAGAAGATTGTCTCACATATATATATATATATATATATTTCCACCCCGGAGTATATCCATACTAATATTATAAATGCGAAAGTAACTCTGTCTGTCTGTCTGTCTGTCTGTCTGTCTGTCCGTCTGTCTGTCTGTCTGTCCGTCTTTACCGCCTAAACCAACCAACAGATTTTGATGAAATTTGATACATAGATAAAATAGATCCCGAGAAAGGACATAGGCTACTTTTTGTTCCGAAAAAGGGTTAAAATAAGGATGAAAGTTTATATGGAAAACTTCGTCATTGTTGAAGAACTATGAAACTTTACGTCTAGATATTTAACACGAAACCATAAAATGTATGTTTTAGCAGTTTTGTAGTTTCGAATTGTACCTACGGGGGTGGAATTGGGGTTTTCTTTTTTATTATTTATTATTATTTATTCTTGGGTCACATTTAGTAATTCAAATTTCACCCTCTTCCTGTCAACCGATTAATCTGAAATTTTGTATACACTTTGGATTTTGGTGACAATACAATTATGTTTATTCATTATCATTATAAATTCAAGATGGCTGCCGCTACAAAATGGCGGATAATTTATGTTTTATTAATCCCATCAATATGGGTATCAAATGAAAGGGCTCAGCAAGCAGAATACAATATACTATAAAAATTGAAATCCAAGATGGCGGCCGCTACAAAATGGCGGATAACGTAGGTTTTATCAATCCCATCAACATGGGTATCAAATGAAAGGGCTCAACAAGCAGAATACAATATACTATAAAAAAATGAAATCCAAGATGGCGGCCGCTACACAATGGCGGATAACGTAGGTTTTATCAATCCCATCAATATGGGTATCGAATGAAAGTGCTCAACCAGTAGAATGCAATGTATTATATACAATTAAAATCTAAGATGGCGGCCTCTACACAATGGTGGATATCACAGTCGATATATCTACTAATATCTACTACTAATAGACTCTAATAAAATTTGGTGGACCGTCCCAATATGATTTTAAATTAAAGTCTGTTTTTGATAATTTTTTTGTGAACATAGTTTCTTTGTTATTTGTCGTGTAAATTGTACATTTATTAATAAATATAAAACTTTGACTTAGACCGATTTTGATTAGGAAACGTGTATTTGTATGGTAGTAGACATACGAGTAGGTACTGCCTCAATTACTTTAATAAATATGTGGCGCGGACGAAGTCGCGGGTAAAAGCGAATTTAATTATTATTATTATTAATAAAATTTAATGAGCTATATATATATATATATAGCTCATTAAATTTAAGTTTACGTAAAAGTCAGTCATTTCACATACATAATGAAAAATAAATTTAAGTGCTACATAACAAAACAAAGCTGTACTTAATAATTAGTATTAATAAAAACTGTTTATACGTTACTATTGTGCTCCATGAACCAACCACCCAAGTTATTTTTGTATTTATGTTTTAAACTTATGCGCACCACATATTTAATAAAAGTATAATTACAAAATAATAGAAATAATACAAAAGGTTGGAAACGGACTTATTGGAATATATTTAACCTTGTTATGTGACGAAAATCTAAAAGGGCAAACAGAGACGCTTACAACGAACTATCTTCTAAAACATAGGTTGAGAAATGCTGGTCTGTCATATTGAGAGTGACATTGATTTGTTTACATTCTCTACACCTCTCCGTGGAACGGACTATAGACTATAATCTTAATGTGTTCCACATTCAATTCGTCAAACATCCAATCACCAAAACATCGAAACATCTAAATATACTCGTATCAATTTACTCATACACGATGCGAAGGCCGCGTGATTGCACTCCTAAGGACGCTAGCGGATATGAATGCACTCAGATTTTTTGTTTCTCTTAATAATTTATTTATTTTATTGCTAATTAATGCAGCTCGCTAACATTTAAATTTGTGGAATTGACTCAACCTACGCAGCCCGACTATTACAGAGATTCTAAAATATTCGAGTGACCTCGGTGCAACCCACCGGTAGTAGCACAAAGTAATATATTAGAAGTAATCCTACTATAATATTATCCCATCAAAAACATAAATGTGAAATGAGAGCCAAGTGCAATACGATTTACGGCTTGACTATTGACTTCAACAACAAAAGAAGTGAGATAAAAATGGGTGCCAAGTCAGTCTTGCAATTGATTAAAACAACATGGAATATTTTGTAAGAACTTAAAATTTATTGTTTTCTTATAACTTAACATAATATATTACCTATGCGATGCTCCGGCAGTCACCATTCTTCTGACTAGACCAGCTGTAACTACTAATTAATGTTTTAGTACGTAGTACTCACTTACTTAAGAAAAAATCATGTATGAGAAATAGCCAAGTAAGATCTTAGGCTCTAATATGTTATGTTGAATTATAAGAAAACGATAAATCTATGTTCTTACGAAATATCCTATGTTGTTTTAATCAATTGGCGGCCATTTAAATCTCACTTCTTTTGTTGTTGAAGTCAACAATCAAGCCATATAGCATAATATTGAACTTGGCTCTCATTTCACATTTATGTTTTTGATGGGATATTACATATTTACACTATACAGACCAGCAGCTATCGATTTTGATTGCTATTTTCTTTTTAAACGCACTAAGTCCACATCCAAATGGAAATACTAAATTTTTATAAAATTATTAAAAATGACTAGTTTCTGATTTATTCCTTTGTGTTCACCCAATTACGAGTACCTATCTGGATGCCAAATTTGAACTTTCTATATCATCTGGAACTGAAATAAATATTTTGTGTCTATATCTAAATCGGTGATAATAATGACGACTTTAGGACGTTAATAATATCTAAATAACCTGACCGGATCGACGTGAAATTTTGGAACACAGATAGATTGTAGTCTGGTATAACGCATATTATGCTATTTTTCATCCGGAGAAACAAACGACTTGACTGGCACCGACTTCAATTAGATGAGTGAGTAGCGCTTCTAATGATGATTTTAGTTTATTTTTCGCTTTTGAGAGCCTATTTGTGGTTTTATTCGATATAAAGTCGGTTTAATATTTTGGACGAAAATAGTTTGTTTATTTACAAAACCAATGGTGACTGACTAATTGAGTTTGTACGCGATAGTGTGTAAGGATGTGTGTGTGATTATAATATGAGTGAAGGCTATCGGTGTGTATTCGTACGAGAAAGAACTGGACGTCTACAGTAGAGTAGAAACGGAGTAGGAAACTAGGTAGTCGCGAGTTTATTTCGAAATTACTTACATTTTTTGTAGGAAGAGAGTAGACGCCCTGAACGAGAGTGCGAATGCATGACTTAGAAAGTGAGTGAGTATGGTGTACTTATTACCTATACATATTGGCGTAGGTGCGTAAGTAGCCTTTTGAATATACCTTTAGAAACTACTAGCAAGTTTAAAAATTAAATGAAAAGCTACCTATTGAGCTAGGCATATTGTAATATAGACGACTTTGTTAAAGATGGAAGAGAAATGTGTCGAAATAAGAATCTAGTAATAAGATAAAATAATAGATTTATAAGACTTTTGATGTAACATTGTTTGTACTCATGTAGTGTCTGTATAGTGTATGTATTATTTATTTGGTATTTTGTCTTTGACAAAGCTTTTTTACAGCTGCATTTAATTGACTAGGCCCCTTTACAGTTGCTTTATTAATTTCGACATTGTTATTTTATTTTATTATGTACACAGATTCTTTTCCGTTTTGTGAATGACGTTACCAAGTTAGTATTCTTATGAATGTATGGTTTGAATAAATGAATTGAATTGAAACCAAATCAAATAGTTTCACGATCAATCTATTGGTTCTCATACTAATATAATAAAGGCTGAGTTTGTGAGTGTGTTTGTTTGTTACTTTTTCACGACTAAACGGCTGAAACGATTTTAATAAAATTTGGTATGGAGTTTGTTTACATCCTAAATTCCTCGTTAAGCCCTCGTTTGAAGATAGGCTATGTTTTATCCCGAAAAAATAACGGGAACACGCGAGGTTTACGTGGGTAAAATACGCTAGTATGAAATGTATTTTCTAGAGCTAATATTTGTTTTTGTCCCCGTCATTCTATATGACCAATTAATTGACTGAGAAAATACATTTATTATACTTACCTATCATTATTAGCAAAACAACTCACTTTATGTTGCCGTATCTGGGAATTGGGGCGTTCTCTGTATTTCAAATCATAATGAGAAATTCAAGGCCATTCACCACTGGGAAAGGCGGTTATGCGTATAGTCCAAGATCCCAGAGCCGTCAGACGTCACGTATTTTCTGATGAGTTAGTACGTACTAAAAACACAAGCTTACCCGGTAACTTGCTTAGACGGCCAATTTTGAGATAACAGACGCTTTAAAACTCTATTATTTTGGGAGTTTAAAAGTGTTTGTTAAGCAAAACGGCCGACGGAAAGTGTCTGGGAGTATTTTGGCCTTATTTTTAAAGAAATTGCCTATAACATACGAGAAAATCAGTCATCAAAAAATACGTGAAGTGAGTAATGTATCTTCTGGACCCCATATCTCAAAATTGGCCGTCTAAACAAGTTAGTGGGTAATCATGTGTTCTTAGTACGTACTAACTCTACTCAATCGTCCACATGTCATCCATCAGAAAATACGTGACGTCTGGCGGCTCTGGGATCTTACTCTAGTAGGTATGGCACATTTCCTCAACAGATTCATGGAACACAACGGTTGCTCCCAATGTTTTCCTTTACAGCGACAAACTCATATATCTTCACTTGGGAAACAGAAGACTAGGCGGGATTTGAATCTACGATCTCATAATAATGAATTCAGATGTGGTCGCTACTAACTTAGATACAATTGTGTTATTGGAAATATTTTTGTGTAAATGTTTTCCTTATTATTATTTTTAATGCACATTAGTTGAATAATTATTTTTATGCAATATGTCAAGGAAACTAAATGCTGTCACTAATATACGAAATATGAATATAATGATTTGTTGGAAGATGACAGCCAACTACCTACACATCATCATCATTTTCGTCCCGTAATCGGCTACTGCTGAGAACAGGCCTCTATTGGAATACGCTACTCATTTTTAATTTTTTTATAGTAAAGAGTGACGAGGCATGTGCAAACATTACTGTGTTCCGGTTTGAAGGGCGATGTTTCCAGAGAAATTACAGGGCTTAGAGATATAACATCTTTGATCTCTGGGTGCATTAGACGAGCGTAGTGCAGTACTAGGTAATGATTTGGACTCTTTATGTTCCAATAACTGTGTGTCACTGTGCTGTTATGTGGCAGGCATGTTGCTTACCATCAGGCACATGTCCTACACGACTCGTCACTCTTTATTTTAAAAAAATATCTGAACATGAATAGTCGAGGTTACAGGCAATCATTTCCTTTCCTTGTCTGATCAGTGATATCTGATATCTGTGAAATCGATTCTAACCAAGGACAAATATTTGGGTCATCATTACTGATCTTTATTCTATATCTGGGTGTTATTATGTATTGTGTCATGAGCATGGACGTATAAAAAACTCGGATGTAGTCTAGCTAAAACAAAAACTGTGTAACAAGAGTCGGCCACATTTGCAAGTGTGCGTTGTCAGGTTGTCACTGATAAGCATTAATGTAATGACCCACTGATGTGTGTTTGCTTGTCAGCATGTATGTGACAGCGTACACGTGCATATTATGTGGCCGACTCGATGGACACAGTTTTGTTTGAGCGAGACTACGTCCGACTTTGTTATACGTCCATGGTCATGAGTATGTTTTTAAAATTATATTTTTTTTATTTCAGCTATTTGTATTAGCTTTCCTTAGTTTGGAGCAACTTAACGTAAGGTTACAATCGTGGTATCTTCAAGTCGAGAGTGAATCGGCATTTTCTATTTAAGCCCGTTTTATCGTAGACCGCATCATCGTTTAACATCAGGCAAGATGACGGTCAAGTTTAAACTATATCTAAACCTATATCGAAAACACACTCAGGCGACGCATTCCACAGCCTAGACGTTCTTATCACAAAAGTAGAGTCAAAGCTCTTCATTCGATTCTTTGGAACATCAACTAACATACGATGTCTATTTTTCGAGCTACAAGCAATTCGATCATATCAGTATTATAGATTATAATATTTTTTCTACTTATAGATTATTAAAGGTACTTACAGAAAACTATAAAAATTATATGCCGTAGAAAAACCTACATATCATATTGTCAGTAGAAATGAAGACATTTGGTCAAAAAACAAAAGATGCATATTTTGTTGAGCATAATAATTACAGTCATAACATCGTTCACAACTAAAAAGTATGAAATAAAATAAATATAATTTAAAAATTAAAAAAACCCGACTGCGTAAAAAGTGAACCAAGCTACGTACTCACATACTATATAAACAATTTTCGTACAAAAAATTAAACCGACTTCAAAACCACAAATAGGCACTCAAAAGCGAAAAATAAACTAAAATCATTATTATAAGCGCTACTCACTCATCTATTTGAAGTCGGTGCCAGCCAAATCTAACAGGTATAGGATAGATACTACTTACCTGTGCCTACATAGCATCAATGTACTAACTACTAACTTTTTGACCTGACTGGCACCGACTTCAAATAGATGAGTGAGTAGCGCTTATAATAATGGTTTTAGTTTATTTTTCGCTTTTGAGTGCCTATTTGTGGTTTTGAAGTCGGTTTAATTTTTAGTACGAAAATTGTTTATTTTACTCTTTTTAGTGTACAAGAACAAAATTAAAAATTTTGATTAACCCCCGACTACCTTGGATTTGTTATCTGTACAACATTCTACTAGTCAAGCCCTTTCATTTGATACCCATATTAAGGCAGCTGTGAAAAAAGAAATGTATATCGGCATTTTGTGGAAGCGGCCATCTTGGATTTGAATTTTTTCATAGTGCAAAGTATTCTACTAGTCAAGCCCTTTCGTTTGATACCCAAATTAAGGTAGTAATGAAAAATATAATATAGTTCGCCATTTTGTCGTGGCGGCCATTTTGGATTTGAAATTTGTTATAATATATAGTATTCTACTAGTCAAGCCCTTTCATTTGATATCCAAATTGAGGTAGGTTGTGAAGAAATATTTTGTCCGCCATTTTGTAGAGGCGGCCATCTTGAATCGACATTAACCAGACATAGCTAAGAACATTTGTTATGGTCATCATCATCATCAGCCACAAGACGTCCACTGCTGAACATAAGCCTCCCCCCTAGATTTCCACAACGAACGGTCCTGCGCAACCTGCAACCAGCGGTTTCCAGCGACCTTTGTGAGGTCATCTGTCCATCTAGTGGGAGGCCGTCCAACACTGCGTCTCCCGGTTCGTGGTCGCCACTCAAGAACCTTTTTTCCCCATCGGTTGTCAGTTCTGCGAGCGATGTGGCCTGCCATTGCCACTTCAGCTTGCTTACTCTTTGAGCTATGTCGGCCACTTTCGTTCGTTTGCGAATATCCTCATTACGGATTCTGTCGCGCAAAGAGACTCCGAGCATAGCTCTCTCCATAGCTCGCTGTGTGACTTTGAGCTTCGTTATGAGACCAACAGTGAAGGACCACGTCTCAGTTCCATAAGTCATCACTGGCAACACGCACTGGTTAAAGACTTTCGTCTTTAGGCATTGGGGTATTTTGGACTCAAAGATGTGCCGAAGTTTCCCGAACGCTGCCCATCCGAGTTGGATCCTTCGCTGGACCTCTTTGTCGAAGTTGGATCTACCTAATTGGATCTTTTGACCCAGGTAGACGTATTCGTCAACAACTTCGAGTATGGTATTCCCAACAATAACCGGTACAGGTGAGACATGAACATTTGACATGACCTTCGTCTTGTCCATATTCATCCTCAAACCTACCTGTTGGGATACTCTACTGAGGTCCCTGAGCATAGCACCGAGGTCCTCCATCGACTCCGCCACAATGACTATGTCGTCGGCAAACCGAAGGTGAGTGATGCATTCGCCGTTGATATTGATGCCATATCCGTTCCAGTCCAGTAGCTTGAAAACATCTTCCAGCGCGGCAGTGAACAGTTTCGGAGATATAACATCTCCCTGTCTCACGCCTTTCTGTAGCTGGATATGTTTTGTGCACTGGTCCTGTAATCGGACAGACATTGTGGCTTTGCTGTAAATACACTTCAACACTTCGATATAGCGATAGTCGATGCGGCATCGCTGGAGAGACTGAAGCACTGCCCAGGTCTCGATGGAATCGAAGGCTTTCTCATAGTCCACATACGCTATACAAAGTGGCCGATTATACTCCTCGGTTTTCTGTATAATCTGCCGAAGCGCATGAATGTGGTCTATGGTACTATAGCCTTTTCGGAAACCGGCTTGTTCGGGTGGCTGGAAGTCGTCAAACCTGCGTGCGAGACGATTCGTGATTACCCTCGAAAACAACTTATAAACGTGGCTCAGAAGTGAGATGGGTCTGTAGTTCTTCAACAAGGTGTTGTCACCTTTTTTGAAGAAGAGCACCACCACAATTCTGCTCCACGCTTCTGGCGTACTACCGTCAAGTATGACGGAATCGAACAGCTTCTGGAGGACTTTAAGTACCGGTTTTCCACCCGCTCTCAGAAGCTCAGTCGTAATTACGTCGTCGCCAGGTGCTTTGTTGTTTTAAGTTGTTTGAGGCCATCCTAATCTCATACAGGCTGACTTCTGGGATATCTTCGGTAAAGTGTCGGGTCAGCTTGGCTCTGGGGTCTTTGCCATGCTAACGACAGGTTGTGCTTGCGTAGAGGTGTATAACTGTTCATAGAACCTCTCAATCTCCTCCAAAATCTCAGGCTTCGACGAGACAACGTTACCACTATCGGTCTTCAGTTTGGTCAGCTGACTTTGCCCAAGAGACTGATTTCTTGCGAACACTTTTGAGCCTTTGTTCTGCTTGATCGCTTCTTCAATACTCGAAGTATTGAAGCAGCGTATGTCGCGTCGCACACAAGTTGAGATCTGTCTATTGAGCCGTCTGTATACCGTCATGTCGACCGAAGACTGTAACCGCATATCTCGTCTGACCGCCATAAGATCTAGAGTTTGATCGGAGAGCTTTTGGGTTCTGTTTTGGCGTCGGCTCTTATAAAATTTTCTGCCAACAGCATGAACAGTTTCCACTAGCCTGTCGTTTATTTCGTCCGCCGTTACGCACTCATCTAAGGATTCGAAGCGATTTTGAAGTTCGAGTTGAAAGTTATCGGGATCTTCGATCTGAGCATAATTTGGTCGGAGCGTGGACTTCATTAGACGTGATCTTTCGAGCTTAATGTTTAGATTCAGCGTGCCTCTTACAATACGGTGATCGCTGCCGGTCTTAACCCTGCTGATCACAGAGACGTCGCTGAATATTTGCCGTTTAGTCGTCATAATGAAGTCGATCTCATTTTTTGTGGAACCGTCAGGGCTAATCCAGGTCCACTTTCTTTGTGGCTGTTTCTTGAAAAGGAGTTCATCATAAAGAGGCTCTCCCTTTCCAAGAAATCCGCTAGACGTTGCCCTCTTGGGTTCCGCTGCCCATATCCGAAATTCCCCACTCTCAACTCATCACCGCTACGTTTGCCCAGTTTCGCGTTGAAGTCTCCCATCACAACTGTGAAATGTGTTGGCGAGACATGTATGGCTTTGGAGATGTCCTCATACATGGCCTCAACCTCTTCGTCGGGATGTGTCGAGGTCGGTGCGTATACTTGTATGACCTTCAATGAATACCGGTCGCTAATTTTAAGTACAAGGTATACCACCCTGTTCGACACACTCTCGATCATTATCACGTTGTTGACGAGAGACTTGCGGACGATAAACCCGACACCCCTTGGGATTGTTGATCTCCTCCCGGTAGTAGAACAAGTTGCCGGATTCGAGGGTTATCCTGTCCTCGCCCTGTCTACGGACTTCGGATAACCCCATGATATCCCATCGCAACTTGTCCACTTCTTCTTCCAGCTCCACAATCTTTTCGTCAGCCCTCAGCGTCCGTGCGTTATATGTTGCCAGGTCGAGTCGTTGGGTTTGGTGGCGGGGCGTCTGCCGGAGATTCTTCGCACCCCATGCTCCGCCGGAACCAAGGCTGCCACCAGCGCCTGGAATAGCGGAGCCGCCGGGGACTAGGGGCCGTTTTCTGGTTGTGATATTCATAGGGGGGGGGTGTTTGCCATAGTCACCACGCTTGGCAAGCGGGTTGGTGACCGCGGAGCCAGTCCTTTGCACCGATGACGCCGCTGCCCGTCATCGGCCTGGTCCATTTAGGACTGGCTTTTAAATGGATATACCGCCATTGGTTCGGTCGTCAGAGCCTCGTTAGTTGGCAGCAGGGTGTACCACGCGCAGGAGAGGTTGACATTTGGGGAAGCTAGATGTTAAGCGCTTCCCCCTTACACCCTTTGTTATGGTATTCACCTTGAAATAAAAAAAACCGCATCGAAATCGGCCCATCGAAACCATCAAATAACCCACAATAACCGTTTTTTATTAGTACTTATATATAGGGTCTGCATTGCACCCGTGCGAACCCGGGGCGGGTCTCTAGTTAAGTATGAAAAGTAATCCTATACCAATAAAATAGATTTCAACCAGATGTCCGTGATTTTGTAAACTTTTCTCCGGTAACGCTAATTGACGCAACCCTACAAAATCGCTGACCTACCTTCCGTGATATCGATTTGTCATGTTCGAAAGGTACGTTCGTTATAGAGCAATAGGTCATTGTCTGGGGTAACAGATACGACAGGCTGACAGATAGGGGTGCCAAACGCCCTTCTATTCAGAGAGCTGGCAGACAGTTTTGCGTAGGTATTTGAGGGAAGCTGAAAACTTGTAACATATCTCTCCTACGAGTATTATATGCCAACACGGAGGCGTAGACCTGCCTGGTGAGTAGGGAGGGACACACAAAAAATCCATACTTATCTTAATAAAAATATATTCAATATATATGTTTGAGGTAATTTGCAATCTATATATAATCTAAAGAATTAAAAACATTTCGAGTATTAAAATTAACGTGGTTGTTACAAATATTTCATTGGATGAAGGGACACTCACGTATATGCGGTCGGTCAATCCGACTCGAGTTTCGTCCGCGTCCGGCGGCCTTTTTCAAGGAGAGTGCACGCACGCGATGACTGCCCGTTTGGCACATGATTAAAAAATATTTTCTATTTTAACCCAGAAGATTTAGCCTGGATTTAACAACGCGTGCAAAATTTTTTTGCAAAAAAAATAATAAATATATTTAACGCAATGTGCAATTAGCACACTTTAAGGCTAAACAGCGATTTTCAAAAAATATGATTTTTTTCAATTTTGATTTTGACAATTTTGGTGGGATTTTCTACCTACCAGGTCGGGTTGGCATGATTAAAATAAGTTGTTTTAAAACACAATTTTGAACAATTTGAATTTAAACTATGTTTATATCATGTGTTCAAAATCAAAGAGTAAAACAAGTTTAAATCAAAGGAAAAAACATAACAACTTTTCATTCGAAATGAATGAAAATAAATTAATATTTAGGACTTTAAATAGCTTGACTTAACCGCAGTTGAGTTAATGCAATTTTTTTGTACTTATTCATCGAAATAAAACATTAGAAAGAAATATACTCTTTTTAGAGATTTCATGGGTTTCGCTAGAAAAATCCCTTTCGCTGTCGAGAGAAATTAATTCAATAGACTAGTGGATATTTATTTCCCTTTTTCACATATAAAATAATAAAAGTATTGGGGATTCCCACAGAAATCAAAATTATGATTCTTACTTAGATTTCTTCGGGGATTCCACTTTTAAAAATGAACATTACTTTTGACAAATAGGGGAATGTAAATCTTTTACGGATTAGAGATAGTACGCACGCAACATAAATTATAATTCTTTTTTGTGCGTGCTGTCAATGAATATTGAAATGACCTTTGTAAAATAAAAACAGTTTTGTTCAGCCCGCGTACCAGGTGATCTAAATTGAAGGATTCATTTTGCCCCGGTACTCACCAGTCAGTTATTATTAAATAAGTAGGAGAAATTTAAATGTAGATGAGAATAAATGTAGTTACCTAACAAGTTTTCTGCTTGCCTCAAATACCTACCGGCTACCGGCTCTTGGGCTATTCCAGCCTCCCTGCATAATACGTTTATAACGAATAGCAATATTTACGTCTTAACACGGCTTTAAAAACCAACACCAATCATGTCTGTTTGAGTTCGTTTGATGTTATAAAAATTGTACTTTAGATAAGATTATAAAAGAGTACCCTACCTAAAGTTTTTTTTGTTCACACACTTTTGTAGTGGTAGGACTCCTAGCAGAGTCCGACTGGGAAAGTACCACACCTTTGCCAGTTATTCTACCTCCAAGCAGTAATAATGTGAAATCATTACTGTGTTTTCACATTGTTTGTGCAATGTTTCCAGAGAAATTACCGGGCATAGAGATATAATATCTTAGATCTCTGGGTGATGAGCGCCACTGCGCCATAGGTAATGATTTGGATTCTTCATGTTCCAATAGCTGCGTGTTACTGTGCTGTTATGTGGCAGGCATGTGGCTTACCATCAGACACATATCCTGCTCGTCTCGTCAGTTCCTATTTAAAAAAAAAAGAAAAAACACTAACTTTGATGAAGCTTTTGGAGAACTCGCACTGCTATTAAAATTCTGTGGCAAATTTTTGGAACTAACCATTACAGAATGCCACTGGAAATACGACAGTAGCGTTAATGATTTATTAATTATTGTTGGTCGTTGTTACCGAACTAACCTGAAATGATAGCCCGGCTATTTCTACTTTTAGGTGGTTTTCGGTTATTTTTAATTTTGTTGTTACAAACCACGATTTAAGCTTACATTGAGTTAATCAGACGTTGTAACGTCTGATGATGAAAGCGATAATTTTTGTATCGTTTAACCTTTGTTTAAACAAATGACTTTGATAATTTCACAAAACATGTGAAATTATCAAAGTCATTTGCTTGCGTAAGCTTCGGAATACGGCAATTGTTTGGGATACAGTATGTTTTAATGTTGTACCATGCAAATATGTCGTCCATAGGTGGCTAGATAATCTTTTCTTTATTGTAAACTTGAGACTAAGTTTAACTCTCATCCTTATTGATATTTTAAATGCGAAAATTGCGATGTGTCCAATTATTTAAATCCCATTCTACTTCTGGTGTACACCATAAAAGAAATCTTATATCTCTTTATACTGAGTTAGTACACTGTTTATAGTGCAGCGCTGCGTCGCGCGGTGTTCCTGTGTTGCGTTTTTCGTTAACGAATTTCGGTTACCTTTCGGTTTGTTTACTAAGTACCTAGAAAAATTATATTTATGGAATAATATTACTGTAATGTTATATAACACTAGATGTCCGCCCCGGCGTTGCCCGTGGTACTTTATATAGTACTCATCAGGATCCCGTACATATACAACGGTGGAAGAATGACTGAAATCGGTTCAGTCATTCCTGAGAATACCGCTTTCAACAAAACACCTCTTCAGCTACCTGCTACGCCACCTGTCAGAAATTGGTAGTACCAACACAGATTTAGAAAAAAAAATTGATTAGCAAAGGTTTTATATTCAAGAGGTATGTTATCTGTGATATTCAATGACGCAATCTTAGACACAAACATGCTGTCATGTGTCATGTCAAAGCACGAAACGTTCGAAAACTCTCAAAATGGAATATTTTTTCCCGATTTTGTTACATTCTTGATTCATGCTCCGCTTCTATTAATAGTAGCGTTATTTTCTATAGCCTATAGCCTTCGTCGATAAATGAACTATCCAATAGAAAAATAAGCTTTCAATCCGAACCAGTACTTCCCGAGATTCTAGCGTTCAAACAAACAAACAAACTCTTCAGCTTTATAATATTAGTATAGATTAATTAAAGTAAATATTAACCTACGTCATTTGTATACTGGTTGACTGGCGAATCGCCAATTATTATACGAGCAGATAACTTTTGGCGATCACATATGAAGAAAACAAATAAATTGTTTTCTTGTGTTATATGTACAGAAAGTATTAATGAATGAGTATGAGTACCAATATATTGCTTATTTCAGTACCTATACCAACTGAAATCTTTTCATTAATAAGGTAAGTGATACGAAAAAAGCCTAGCTAATTTCAAACACTCATATCTTGATACATTTAATTATTCGAAGAAGGTGATAAATAAAAGCAAGGTACTATTATATAATTTACTTTTTGCTCATATTAATTAAAAACTATTTTTTTTTAGGAATATGAGTATTATTATAGGCCGTATCTTATCTTATACCTTTAAACGAGCAATTCTTGTATAAATATATGTATATATATATATATATAGAATCAGAATCTCGGAAACGACTCGAACGATTTTCATGAAATTATGTATACAGGTTGTTTCGGGGACGATAAATCGATCTAGCTAGGTTTAATTTTTTTTAAACATCATTTTGTGCGTGTTTTTAGACAATGAAAAACTCTTACAATGTCATTAGAATACAATAACTTATTTCGCCACTGGTTATTGAGTCTAAATGGCTCAGACGGAATATGCTCGCCCTTGGAGACAACAGGCCTCGGTTCGAATCCTGGTGGTTACTTTCCTTTTTGTTCTTTTTTTGCTCGCCCTCGGAGTCAACAACAGGCTCCGGTTCGAATCCTGGTGGTCCTTTTCTTTTTGTTCTTTTTTTTTCTGAGAAAATTAGCGCTCTTAGCGCCTTTTAGTAGGTCTAAGTAAGTCATCACTTCGTAATTCGTACCTGATAAAATATCATTTAAAAAAACCGAGCAAAGCTCGGTCAACCAGGTACTTTAGTATATACGTCATACATATATTAATTCACATATCCTAAAAAATTAAATTTATCATAACAATTATATTATACTAAGTCATAGTTACCTTTTCCATGAGTCGAAACAAAACTTCAAAGGACGTACTAAAATTCGATAGGAATTACGACAAATTAACGACACGCAGTGAAAACGGGCATCTTTTAAAATGACCGGCCACTGCTGTCTCTGTGAGCGAGAGGAGTCTACCGCCTACCGCCTAACTAAAACTGTCTTAGCTTTGATATTGCTCTCTCTTTTCTTCTCGCTTGAAATTATAGAGATAGGAATAGCAAAGCCATAGCCATAGTTAGGCAGTAGAGGGGCAGACTCTCCCGCTTTATTCAGAGTCGTATAATCCGCCGAGTCGTTATAATGCGGTATTTGACTAAATTTGTAAAACCGTTCAAATGATTTTTGATTACACAATATACATACCACATGAATATTTCCGCAAGATCCACTGTTTTAACATCATAAATAAATGTTTAATGTATAAAGTTCGAAAAGCCCGCCCAAAACGTTGTGCCTGGTCATGTGACGCGCGTGATGTCACACGCCTGTAAATAAATCACTGTCCTCAAAGAAACCGTTTACTATAGATGGCATATTTACTGGCGTGTGACGTCACCAGCGTTGCCATCCTTAACAGTCCGTTTACGTCGAAGAAAAAAAATTGGTATTCTTTAAATTTTCATTGGCGTATTTCACAAAAAATACATACTATATCTTCCAAAATAAAGTGAAATATGTTTATTTATTGTGTTATTATAATTTATGTTATGTTTTCAACATTGTCAAATACCGTATTGTCGTCTATGCGTGCCGTGAAGTATTTTTTGGTAGTATATGTATGTTTTTATCACCTTTTCACACTATAGGCCTTGTTTGAGCATTGACCTTATTTGTATCTGGTACCTAAATTAATTATTAATAGCTAGAGGTTTTTTGTTAACAAATCTATATACAAAAAGTTTAAACTATAGGACCAGATTAACAGCCTACACTAAACACAGCTTAGTTATCTTTAGACCGAAAGAGATCTAAACAGGCTAACTCAATATAAGCTAAACTTGACTTACACAGGTGATAGATTACAATCTGGATTATAATTTTTAGTTTATTTAAAAAGTGACGAGATGAGCAGTACGTGTGCCTGATGCTAAGCAACATGCCTGCCACATAACAGCACAGTGACACGCAGCTATTGGAACATGAAGAGTCCAAATCATTACCTAGCACTGAACTGCGCTCGTCACCCAGAGATCTAAGATGTTATATCTCTAAGCCCTGTAATTTCTATTGGAAACATTGCCCTTCAAACCGGAACACAGTAATGTAACATTACTGCTTGGCGGTAGAATAACTGGCAAAAGTTCTACCACTACTTAATACTACATATTTATAGGCTACTTAAAAAAAACTGAACTGGATCGTGGGGCGATACTAATAGAAGAATATTACGCTACGTTTTAACCCGTGGTTTTAAGGTAGGTCAAAAACAAATCAATTTTTCAAATGTCTCTAGTCAGCCTACTGAGGAGGGAAATAAAACTCAATTTTAATTGGTTCAACTGAACTCATATATGAATATAATTAATTTTGATTAAAATTAACATGTAATTTACAGTCATCTAGTGTCGATTAAGGTAAATAATTTATACATACATCACCCACCAAAAAAGCCTTTTTACATCACCACCTTTGGCCTTAAACATGTCGCCAAAATAGCAAACAAAATTCACAAGTAATTAACAACTATGACTTACCACTAAAGCCCGAGCGACACGAGGCTAGTTTTTTAAACTAGGATAGCAAGCTAGTGTCAGTAAATTTCTTCTTTTTCTGGTCGTGTCAGCGATTCAATTGTGGGCTGGCTATGGCTATATCTAAAACATTTTTTATTGATTTTATATATTTTTTTAAGTTTTGTCTTTTGTTTTTAAATATTTTTTTATTTTTTTTTATTTTTTTTTTTAATTTTTTTTTTAACTAAACAGTTTCTGACCAATGAGCGGCTACAGAAATTGCAACGGGGGTTTGCTTCGCACAGTCAGTAAGCTAGCAAGCTAGCTTCGTGTGGTTAAAACTAGCGTTGCGCAGCTTTGTCTACATAAAGCTCTAGCTTGCCATCCTAGTTTCTAACAAATGCTGCGCGGCAGCCTTTTACGCCGAGGGCGTGAAATGCGGCGCGGCGACCTAAAGGACGTGAGTTATGCTTTGAATTATAACATATATTACAATTACATTCTACATAAGCTGTGAGCCCGCAACCGCGGCGGGCGCGGGTGAAAATCGCTCCTTGAGTTCTTGGCCTATTATACACAATTTGGATAGAGGTCTAGAGCCCATTTTGGTTTTCAAAGTCACCACACGAATAATGTTATCAGCACCTGGGTGGGTAGCTACAATTTTACTACAGAGCCAACGACAGGGAGGCAGATTGTCCTACTTTACTACGACTAGATGTCCGATATGGGGTTGAGGAATCTGGGTTGAACATTTGTACCGGTGCAAAAACTTCATTAAATAATCCTGCGACTTGTAGCCGTAAAAAACTTTACCATACACTGAGCGTGTTGCCATCTCCTTAAACTGCGAACATTCAAAGTTGTGGTCAGGTTCCGCAACAGGGGGCTCTCTTATATGAAAGTGAACTGGAGTCAATAGTGTGTATTTATTTGACTTGTTCGTGATGGTTGTATTTTTTTTTAAACTTCAGTTGTGTCACTGCTGTGCAAAGGTGTCAACCAACTCTTTCTACTTAATCCGGTCCTGAGCTTCCATAGGTTCTCATATGTCAGTAAATGTGACTCCTTTGGATGTAAGATTGGGTGCTTCTTGTCTTAATTTACATAACTGTGAGTATTCCAACCTTCCACCTACACGGAGCATGTCGTTTCTGTATAGGTAAGGATTAGGAGTTCGTGGGCTGTTGCGTTTAGGTTAGTCACGTCGTGTTTTGATGAAAAGGATTTCTTCCTTGAAACTACTACACTGACAGCTTTGTATGCAGCAGCTCAGTGCATTTTGAAGTTCCAATGTTGTAAAAATTCAATTATTTTATTTTATTGTTTTTGTGTTGTGATTAAAAAAAACCCTTTAAGCTATAACTCGAATCGTTCTAATGAATGATGGTTTTTTGTGATGATTTCTTCATCTCTGTAGTGGCACAATTACTTTTAAAATTTTCTTCCTCTATCTTGACTGATTTTTTTTGACCTTTTGTAATTAATGGGATCGTTGTACAGAAATTGAACCAGATTTTATATGAAATCAATTCTGAAGGCCGTTGCGCTCTTGATGCTGCTTCTGGTTGATTGCATTTGGTTGACACATGTACCCAGTGATGATAATGTAGGTTCGTTCGCCATGATGACTTGGGTGACTGTTTAACCAAGCGAGCACAACTTATTGTGGAGTCTATCCACGAGACCAGGCGAGTTTTATCTTTCTCCATTGTCATCGCTAGATCAGTCAGTAACCTTTACTTATGCAATAATCAACGAGACATGGATTATCTTTGGCACAGAAATAAACTACTGTGACATAAGCTTCTTAAGATGCCATCGCTGAATCCATGAAACTCTATGAAATCTCCTGCCCTTGGTCCAATGCATCGAGGCATGCAGGTTTCTTTAGATCCACCGCGACAACGTGGTAACGAAAGGAGTCTTAGCTACGGTTTCAGGTAGTCCTACTTTCTTTATAATTTAATCTTTTTCATAATATCAACATTTTATTACTTATTATTTAATTTCTCGCATTTCACTTTCTGCTTGAACCTGTTTCTCCTTTCTGCCTTTTTAAGTAATTCATCATTGTTGCTTGCCTGTTTTTGTAAATCGAATCGTCCTTTAGCTTTAAGTTATGAAATGAAATCGTTTATTGTGCCAAATGAAAACAATCATAAAATAAAAACACATGACAAAGGATATGCGACAAAATATAGTAGGTGGTACAGGTTTAGTATAGTGTGTTAGTGTGCACTGGACGCCACACTAGGGTGACCTGTGTTGTGGGAGTCCAGGCTCTTTCTATTACATTTATTTGACCTAGTATTAAGTTCATTTATTTCTTTATACAGCCTTGTACCTTCCTCTTGGTTTTGGACTCTAGTCATAAATAAGATAATCTACATAGAAATGTTTTAGTGCCTTTTCAGAAGCTGACGAGTACTCAATTCTGTGATACTAAGACACCTGGTGCAGATCCTTCACAGCTAAATATGAAGATGTTTCAACACTAAAGATGATGGATGATAAAATCAAACCGAAACTTATAGCTTGTGCCATGTGTGTGCCAGGAGGTCCACGTTTAAAACCTTGGAAAAAATATATTTGTCTCCACCTAAACCTTTAACTGATTGGTGGCTGGTGATGTTTTTAAACTGAACTGTAGCTTTAACAAACAAATAATCCTTGCGACCCTTCGTTGAGAAGCGCTAACAATTCCATCCTTTGCCTTAGCTAAGACGTCGACTCGTAGCAGTACCAACACACGACACAACACTTGACGTTTGCTAACTTGCATCGGAAGATTCTGGACTAGTATTAAGTTTGTCTAAAGAGAAAGCAACTCGCCCACCGTGGGTATTTTCAGGTGCCTTTACGTTTGACCCAGCTCCCTTGGGATGCAGCAGCGACTGACTGCGATTACATATTCGACACCTTAAACTTCGACGAAATTCTTTGGCAGAACCCAATATTGCAACCCAACCAGTTAAAACATATTCTATTGCTAAGTACAAATTTGTGACGGTCATCGACAGATTCTATATTGGACATTTTGACATTGAGTTAATTTGTCCGTCTGACATAAAAAAGCTGTTTCGTTGCTTACATGAATGGCTCTAACTTTATTCATTTGGCGTTTGCCTACTGTCATTGTCCTTGGATCCAGGGACACCACTGCCCGGAAACGTTGTATCAGGATGAAAACTAATGTGGTTATTACACATTTTAAATAAATACACGAGAAACTCAGTGCTAAACAAGATTCCATCACGCGCACGCCACTCTCGTTGAAAAATGTCGCCGGAAGCCATCGAAAGTTGAGTCAGGCTGGACTGACTATATCAAACGTAAGATACCCGTGTATTTGCTTAATATGTTGTATCAGGAATTCCTGAAACTAATCATAATATGTCGGAAGTTAATTTACTGAGATGTTGGTGGTTGTATTGAATTTCCTTTGACGTCTGGTTTCTGGATCCAATTTCGACAGTAGATTTCGACAGTAGACACTTTTTTACATTAATATCTATAAATAAATAGGTACTAATGTAAAAAAAGTGCGAATCCAGAAAGCTGTGCGAAATAAAAATAGTTGAATTGATACTAATAAAAACGACAAACGCCAATTCCACGTATTACATTGTAAAGCTACGAGTAAGTTAAATTAAACAATATTTATTTGTCAATTACAATTATTAAAAGCAATTACAGTCAAATTAGAACAAAACAGCAAACTTGAATTCCTAACTTAACGCTCTTAACGCTTAAAACATAAAACACTTAAAGTTTAATTAAATACTTAAAATTATCCTTACGTATCAGGCCAACAATCACAAAAAAAACATCACATTCAGGATGGCTACTAAGAAATTAAACCAGCGCCAAAGCCGTTTAAAATGGTAAAAGTGGAAAAAAATAATTGGGGATGAAACACATTGTAAAAGAAAGAAAATATGCCAAAAGTTATTGAAAAAATAATTAACGGGCGATTTGCGGTCAGCAAGTGGATTGGGAGTCCGGGTTTAAGGGTTAGTTTTTATCTTATACAAGAGAAACAAAAATTATTCACGAAGTTTTATTCTTTAAGAAGAAGTTTTATACCTAACCTTTTTATGTTTCAGACATATTATGCTGTCATTATAATAATCATTTTTTCAGCTTAAAGTTTACTGACTTTAAAAACAACGGATATTTTGATATATTTTGATTGAAAATTAGGGAACTTTTTTGATATTTAGTCAATACAAGGTGAAAATAGTTAGCTATTTAAGCCCATTTGCTGATTAATTTAATGGCTTCTTTTGACTAAAGATACGTTTTGCAATCTTTTCTGTAATCTTTTTTTTGATGTCGTACTTGGCC
This sequence comes from Ectropis grisescens, assembly GCA_017562165.1. Taxonomy (NCBI): domain Eukaryota; kingdom Metazoa; phylum Arthropoda; class Insecta; order Lepidoptera; family Geometridae; genus Ectropis; species Ectropis grisescens. Next base: position 5,797,896 of record CM029767.1, read on the forward strand.
TCCAACAACTCCCAACATCTTTCGAAGGTTGACTGTGGAGCAGGTAGGTCCCTAATTAGCTCCTCTGCTTCCCCATTAAGGAACTCTTCCAGATAATGTAGTTTGTCGGCGCTGTCCAATGACTCGTCATTAGCGATCAAAGATTGAAACATATCTTTAAACGTGTCCCATTCGGCTCTCAGCCCCGAAAAGCTCGGAATCTTAATATTAGGCAATTTCAAATTAACGGACACATTTCCAGAAACGCCATCTGTAAGAGAGCTCGTAGAATTTTCCGCGGTTGTACGATCAAGTTTATTCATCATCGCTTTTAGTTCGCATTTAAAGTCGCAGTATATTTCTTCACATTGATCATAGAGATCCGACTTAATGTACTCTGTAGTACTTAATTCTTGTGAGCTGTATGTCTGCAGCAAATTTTTATGTCCATCCAAAAATTCATCCCATAGCTGATCGATTAGTTCTACTTTTCCTTCTACAAATTCCTTAGTTATCTTATCTTTAGGTGCTTTTTGAAAATTTACTCTTGCCTTTGCAATTCTGTTCAATAAATCCCTTTGAAAATTTACCAGGTTTTGCATCTTGACCAAGTTAAATTGAAACACACACCAAAGACACACGTTAACAAGTACAAATAGTCTAAGCTTATAAAACTAATTCAAGAAAAAAATACAAGTCGATAGTGTGACGCAAAAAAATATTTTATGTGTAAACTTTGAACAGTAATTTAAAGTTGTCACAATCAATGTGAAAAAAAATTTACTGCAGGTCCTAATAATTTAAATCACAAAATTCAAATTATTTCTAATTTAAATTTTAAAGTTGTCTAATTTAATTTTAAGTTCCCAGTTTACCTAGTTAATTTTAAATATTCACTGTTTTACACAGTATTTCACTTTTTTATTGTTATATTTATATTAAGACTCACTATTACCAGATTCGTTTCACTTCACAAGTTTCCTTTCCTTCTCGTGACGGGGATACGAAGCTTTCCCTACTGCGTCTGCGTGACCGACTTCGTTCGGTATCTACTTCGCCGTGGTACCCCAGTAATTAAGATCACTTGACGCTCCACCGGGATGGTACTTACACTTACACTGTTCACTCACTTTTTACCTCCGGGGTCGGGGTGTGTGCAATGGGGCACCCACACCAGATATGCGGGAGCCTTTTGCAGTGGCCTCAATCCACCGACTTGGCGATGTTGCGACACCAATGCGGTTTCCACCAGCTTACTACGTAATACAAAAACAAATATTTATTTATGTAAAATTTAACAGTGGTGTTAAATTCAGGACCAATGATGCCGGTAAAAGCTAGTAGATAGATACTATGGTACGTCGTAAGTAGGCAAATACTTGTAGATAGGTGGTATCTATCGACTACTTGTTAGACTTGGCTGGTACCGACTTCAAATACATAGATCACTCATCTATTATGTGTTTTTTTTAACCCCCGACCAAAGAAAGGGGTGTTATAAGTTTGACGTCGATGTCTGTCTGTCTGTCTGTCTGTTTGTCTGTCTGTGTGTGTGTCTGTCTGTGGCACCGTAGAACTCAAACGGATGGGCCGATTTCGATGCGGGTTTTTTTATTTGAAGGTTAATATCCGTGCCGATGTTCTTAGCTATGTTTGGTTAATATCGATTCAAGATGGCCGCCTCCACAAAATGGCGGATAAAATATTTCTTTATAACCTACCTCAGTATGGGTATAAAATGAAAGAGCTTGACTAGTAAAATACTATACACTATGAAAAAATTCAAATCCAAGATGGCTGCTACCACAAAATGGCGAATTATATTATTTTTTTCACTACCACCTGAATATGGGTATCAAACGAAAGGGCTTGACTAGTAGAATACTTTGCACTATGACAAATTTCAAATCCAAGATGGCCGCTACCCCAAAATGGCGAAATACATTTCTTTTTTCACAACTCCCTAATATGGGTATCAAATGAAAAGGCTTGACCAGTAGAATGTTGTACAGATAACAAATCCGAGATAGTCGGGGGTTAATCAAAATTTTTAATTTTGTGCTTGTTTATTGTAGCGCTTATAATCAGTAACAAGTAAACTCATTTATTTTTTGCTTTTGAGTGCCTACTTGTGCTTTTAAAGAAAGTTTAATATTTTTTATAAAATGTTTTATTCAACCCTTTTTAGTGTAATACAACATAATTTCGTGTCGATAGGATCGAATTTCATAACTTTTGTGGAGTCTACAACTATATCATCCAGATGTACCTACATTTTAGTTTTTGTTCATACCTATTTTAAAAACCGCCCCATCGATTTCGCTAAAATGTATATGGGATCATTTGGGAAGCATACCTCTTTCGAACAAAAAAAGAAACAATAAAATCGGTTCGGGCTTTCTCGAGAAATATGGTAGCATCCATAAATAAAAAAATATTGTGGTTGAATTGATAGCCTCCTCCTTTTTGGAAGTCGGTTTAAAACGGAAAAATGGCCACTACAGTGACGTTGACACGTACTTTAACGGTGTTTTTGCGAAAACGTTTATTTTCGTTTTAACGTTCATTCATTCTCGTTCCACTTGAACTCGCACTACCCAAAATTGATCAAAACATGATGATGTATTCTAGGAATACATTAAAATGTTTGATCGAAATACCACAGTATTCTTAGGATTTTGGAGTGAAGTTATACTAGTTTTTAATAATAGGCACCGTGTTTTGAAATAAATAAGGGTTTGCGGTTTTTCCTCGCCTTTTATTAGGTTCGGGTGGTCCGAAGGAGGACGCGGGTCACGGGGAACATGACCCCCTTTGAGGCCATAAAATAGTTTTTGATATACATCAATTATGACAGATTTTGTAGTGGTAGGGACTCTTTGCAGAGTCTGCCTGGAGATGTACCACATTTTTGCCAGTTATTCTACCGCCAAGCAGCATTACTGTTTTCCGATTTGAAGAGAAATGTATCCAGTGAAATTACAGGGCAGAGAGATAAAACATCTTAAATCTCTGGGTAACTAGCGCAGTGCAGTGCTAAGTAATGATTTGGACTCGACATGATCAACAGCTGCGTGTTTCCAGCCCGGACAAAGACGCGCCGGGCAACTAATAAATATGTAAAACTATTACTATATTTTTCTAAGACTTTAAACGTATTTAAAAAAACGATTTAAGCGTGAAATGTGAGTTAAACATTGAATAAATACAATATCTTGTCGACAAGATATAGATAATTATTTAAATATGATCACGGGTTACTCGAAAATTAGACATTGAACAGCAGACTAGTTTGGAAGCGGATTTAGGCATTCCTAATAAAAACGTGTCGTTGTCTATGTGGAGATCTATTTTTATTCTATTTTATGGTTCCGCGGTTCTAGTCACCGCCTATTAACGCGGTGTCCATGTAAATTAGCCAATTCATGTTGATTGATTTTTTTTATTTAACAGTATTAGAACAGAATAAATTTTTGGAGTGAAAACTGTTTTAGGCGCGTTGGTTTCTTTTTTCAGATGGAAAAAAAGAATTAAACCCGCAAAACTGTTACCATCTCTCTTTAGAAAGCATGTTATGTAATGTAAATATAGTACTTATGTAGTGGTAGGACTCTTGGCAGAGTCCGCCTGGGGAAGTACCACACCTTTGCCAGTTATTCTACCGCCAAGCAGTAATGTGCAAACATTACTGTGTTCTGGTTTGAAGGGCAATGTTTCTAGAGAAATTACAGGGCTTAGAGATATAAGATCTTAGATTTCTGGGTGACGAGCGCAGTGCAGTGCTAGGTAATGATTTGGACTCTTCATGTTCCAATAGCTGCGTGTCACTGTGCTGTTATGTGTCAGGCATGTTGCTTACCATCAGGCACATGTCCTGGTCGTCTCGTCACTCTTTATTAAAAAAAAAAAACTTATGGAACGTTATGTAAGTATAGTATGTATTTGTAAATATTGTGTAAACATGTATGTAGATTTTACTTCTGTCGCATTCTCGTCTTAACACTTTTGTTTCGTTTCCGAGTAGTATAAAAGTACAAGTTCGCGTTGAGATCGCGACAGGAGACCCGTAGCCGGAGACCACGACAGGAGACCACAGCCGGAAACCACGACAGGAGACCGCAGCCGGAGACCACGACAGGAGACCGCAGCCGGAGACCGCGACAGGGACTTGACATTATGGAATTGTATGGGGCCAGTTCACGCCGAGACAGCGACGCATGCGTATATTTTGGCTGGTCTCGTTGGTTTAGTTGGAAGCTACCCTGCCTGTGAAGCCGCGGGTTGTGGGTTCGATTCCCACCTAGTGCAAATATTTGTGTGATGAATTCAGATATATGTTCTGTATCGGAATGTTTCTGTGTATCATTTGTATGTTTACACAACTCTATGAGTATTATATCAACTATCTGGCCGCCATAGTACAAGCTTTGCTTAGTTTAGGGTCAGATGGTGTTGCTTGTGAAATGTTCACCAAAATTTATTTACTTACACCATGGCACCATACTGACATCTAACATGATTTATACATGTTTCGTCCATTTCATGATGTTCTATAAATGTCAATTAGGTTAATTGAAGTGTATAGGCTATGTGGGTGGCCTGGTGGCTTAGTTGGTAGTAAGTCTGGCTGCGAAGCCGTGGGTCGTGGGTTCGAGTCTCACCCAGTGCAAAAGTTTGTGTGATGAATTTATATATTTTACTGTGCCTGTGTGTGTTTTCTATGTACAATAAGTATTTATTTAAAAATATATCAGTATTACATCAGTTATCTGGCTTCCATAGTAGTGTGTGAAATGTCCACCAATTTTGATTTATTTATATCACGGTAATGTAATGCAAAAATAGTTAACGCGGCGGCAAAAGTCAGATTCTTTAGCGAGTTACAGTCTCGCATTTGGACATTTAAGTACCAATGAGACCTTTTCAAAATATAAATGACTGAACAATTTCATATAGGTAAATATGTAATGTTATTAATATAAATATTTAATGGTTTTCCTATCTAGGGTAATCGCTTCAAAGTAAATAGAATAATTGAGAATTTACGTTAAACTAAAATGTTAAATCACAACTGCCATTAGTATACCATTTCTGTGAAATCTTGTATTATTTCTACGGAACCATTCAAGTCCAGATCTCCTCAAACTTTCTGACCATTTTTACTATGTGAACTATAACACGAAAATACTGGCTTAAACAGAACGGCTACCGCTGTGCAAAACCGAAGATTGAAGTTTTTACAATGGAATCAATCCTGGATTTGAAAAAAAATAATCGGTATAGAACAAACGAACTGACCCGGAAAACATCCAAGTAATTAATCATGGTATTGATAGTAGTTTGAAAGATGCAATTTCCAAGATGGCGGCTGGGGCACAAAAGTGGGAACCCCACAAACTTGGGGTTAAGTTTTTAATACCCCCAAAAATAAATTACCAAAAATAAAATTGCGTCCTCTAAAAAATGTAAAGTTCATGTGACTTTTCAATGACGGTTAAATTATGTATTTTGCTCATAAGAATACTAAAATTAAAAAAGGGTGAAAAATATTGCCCTCATACCAATAAATATAAAAAAAAACATAAAAACGGTCGAGCCATTTCGGTAGAATAGGTACAACCAGAAATATACACTACATTTTGGAAGTGAAAACTTTTATGGCCACTGAGCACATTTTTTAAGAAAAGATCTTGGGTTCGCGTCGCCAAAATGCGCAATAGCATATTTATTTGTAGTTTTGCAGGTGACATATTTATAGTGCAATATTAGTGCTGTTTAATACTTAAATTCGGGTTTCACTTATATCCGCAATCCCTATGCCTCAATGACGCTAAATATTTATGGTATGATGATTATTTTTTTCAACTATATATTATACTAGCCCTGCCATGCTTCGCTGTGGCACATTGTGAATGTGATGAAAAATTAGATAAAAACAATCCTTGATGCGGATTATATATCATTCTAAAATTTCAGCTCGATCGGTGCACTACTTTTTGAGTTTTTGAAGCGTACAAAAACCAACATAACATTTTTATATATAGAGATTTCCTATTCCCCGATTTTTGGATTCTCATAAAAAAGATTATTATAAAACAATGAGTTGGCTCTCTCCTCCACGATCCGCCTTCCACCTTGACGTACCTATACTGCGGGAACAAGGAACGCTCTCTCAAGGAACGCAATCTCCCGCGTTAAAAATGCTATCTAGTTCGTGTTGTGTGAGGATCGTAAAAATACTTATTTTTACTGTCAAAATTTTTAAAGCGATCAAAAAAGTTTCGGATTGTAATTCAGTTCTTTAAAGTACTAAGACTAAGACTAAGTCTTAGTTATTATACTTATGTATTCTGTTTGGTGCGCTCATTGTATAAAAATAAAATCAGCAGTATAATGAACATAAATTTAATAAAAAGATATCGACTAATTGAGAACTTCCTGTGTTTTTTAATGAAGTAGGTTCAAAAATATTCTAATTTCAAAAACTTTGTATCTCGTTTTACGAAAATAGCACGTAGGTAGGAGAAGTATGAAATATCGCACACTGATAGTTTACGAGTATATTATAGCGCAGGAGAGCAGAATGCTATCATTTTTTTAAGCTATGATGTATAAAATAGATTAAAATCAATAAAAAACATAACACATGCTACCATGTTTTTGACAAACACGTATTAATATTTATACAAATACAATGAATACTCTATTGTTTTTTTGTTCAATTATCTTAGTAAAATTGAGAATAGATTAATTTTGCTTTATGATTTTATTTTGATCACTTGGCGACCACTACTTAGAAACGCTGTTCGCTTTCCATCACAGTGATCGAGGTAATACTCTTGTGACAGCGCCTGCCTTCATTTCGAATTCCGAACTTAATGAGATTTGATAACGGTAACTTATCCCATCATCCATCATAGAATACTTCTTTGGCGATTTAGTCTTGTGTACCTTTATCTTAAGGTTACGGAACCGTTTTAATCTTTCACAACAGTTAATAATTGAGAAGTTAACGATCGCCGTTAAGCGAATCTAGTTTTAATTGTGTCGTAGTAGGGGATTATTATACAGCTTATCTCGCCAATATATTCGTGCTCCGCTCTCAGATACTGAAAGGATTTGCTGACGAGTTTTGGCTTGATAAACGAACTGGAATTCACTACTCGCGGAACGTCCATCATGACTAACTAGATCACATGTACCAACATTTGAATATCTACCTACACCTCGCCGCACCGGTGACGCCATTATATGACTACTAGCGGCCCGCTCCAGCTTCGCTCGGATATTGTCACATAAAGCCCATTAATCGAAACAAAAACTACCCTATCTTTTAAGTTGGATCAATCTACACACGGTGTCCAAATTTGATTAAAATCGGCTAAGTAGTTTAGAAGTTCATCGCGGACAAACATCGTGACATGCATGAGATTTATATATATTAAGATAACGCTGTCAAACGGATTTTAACTTTATTAGTTTAGTCCACGGCAAACCCATCCACTAGTTATGTGAACTTTTTAAAAAATAGAACTACTTCACAGAAAGAATATACCTAAATTAATTCATGTGTTTTTACATATCTCATATTTATATTACGTCAAGTTTTTGATATATTCAAATTAAAATAAGTAAGCAATCTTGTTAGTTGTGTCCAAGTTTATAGTTTGTTTTCATTGCATTTAAGTATTTTTAAAGAAGGATTTTTTGCGGACCCCCATAAGATAAGAGATAAGAAAGTTCATTTTTTTAAATCTCACTCGGTATTTTTCCTGGGAACCTGGTAAACGTGTGTGCTGAACTTTTTCACCAGGATTTGAAGGTTTTTTAGGCAAGATACTAAGGAGTTTGGAATAAAAATATGTTAGGGATTTCTTCTGGTCTATAATAAGGGAAACTGATACTAATCAGTATTAAAGAAAGAGTAACAAGACATAGATTTGATATGTTTTTGAGAAGAAAAAAATGTGTTATAATCAATATACATATATAAAAATTTGATTTCCAATTTTTTTTCTAATTTCATTTTCTAAGTAAGGGCTTATAACTCCACCGATACAACTTATCAGTTTTATCTCTGGGTAAAAAACCATGAAGTATAATCAGAGCAACTTTGCAACTGAGACAAAATGAAGCGCTACTTTGTAACAGCTATTGGTACGATAACGTCTTGGGTAGATACGGGATGAACTTGACTTTGTCAATTATAATAAATATTGTTATGAATTAATTTGAGAAATACTTTCCTCTACGAAAAAAAAATAATGTCAATGACGTGGGTAATATGCCGCATCAATTTAGTTTACAGTAAACAACTACCGACTACAATTTTTTTTAGTTTGGAATATTTCCCAAAGAAATTAAACGCAAAAATGTCTCAAAAATATTTTGACGTGACAACGTCTTATAAATTGGTTTGCCGGGTGACACTTCAAGAAACTGCGTTACGCTCCGCTCACGTTATGCGCTCACAACGAGAGCGAGTGAGAGGCACGCGTCCCTTCCACTCGGGCATGGTTAGCCCGCCTAAGAGCGAGAGAGACAGACATAAAATGTGAAAAGCACGCGTCCCTTCCGTAAAATTAATTTACCACTCAAAGTCGTAGTCACGTAAAACTTTCGCCCGTATACCGACTTTACAGGCAACCAATTTTTTTTTAGTTGTTTTATTGTTAGACAAGCAGTGTGCAGCGGTTTACCCATGTTCTTTTTCTCGTCGTTCCTGTTTTGTTTTCGGATAAAAAATAGCCTATTTTTAACCCCCGACCAAAAAAAGGGGTGTTATAAGTTTGATGTCTGTCTGTCTGTCTGTCTGACTGTGTGTGTGTCTATCTGTGACACCGTAGAGCTCAAACGAATGGGCCGATTTAGATGCGGTTTTAATTATTTGAAGGTAATATTTGAAGGAATATACGTGCGGATGTTCTTAGCTATGTTTGATTAATATTTATTCAAGATGGCCGCCTCCACAAAATGACGGACAAAATTTTTTTTCACAACCGATCTCAATATGGGTATCAAATGAAAGAACTTGACTAGTAAAATACTATACATTATAAAAAATATAATGTTGTTTTGCTCCCTTATGATACAATCTACTAGAAAGTTCTAATCAGCTACGCAATTTCTATGGAAACAATATGCTTGTTGTCAAGGGAGAATAATTATCGTACCCACGCAACCTTGACTATTTCTATAATATCCCCTTAATCACCTTCTCGTTATTTGCTTTTCTCTACTGTATTACCATGGACACAGAAGCAGACATTATTTGAGCTATTCCGTGCCGAAGCAGGTCCGTGGCCGATCCGGGAAACATGTATTATGTGGAATACAAAGCAGCATGAAACTTTTTCCCGTTGCGTTGGTTTTGGTCAAACCGAAACACAAATAAGTACACCGATATTTTATTTTATTTATTTAGTGGGTAACAAGACGACTAAGACATGGACCTGATAAGCAACATGTCTGCCCATAGCATAACGGTGCCACGCCGCTTTTTTAATGCCATCTTTTTGTGATTTTGGTTTACTTTATTACCTACACGAAGCAAAACCTTTCTACCTCTATCTTTAGTTTATTGTGATTCTGTGGTTAAATTGAGAATATATTAATATGGGTTTATGGTCAATTTTCGACCACTTAACGACCACTTGTATTATTTGATAGCGGTGTCGTTAAGCAAAAATATATCTTTTCTGTATTAATGATTTATTTTTAAGTGACTGACTCCCGGGCCTTCTACAGCTTAAATAAATCAGCTTTGGCTTTGTTATTGCCATCTCTATCATTTCAAACGAAAACCGAGAGAGAGAAACCACAAAGCTAAGACAGTATTCGTTCGGCGGTAGACCCACGGGTCGTATCGTGTAAATAAGCCCTTCTCCAAATATAGTCTGAAATGTCTTTCAGACGTACAGAGCGATATTGTATTACCTGCCCCCCGGCGCGTGGTGGCCTCATGTTTTCGTTAAGTATCAAATTATTGTACACAATTACCCATCTGATTTTCTTTTCAAGATAATTATTGTTTTGATATATCTCGGACAGAAAATTACATTCTAGGAACGTTACAAAAACGATTACCTTCTATTCAATAGCTGGTATCTATTTTTGACGGCACGTGGAAAATTATCTCGTATTTTGTGGTATATTTTATGTTATTTCGATGAAGGCTCAAAAATATGATGTGTTTTAGGTATGAGTTGAAAGAAATATCTTGCATTGTAGATAGGTAATCAAGATGAGCAATCCCATTACCAGTCGGAAGTGTGCCCAGCGTGCTCCTCTTATGGGTATAAATTATTATGTAATTAAAACATCACTGTGTTCCGGTTTGAAGGAAAATGTTTCCAGAGATATTGTAGGGTACTAGATATTGTTGGCTTTTAATAAAGAGTTGTTGTATTGTATTGTATTGTATTGTACTTGGTGATAAATTTCTAGGTAACGGGCGTGATGAACAGCTAGGCAATAATTTTGACTTTTTATCCTCCAATAGCTGCATAGCACTGTGCTGTTATATGTAAATAGGTGTGTTGCTTTTCATCAGGCACATGTTCTGCTTGTTTCGTGTCACTCTGTCTTATAAAAAATTATGAATGTATTCGCCGTGTTCCAAATTAATACTCAAGGGTTCTCAAGGCAAGTGTAAATTTTTTTGAGCAGGGTCAACTGAGTACAGAAATGTTAAAGTTTTTGATATCCAACAAACTTAAATGGATAATACTTTTTCTTTAAATTAAGTTTTGAAAGATGCCGTTGTTGTTGTTGACTCAGTAACTTTTATTACTTATAACATTTTATTACTTTTATTAACACGCTCTGTCGACTTTGTCGGCTTTTTAGGTCGACCTATATGTAACTATGCGATGACATCTAAGGTAATTTTACTATCTTCCAAGGATTACATTACATAGGTTTCAAGGTCCGAGGATGAAGCCGGAAGATTGGCACTGGTATTCCATGATGAAAAAACTCACTTTTTATTAGTTGGATTTTTGTATAAGCGTGTTTTTTTGTATTTTTACTATTCATTTATTTATGTTCTGGATAGGTTTCTTTTATATTTTAAGTGTCGAAACCGATAACCGCTCGGCAGTTAAGAACTAACCGTTGAGGAGTAAAGGTCTAAAGGTTCTCGAATCGCGACCACGAACCGCCAGACGCAGTGTAGGACGGCCCCCACAGGATGGATCGATGATATTGTGTCGGTCGCGGGAAGTCGGTGGATGGAGACGGCCACGACATGTGCCTGATAAGCAATACGCCTGCAGATGACATAATCTAGCTGGCCTTTTGGCGCGAACCCGAGGGTCATGGGTGCGATTCCCACCCAGGGCAAATATTTGTGTGATGAACACAAATATTTGTAGTGTCTGGGTGTGTTCTATCTATTACCTATAAGTATGTATTTACAATCATATCAGCTATCTGGTTTCAATTAGTTTGGGGCATGTATGGGTATATATTTAAGTACTTGTAAGCCAACAAAATGCAGAGTTACTTAGAGAATAGATACTTACTCCTTTTCTGAATGGCACGAAGATGAAACCGCGGTGAAATGCTAGTATACTTAAAGACATACTATTATTATGATGAATGCTAATGGTATTTTCTGTGTGTTAAAGTTCACAGAGTGTAGACATTTTTACGAACAAATATGCTATAGAATCATAACAGCCTACAGCGTATTCCATGACAATTATTAAAGGTTTTTGAGAACGTGTAAAATTATTAACTAAAATCATATCGACATGTGTACGTATTTCTGATGTATGTATAAATATAAATATCGCTCCTTTGTCAGAGAACAAAATAATATTCATTATTTTTGAAGACGTTCACGGTTTAAGTTCTCACGTGGTTTTACTTGATAATATCATTCTGTAAGTATCATGGTTTGTAGAATTAGGTAGAAATGTCCTCGCCGCCGTAAGCCTGTTTTTTACTTCATTAATTCAATTTTTATTGGTCAAAGGTAACGAATCCTGCCAAAGATTATAAATATTATTTATTACTGGAAAGGAGCAAATCTTCGCCAACTTTATTTTTTTGTGTTTTAGTTAAATTAACTACCTAACACATTGTCTGAGTTAATCAACAGAGAGTGCAGAGAAAACTTATTTTGCCATTGAGCGTTTTTTTGATATAAGTAGGGGAAAATATTTTGGGTTCGTGTCAGCGGCTTGCTAATGTTGCGGGGTAGCGTCTGAGAGGCTACAGAGCAATGGAGCAGCACTTGCGGGTTAGATGCTTTTTGGATGGGTGACCAAACATTCAACAAAAATGGTGATATTAAACATCACTAATGTTGCATATTGCGTCACATTCATAGCTACGGCAGATATACCTACGACAGATATACGGTAAATAAACAGATTATAATATGTACCTACATGTCGCAGACGGATTTATAATTCATTTTAAACATTGTTCATTTTGTTTGTATGGTCACCCTACAATTTAAGCAGTAGCGCTATACGGCTAAACGTGGGCCGCCTTATTGAAGAAAGTATCGCAATGACAATCCGGCTAATCGTTGAACCGCAGCATTACATAACGGCCCTGTTTTTGATAACGGCTAGCCGTAATGACTAGCTAGCCATAACTATCTGACTGCGACATACGTATTTATACTTAGAAATCAAAAGATTTTACTCACCAAAAAAAACATCTAATCCCTCGCTCCGTTATCGTTCCGACGCTACACCGCTAATGCTGAATAATCTTAATCGACTCGAATCATTCGACTGATCGACGAATCTAGAATTCAATTTGTGTCTGGATCAAATCACTAGAGTCCAGAATGCCGGAAATAACCCCTGCCGCGGATACATCGAAGAGTTACAATATTTGATTTGGTTTTATGAAATGTATTAACTACTTGATGTCCGCCCCGGCTTAGCCCGTGGTACATATATAGCACTCATCGGGATCCCGTACATATCCAACGGCGAATGAATATTCGTAATCGGTTCAGTCATTCCTGAGAATATCGGACCATCGCCACCTATCGGAAATTGGTCGTACCAACTCAGATTTAGAAACAAATTTGATTACTAAAGGTTCAATGACGCAATCTTAGACACATGCTGTCATGTCAAAACACGATACGAAAATTCTCAATATATTAATATACCTACTTCTGAAACTCAAAAACCCTACAGCTTAAAAAGTGAACCAAGCCACGTACTTAAGCGTGTGAACATAGAATGAAAAAAAAATGAAGCATTCACTCGAGTGAACAATCATTCGAGTGAACCGTTTGATATCACCATTACAAACTATAAAAATTGAAAAGAATAAAACAAGCACTTAGATTTCTGGTGGTCTAGAATTCTATGATATCTTTTTGAAGTAATACTATTGCAGAAAATTAAATATATTCTAGTAAAGGAAAATAACGACTGAACAGCCGGGATCCATTGAACAATTGTGCCAATAGCTGCGTGTCACTGTGCTGTTATGTGTCAGGCATGTTGCTTACCATCAGGCACATGTACTGATCGTCTCGTCACCCTTTATTAAAAAAAAAATAGATTGGCCATAGAATAATAATCGATCCCGACTGTTCAGTTGGTATGTTCCTTTACTAGAATATATTTTATTTTCTGAAATAGAATTAACTCAATAACATATTTTAGAATTCTAGACCACCAGAAATCTAAGTGCTTGTTTTTCAGTTTTTATAGTTTGTAAGTGCGTCTTTTTTCCCACGCAAAAACGGGCTACGACGACTGCTTAAAGAACCCATATGGCAATTTTAATACCTAAACAATAATCTATTTTCCGGTTTCAACACACCGATTTGAAGGGAAATATTTCCAGTGAAATTGCAGGGCATAGAGACAAAGCATCTTTTATATATGGGTGAAGAGCGCAGTTCTAGGTAATAATTTGAACTCATGTTTCAATAGCTGTATGTCACTACGATGTTATTAACAGGCATGTTGGTTACCATCAGGTACATGATCTGCTCGTCGCTCTACACTTACTGTAAAAAACAGCGGTTTCTTCACCGTTAAAACAAGTGAGAAACTCGTGTATATAATATATACTCTACACGTGGAAAAATACTCATAGATTGCGGAATTCCAACCTAAGACCACACTTCGTATTGTACAATCGAACATTCTGGCTCCTCGTTTACAACGGCTTCAACGCAAAATAATAATAAATTACAATAAAAAAAACTTAAAAATTAAGAAAAAAGATTAAATGAGTGAATTACAATAAAAATATAATGAAACATATTTTTGATAGGTAATAATTTATGACAGTATTCTACAGTCATTTACAGACAGACTTGATTTATATACATTTTTGTGTTGTGTTGTAACGAAAATTAATGTACCTACTTATATGTATACTTACTATATAGGTACTTTGCTACGTAGGTATGTATGTATGTAGGTGTATAAAAGTTACTCGAATTCTTCAAAAATGATTTCATGGAAGCGCGGATAAATTGATTCTTAGTGCGTAGGCGTACATAATATGTTTGTAGGTACAAAATCATCACTTCTATAATTATCACTTCTGTTCCAATATTCACTCTTGAAACAGGCTTAAAAGCAATCTCGCTAATGACGTCACCTACTCTCCCATACATCTCATCGGTAATTTTAGCACCTAATGGTTATTTAAATCACCGCGTCTATTCATTATAATAAATAATTATTTTACAGACGTTAAGTATCCCAAATTAGTAAATTCTAGACGATCATATTATTGAATTACGATAACATTTTATTGAATTCTAGACCACCAGAAATCTAAGTGCTTGTTCTATTATTTTCAGTAATATGTAAGTAGGTTTTAGTGATTTGTAGTAGGTAATATGTAAGTAGGTACGTAGTTTGGTTCACTTTTTATGCAGTCGAGTTTTTTGAATAATGCTTTCTTTATGTGTAAATGAATGTAATATCATTTATTATGTTTTACCTGATATGATTGGAAAATATTTCATTGGTTTGAAAATAAAATGTCTTGATCAGAAGAATAATGAGGTTTTTTAAATGTTTTAAATGGCGTTTGCTGTTTTTTTATGCACCTCATAAAGCACTATTTGCTTATTTAATTTTAAAGAACAGTTTATTTGTCAATTAAGCTTAGGGCCACACTGTGTACCTGTATATGCAGGTGGGCGCAATAGAACATACATATTTTATAAAAAAAATTGCGGGGCAGAAATTACGTAGGTAGATCACTGGATAGGATATTGATTTCTAGTCACAATGAGTTACTTTGACGGGACGAGTCGCGCATTTTGCGTGGGTGAGCATTTTTGTCGTGGGGTGCTTTTGGGTTGTCATTTTGATAATGTTATTTTTTAAAAGTATATTAAAGGTGTTTCTTAACGATCCCTTGTTATATTTTAACAACATTTGAAATATTTTTTTTCACATGATCACGTTCTATTGCGCCACCATTGAAATCGGTTCAGTAGGTCATGAGTCTTGAGCTTAAGTTAGCGCGTTCAAACCCGAATATCCGAGGTTCAAACTAATAAACTCAGTTTTATAACATTAAGTAGAATAGATGTTTAATTTCGTAATACCTTTTGAATGGAATGTTTGATTTCAATCATTCAAAAAGAAATCAACAGGTGTTGAAAGTCTTGAAAAAAATAATTAATTTGATTAAGAATTAGTACCTTGATGACCGAGATTTGCTCGGTTTAAATACTGAGTATACTTAGATACCTACAGGTAACGGGCTACAAATAATAGATTTTCTCAAAAAAAAAAGAAGGAACTTGAAATAGAAAGAGGAGCCGTCTACTTCCCGCCTGAACTATTATTCTGTCGCACAACGTTGCGAAATTTACCGTCGCATTCAATGAAGTGTAAAAGTATTTCATTGTATAAAAACGTGTAAATGTTTTTTTTAATGAAACCTAGTTAGATTGATTAACCGTCCCCGAAACCTCCTGCATACATAATTTCATGAAAATCAATCGAGCCGTTTCTGAGATTCAGATTCTATATATTTAGTATATAGGTACATACAAGAATTGATCGTTTAAAGGTATAATAATAATATGAAATATATGATTATTAATAATAAAGTATGGATAGCATTGTCCGATTTTGATAGGCGCTTCTTTCAACTTTTAAAATGTAAACTTTCAAAAAAATATTATAGTGACATTACTACAATAATTGGACATGTCGTCTCGTAAACTATATTTTTTGTAGATATTGACACGTTCTATAATTGTGGATTTTTTTGTTCAGACAGATATTTTATGGCAAAAAATTTCACACCATTACGAATCACCCACAATCGGCCCGACGCCGTGCCAAATCCGTGTGTGTGCGTCGGTAGGGAGAAAATAGATCTTTCTCGCTGGTGCGGTACAACCAGTATCTTTGTATTTTTTTGAGTATGTCAGAGACACACAGTTTTAGATTTACTACTAACAATGTAGAAAAATAGCAATTTAAAAATGTGGCAGGCCTTTTTCGACTGCCTCCGCATAGAATTAAAAATATATTATCTTAGTGCGGGAGTGGGCCTGTTTTGGTGGATGATTGAGTTTTGTGTTAGCAGTTTTACCTAAAATGGCGCGTCGTAAAACGAATATAATAATTAATGACAATGATAGGAGGAAGATTACAATGGTTCAAATGTTGTATAGTCTAAACGAAATAAATACAAAATAATATTTTTTTTACCGAAGAAACAAAAACTCACTTCATTTTTTTTTTAAACTACATAACTAAACTTAGACACTGGTCTAAATTGTATTTACTTTTTCTTAATCTATACTCATTGTTCCAATGACATAACTAGGTAATAATACCTATATGATTTTGTCGTCCAGGTTAGCAAATTGTGGACTTCAAATAGATGAGTGAGTAGCGCTTATAATATTGATTTTAGTTTATTTTTCGCTTAACATACATAAAAAAGTAGGCTTCGAATTGATAACCTTCTCCTTTTTGGAAGTCGGTTAAAAATATAAGTTAGCAGGATTTGACCAACCAACTCACGATTATGAAATACAACGTTCTTGCTATCAGGCCAGTGCAGCGTCTTAGCTAAAAAGTCACTTTTAACCTATAGAGGTCACTTTTTACCTCGAATGAGGTCCAGCTCACGAGTTTTAGCGCCTGACGTGAAGTACCGTGCAACTGTCGCTAGATCCATTGCAGGGGTCTCCATGACCAAACAATACTTATATGAGGATTTAACCATGACGGGAAATATTTAACTGGAACGTTCTACGGCAGAAATCTTTCGAAAAATGCCAACATTTGGATCATTGTAATCTATACTAATATTATAAAGCTGAAGAGTTTGTTTGAACGCTAGGATCTCAGGAAGTACTGGTCCGAATTGAAAGATTCTTTTTCTATTAGATAGTCCATTTATCGAGAAAGGCTATAGAACATAACGCTACTATCAATAGAAGGGGAGCATGAATCTAGAATGTAACAAAAACGGGAAAAAAATATTCCTTTTTGAGAGTTTTCGTAGCTTGCTTTGACATGACAGCATGTGTCTATGATTGCGTCAACTTCAACTTCATTTTTTTCTTTTGGGTTCCATTCGGTAATGTCACCGTAATTTCGCCAATGTCCAAGATTGCGTAATTGAATATAAACCTTTGCTTATCAAATTTGTTTCTAAATCTGAGTTGATACGACCAATTTCCGACAGGTGGCGTAGCAGGTAGTTGAAGAGGTTTTTTGTTTGAAAACGATATTCTCCGGAATTACTGAACCGATTTCAGTCATTCTTTCACCGTTGGATATGTACGGGATCCCGATGAGTGCTATTTACGTACCACGGGCGAAGCCGGGGTGGACATCTAGTCGATTATATAATTGAGTTAATCGTCTCTCGAACTCTCCTTGTGAGATCTTATCCTCTAGCCCCAGCTGTGAGAACATCAAGAGGATGATTCGACTTCGATGTTTGTATGTATGTTTGTCTGTGATAGTTCGCAAACGATTTCGATACGGATTTTTTATTTGAAAGTCAATTTTCTTGCGGGGATTCTTAGCTTTGTTAAGTTAATACGAATTCAAGATGATGGCCTCCACAAAATGGCGAATATTGTATTTTTTCCCAACCTCCCTCAATCAGGGTATCAAATGAAAGGGATTGGCGAGTAGATTACTAAACACCATGGCAAATTTCAAATCCTGCTGCTACCACAAAATGCTGTTAGTGAACTTAAAATACACCATATCGAGCGACTTCAAAGTATGCTATAAGTACATACGTACACACTCGTAGGTACGTACAAAAAAGTTCACAAAGTCTTTTTTAAATTTGTCCACGTACTTCGAGTTCGGTGGCCTTTGTCATTTCGGTTCTTTTTACCACCGTTAGAGTACAGTATAAATAATTTAATGGACAGTGGCTAAAGACAGCGGTAATGACAATATGTGCATATTATGTATCTTAGTTACGTGTATATATTTATTAATTAATACATTATTAGAATAAGGCTTAATACGTCAAACTATTAATATTGGGTACATCATAGGTACACTAATTGTGTATTATTCAACATTTGTCATTTAAAAGGTTTTTTACAGAGTAGAACGCTGCTTTTTCTAAGATAAGCTTTTATTTTTAACCGACTTCAAAAAAGGAGGTTTCTCAATTCGACCGTATGTATGTTTTTTTTTATGTGTGTTCGCGGATAACTTCGTCGTTTATGAACCGATTTTGATGATTATTTTTTTGTTGTAAAGAATATATTCTAAGGCTGGTACCATGATAAGGAAACCAGGATCTGATGATGTCATCCTAGAGAAATCGAGAAAAACTTTTTTTTACTTTATAAGTTTTCCGTTGAAAGTCGGTTCTTTTTTGTTAAAATTATATTTAGTCTTAAGTGAGTCATCTGAGGCTGCATCCCAACTATATGCCAGGAATACTGAGAGGCGTATGTGGGACTCGAAACTACGACATCACGGTTGTAAATCTTTAGATTTTAAGTGGGCTAAATAATGGAGTATTTTTATACTTTTTACGGAGGCGGAACTCTTTGCAGAGTCCGCTTAGGAAAGTACCACGCCTTTGTTAGTTATTCTACCGCCAAGGAGTAATGAGCAAACATCACACTGTTCCGGTTTGAAGGGCAACGTTTTTAGAGAAGTGACAGGACAAAGAGAGAGCGTCATCTAATATCTCTTAGTGACGAGCGCAGTGTAGTGCTAGGCTGATTTGGACTCCATTTACAGCCTCCATTTATGAGCAGCCCGTTCTGGTTTCGCTCGGATATTGTCATATAAACGAAATAAAAGCTATCCTATCTTTCAAGTAAAATAAAACTGTACACGATGGGCAAATTTGATTAAACCGCTGTAACTTTTGATTGAGTTGGCTTAGAAGTTTGAGTTTTTCAAATCTCTGAGAGACAATAGAGTATTTGATATAATAGCACCTCTTTACTTTGAACCGCGATATGTAAAAAACCTCCCAAACTCGAAAACAAGGAAGTTCAGTTCTTATTTTCTTATTTTCACTCTATGACTAAAAAAATTAAGTAGACCTGTATCTCAAACATGCAATTTTTGATTAACTACATAAACTTTACAACTTGACTTTTAGAAAACTGACTTTAATTACTGGATCCCCGGAGATAACTGTCAAAATAAACCGTAGTACAAAAGTAGTACTCAACAATATACCCATATTTTATTTATTTACAGAAAACGATAAAGCACTTATTGATATATTTCCTGAATATTGCGCATCAAAATAAAGTAGTCTTCATTAAGTATTTTCATTTGTTGATATGTTCAAACTGTTTTGTGTGGTGGGTTATACGACATGCATTAAGACATACTCAAATTAAAATCCAATAAGCAATTATCTATGACGAACGACCTATACTTTGAAAATTAGTAAGCAATGTGAATTAAAATGTGTTTACCTTTTTTACTTGAATTTCTATTTATTTCCCTACTTTAACTCAAACTCAGTTGAAACAAATTTTAAGTCTACAAGTGAATGTTGTGAATGTTGCCCAACAAAATCAGCTTATGTTGAAATCGTCCATAAGTCGAAAATTCGACAACTCGATTTTTTTTGTGTCTCCCTTCAAGTTTGATGTGGAGGTTCTACTGTGTTTGTTTTTTTTTTCTGAATATGCCTTATTCAGTCAAATGGAAAATAGTTTGATGTGTGTTTAGGCTTTTCTTAAAAAATGCGTTTTGGTTTTTAATGTTATCAAGGCTTTTTAATAAATACCACTGTAATTTAATTTATAGCAAAAATTATACAGAACTTCATCACGAACAACATTATTCTTTTCAGATGTTTGAATGACCAACACAGTTATAAAAGTGTGAATTTTATACAAATTAACTTTTAGGTTTTCGGCTTTAGTCAAACAAATTTTAGTAATCTGATTTATATATTTAAAAAATCTACAGAAACTCAATCTTATAACATCCATTCGTTTTTACGTCGGTGGTTAAACAGCGCGCTCCCCAGAACTCTGCGCGCACGTGTGATTATAATCAAATGAAGCCGTTTTCCAGACAGAAGGCGGTATATCGAGCAACTGGTGGTCGTATTCACACTTATAAAATGTACTCTGTTAGCCTTTACTAACGCGAAGGGACTCCTTGTAAATATTATCTCACAGATGTTATAAATGGGAAAGTTACAATGTTTTTTTCTCAATCACGTCGAAAAAACTAAAGTGAACAAGCTGAAATTTGAAACTCATATAGATATACATTCTTTAATAGCACAAATATTTATTTCCATACCGAAAAAAGTGAAGAATAGGAAATCCTGTGAGTACGAAGTTGCAGGCTGATGCTAGTTTTAAATATTTTTAATACTGTGTTAACTATGTAGGTATCGAAAGAGAGTATTTACAATTAAAGGGGTATACTCGTAATATCAGTTAACTGGATTCCATTATACAAACTTTACCTAGTTTGCAACTAGATGGTAGTTATTTTGTGATATCCAGGAAAGCGACTCAGCCCACTTTAATTTTTTTTCAACTATTTGAACTCGGGACCATGATTCACGACGCGGTCAGATGCGAATTGACGGATGACGCATGTTCCAGAAACTTTTTTTTGTTAGAACTTGCTTTTTGGCGGTTTCTCCACGAAATTTGGTTTCACCGCTAAACCAGAGATAACGATAAACTTTTAAATCTGTATTTGGAAAAATAGTAACAAGTGCAGCCGGGATTAAAACCTTTTTAATACACATATTGAAAAAAAATAAAAAATATAGGCCTACCGTATATAATTTAATAATTGGGCAAATTTTGCGAAAATTGGTTGATTTGAAATCACCGACACTAAAACTTTATTTATTTGTAAACATAGAGACATACGTACATATCAGTTCGCCCATGACTTGTGTCAGTTTAAAGAGATTCCTCTATCAACGATGAACTTTATTTATTATGTATAGTAATAGTTTTACAGCAATAGAGCAACAATGAGATGAGGCCCAGAGCTCAGGCCGACGAGAATGAGCTTGGTATACGGCACCTTATTATTATGGGATGAAAGTCTATTACAAACTTGAAATATCAGAGATAAGCGAGTTCAACATTATCTTCACAAACTTGGCCTATTGATAAGTTCGCGTATGTACCTACAGACTTGCCTTTTATGGACGATATTTGTTTGCTTCTGGGTAAAAACGATACAGTAAGTGCTATTAACTCGACATACACTAGTACTAGCAAATTCCCGCGATTTTATCAGCGTAGTTATCGTTTCAGTGATCAGGCTCAGTTGTGACGTGATTGAACAATAAACATCCAAACTTTCTAACACAATACAAGTAGTAAAATAGAGTAAATTAAGATTTTTGTTCACATTTTCCCGACGTGTAAAGTAATCTTCTGAACCGCTGCTCCAATATCATCACTTTCATTAGAAAAGTACTCGACCTCTAGAGTAAACGTCGAGTACTTTCTACGAAAAACTTAATATCGATATTAACTCGCGACTTTCCTACTCCTGTTCAATTTCGTTTCGTCCGATCGAACATTGTTTGACTTCTAAATGTTCTAAGCGTACTCTAATTAGAGAAACGACGGATCGAAATAGAACCAGAGTAGGAAAGTCGTGAGTTTATTTCGAAATTTCGTTTTTTGTAGATAGAAAGTAGACATCTTGTTCGTAGGCTATATTTTTTGATCGTATTCAAAAAAGGATGTAGTTTTAATTTTCTGTTAATTGTTGTTTTTTATTTGTATGTTACGCGATCATTTCCACCAATTGTAACTTGTTTTTAATGCTTCTTTTTTACCAACTTCCATAATCAAAAATGAGGAGGTCATCAATATGACCACCATTTTTTTAATGTATGTTACCTGTTTTCTCGCGAATGCCCGATCGCATTATAATATTTCTTTTTTGTTCGAAAAGTTATATGTATATATACTACCCTAATGGACGAAACATATTTTATCGAAGTCGGTGTGGAGGTTTTTGAAATATGAACAAAAAAAAATACACAAACTGAAAATAATAATATAATAATAAAGAAGTAAATTTAAAAATAAATTTAAATTTAAAATAAGATAAGAGTCAAACCTATTCGTTCGTTTTTGGAACTGTTGAGGTGAACTGCGTGTGTGGTGCGTGTTCCAAAGGTTCTAGGCTGCTGAGTTCTCGAAGCGTAGACGTAGACGTTGCTGTTCGACTGACGAGCAATGACTGAAATTTATTCAAAATAATGCTGGCTTTAATAACAAATTCCGGTAATTTTATCGAAGTCGGTGTGGAGGTTTTTGAAATATGAACAAAAAAAACACAAACAAAAAATAGTAATAATATAATAATAATGAAGTAAATTTATAAATAAGTTTAAATTTAAAATAAGATAAGAGACAAACCTATTCGTTCGTTTTTGGAACTGTTGAGGTGAGGAACTGTGTGTGGTGCGGGTTCCAAAGGTTCTAGGCTGCTGAGTTCTCGAAGCGTAGACGTAGACGTTGCTGTTCGACTGACGAGCGATGACTGAAATTTATTCAAAATAATGCTGGCTTTTATAGCAAATTCCGGTAAGGGATTTACTCACTCATACCCCGCGTTCTGCGATGCGCTTTTCTGTTTGTAAAGGGTGACGTCATCATCCTCCCTCGGCGCAGCTTGCGTGGGTTTGATTTTCTTGGTCGAGGCAGGCTTATAAAACGGGCGCGGGTGGCAGAAAATTCCGTTCTTTGTACTGATGTCGACGACCCGCATGCCTCATCGGCCCCGGAAATGTCTTCACCACAGTTCCCATTGGCCAAACGTTGCGTGACCAGGGTCACGACGACGATGTCTCGCTTTTAAACCTCCGACCAAAAAAGGGGTGTTATAAGTTTGAGATCGATGTTCATCTGTGTGTATAGGTATCTGTCTCTGGCACCGTAGAACTCAAACGGATAGACCGATTTCTATGTGTTTTTTGTGTTTGAAAGTTAGATTCCGTGCAGACGTTTTTAGCTCTGTTTGGTTAATATCGATTCAAGATGGCCGCCTCCACTTTTAGCAACAACTTTTTCACAACCTTGTTCATTATGGGTATCAAATGAAATGGATTGCCAAGTAGAGTAAGATACACTATGACACACATAAAATTAGAGATGGCCGCCACCACAAAATACCCAATTACATTTTTTTCACTATGTCCTCAATATGGATATCTAATGAAATGGCCTGACTAGTAAAATACTATATACTATGACAAATTTCAAATCCAAGATGGTTGCCACAACAAAATCGCAAATTACATTTCTTTTTTCACTGCTTCATCGTTAGACCTTACCCAGCGTTCCAAGAAGCCACAAAAGCACCCGGCGTTGTATCGCATACACCTTATTGTTTAGACTTTTTGCTGACAAAAGATCCAGACCGTTATTCCGTGGTGGTATTTTCGCCGTTTGGAAGCTCCGACCACAGCCTGGTGAAATCTATGTCCTCTACCATCCGCCTGATCCCAGCCCCAGAGGCAATCGGCGGTACAAGTCAACAGATTGGTACGAGATGCGCTCTTACTTTGCATCCTACCCATGGCAGTCAGTGTGCTTCACTTCTTGTGATCACAATGATCGTACGACACATTTCCCTCGCACAGCTTTGGTGGAAACCTCCACACATTTTCAGAGCGCAGGTAGGCATCCTCGCACGACACATTTTCCTCGCACATCTCCGGTGGAAACGCAGCCTAAAACTATAAATGTTAATAAACTATTTTCGCACAAAAAATTAACCGACTTCAAAAACCACAAATAGGCACTCAAAAGCGAAAAAGTTTTTATCAATGCATTTATATATTTTCGTATTGGCAGGAACGAGTTTCATAACTTTTGTGAAATCTACAACCACGTCATCCAGCAAATTGTACGCAAATTATAGTTTTTGGTTAATATTTCAAAAACCACCGACCCATTTCGATAAGATTTTGATGGGACCATTCGGGTCCTCGAGAAATCAGGTAAAATACATAGAAAAAAAACATTGTGGTCGAATTGATAACATCCTCCTTTTTGGAAGTCGGTTAAAAAAGGGTAGGGTAGGAAAATGTTGTACAAATTAAAAATCCGAGACAGTCGGGGAAAAGCAAAAATTTTATTATGTGCTTGTCCATGTTCTTGGTGGGTCGATCGATAAAAATATTTTAGTGGAGTGTCTGAGTGTAATTTTAAATTGTATTCGGTTTTTGTTTTGGCAAAAATTAATTATACATCGATAGATAGACTCTTTATTGCACATAAATTACAAATAAAAATTACAATAAAAAACATCGTGGTCGAATTGATAACCTCCGCCTTTTTGGAAGTCGGTTAATAAAGAAAAACCCTTCGAATAAAGTAGCAATTTGCGACCTTATCGTTACGAGCGATTTCTTCCAGGCAACCGTTGGATGGTAAAAAAGAAATTAATAATGGAATACAATTAGGAGTACATAGATACTCGTACTTCCGAATGGCAATCTGATATTAATAACTAACCATTAATTTTATTTTACATACAACAATATAAATACATACACCAATGTTACATCCTAATACGCAAATAATTTTACAATAATAGACTAGTAAATAATAAACTACATTATCTATCAAACTACTATTCGACTTTCTAGTACCACATCGACCCCATAGAGGGCACCATAAGGAACAAAAAAACACGATAAAAACAATCACATAATTTTATCATACAAATATATCCTATAAACATGGATGAAATATTGAACATGCTCAAAAAAATTCAAAGTGAGTTGAATGAACAAAAATTAACAATTTTACAATCAGCTGAGAAAGTTACACAAAACAAGCTACCCGTTAGAAGAAAAATTCCAAACAATGAACGAAAAATACGAAAATCTCAAAGAAAATTTGAAAATTCAAGAGAAAAGAATACACATTCTAGAAAAACAGTCAAGAAAAAAGAACGTAGTAATTTTTGGTTGAGCAGAAACCGAAACATCGTATGCAGATTTAGAAAAAAATATACTAAGCTTCATAAATGAATATTTCTCTGTTGGGTTAGAACTCAGGGACATACAAGAAACCAGGAGAATTGGAAAGAAAGGAAAAAAGATTCGACCGATTATCGTAACATTCACTACACTGGCCACGAAAATCAAAATTTTCAGGCAAAGGAAAATATTAAAGTATACCATTTATTATATAAAAGAAGACTTTCCCCAGCATGTTTTAGAAAAAAGAAAGGAACTGCAAAAGGAAGTAAACATTGACAAAGAAAAAGGAAACTTCGCCACCATCAAGTACGACAAACTGATAATACACAACAAAAATACTGATAGTTGAAGAAACAAGAAAAGGGCTCTTCCAATATCACCAAACTACTCGTACTATGAGCCTACGCGAGCAGAGCCAAAATCACTAGCTTATAAAAAGAACAAAACTCAAAAAGGAATGCAAAGATCGTCAAGTCTGTCAGAAGGCAGAAGGTCTGGCAGAAGGTTATCAAACCAGGAATACTCGGTTTCCTAACAACTACTGATCAAACCACTAACAAACAAAATAACCTACTAAACACATTAACAATCAAAAACAACAAATAATAACAACTACTGCCCTCTCCCATAAAATACTAATTACTTACAAACAGAAACAAATACCAAACCACATCTTCCAAGCCGGCTGGTCCCCGTGGAAGATTACGACCAAAACCCTCCAGAGGAAACAACACCAGTTATGTCAAAAAACAACAATTATTACATTTTACTTAAAGCGACTTACAATGTTTATTATTAGTCTCCCAGTGATCTCTCAGAAGTAAGAAACTGTAACAGAATAAAGTTCTGGAGGAGGCCTTTACCTTCCACTGAGAAGGGTTCTTGCAAATAAAAACAGCTAGGTATATAAATATAAAAAGGTAAAATAAATGTAATTTTAATGCAATTCATTACTGGAAATGGAAACCTCATTATTATGAAGTATGTCTTTAAAGTTTTACTAAAATATAACTGGTACCTAAATTACCTATTAAAATACCTACTATTTGTTATACTAGATCTAGCTATTAACTATCACATTTACTAAATTATCAACATTTTTTATTGTATAATTTATTCGGCGGTCATATTGTTTTAAATTGTCAACTTCTATAGTGAAGCAAGAAATAAAAGGCTTTTTTATTTTTTATTTATTTATTAGAAATAATAAACTAATATTAACATGTTCAACCATGTTCAACGAACGAAAATATTTGAAGATAAATAGAATAAAATTGTATTACAATTTTAAGGAGAATAATGACTTCAACAATACATGACGACCGTAACAAAAATAATTCTTTGACTTGGTTCTTAACAAGAACAAAATTAAATTGATTTTGATTAACCCCCGACAACCTCAGATTTGTTATCTGTACGACATACAACTAGTCAAGCCCTTTCATTTGATACCCATATTAAGGGAGTTGTGAAAAAAGAAATTGTATTTGGCCATTTTGTGGAAGCGGCCATCTTGGATTTGAAATTTGTCATAGTGCAATATATTCTACTAGTCAAGCCCTTTCGTTCGATACCCATATTGAGGTAGTAGTGAAAAAAATAATATAATTCGTCATTTTGTGGTAGCGGCCATCTTGGATTTGAATTTTTTTATGGTGTACAGTATTTTACTAGTAAAGCCCTTTCATTTGATACCCATATTGTGGTAGGTTGTGAAGAAATATTTTGTCCGCCATTTTGTGGCGGCGGCCATCTTGAATCAATATTAACCAAACATAGCTAAGAACATCCGCACGGATATTAACTTTCAAATCAAAAAAACCGCATCAAAATCGGTCCATCCGTTTGAGCTCTACGGTGCCACAGACAGACACACACACAGACAGACAGACAGACAGATAGACAGACAGACAGACAGACAGACAGACATCGACGTCAAACTTATAACACCCCTTTTTTTGGTCGGGGGTTAAAAACCGCAAGAGAACGGACGGGCACGGCGTTCCACAATTGGACAGCTTGGAAAGCAAATAGGCCAGCACCAGAGGTTTTTTTTGCAACGTAAGACCTGGTTATTTTTTTTAGAAATGTTCAACTTTTTACAATACGAGCCCCCCCTTCCTCCCAATCCCCGTGCCCCTGCGGCGGCGGTGAAATGACTTGCCATAAAAAGTTTCGCTGCGCGCCGGCGGTGTGTCAAAACTTAATTATACCTATTAGTGAATATGCAAATGACACAATGTGAAGACGACGTTTGTTGATAACACAGCGTCTGTTTACTTCTGGAAATTTTTGTTATATGATTATTTTAAGTGAATGAAGTTTGCTGGGTTTTCCCGAGAGACCAGCATCATCAGCAGTTTGACCTAACCTAACCTTGGAAGTACTGATACCACTTTAGTGTTTTCGAGTCGAGAATGAATCAAGTGTTCATAGTAGGTAAGTAGAACTCGTTACAGAGTCCACCTGGGGAAGCACCACAGACAGTTATTCTACCGCCAAGTAGTAATTTTTTTAATCACTGTGCTCCAGTTTGAAGTCAAAGTCAAAGTACTTTATTCATAAATGTACAATTTACACGTCAATTAATAAAAAATATAAACAAAAGAAAGAGCATACAAATTGTATACATTTTCAAAGTTTGAAACTACTACTTTACTGTATTACAATAATTATTGTACAGAAAACTGTCAAACATTATACGAGTATAATGTCTTTATTGCAATTGTACTAACCTATGTCAAATTTATTTATTTCCTTTTTTATGGGAACTTTGCCATCACTCTCTAAAAATTCGCTGTAACTATAAAAAGTTTGATCGATAAGCCAGCACTTTAATCTGTTTTGAAGCTGCCAAAACTTGGGGCCGATAAAACTATTTTGGGAAGAGTGTTATAAACTTCCGGTCCCATAATGTGAGTTAACTTTTGTGACCTCGTGAGAGAGTGTGGTATAACATTCAGCTTGTCAGCGTTGCGTATGTTGCGAGAATGTCTCTCTCCTCGCGTGTTGTACGATTCTAGATTATTTTTTACATACACAGCCACTTGATAGATCAAGATAGCAGGTAAAGTAAGTATACCAAGCTCCTTGAAATATGGTCTGACGGATGTACATTGCGATACGCCAACAATGGCACGTACGGCACGTTTTTGGGCGCGGAACGCACGCTTCCAGTCGGCAGCGCGCGCGTATAGCTCGGCGCCGTATTGTAACCGTGAATGCACCGTGGCGAAGTAACATGCACGTGACACTTCCGTAGACACCACTCGGGATACTCGTCTTAGCGCAAAGCACGCACTGCTAACTTTAGCACACATCTTGTCGATGTGATGGTCCCACGTCATGCTGCGATCAATCTGGAACCCCAAAAATGCGGTGTTCTGTACCTGCTCAATCCTAACACCATTTAGCGAGACTTTTAGCGGTTTTGTATGGTGTCCCGACAGACAAAAGTGAATATAGTGTGTCTTTTTTGAATTTAGCATAAAACCGTTGGCACTAAACCATGAATTTAAGCCAATTTATTACAATATTTAATTTCTCTTCTAATTCCTCTATTGAAAGAGCTGTGACTACGGACAGAGTGCAGAGTGTGAAGGGCAATATGGCAATATAATAGAAATAATATCCCTGGGTGAGGAGCGCAGTGCAGTACTAGGTAATGATTTGGACTCTATGTTTTAATAGCTGCGTGTCTCTGTGCTGATATGGTCAGACATGCATATTGCTTACCACCACGCCCACGTCCTGCTCGTCTTGTCTATACTATCACTACATAGTATAAAACATAGTCGCTTTCTCTGTCCCTATATCCCTATGTACGCTTAGATCTTTAAAACTACCAAACAGATTTTGATGCGGGTTTTTTAAATAGATAGCGTGATTCAAGAGGAAGGTTTATATGTATAATATGTGCATACAACAGTAGAGAAACACTAATAATTTTAAAGGTTTCTAATGTGATGTCATAAATAAACACATTTTTTGCGCTTACTTTGCAATCGATCTGGCTACTGGCTGGATCCTACGAGATGGATCAAAATAATGTACCGCAGTATTCAACAAAAAAGTCAACGATGGTATATGTCTATCTTTTAGGGCTAACCCACAATAACCATTTTTGTTCATATTTTTAGTATCAGCATTGCACCCGTGCGAAGCCGGGGGGGTCACTAGTATTGTATAAACTATAGAAAAAAAAATCTGTTACGTCTAGTTTACCAGGTTCCATTGTAGAACGCATACTTAATCGTTTATCATTCGGCGAAATTACGGTCAATAGACAGCAAATCAATGAATTAAAAAAGTCGAAATTGCCGCAAACAATTACCAAATAGCATATCATATACAACCCATAAAATGGTCCCACTGCTGGGACTCATGGCTTTCTCTCGCAAGAAGAGAGTCAAGGCCATAATCCACCACGCTGGCCCAGTGTAGGTTGACACATGACACATGGGGGAGGGAACACATGAGCACGAAAGATTCTAGGTACATGTCGGTGTCCTCACGATATTTACCTTCACCGTTTTAAGTAGCGGTATTATGGCACATGACTGCGAAAAGACAGTGACGCGTGTGGTTTTGATCCCGGGGTCTCCGGATCAGCAGTTGCCGTTCTCCGACTAGACAAGCCGTAATTTTTTAAACACAAGAACAAAATTAAAAATTTTGACTAACCCCCGACTATCTTAGAGTTGTTATCTGTACAACATTCTACTAGTCAAGCCCTTTCATTTGATACCCATATTAAGGGAGTTGTGAAAAAAGAAATGTAATTTGCCATTTTGTGGTAGCGGCCATCTTGGATTTGAAATTTGTCATAGTGCAAAGTATTCTACTAGTCAAGCCCTTTCGTTTGATACCCATATTGCGGTAGTAGTGAAAAAAATATATAATTCGCCATTTTGTGGTGGCGGCCATCTTGGATTTCAAATTTGTTATAGCGTACTCTGCTAGTCAAGCCCTTTCATTTGATACCCATATTGAGGTAGGTTGTGAAGAAATATTTTGTCCGCCATTTTGTGGAGGCGGCCATTTTGAATCGATATTAACCAGACATAGCTAAGAACACTCGCACGGATATTAACTTTCAAATAAAAGAAACCGCATCGAAATCGGACCAACCGTTTGAGCTCTACGGTGCCACAGACAGACACACACACAGACAGACAGACAGACAGACAGACAGACAGACAGACAGACAGACAGACAGACAGACAGACAGACAGACAGACAGACAGACAGACAGACAGACAGACAGACAGACATCGACGTCAAACTCATAACACCCCTTTTTTTGGTCGGGGGTTAAAAATAAGAAAACAATTTGAATGCCCATACCTAATATTAATAACTAGATGCCCGCCCCGGCTTTGCCCGTGGTATATTATATAGCACTCATCGGGATCCCGTACATATCCAACGGTGAAAGAATGACTGAAATCGGTTCACTCATTCCTGAGAATATCGATTTCAAACAAAAAACCTCTTCAGCAACCTGCTACGCCACCTGTCGGAAATTGGTCGTACCAATTCAGATTTAGAAAAAAAAATTAGCAAAGGTTTATATTCGAGGCACAGATTACTGAAATTCAATGACGCAATCTTTGACACATGCTGTCATGTGTCATGTCAAAGCACGAAACGTACGAAAACTCTCAAAAGGGGAATATTTTTTCCCGATTTTGTTACATTCTTCTCCACTTCAATTAATAGTAGAGTTATTTTCTATAGCCTAAAGCCATTCTCGATAAATGGACTATCCAATAGAAAAAGAATCTTTCAATTCGGACCAGTACTTCCCGAGATCCTAGCGTTCAAGCAAACAAACAAACAAACAAACAAACAAACAAACAAACTCTTCAGCTTTATAATATAAGTATAAGTATAGATATAATTAATATAATCTCGACGTTTCGGTAGCAGCGAAAAAAGTCTTCTCGTGACCATGGTCTTTGTGACGGTGCCGAAACGTCGAGTAAATTAATTTAGATCACGATCCCTGTGATACAAAAGCCTGTGTAACATTTTCAATATGACGCCCATAATATTGAAAACATACTCGTTATTATATCAGAAAGTACAAATCGGATACTTAATTACTCCTAATTTTATTTAATATACTAGCGGCCCGTTCCGGCTTCGCTCGGATTTTGTCAAATAAAGCCCATTAATCGAAATAAAAACTATCCTATCTTTTAAGTTGGATCAATCTACACACGGTGTCCAAATTTTATTAAAATCGGCTAAGTAGTTTAGGAGTCCATCGCGGACAAACATCGTGACAGGAGATTTATATATATTAAGATTTATCAGGTCACAATTTTCATTAATTACCATTATGATATTGCTGATACGATTATTTGTATTGATAGGATTCTTGGCAGAGTCCGCCTCGGGATGTACCACACCTTTACCAGCTATTCTACCGCCAAACAGTAATGCGTTCCTGTGTTCCGGTTTGAAGGGCAATATTTCCAGAGAAATTACTGGGCTTAGATATACAACATTTTAGATCTCTGGTTGACGAGCGCGGCGCAGTGCTAGGTAATGATTTGGACTCTTCATGTTCCATTAGCTGCGTGTCACTATGCATATGCGTGTCACTAGCGTGTTATGTGGCAGGCATTTAGCTAATCATCAGGCAAAAGTAATGCTCACTTCGTCACAGTTTATTTTAAAAAATCACTTAAATTATACAAAAAAATGTCGTTCATAACGACTTTATTTGACCACCTACTCGCCTAATGGTAAGCTACGCGACGGTGTGATTGAAGATGACGCACGCTGACCTTAAAAATACCTATTCACTCAGATATTTGCCCTTTTTTCTATCGGAATGCTCGTAGCTCGAAAAAGCGACATCGTTTCATGGTTGATGTTCCAAAGACACGAACGAAGAGATGTGACTCTACTTTTGTGATTAGAACGTCTAGGCTGTGGAATACGTTGCCTGATTGGGTTTTTCCCGATAGTTACAATCTTTGTGTCTTCAAATCGAGAGTGAATCGGTTTCTTCTAGGTAAACACGCTCCATCGTAGACCGCATCGTCGCTTAACATCAGGCGAGATAGCGGTCAAGTATAAACGTAGAAAAAAAAAAAAAATATAGGTCTAGATCATATATATGTCAGGGAACAATGAGGTCTGCAACGTATTCCATCCTAAGACTGTACGTACTCGTATGTGGAAAGTGGACTCAAACCGTTTGGTACGAATTTTAGGAACATTCATAAAGCATGGGTGACTTCTAACTTGTCCTTTAATGGAAAGGGGAAGGCAATATAAGGTCATGTAAACCTGCAGCACATTTTCCAAACTGTAATCTGTATAAAAACTGTCCGACTAGCCCCTTTTCGACGATGTTCTGGACTGAGCAGCATTCTTGACTCTCTGTCACCTATTAACCGAACAGCGCGCCATTCTCGAAAGACTTGTGCTAACTTCGTGGTGATCGAGAAACCTCTTAATATTCGGACTTTTTTCAGTTTTTGGATTAAAACTTCTAAAATATGTGCAGATGTGTTTCTATGCAACTAACTAGTCCAAGCGCCGCAGCGAATAAAGTAGGTTTGTAATGCAACGTACGGGACCTGTTTTTT
Source organism: Ectropis grisescens (assembly GCA_017562165.1). NCBI lineage: Eukaryota > Metazoa > Arthropoda > Insecta > Lepidoptera > Geometridae > Ectropis > Ectropis grisescens. Next base: position 5,830,910 of record CM029767.1, read on the forward strand.
TTTTTTTGGAATATGTTCAAGGGTGTCCCCTAAATGTAAATCCAAGTTGGCGCGGTGGGAGGGGGTTCGCTTCAGCCGCCATCTTGGGAAACACGTTTTATTGAATATCTCGCGAACCGCGCATCGTACGATAATAATGTTAGGATCATTATTGTAGATAATAATATTTGTCATCGGTTTTATTTGACATTTTTATTGTATTACGCATATGTTTTTAATTATAGCGCTCCTAACTTTATACAATATGGTTTTTACTAAATATGGGTTTTACTAAATGTTTAGTTTATAAATTAAAAATCAAATGGGAACTGAATTGTAGAAGCATGAGATTACCTCGGTATTATTAATTAGGTATCAATCTACTAGCTTTTCGACTTGACTGGCACCGATTTCATAGAAATGAGTGAGTATATTAATGAGTACATTAGTTAATTTTTCGCTTTTGGGTGCCTAATTTTGGTTTTGAAGTACTTAGGTAGGTTTAATAATAACCGAATAATATAATACTCGTAATAACTGAATCTGAAAGAAGATAAAGCTAGAGTTGAAAGCTTGGGATTTGGAGGTTATATGATTGTTTGTTTTTTCGTCAATTGTAAACCAAGTGTGATAGTTTTTGTTTTTTGAACAGGTACTATTGTAAGTTAGTTTCTTTATAATTTTACGAAAATATTTAATCGATTGGCGATTTGATTTGGTTCCGTTCTGTTCACTGATCGCCATGAGTACCAGTTAGTTGTATTAACATGTATAATTATTGGGATGTAATTGTTATCAGCGATCTGTATAATGCAGGTATTGTATACAATGTCTATGCAATGCAATGCATAGTGTTGTTGTGTAATTCGTCACATTCGCGGACCCTATAACTGTTGGGGTAGACCGGTTCTGGAATGGAGACCGCGAATCGATAAGCCTAGTGTAGGTAGAGTCTGTGAGTGGCCTGAGACTAGATGGAGTGACGATATACGAAAGGCAGCTACTGGCGGTTGGAGAGACAAGACCTAGGTTCGGGCTGAGTGGAGTATTAACGGACAGGCATATGCCCAGCATTGGACGAATACTGGCTGATGTAACTAATGATTAATATTTATTTCGTTAAAGATATTGTATATACTATGGTTAAAGTTAAATTTCTTGGCAAGAAGAATAGAGAGAGAAGTAGTGCTTCTTGCTGGCGTACCTACATAAGCAATTTTTTTTTAAACAAATTAGGGTTTTATTTGACCTTGCCTTACTTAGCAGCACATGGTATAGACAAGGTCAAAGTTGCAATATGCTTTCAAAGAAAAACTGAAGCGCTCTTTGTTTATAAGTTCCAATATTACAGGAGTGTGGAAATACTGTTGCCAACAGAATGTAAGGATGGTACTACCCAGGTGCGTAACCGAGGCATTGGTAACTCTGGTAGCATGCCACCGTAAGTACCTACCGTTCTTCCATGGCCCCAAAGTCCTATCTTTCCAATGGTTAGGTAACATCGTATTTTATATTCCCTTGAACTTCGTTCCCTTGAACATCGTTAGACCAAAAGTCTAAGTCAATAGAATGACCTTCGACCGCATGTGTAAGAAGAATGTGACGCCTCCATCCTCTGTGGCCGAAATATCAAAATGTCCAAATATTAAAACACCCGAATATACCGCCGTATTCTAATGTTGATGTAACAGTTTTTCATTGTCTAAAACGCGGATAAAATAAATTTTAGGAAAATGGAACCTAGCTAGATCGATTTATCGTCCATGAAACCTCCTGCACACATGATTTCATGAATATTGTTTCTGAGATTCAGATTATAAATATGTATATACATTTTATACATACATATTTATGTACAAGTATTGCTCGTTTAAAGGTATAGGAAAAAATTGTTGGACAACTAGGTGTCAAGCACAGATTTGCTCCTGTATGGATTACTGTTCGCACCTTTGGGATGGATCGGCTAAGTATCAGCTGGAGGCTCTGGAACCGATGGAGAGACGTGCCAAAAGGCTCATAGGCAATGACATCCTCGTGCGAAAAAGACTGCTAAGTCTCGAACATCGCCGGAAAATTGCTAGCATATCGGTTTTTTTTCGGATACACTTCGGAGAGTGTGCAACTGATTTGCACGATCTAATACTGCCTTGCCCTTTTTTCTATCGGCATGCTCGTAGCTCGAAAAAGCGACATCGTTTCATGGTTGATATTCCAAAGACACGAACGAAGAGATTTGACTCTACTTTTGTGATAAGAACGTCAAGGCTGTGGAATACGTTACCTAAGAGGGTTTTTCCGATGGTTACAGTCTTTGTGTCCTCAAATCGTGAGTGAATCGGTTTCTTCTAGGTAAACACGCTCCACCGTAGACTGCATCATCGTTTAACATCAGGCGAGATGGCGGTCAAGTGTAAACCTATAAAAATAAATAAAAAGATCCACAGAAATCACAGAAACGGTACGCTGTTTTGGTTCTATTTGAAGTTGCTCTTTCTAATCATCTTAAATTAAATGAAACAAGATGTCCTGTCTGAGATAAGTTACTCATTGAAGTCAAAAGAGATACCTTGTGATGATATTAATTTTTATTAATGTATATAGCAGGTTCATTCTGTTTAGTCCCTTTCCTGTTCTTATGGAACGTAAGAAAACACGAAAACTATCGGCTACGAAACATGACGATGTCGTTTGTGTGTTTAATGGCGTAGGTCTCACTTTATTGACGCTTGACGCGTGACGCTTGACGCGTGACGCTTGACGCGTGACGCTTGACGCGTGACGCGTAACGCTTGACCTCAATCCACAGCCCACGAAAAATCTGATTGTGGTGCGCCAAACTGATATTATAAAGCTGAAGAGGTGTTTTGTTTGAAGGCTGAGATTAGTCAGGACCTAATGGTCAGATTTCAAAAATTCTTTCACCGTTGGATACGGACGTGATTCCTAAGTACTATTGACGTATATGCTCTCACAGGCACCCTCAGAGTCGAAGTCACCCGAACGAATGTTTCACTTCCGAGCGTGACGATGAACTTCATTCACAGCCCACGAAAAATTGTGTGTGATGCGCCAAAATAATTTTTCACTTCAAACAGCACAAAATAATATAAATAAAATTGCACTTACAAAGCTTCTTAGGAAGCTAAAGTTTCCTTGTTTTGTATAATAAAAATACACCTTTGTTGTCCTATCATATCTACATATTGTCGTACCTAAAAATTACAATTAAAAATTAAAATTCCTACGTAAGATTTCCCTCGTCACCTCGTCAGTGTTTTCGTATTGTATCGGTGCAAAGGAAGGGATTTGTAACAACGTTCGACACTCGTCAGCTCGAGTGGTGGGCAGAGGCGATCCGGGCTGCGAGTGCAGCAGGGAGGGATGGGAGGGGGCGGGTCAGGGTGCGCGCGCGACGGTCGCTCGCCGTTAGTCAGTTGCGTATCCACGCGCGCAGGGCACGCACGATGACCGCGAGACGCTGCGTAGCCGCCGCGGCGCTGCTGTGCGCGCTCGTCGGCGTTCGCGCCAGCCTCCACTGCGCCATGCGTCGCGAAATCTCCCCCTGCACTTGCCGCAGAGAAGACACCGGCACCGGCGCCATTCTCGTCGTCTGCCAGAGAATCAACGCGTACCACGAGATCGCGCGAGCTCTCACGGACAAGTTCAGCCCCGAAACGAAGATCGGACTCGACATCTCTTACTCCCAGCTCCCGGACTTCGCAGACCACAGCTTCAGGGAACTTGGCCTCTCTATCACGAGGCTTAAACTCAACTTCGACAATCTCAGGTGAGTCAACTATTTTGTTTAATACAAAATGCAAAAAATATTAATTTGGGCTTTGTGATGGATATGCCATCTATTGCGCTCAACAGGGCCCGTGATGATATAAGCACGGTCTCTCCAAGTACCGCCGACTTTTGGACTATCCCGAAAATCCTATTCAAATAATCAATGTCTAGATAGAATCTCATTGGTCTGAACTAGAACTAGAAGAAGTATGCTCAGATGGTCCCTGAAGGTCGGAATCTTCCACTGCTTTGCAAAAATTCCGTTTGAAGTTTGAACCTGTAGAACCAGCACCAATATGTACGCAATCGTATGAAAACAAATGAGAAAACAACAGGTCTGTGATAAGAGAGTCCCATATGAGCTTATCAGCGGAGTGGGCGGCCTGGTACGGCTTTCTGCTTCGCCACTATCGATTCGGAGCGCGAGACCGATCATTATTCGTCTTTATTTGTTACTGATAATGACCGACGTATTCAATACTTTGTTGTAAAGCAATAATAATCATCCTTTATACGCATTATTATGTACATACATCAATTACTCGATAAGAGGTTAAACACACATCCCAAAGCAGCAAAGATTCCACCGAGATTGGAATATATACCTATGCCCACTAAAGTTAATTGAAGGATGGGTTATATCACAATCATATTTTATATACTAATAAGTACTGACTTAGTGATTCTTTTCATATTAGAAAGTTATCTAATGCTGGTGTATTTAATCGACACCTTAATGTGACTAGATTTTAAAGGGTATAATACTATTCAAGTAAAGCTGATATCAGGTTATTCGACCTCTATTTCTCCTTACGTAAAAATAATTTAATTTCCATATATCTTCCTGACACAATAAAGTCTTAAGATACAAGTTCGCCCGGAGACCGCGACACGAGACCGCGACCGGAGACCGCGACAGGCATTTGACTCTATAGAATTGGATGGGCGCCAGTTCGCGCCGAGACCGCGAAACGAGACCGAGACACGTGTCGCGAGACATGTGTTGCGGTCTCGGCGCGAACTGGCGCCCATACAATTCTATAGAGTCAAGTGCCTGTCGTGGTCTCCGGTCGCGGTCTCAGCGCGAACTTGTACCTTAACAGATATTTCGATACAGTGCTTCTAATTGTGCCGCAAAATCTACACAGTATAATTAGCAATAATTCACTCCATCTTTGCGACTTTCTTCGCTGTAATTTATTATACCCGCGTCTTGTAAGAGGACGATAAGGAGGTCCTTCTCACAGTCCGCTTCAAATTTTTCTTTTGAAGATACGACTTTCCTACGATAGAGACGTTGTGATGTTTGAAGTGTATGTGGCTAGTAGGTGTACTGAGCTAAGGCTTAAATTAATATCTGTAGGGGTTTTTGTTTGAAAACCCAGATTTGATCAGTCCATAACTGTTATTTGTGTTGACAGTGGAGAACATTTTTTAATTTTGCCTTTAATTATTAATAGATATATTCCACAGGAGCAACTACATAAAACGTAGGAGTTTACATCGAGACGACAGAGAAAGAGCGCGGGCAGTTTCCTCGTGTCGCAATCGATATAGGGCTCACTCGATAACCTGCTCTTATCTCTCTGACATCGAAAACAATTATTGTTTACCTACCGACCGGACCGCTACACTCTTGTAGCCAAGTAGCACAGAAGGAATACTTCTAGTGCATTAAAAGTTTTATATTCTTTGTTCGGAACAAAATATCTAAAAAGTATTTTTAAGATACCATTGAATTTCCCCTATCTTCACAATCATAAATAAATATATATTGGTGGACTATTCACACACAACACCTTCTGACCCCAAACTAAGCAAAGCTTGTACTATGGCGGCCAGATAGCTGATATAATACTTATACAGGTTTATATACATACTTATTACAAATTGAAACACCCAGTAAAAAAAAAAGTTTTGATTAATAGTTTGTATTGCACTCTATCTCATCAAATATTTTATGAGGCACATAAATAGACATATTTTGACATCAAATTGACCCAAATGACTGACTTCCAATAGATTATTTTTTGTTAGTGGGAAAATAATAATATTTAGTTACTTTCAACGTTTTAGTGTTTAACTTATATCTTGAAGTCTGCTTTATTTTTCAAATTGTCCTTTGTTTATTGATAATAAGGTAGCTAGAGCAAAAGCATCTGTTTCCTCCCTCTAATAGACTCTATCGAGGGCTGTTTTAAGCCGATACTTCTCTCTCTTTTTTGGTGCCACAACCCTTTGTGGGTGGGCCTTGGCCTCCTCAACGATATTCTTCCATGTCACTCTATCTCTTGCCTTTTCCACGCTGTAATTTTACTTGTGCTTCTGAGGTAATCCTTGCCGTAATCGTAGAGAGTTAAGCGATCCGGTTTCTTTCTTTGAGGACTTCACAACCACCTTTGATGAACCTTCCTCTTTTATCCGGGTTTGGGGTCGGCAGCACCATTAAAATGAGGACTGGTAAAGCCAATACTTAATGTTGACATTAAGCTCATCTGCCTGCCTGGGAAGCCGAGGGTCGTGGTTTCGATCCCCACCCAGAGCAAATATTTGTGTGATGAATACAAATATTTGTACTGTTCCTGGGTTTTTTTCTATGTATAATAAGTATGTATTTAAAAATATATAGGTAAGTATTATATCAGCTATCTGGCTTCCATAGTACACGCTTTGCATAGTTTGGGACTAGATGGTGTTATGTGTGAAATGTTCACCAATATTTATGTATTTATTTCTGGACCGACTTGATGGCTGATTACTGTTAGTACAAGTAAAATAATAATTGAAGTCCTTGTCAATTCGACAGATTATTCGTAACACAAAATTTAAAAATGTGTACCTGGACATACCTAGTATCGTTTGATAAAAATTTCAGATGAACAGTTCCAAATTTTAGGGCTAAGTCTTTTTAATCGGGCACTTGAGATAGATTAGTCTTGTTTGTTAAGATAGTGCAACGTCGAAGGTATTCTCTGTTCTTAGTTTTTCCGGAAGCTACTATCGATCTCAGATTGTTCACAGAATCTTTCACCATTTTACTTTCTTCAAAATTTCTTCACATCCTCAGAACTCTTCGACATAGGGTTACGTATAATTCTGAAAATCTTAATGAAATCAATATCACTTTGATGTTCGTCAAATCTATCTACCGCCACGCCACCACCCATTTTTTAGGAATTCCTACATGTATCTTTTGATAGTTTGTACCTAACAATCAAATTTCAAAAACAAAATTAAAAATTTTTGATGTTCATCCGCTTAACTAAAATGATCTTGGGTTTGATATTGCTTCCTTTTTATTTGTATTTGATATTGCTACAGCTCTCACAATAACAACATCATATTCGTCTTAGCAATAGAGATACGTTTTCTTCGTTGACTTCGACCCTTGGTCTAACTATGATAATATGAAAATTAAGATAAAAAAGTACACCTGGGTACATACTAATAACATACATAACAGATAGGGATGCTGACAGCTTTATAGAAAGCAAAATCGCAACGAAATCGAATCATCCATTTTGGAACCACGATGTACATATGTCACAGACAGTAACGTGCACGTCTACGTTATACAAATACACAGCAAAGCAAATATTATGGACAATAGTCAAATTGATAGAACTCCTCTTTTTTTGGCGATTCTTTGCAGCGTTAGCCTAGAATCGCCATAACCCGCCTACCCGTCTACCGCCTAACTCTCCTGCTTTCTGCTATGCTTTTATTTGTGATGTCATCGGCCAATTTGATAACATCGATGAAAGCAGACAACTACATCTGCTATGAGTTCCGCTGCATACGGAAAGCAGATGTAAGTAGTTGTCTGCTTTGATCGGCGTTATCAAATTGGCAGATGACGTCACAAATCAAAGGATACCAGAAAGCAGCAGAGTTAGGCAGTTGACCTGCCGGACACAATCGCCAGTTATTTTACTTTAGAATAAGAATGTGCTAACATTACTGTGATACGGTTCGAAGCGTAATACTTCCAGTGAAATTGCAGGTCAAAGGGCAAATCAACTTATATTTTTGGGTGACGCAGGACAGTTCTTGGTAATATTTAATAGGTGATTTGGACTCTTCGTGTACAAATCGTTGCTATACTGTTATGGGTAGGCGTATAGCTTATCAGATGGATGTTCTGCTCATCCCATTACTATATACTATAAAAGAATAAAGAAAAGCTTCGTAACAAGAACCAGCTCTTACACTTTTTCGTGTCATCTCTCTCACAAGCAACAATTAAGGCGGCCCTGACCTGCGCCCGCGCCGACTCATTGACCGCCTTCAATTGGTCATCGGAGATTTTTGGCCGCCTTAATTACGTACCTTATTGTTTTACTTTATTAATACTGTGTTCCTGAATAAAGGGCAATTTCTTTAACATATAGTATATTTGCCAGTGTTGAGTGTTCCTACAATTCAAATGGAAAAAAGCAGCATAAGCAATAAGCTTACGACGACGAGCATAGTACAGTGCTAGGTAATAGTTGTGATCTCTTCATGTTCCAATAGCTGCTTGACTCTGTGCTTTAATAGGCAGGCGTGTTGCTTACCTTTAGACACGTCATGTCCTAAAGGTTCAGTCAGACTATTCTAAAAAGAAGTTTGACGTTTCGAAGTCTGGAGAGAATAGGTTTGACTTATGTAGCTTTCGTTTATCCATAACATGCTCTTCGACAACTACCCTGCTAGGAATGGTTGTGCAGACATGGCTTGCAAGACAATTCTTGTGCGAACCACAATAAAAGGAATTTGTTGCGCGGTTGGGATTCCCAGTGGATTCAATGTGGATAATTTCCAAACCAGTACAGGATAGGATATTTTTGGACTCTAGACTCCGTGATAAGATGAAGAAAGGACGGCGAGTAATAAGGTCATCTCACTTACTACATTTTTAAATATTCTTTTAATTAATTGACGTTTGCCCACCAGGTTGTACAACTGGAAATCGATGTTGTGACCAAAGATGGAGCACGTAAAGTCATAGGTATACCAAGTAGGAGTAAGAAGGTTTAGGGGAAATTTTAAAATATAAAAGTCCAGTATCATGATTTTTGTACCCAGTGAACTGTTCACCAAGTCAACCGATAATTATTTAATCCAATCGATTATTATCACTATAGGTAATTTGGACCATTTGAGAGAAAATTTGCAGCAAAATTTATAACTACATTTTTTTAATTATTTGTTCATTATATGACATTATCCGAGAGAAGGAGCGAGCCGCTAGTCATGTATAAATTGAATGGTTGTTCGCTATTAGTGATTGGTATATGGTGCACCAATAGTGAAAATACATAGTAATCGGTCTTATTACGATTAGTGTTTACGATTACTACGGCTTTTCACTATTGGTATATGTACCAATAGTGAAAAGCCGTAGTAACCACCGTGCATGGTGCACCAATTCTAAGCAACTGTAACCGTGAATACCGAGCATTTTCAACGTAAACATCACGTGATCACGGCAAATAACCCTAATTAAATTATATTATTAATGCTAGTGTATGATAATATTATGAAATGATTTAAATAGAACTTCATAATATTTAGATTCAAAGTAGGTATCAGGCATACAGGCAAATTAATCAAATAAAGGCGCGCATAAAAATGGCAGCATTACCCCGCTGAATGATGATAAGCTTTGTACGAAGTATGAGCTGGAGCGTAAAAAATTGGTTGCCTGTAAAGTCGGTATACGGGCGAAAGTTTTACGTGACAACGACTTTGAGTGGTAAAATAATTTTACGGAAGGGACGCGTGCCTTTCACTTTTTATGTCTGTCTCTCTCGCTCTTAGGCGGGCTAACCATGCCCGAGAGGAAGGGACGCGTGCCTCTCACTCGCCCTCGTTGTGAGCGCATAACGTGAGCGGAGCGTAACGCAGTTTCTTGAAGTGTCACCCGGCAAACCAATTTATAATACGTTGTCACGTCAAAAGTGTAAAACATATTCGTTTAAAGTATCACCAGTCAAAATTACCAGTTAATATTCAACCGTCACGTATAAAAACTCAATTTACAAATTAAATTGAACGAAATCTTCGTAGCTATAGGAGTTCTGCTCAGTCAATACTCTAGTCGCGATAAGGTTTCACTTTCGTGTGACATATCAAATTCAGCAAAACAATAAAGTAATAAATTGATTTCAACTCATAAGTTCCGAGATACACGATAACTCTTAGTTTGGGGCTGACCCACAAGTCTCCTGGCATGAACATCCATTTCTTAGAAACGTAAGTGTTTGTACTCGTACATAAATCATTTTATTTAATAAAGAGTGACGAGACTGGTAGGGCACGTGCCTGATGGTAAGAAACATGCATACATAACAGCACAGTGACACGCAGCTATTGCAACATGAAGAGCCTAAATCATTATTTATCACTGGGTGACGAGCGCCGTGCATTTCGCGGCAGTGATTTAGACTCATAACATTGAGTTGCCTTAGGCGTGTTGTTTGCCATCAGACGCTTGTCTTGCTCGTCTCGTCACTCTATAATAATCAATTTGGATGTATCACCTTCTTAACATCCATAAATAAATAAATATTGGTCTTATAAGCACAGTCCATGGAGACCGCTTCGTCACTTAGCATCAAACATCTGACGAGATGCGGTCAAGTGTAAACCTTTATCCAACAACCATTTAATACATATATAATTGTATAGACATAAAAACAATTAATAAATATTTTTGACACACCACTATCTAGCGCAATGCCCCATACTAAGCAAATCTTGTACTGTGGACGCCAGATAGTTTATGTAGTACAGTACAGGGATAACGGACTGATATAGTACTTATTGGTATCATTTTTTAAACATGGGCATGATAGATAGAAGCGTTCGTATTCGTCATAAAATTCCTGCAAGATAATCGAGCTCAAGAAGGAAAGAAGTCACTACCGACTTAGTCTCAAGCCTAGTTTAGTTTATTTAGTTACTAACAGCGCCCCCTGGTTTTACTCACGTAGGTAATTCCCGTTTTGTCCCCGCCATTAAAAGTAGCATAATGTGCTATTTCCTGTGTAGGTACCTGTTTCAATTTATAAATTATTGTTATTTTGGTGTGTTCAATAAAGTGTATCTATCTATCTATTTCAGACTATGTTTTTATCTTTATTCACAACTAGCTTTTACCCGCGACTTCATCCGCGCCACATATTTATTAAAGTAATTGAGGCAGTACCTACTCGTATATCTACTACCATACAAATTCACGTTTCCTAATCAAAATCGGTCTAAGTCAAAGTTTTATATTTATTAATAAATGTACAATTTACACGACAAATTAAAAAAAAAACTATGTTCTCAAAAAATTAATCAAAAACAGACTTTAATTTAAAATCATATTGGGACGGTCCACCAAATTTTATTAGAGTCTATTAGTAGATATATCGTCTGATTACATGAACGCAAATTTTAGTTTGTTGTTCATATTTCAAAACCGCCGCACTGATTTCGATAAAATTTATATGACCACCTCTGAACTATAATCTACCAACCAAAAAAATAACCATCTAAATTGATTCACAATTGGAAATACAACTGGATTGATAACCTCCTTCTTTTTTTTAAGTCGGTTAAAAATAGCATACAAAGAGTGCAAAAGATCCTTCCATGCACACTTTTACTCCTCATTCCCACTTTTTCAACTCTTTTCTGATATAAAGTCGCCGTTGTCCTTTCCTAAGTCTAGTCTATCTGTGCACCAAATTGTAACAAACTCTTTAAGTGGCTTAAGCGTTAGACGGTAACGGACAGAGAGTTACTTTCATAAATATAATTTCATATTAGAATTGAAAACAGGTGTTCCTGATCATTTTATAGGAGGCAGTTGTAAAAGATTACCGAAAAGTAATACAAAAAACTCATTTTCGCAGTTCTTAATTTGCCTTAATCGAGCGTCCATCATGCATAACATTTGATAAGACACCATGGAAATCTCGTCGACTATCAAAAATTCTGTCTGATACGCCATTTAGTGGCTGCGCCCATCTTAAATATTGAGGTTGTATAGTGCACTGTATTCTTCTTGTCAAGCCCTTTTATTTGATACCCTTGTTGATGGGATTGATAAAACCTAAGTTATCCGCCATTGTGTAGAGGCCGCCATCTTGGATTTTAATTTTATATAGTACATTGTATTCTACTGGTTGAGCTCTTTCATTTGATACCCATATTGATGGGATTGATAAAACCTACGTTATCCGCCATTTTGTAGCGGCCGCCATCTTGGATTTCAATTTTTTATAGTATATTGTATTCTGCTTGTTGAGCCCTTTCCTTTGATACCCATATTGATGGGATTAATGAAACATAAATTTTCCGCCATTTTGTAGCGGCGGCCATCTTGAATTTATTTAAGTACATTAATTATAAATAAATGATACCGCTAGAAGCGTCTTGAAACGCTCTTGAGAGTAAATGGCTCAAACGGGTAAAAGTAAGGCGGCACTTCATATGCCGAAACATAAACACCGCACTTATGTAACCTGACACCCGTTTTCCCGCCAAATTTGTAAAACGCGAAAAGCGGCCAGTGTATCAAGCGGTTAAATAAGTATCCCCGTATAGTTAGAAATTATAAAATTGCTGGAACAAACGTGTATCGACTCCATTTCAAGTGTCTAGATACTAAGTTTCATGGTTTTATCTTCAATAATATTGAACTTCCAGACTTTAACCCCCAATTTCACCCCCGTAGGTACTACAGTTCGAAACTACAGAACTGCTAAAACATACATTTTATGGTTTCGTGTTAAATATCTAGACGTAAAGTTTCATAGTTCTTCAGCAATGACGAAGTTTTCCATATAAACTTTCATCCCTTATTTTAACCCTTTCAACCCTTTTTTCGGAACAAAAAGTAGCCTATGTCCTTTCTCGGGATCTATTCTATCTATGTATCAAATTTCATCAAAATCTGTTGCTTGGTTTAGGCGGTAAAGACGGACAGACAGACAGACAGACAGACAGACAGACAGACAGACAGACAGACAGAGTTACTTTCGCATTTATAATATTAGTATGGAAGTATGGATAATACAATGTTCATTTACTATTAGAACTCTCCACAGAAAAAAATACCAATTAAATATTGGTGGACAATTCACACACAGCACCGTCTGACCCCAAACTGAGCAAAGCTTGTAAGATGGCGGCCAGATATCTGAATAAGGTCAAAGAGACCACCGCGCACTGACCCCTGCCCGAACGTGCCCAGAACACTCGCTGCTTTCCCCCTCTGTGTGGCCAGGGAGATCTGCTGAGTAAAGAACCAACCTCGATGGCCAATCGTTTTCTCCCTCAAACGGTGTCTCCAGAGTATTTTTTATATTTATATTTTTTTGCAGTGGTAGGACTCTTGGCAGAGTCCGCCTGGGGAAGTACCACACCTTTGCCAGTTATTCTACCGCCAAGCAGTAACGTGCAAACATTACTGTGTTCCGGTTTGAAGGGCAATGTTTCCAGAGAAATTACAGGGCTTAGAGATATAAGATCTTAGATCTCTGGGTGACGAGCGCAGTGCAGTGCTAGGTAATAATTTGGACTCTTCGTGTTCTAATAGCTGCGTGTCACTGTGCTGTTATGTGTCAGGCATGTTGCTTACCATCAGGCACATGTCCGGATCGTCTCGTCACTCTTTATTAAAAAAAAAAAAAAACTCTGTTTCAAAATTAAACCTGATCGGTTCAGCCGTTCCGGACCATAGGAAACGTCAAAAAAACAAAACAACAAACATCCACACTTTTATAATATTAGTACGATATTAACGAGCAATAAATACTTACGTAGAATTTTTATTAAATGCTTACTCATTATTGTTCCATTTTTTAACTGTTATAGGTTTTAAAAAAAAACTGTTATAGGTTTATAAAAGCAGCCTACTAAATGTTCCCACTAAAGCTAAAGGAACTCGGGGCCTATTCTCACAATGAGCGAGTTAATGCCATGATCCACTACGCTGGCCCTGTGCTGGTTGTTGAATATAGGTTTACACTTGACCGCATCTCGCATGTTTCATGTTAAGTGACGATGCGGTCTAGTACGGAGTGTGCTTATAAGACTCACAAGAAACCTATTCTCTCTCGATTTGAAGACACCAATACAGTCTTGTTACAAAACTGGGCTCAGACCTCTTTGATGGACTCAAATGATAATTTTAAAATACCATAGAGAAAATATTCTGGCACAATAAGGCAATGTCAATCGGCGCACGGGCAAACGGAGACTAAAAATGTGACAAGAACTTCGGAGTCTGTGCGCGATCTGTTGTTTCTGTTTAAAACAGGTTTTTTGTAATGGTAGTCGATAAAAATGTCTTCTTGTTCTATAAAATGATGTGGGAACAACAGCAAAACTTCCAGTTATCAGAAAAAATATGTCACCTATCACTCATAAGTAAAATTGAAATTATTGTTTTGTTTCCGTTTCACGTGATTCCCAAAATCAAAGAAGGCTAGTTCCACTGGCCTGTATGTTGACCAGCTGCTAGCTTCGTCTCATTCGCACTCGCTGTGAAGCTGGGACTTTGGCTTTTTTCCTTTCCTTGGCTTTACTATATTCTAGGGTTGGTTGGTTGGTCAAAGTTCACGTCACTCGCGGCTGAACCAATCAGAGCGAGTCAGAAGGCTCAGAGCTCGGGTAGACTTGAAATCGAACAATTATAGCCAAATAGTTCCTCTCGGATATTTTCTCTTTGGATAACACTAATTCCGATTTCCGTCCGTTTCAAAGTGTCGTCACTCCATAATAATACGTCGAATATGTAGCAACGAGTCTGCGATCAGACTCATTCAGAATATAGGTTGGTACTCTTATGTAAAGGTAGTAGCTTCCAGCTTAGTTCCCGATCCCGTCATTTGACAGGATCAAAAGTAGCCTATGTATACTTTCAGGTTACTATCTATGTACTGAATTTTATTCAGATCACTTCAGTAGTTTTTGCTCGACAGTAATAAACATCCATCCATATGTATATACTTACAAACTTCCGCTTTAAGATTTTTAAAATAAATTAAAGTATATATTCGTATTTGGAATAACGAGTGTTTATTTGGAAAGCCCGGGTTGACAATGAATCAGCTTTACGTCGTGGGTCTTGTTTGGTACAGATAAAAATAATCCACCAAAATGAGCGCTCTGTTTCCTGTACTGGCTTCGTATCTTTGTACCTATAAATGATTGTAAACAATCATGTTCGTTTTCTGCGCACATTTATGAGTGGTAACGGATGTAATAATAAGAAATAAATAATATTTGTAATGCAGTTATTTATTTACCTTCTTAATTTCTAGTTACAACATAGATATTATAATAAACTTAAAAACTAGAGTGCCGTTGTTTGGAGCGGGGCAGGGCGCAAGCTACTGGTATTTAAGGGTGCGGAGTGTGAAGCACAGACTTATAGAAATGGAAAAAGGAAGAAAGAAAGGAAATGGGACGATATTGAGAAAATTATTTAGGATTTGGCTTTTTGGGTAAGGGTAAGGTAAGGTAAGGTAAAGGTAATAATCTGAGCATCTTTCCAGATAGAGGGGAATACTGCAGAGGATATGGAATGATTGAATAGGAAACATAAAGTTGGAAGGATGATGTCCAGGATAGGCACAAGCATGTTCCGACTTATGCTGTCACCGCCGACTGCGTTGAAGGATATTGGCAATCTTTTTAACATCACATTCTGAACCGATCAAAAGAAAAGGGAGATAAGTCGAGTCAGAAAGATAATTAATTGTTGAATTTTTGATAGATTCTGACATCAAAGAAGCAGATGAGAAATGTTGATTCAAGGCATTGATATCCATATTACCAGAATTAATATTTTGACGTGATTTGCCAATTCCCAATGACCTGAGAAATTTCCAGACCCTTTGCTGTATTTTTGTTATCTACTGATTTGTAAACATGGCGACGTAGTGCATCCCTACACACCCCATTGTAGCGATTACGAGCCTGAACATATTTATCCATATTATTTTCCGTAGGACGAATCTTGTACCTAGTTTTGGCAACCCCTTTTTTGTGCATTAAAATTTTAATGTCCTCAGTAAACTATAGTGCTGGAATATGTTTAATTTTAATTGCACGTAATGGCGCATGTATGTCGTCCAATCGTGTGACTATAGAATCAAAGGTTAAAATCTGATCATCTACAGAAGTAGCGTTAAAACGGTGTCCCAGTCAATCTTAGCATCCTCAAGGCTTCGTGGTCCATACTACCAAAATTACGTTGCATGATGATTTGGGGCTTAGGTTTAGGAGGGCGAATTTTATAAGAAAGAAAAACAAGGCCATGAAAAGAGAATACATCAGCAGAATATTATCCATGTTTGGCAGTATTGTTAGGAGAAGAAACAATCATTAAGTCAAGGAGTTAACAAGGAGTGTGCAAACATTACTGTGTTCCGGTTTGAAGGGCAAAGTTTCTAGAGAAATTACAGTGCTTAAAGATATAACATCTTAGATCTCTGGGTGACGAGCGCAGTGCAGTGCTAGGTAATTATTTGGACTTTTCATGTTCCAATAGCTGCGTGTCACTGTCCTTCTCGTCTCGTCACTCTTTATTTAAACATAAAAAGGAGTGAGAGGCCACAATTAGGGAAATGATGGGTATCATTAAGAGGGAGAATATATAAATTGCAAGACGTAATTAGGGGCTGAAGAGAGGTAGAACGATGATCCCTCTTTAAGAGGCAGGTATTAAAATCACCCATAATAATAGTATGATTATAAGTAGGAGTAAAGCGTTGTAGAAGTGGCGTAATGGTTTAGGGCCTCATGACAATGGCTGGGCAGCATACTGCCCTAAGGAATGTGCCCAGCCTGGGCACGGTTCCTATTGGTAGAGCGGCTTGATCACCTTGATTGTCTCTAAACCTTATCTCAATTTATAGTTAATTCAGCTGTGTTTCTTTTCGTTCGTTAAGACTCAGCCCAATAATAAACAAACTGTGTAATATAACCAAATACTAGTGTGTTTGGCTATATTAGTAGTGCAATATTTTCAAAACTCTAATTGTCACAGCAAATAAATAAATATAGGTGGATATTTCCCATAAAACACCATCTAGCTCCGAACTAAGCAAAGCTTGCACTATGGGACTCAGATATCTGGATTGGATTTAACATCCAGACACATAACAAATATTTGTTTCATCTCACAAATGCATGGACCTGCGGTTTCGCATGCAGAACTACCTACTATCAAAAAAACCACTAGGCTAATCCCTAATGTTATAAATGTGAATGTAAGTTTATTTGTTACGCTTTCACGCAAAGACTACTTAACCGATCATCGTGAAACTCATTCTTGGAGGTATTAGAAGTAACATAGGCTACTTTTTATCCCTGGAAAATGTCGGGAATGGGAATTTTGCGGGTGAAACCGTGGGGCGTTTATGGTAGGTCCCTGTCTATAACCGCCTTCATGAAAGCGCTGCCGTGAGAAGTGCAGTCCTTGGACTGTTTAAAATCACTTAGGACTAATATTCAGGAATATTAGTCGAAAGAAGGCAAACATCTTTGAATGAGAGATTGACGTGTCACACTGTTTTCAACCTAACTAACTCATTTTGCAACGGCTTGACCGATTTTAATGAAATTTACTAGTTGTCCTCGCTGACTTCGCTCGCGATACATATTATATAGCCTATAGTAAATACTCGAAGATCATGTACATATTTAACTGTGAAAGAATTTTTGAAATCAGTCCAGTAGTTCTTGAGATTAGCTCATTCAAACAAACAAGCTATTCAGTTTTATAATATTAGTATAGATATGTAGATTTGCTAGTTCTGGCAATAAGTCGCAAACAATTATTTATAACGTCTCAGTGATCCTTATTAGGTCATTAGGCCTCATAAAATACTTATGATGACTTCTTGAATATTTTATTGGCAGAGTGATAATTAATTCAGACAAAAAAATTACAACAAAAAGTGTAAGTCTAGATCTTCGTTATTATGTTTAATATTTAATGCACAAAAAATTAAACAACACTGTTTTCTGGTTCAATTTACCATGATAATGAATAATTTACGAATAACATTTCCACAACAAACAATTTGATTTAATTCAATAACATCTGTTGTATTCCGAAATCTGTCCGAAACAAAACATTCGAAAACAGAAGGGTAAAATAATTGAGATCAAAAGCTCTATTTTAACACGTTCGGCGCCCTGTGAAAGCTTTTTAACAACTGATTTATCTTATTATTTTTAATGAGTTTGTAGAACATAAAAAATACCAATTTAGGTATTTATTTGGAGGTTACAATTATTATTTATTTCAATTAGATACTACTTATCAATCAGACTTTTATTTCACAAATCATGAATCACTTTATTTATGATGCTTATACTTATAATCATACAATTTTTTAAGGTTCCGTACCTCAAAAAAATAAAAACGGAACCCTTCTAGGCTCATTTTGTTGTACCGCTGTCTTTCTGTCTGTCAAGACCCTTTATCTGAAGCTGAAATTCATATCAAATACTCAGGTTTATTATTCCTTATAGACTAGTTTAGTCTAGACAGGTTTATTATTCCTTATAGACTACCTCTTCTTATAAATTATTCCGCGACGCCGTACAAAAATCATGCGACAAGGAGAAATTATCGAGGTTTAGAACCCCCCTCTTCAATTGCACATAGTTGGACAGCTTACAAGTGACGGCATAGTGCAGAATCTTATTGCTTTATACCCTTCTATCATCCTACATAGGTCTCCTGCTGGTTCATTTGACCTATAAATTTTGTTCACGGGCCTGCAGTCTATTAGAGCTGTGAAAATAATAAACTTCTAAGCCAACGAAATCAAAAGATCCAGACGTTTATGCTGAAATTTTTTGACACTAGCAAGGGAATGAAAACCTACAGGGTACTCCTCGTGAACTCAGAATCTTAAAATTTGGTACGAAGCACATTATCTTATAGTACAGAAAAAGGAAAAATTGCGAAAAGTACTGCATTACTCAGTAATTATTAATTAACCTAACCTACACCGTATGACAATAAAATAAAAAAATAATATGTTTTAGTAATATTACATAAAACATACTATAACTATTAGTTACATCTACAAATTTATAGGAAACCCTCGATGCGCAAATCCTACTCGCACTTGGCCAATTTTTTTCGACTTGCAAGTTCGTTTTTTCCTGGTCTGGTCTAAAAATTGAATGCACACAAAGCAAATAGTGTGACCTGAGCAGCAAATTTTCTTTGGCCAGGTTATGCCTTGCCCTTTTTGCCACACTTTATAAAGCAGGTTTTGCGCCTTCTTTCCTCTCTTCGTTTTTGGAGGAGGTTCAGAAGAGAATACGCTTAATCCTGAGACTGAATTTTCTAGAATCTGTAGACCAACACAATCGGTAAAGGGAATTGGTATAAAATCAATTTAACGTACCATTTTAGGGAAATCAAGAGTTGTCATCTCATGCAAAAAAAAATAGTTCAGACAACATTTGCTGCAGAAGTGCCTTGGCACAGAACGTGTTAAACAAGTTCGGATGAAAACTGGCATGAACACTGACCGACAACTGAAATGAAATTTTAATAAACTGATTTATTTTTACTTTTATATTTAAAACTGTGATCGTTTTGCACTTGACTAGCATCTCGCTTGTCGTAAAGCGACCAAAGGTATAGTTTTCCCCAGTCAGACTCTAAAAAGATACCTATCACAACAAATAGCCAAATACTTGTGTGATGAATTCAAATGTTTGTCTGGGTGTTTCTATTTATAATAAGTATGTGTTTAAAACTATTATATATATGTATTATATCAGCTATCTGGCCGCCATAGTACAAGCGTTGCTTAGTTTGGTGTCAGATGGTGTTGTGTGTGAAATTGTCCACCAATCTATTATTAATTTGCCGTAACACGACTTTTCAGCAATTACGTACTTACCAAACAATGAAAAATATTAAGGGAAATCTTCTGTAACATAAACAAGATTTTTTTTATTCAAACGCGTTTTTATTCTTTTTGCTAGCTTTTATTTAGTTTCACCTGTCCCATGTCTGTGTGTAATAGAATCTTACTAGTCAAATTTGATCCTCTTTCCGGTTACCGATTGAGCTGAAATTTGGTACACCTACGTAACTTGGATGCTGAAAATTATATTCTATGACTTAGATGACAAAAAAGCTCGGATTTTTTTTTTTCAAATAAATATGTTTGTTTAAAAGATATTCTTTCTGAGAGCAATAAACATTACATTAAAGTACTAGAAATGACACCCCAATAGCCGCTATATCACTCCAATAGACAATTAACCAACCATCCCTCCGTCTGCTGCCCACCTAGACTCATGTGTGAAACCTAGGTTTGTATAGCTCCGAAACGGTAATATCAATGCGTTTAGTTTTTTCTTTGCGTGCACAATTTAGCCGTCCCACAGCAAACTGTGATTAACATGGCGGGAATGGTACCACAGAAAACCAAATAGGTTTTGAAGAGTAGTTTCATGATTTTATAAACTTTATTACTGGGGATTTATAAAATACACAACACACTACGGTGCACAACTCTGTAATCTTCAGTGCATATATGTATTGCATATTCACCACTTCTAACATTAGATTTTATTAAAGACACTATACATTTACTTGATATACAGGGAAACATATTTAAATAACTTGGAACTCGCGCGCTCGAGCCATAAGACACAAACAAGCCTTATGCTTGGTTTAGGGTTCATTAATAATCCTCATATGTGTGCACTGAGTTACCGATTAATTGTATCTCATCTTTATATTTATACAAATTGTGTAGGTATACTTTCCTTGTGTTATGTTAATAAATTATCTTTATCTTTTTTAACTATAGGCTTATACTTGACCGCGATCTTGTTGAATGTTAAACTATAATGCAGTCTACGATGGAGCGTGGTTACCTAGATGAAACGATTTACTCTAGATTTGAAAACACCTAGATTGTGACTCAGGCAACGCATTAACGCCTGCACGTTCTCATCACAAAAGTACAGTCAAACCAAAACCTCTTCGTTCGAGTTTGAACTGTATCTTTCAAGAAACTTTTCAGCGTAGTAGCAACTGTACGTGTTCATCCAACAACGGTATGGCAGCTCACATTAACAAACCCGTAGACCAGCCCTTCTACCGCCTTCTAAATCAGCTTTGGTTTTGCTGTTTCTGTCTTTATCACTTCAAGCGAAAAAAAGAGACAACAGTATCAAAGCCAAAGATATCAAGGTATCAGTTGAGTTATTGGGGGTTTATCTCTATTTCGTTTTTTCATCGTCTCATACTTATAGCAAACTCTTATCAGCGAAGTTTTTATAAATATTTAATAATTATATTTATGTGCACGATTACCAACTCAATCAATATTTTTACAAATATCTTTGATAAATTACAGCCAGATTTTGTTTGAAGAGTGTGGCAGTTGGCCTCAAATGACCTTTACTTCTTACTGAACTTTTGTGTATTGTACTCGCAGCAAGCGCAAGGCCTTACAAACCTAATCTTACGAAACTTAACATATACTTCATCTCGTATGACGTCTAGCGCAAGAGCGCCTCAGAGGATACGACCTCAGTATTGACTGCCACAGGTAGAGAAGATCAAATACAACAATATGGCCTTAAAAAAAAAAACCTATGGCCTTAGCGGAAAGGATCTAGCACCTGCCAACTTGTACCCAGTATGTAAAAGAATATACCTACTCGTACTATTTTTTATTGTTATCGGATGTCGCCTGACAATACAGGCATCATTATGTATTGTTTACATTATTATGTTACATGATTGTATTACATTATTACAATTATCTACAATTTCTTCATCTTCATGTATAACGTTTTATACAATTTGTAACCATTTGTTTGTTCCATTACACGTAATATTACACGAACCATTTGGTTCTGTGTTTTGGTTCATCACTAGTTACGCTGGAGTTCAGTATTACTGTTGGTGGTTTATATATTTGGCTCGCTTGTTGGCTTAGTTGGTATTAAGGTGCGTCCCTCAGCAAAACGAGTTTCTTGCCCAGTTTTCAGAGCTATCTCATTAGCCAAAACAAATCTCAACGTGTAAAATCGTGTAAAAAAGTGCAATCACTCAATTTCTACAGTTTCTTGGCTTTAAAATGGTAGTTTCTTTTTTGAATAATCTCTTCACACCGAAACCATAAAAAATAGAAGTAATTGTAATTATCATGCATCTACTCGAAAATCCGCCATTATTTGGATTTTTGTACTTACACCAACGGATAGGCAATATCATTACAAACATTTTAGATGAAATATTTTTCTTCAAAAGATAAAATCTCATTTTATAAAGAGTTTATTCTAAAATTTCAGCGTAAAACAGCGACAAACCCTTCTGTTTCTCTCTTGCTCTTTCTTGCGGTGTGCGATGAAGTAAGTAATACTCAAGGTCATTTGCTCGGGGTACTTAAGCCACTGCACTTAATTCTGCCTGCGAAACCGTGGGTTCTGCGTTCGATCCCCCACCCAGTGTAAATATTTGTGTGCTGATTTTTTTTTTTAATTTTATAGGTTTATAAAATTAAATCCATCCCATCCATCTCGATCTCGCCTGATGTTAAGCGATCTGATGAATACAAGTATTTGCACCGTGCCTAGGTGTTGTCTATGTTAATACAAGTATGTATTTAATAAGTATTATATCAGCTATCTGGCTTCCAAAGTACAAGCTTTTCTTAGTTTGGGGCTAGATGCTGTGGATCTCATTTCTGATTTTATCCTTCAAAGAGACACCGAGCATAGCTCGCTCCATAGCTCGATGTGCGACTTGAAATCGATGGACTAGTTTCACTATTAGTGTCCACGTTTCGGCTCGGTATGTAAGTACAGGCAAGACACACTGATCGAAGACTTCAGACATTGCAGATTGTTACCTACTATTTACGTAGGTGCAGACTTAAAGCTCATGGCTGCTATGCTTAAAAATAATAAAGAACAGCTAAAAGGGGAGATGATCTGCTTTTATGAAATTTCTATGTTAGGCATAGACCTACAAACTTATGTGAGTCTACGAATAAAAGTGAAACTAATAAACTTAAAACGCCCTGTATTATAGAATGCGATAGTAACGCTGCTTTACAGCAAGCAAATTATATAAACAATCTCCAAAAGCCCTGTTGGAACAAACAAATCGTAATAAAATAACTTTTTAAGCCGATTGAAAGATTCTTTCTGCCGGCTATTTTAAGCAAATTAAAATATTGCTTTGTTCCATCCATTATCTCTAGACTCACTCCAATTTTTTCAAGGGTTGAAAATAGAACAAAAATGTGTCTTTCTAGTTTTATAAAAAATGATTTAGTTACACACTTGTACAAATTATTTTGACTCAGATAATTATGTCAATGATAATTTTCTTTTCGATGAGGAAACACATTGAAGCATGTCAGCCACACTTTGACACGGAGAGGTATGTTGGGCTCGAGATCACTTGGAGTGGTGCCATTTGGTACCGACTAAACCCCCAGGGCTTTCTTAATCCGTGATTTGGTGGCTGAGTCGCGGCACCGCTTTCACATTCGAGCGCAATCCTACCATTGCCAGCGGCCTCGGTGGAGATACCCCCGCATTTCGCTTTCCTTGGGAAGTCCCTAGGTAGGGTGCCGGACGGGACGGCTCTAAAAGTTACTATACGTAAGTTAGTATAAAAGTCAAAAGTCAAAGATAAAGTTCTATTATAAAATATACATTAGATTAAAGTATACATACCTATGTAGTTATCTTTAGGTGGTATTAGATGTCTTATATCCAGTTAAGTCAGCCTCTTTGCATTCGCAACTTACAGCTAACTCTAAAGCTAACTTCTGATTCTATCAGAGATATTTAAAAAGTTTCATGAACCTTTGTAATATTGGTAAATTAGCGTGACTTCCTTATTTGCTTAAGAATGTAGTCTAGATGCATTTTTGCTTAAATTAAGTTTGAGATTCTGGTAGTAGGTACCTCAAGGCTATACGTAAGCCCTAATTGATTTCGCTACAGCTTTGTATACTTATACTTTATAACTTACTATAGATTAGTATAGATAAAATTGCTAGCTTATCGGTTTTTTATCGGGTACACTCCGGAGAGTGTGCGACTGATTTGCACGATCTAATACCACCTTGCCCTTTCTATCGGGATTTCTCCCCTCTCATTATTTCCTTATCCCGATTTCTGATTTGATGGACGAATATTTTACCGATACTTATCAATTTTCCATTGCATCCGCATTGAATTTTTTACTGATGTGTTATCGACGTCAGTTTTTTGAGACTCCCCTATTGGTCTACAACATAAAGTAAACAGCGTACTAATTAGTAAAAGCGTCTATTTGCAATTCCAATGAAAACGGTATCAAAAATCAAGGACCAATGGTCTTTGACGTCTATCGGAATGCTCGTAGCTCGAAAAAGCGACATCGTTTCATGGTTGATGTTCCAAAGACACGAACGAAGAGATTTGACTCTACTTTTGTGATAAGAACGTCAAGGCTGTGGAATACGTTGCCTGAGAGGGTTTTTCCCGATAGTTACAATCTTTGTGTCTGCTTATCGAGAGTGAATCGGTTTCTTCTGGGTAAACACGCTCCATCGTAGACCGCATCATCGTTTAACATCAGGCGAGATGGCGGTCAAGTGTAAACCTATAAAAGTTAGTAAAAAAAAATAGTCAGTGTTGTGTTTTTTTCACAACAACAAAAAAGATCCTTGTGTTTTTTTATATACATTAGTTCCCTCATCATCAGCGAGTTCATATTTAAATTGATTTCATCTACTGTTTTTCTGTCTTTCATTGTGCTTTTTCCCCATGGAAGTTAGTTGAAGTTTCTGACCTTAAATCTGCCTTTGTAGATCCACTGAACGTTATTAGACGGTTGGCTTTTTAATTCGTTATTCGTTAATTCGAAAATACTAAATTGAAATGTCACTTCTATGTAAAGAATATTTCTATTTCCAAGCTGTTTTTAAGTGTATTTTTCTCCGTACACATCTGCTCAACACAGAATGTTTTCCCATAGCCACCGATAAGACCACCTAAACGAATACACCACCCAAGTTGTTATTTCTTTATTTGAACTTTGGAATTACAAGCAAAAGTTTTTGATTTGTAACTCAATTCACGGAAAAGCGGAAAAGAATACGGGGATTTTTAACATTGACGTGTATTTCAAGATAATAATAATCAGATGTACTTAGTTAAGTAGGTAGTTAGATATGTAGCGTAGTGTAGTTCTCATTGTATTTTAGTTTTGTAGCGGTAGGACTCTTGAGCACCACACCTTTGCCAGTTATTCTACCGCCAAACAGCAATGAGCAAACATTAGTGTGTTCCGGTTTGAAGGGCAATGTTTCCAGATAAATTACAGGGCTTAGACAGCACCTGCTGTCATGCCCGCGGTGTCCAACTAGCTGCACCAGAACCGACCTGATGGAGGCCTCGATACCAGGAGTCACAGTTGCGGAATACTGGGCAGCAAAAATTTAAAAGACTCACACACACACAAAACATCATCGACACGAAGAAGAAGAAGAAGACAGGGCTTAGAGATATAGCATCTTAGATTTCTGGGTGACGAGCGCAGTGCAGTGCTAGGTAATGATTTGGACTCTCCATGTACCAATAGCTGCGTGTCACTGTGCTGTTACATGGCAGGCATGTTGCTTACCATCAGGCCCATAGGCCATAGGCAGGCTCATCTCGTCATTTTTTATTTAAAAAGAAGAAGTTTTATTTATAGTAAATAATCAAGTAATACTAGTAGCAATTCGAGTATTTTAATTTTAACTCTATAATTAACGTTTCAGGATTTTGTACTTTTCTCTAAATAAAAGTTTAAAATTAACTAGGTTGCTGCTACGCAAAAAATCTTTGATGTTTTATTGTTAAAACTTTATTCCTATTTTTAAATCGTGCCTGAAAAGTGTTTTCGTTCGTTATGTTATCACTTTACAAGAACAAAATTAAAAATTTTGATTAACCCCCGACTACCTTAGATTTGCTATCTGTAGAACATTCTACTAGTCAAGCCCTTTCATTTGATACCCATATTAAGGGAATTGTGAAAAAGGAAATGTAATTCGCCATTTTGTGATAGCGGCCATCTTGGATTTGAAATTTGTCATAGTGCAAAGTATTCTACTAATCAAGCCCTTTCATTTGATACCCATATTGAGGTAGTAGTGAAAAATATTATATAATTCGCCATTTTGTGGTGGCGGCCATCTTGGATTTGAAATTTGTTGTAGCGTTTAGTACTCTACTAGTCAAGCCCTTTCATTTGATACCCATATTGAGGTAGGTTGTTAAGAAATATTTTGTCCGTCATTTTGTGGAGGCGGCCATTTTGAATCGATATTAACCAAACATAGCTAAGAACACCCGCACGGATATTAACTTTCAAATAAAAAAAACCGCATCGAAATCGGCCCATCCGTTTGAGCTCTACGGTGCCACAGACAGACACACACACAGACAGACAGACAGACAGACAGACAGACAGACAGACCGACCGACAGACAGACAGACAGACAGACATCGACGTCAAACTTATAACACCCCTTTTTTTGTCGGGGGTTAAAAAGTGACTCTTAGAGCTGTTGCAGAGTCCGCCTATGGACGTACCCACATAACTTTCTACCAGTTATTCCACCGCGAAGTAGAACTTATCATTGCTGTTTGCTAGTTTGAAAGGCAATGCAATCTAGAGAGATTAAGGCAAAGAAACTAACTATCTTTGATCTTCGGGAGAAGAGTGCAGAACAATGCTAGGCAGTTATTTGAAGTATTTTAATAGCAGCGTGGCACTGCGCTGTTTGATCAGTCGTGTTACTGAACATGAAGAGCATATCTAGTTGATAAGCAACACGTCTGTCCTGTCACTCACCGTTTTGGCAGTTTTGGCATTAATTTATTTTTCGCTATTGAGTGCCTAGTTGTGGTTGTGAATTCGGTTTAATTTTTTGTACGAAAATTGTTTATTTTTTTCTTTTGAGTGGAAAACAAGTTTTTATTAATGTATTTACCCAATTTCGTTGTGACAGGTTCGAGTTTCATAATTGATTCTACAATTACGTCATCCAGAAAATTGTACGCAAATTTTAGTTTTTGGTTCATATTTCAAAAACCACTTGACCGATTTTGGTAAGATTTATATGGGACCATGGGAACATACCCATCCGAACATAAAAATAAATTTTAAAATCGGTGCGGGGGTTCTCGAGAAATCGGGTACATACATAAAAAAAACATGAGGGTCGAATTGATAACCTTCTCCTTTTCGGAAGTAGGTTAAAAAATATAAACAGATTCATCGTGTCATCGAGTTATCGTGTGACACAAGTTACATAACGTCAATAAAAATATCATAATATACATTAATTATAATAATAAAATTATTGAGTTCAATACAATAAGCAATAAAAAGGTTGGCTCTGTGAGTTAATCTATAAAAATTTATGAACTTATTCTATCGCCATGCGGTAATGTGAAAACATCACTGGCTTGACCTGGTGGCTTAGTTGGTAGTGAGTGTGCCTGCGAAGCCGTGGGTTCGATCCCCGCCCAGTTTAAATATTTGTATGATGAATACAAATCTTGTGACTTTACCTGGGTGTTTCCTATTAAATTACGAGGGGTGATCCAAAAGTAATGATAATCAATAATAAACACAATGAATAAAATCAAAAACTAAATTTATTTCTCAACATAGTCTCCTAGCAAGTCTATACATTTAGTCCATCTCTTTTCTAAACCTAAAATTCCCTTAGAAAAAAAATCTTTATCTTGACTCTCAAAAAAGTCTTCAACCGCGGCCATCACGTCGCTATCATCGTCAAATTTCTTGCCCCGGAGGTGTTCCCTGAGTCGTGGAAAGAGATAGAAGTCACTGGGGGCTAGATCTGGTGAATAGGGGGGGTGTTCCACCAGCTCAAAGCCCGCTTCCTGAATGGCAGCCATGGCAATTGCAGCTTTGTGAACCGGTGCGTTGTCTTGATGGAACAGCACTCCAGCCCGCAGTTTGCCTCGCCTTTTCTCCTTAATAGCCTCCCGCAATCTTCTTATTTGTTCTGCATAGTAGGAGCCTGTAATAGTGGCCCCCATTTCCAAGTAGTCCACCATGATTATTCCTTCAGCGTCCCAAAAACAGACGCCATAACCTTCCCTGCTGAGCTTGACACTTTGAATTTCTTCGGCGTCGGTTCATCGGATCGTTTCCATGTCATCGATTGTTGTTTTGTTTCAGGATCAAAATGGTGGATCCAGGTTTCGTCCATGGTCACAAAACGTGACAAAAATTATCCTTGTCTGCCTGGAACTTTTCGAGATTTGCTCTTGACATGTCGACTCGTTTCTTCTTTTTTGCTCGTCGTTTAACATTTTCGGTACCCAACGCGCGGAGACCTTTCTCATATGCAATTCGTTCACAAGGATTCTTTGAATGCTGCCATATGAGATCCCTGTGACCTCAGCTACATGCCTGATAGTCACTCTTCGATCTTCAATACAACTTCTTCAACTTTTTCACATTTTCTCCAGTGAGGGACGTCGATGGGCGCCCTTCGCGGTGTTCGTCTTCCGTCGATGTTCTTCCCAGCTTAAACTCCTTAGCCCAGCGTGCAACTGTGGAATATGGAGGAGAACAGTCCCCAATGTTTCCACCAAGTCGCTGTGTATGTCTTTGGTAGACATTTTTTCAAGCAGAGGTATTTAATGACAGCTCTGATTTCGTGTTTTTCCATTTTGATGTTCACTCCTTGACAGTCCGTATTCAAATGAATGTAGCTCCCGGGAATCGTGGCCTATTTATATGATTTTTTTTTCCTGAACTAGTGGGTAATTGAGCAATTGACTGTAATTTTTTGTATTTTTGTGTGCACTAGAAATAACTGATTATCATTACTTTTGGATCACCCCTCGTAAGTACGTATTTAAAAGTATAAAAGTATTATATCAGCTATCTGGTTCCCTAGCTTTGCTTAGTTTCGAATCAGATTTTTTGTTTACAGCATAGAGTGACGAGACGAGCAGGACATGTGCCTGATGGTAAGCAACATGCCTGCCACATAACAGCACAGTGACATACAGCTATTGGAACATGAGATGTCCAAATCATTACCTAGCACTGCACTGCGCTCGTCACCCAGAGATCTAAGATGTTATATCTCTAAGCCCTGTAATTTCTCTGGAAACATTGCCCTTCAAACCGGAACACAGTAATGTGAGCACATTACTGCTTGGCGGTAGAATAACTGGCAAAGACCAGAGAGATGGCCCGATGAATAAACAGATGGTGTTTTGTGTGAGATGTCCACCAATATTTATCACTGCTTTGAAGGGCCATGAACGAATAAAATTTAAGTGTATATGTAATATCAAATTAACAGCTTCTTAATAAGTTCAAATGAAATTAGGGGAGACCGGGTACAAAAGCTACGGCTAGTCTAGATGGGAGAACGTGAATACATATTATTTATTCATCGGGCCATCTCTCTGGTCTTGACTGTCGGAGAGAGTCAACGCCATAATCCACCACACTGGCCCAGTGCGGGTTAGTCGATGACACATGACACACATTTTGGTTTCCTCCCGATGAGATCTAAAATTCAGTTGTGTGCGTGGAATTTGAATCCGGGGGTCTCCAGATCGGCAGTTGGCGTTATAGATTCTATATATTAATTCATTCTATATATTGTATAAATAGAATGAATTATTCCATGTCCAATTAATTATAATAACCAAGTTAATAAGCGACATACGTATTGACACTTGAAAGGCAGACGTTACCAAACGGCATGTTGGGCGACATTGTGCTACATCCCTACGTCATTGAAATCACCAAATTTTTCCGGGTCGATTGATCTTACTCTCGTCTCATTAGGACGACTTTTGTTGTCGCTTGGTAACCTGACAAAAAAATATTAGCGGAGGTTTTTGCGACCAAACGACTAAAATATTATTGAGTTATGAATAGCTTTCGTTTGGTACGGTTTCGATTTTAACTTGTTATACCTTTACTAAAAATTATGAGTTTTAGCAAAAAAGGATTTTGAACCTTGTAGTAGAGTTTAAGAATAATTTCAAAATATTTGCCTGGTTGGAAAAAATTATATGTCATCATTTTTGACTCACTCTGATTTTACATATACACATTTTCATCAAGCACTTTCTGACTAATTTGAATGTACTGAAAAACGTAACAGAGCGATTTTGTCTGCCGAAAACAAAGTGTTTTGTCGCTTGATAATGTTTTACCTGGCTTTTTTTTGGTTGCTTAGATAACTATTCCTGTTAAAAAATTGATGTAAAAATGAATGTATCCCTATTCCCTTTAGTGCACATTGGTATATTGTCGCTTATATGCGCTGTTAAGTAGACTTTGAGTGACGTTTGGTAGCAAAATGGTCGATTTTACTTTGCCGAGCCACGTGCTCGAACGTATAATCCTTAGTAATGCGTCGCATCGGCGTCGCTTAGATAAGTACCTTGTTAGTGTTTTCCTACAGTAATTATGAATGTTAACTTAACATTTAATTTATTTTTATTTAAATGCTTGCTTTGGAAACACATTTAATCGGAATAAAAAAATTAACAATATAATTAAATCAATTATTTAGAACGCGGTAATGGATAACAATAATTTGATAGATTAAATAAAATTTGAATAATTGAAATTAATGATAAATAATATCTATCTTGTAAATATTAAAAGTTACATTTTATAAAATTCCAGGACTCAAAGTATCAAGGACTAACTACTAGTATCGAATACAGAAAGGATATTGTCCATTTATAAGGATAGATATTTAGGCTAAACGTGGACATTTATTTTCACTGATATAATAAATTGAAGTTGATAGCTTCTCTAGCAGTAACAGAAAATTATCATTTGACAGTAGCAGAAAGACTATTGACGCATATTTCCCTTAAGCAAAGCGAATTATTTTTAACAAAACTACAACACTTTGTATCTACGGAGGGGCCATAATCGTTATGAGAGGATGCCATCGATGTTCGAGGGCAAGGGTTGTAAGAATGTATTCTCATCAACCGAATACATAAATCATAACACAATCAAATACGAAACACACAAAGACGTGCAAAGCATAAATACGCAGATGACAGCTACGCGTTTTGTTTCGATTATCTACTGCAGTTGGAAAAATATCTTACTATGAATGTCAAAGAATCGATTATGAATCGTGTGGATAAAATCGATACTATTCTATTAATTATTTTATTAGTCATTGTTTAAAATAATATTGCATTTTGAACTTGTTGTTAATTGTATTATAGAAAGAAAGTCTCCATGCAAAGCTTGATTAATTTTATTTGCACAAAGAATGCAAAGCTATGATGATTGGAGTAAAACTATACAATCATCATCAACAAAGATGACAACCACTAGCACCGATTCTTGATAGGCAAAGTAAAAGGCTGTCTAGAAGCAAGTATTTTGAATTACTATTTGTGGATGATTCCTGAGAGCAAGTTATTGATACACCTACTAGTGTGCGAAACGACAATCAATTGTGTTTGAACGAGAAATTTCCAAGAATACTACGGCAAATCCGCGTGAAAGTCCGCGGGCCTTTATGGTACTCACAGCGAGATTCTCTTGCAAAGATTGGTCGAAATCTATTTTTGTTGCACTACCTAAAAAAGAAAACTTTTTAAAGATTTTCGAACAATCAGTTTTACGAGTCAGGTTCTGAAACTTTTCTACATAAATATATTATTTCATAAGCGCATAAAATGGAAAATACGACGAACAATTTAACGAAATCCAATTTAAATTCCGAGCCTATGTACCTAACCACATGAGAGACTTTATTTGTAGTGCTATAGTTCTGGTCCAAAAAATATAGATAACACAGTATGTATGTATTGTGATGTATTTTTGTGTTTTATAGATTCTGAAAAAGCTTTTGACAGAATGCTATATAATCATCTTATGAAGCTACTGGACAGTGTGGATTTGGAAGAGAATACTCGTATTATCAATATTATCAAGAAACCTGCACTGGAATCAACACGTCCCTATCAGGGCTCAGGAAGAGGAAAATAAAAAGATTTACTTGAGGTTCAATAGGGTGTATTTTATCAATATTGATTTTTAGAGTGCAGAAACCATATTTCCAGAAACCTTGGATGGTCTGGACAGTGAAGTCAAAGTCGATGGCCACTTCGTTAATAACCTGACACATGCTGATGGTACAGTTTTCATAGCGTCCACAGCGGCTTAGGTTCAGGAAATTATTCACAGGGTTAATGAGTATAGCGGCAAAGCCAATCTCTTCAAAATGAATGTTGGCAAGACAACGGTGGCAATCCTACTAATATTATAAATGTCAAAGTTACATATGCTCGAATGTGTGTTGCTCAATCACGTTGGAACGTATGAAAAACGGATCAGGTTGAAATTTAGAACACAGTTAGGTAACAGTCTGGAATAGCATATAGGCTACTTTTTGTCACGGAAAGCTAGTTTCAAATAATTCTAATAAAAATTAAATAAATTTGTGGCTGCTGGTTAAATACTGGATTAGTCGATCGAGTCGATTACTTGGGCCCAGATAAGGTGTGATAGGTGCAAACCAAAGAGATATTACGAATAGAGTTGGCAAAAACGCTTTACACCGAAAGCACGGCTAGCATCTTTCTTGCCTTGTCGCTCTTGTGGAAGTGTCATACTTTTGTCGCGACACATCACTCTTTTGCCATATAAAGTATGCAAGCTATCTGCTTACGGTTGATACAAGGGCACACCTATCACAAAAAGTGTGTTAAAACAAACAATCTGTTAACTATGGCGCATAAAACTTTGCAGTAGAACAGACAAATTACACGGCAAAGATATGAATCATCTTGTAAATCTGAAAGTGATTTTATTATCCTGACTGCGTGACTCTATACTATTTCAAAATAACTAGCTACTGCCCGCGACTTATCCTTCCTCCTTAACTATCCTTAATCCTTAACTTATCCACCAACCCGCACTGGCCCAGTGGTGGACTATGGCTTTGGCTCTCCTTGCGAGAGAAGGCCCCGAGTCCCAGCAGTGGGAACATTTAGTGGGTTGTTTATGCTTATGATGCTGCCGCGACTTATTCCGCGTAGAAATTAGAAAATAGCTATACCATTAGGAACTCCACATTATATCGCGGTGTCTCTGTGTTGTTCCAAATTCTAATATTGTATCACCTTGTATCAGTTTCAATTTTCAGCTTGACCTCTTCAGTTTTTACAGCGTGATTGACTAACAAACATCGAAACTATTATCACAGTCTATTGAATCATACAGTCGTTCGACGAAGCCGTCTAGACGGGGCAATCGTGCGGGGCGTGCGGGGTGAGACGCGGGAAGCGCGCTCCTGCATTGCCTACATTACAATGTTAGTATTGCAGGGCGCGGCTCAGGGCTGACGTCTTCCGTATGTTTTAATATTATTTTGGTAATAAGCATTTTTGTTTGCGACAATCCTACCCGTGTCTAGTCTTTATCGGCGTTTCTCCCAAGACCAAAGACGATGAAATACTGGTAGTATTTCTTTATACTGTGCTATTATATCAATACTATTCGTAGTTTCTTAAATGAAAATCTGATCGACACAAACTCTTGAGCTACTTATTGGAATGTAAGTTTTGAGTCTAGCTTTTCAGAAGTTCTTTACTGACTACTAATTTTCCCCTGCCTGGAATACTTCATCGAGTTTTGAACACATGATTGAATCCACAAGACTAGAACTTTCCGAACATTTATTGAAGCTTGCGCTAAGGGGTGAATATTTTACATTTGATAATAATAGCTATCCTTGTTTGCGAAATCGAATTAGCATAAAAACATATTAAAATGTAGCATACCATTATGCAAATAGACCTGTCTAAAATAGTCCTTAATTTCGCCATTTGTGCGCCAATGTTTCGTTTTGTTACATTTCTCCAATGAGATGAAACAATGATGTCATTCGCGGGGGGATGAACAATTATTATTGACATAGCAATTTGTATCTGACAATCACCTAATTACTACAAAAATATGTCATAAAATATACATTTATAAAATACCAAAATTGAATACAGTGAAAGACAATGAAATTACAGGGTAAAATATTACGTAAAATATTATTTATGTCTGAGTGACGAGCGCAGAGCAGTGCTAGTTAATGATTTTAACTCTTCACTTTCCAACAGCTGCGTGTCATTCTGCTGTTCAGTGACAGGCTTACCATCAGGCACATATCCTGCTCGTCTCGTCCCTCCATTTTATAAAAAAGATAGAATACTTTGCGCGCCTTTGTGTAGCGAAATATTCGTTTTCTGTTATCGAATAACTTTTAAATAAATAAATAAATAAACATTGGCGGACAATTCACACACAAAAACATTTGACCCCAAACTAAGCAAAGCTTGTGTGAATGCAGCCAGATAGCTGATATAATACTTATATAGTTTTAAATACATACTTATTATACATAGAAACACCCAGACACAGTGCAAACATTTGAATTCATCACACAAATATTTGCACTGGGTGGGGATCGAACTCACGACCCTCGGCTTCGTAGGCAGAGCTACTACCAACTAAGCCACTAGGGCAGTCGTGACATAATCGTGGCTTTTTCAGCAACAAATAATTTTACTATGTTACATTTTCCAGCTCATTGCCACTAGTTCCATTCATAGTTCCATGATGGAACTACTGGTAATAATTTACACCGGTGTGAAGTTGGCAGCCAAAAGTTTCTGCCATATTATCCGACCAAATTGAAATGGTATTTTTTATGAAATTTGCTAAAATCGATAAATCTTATGCTGATGCCTTAAACCAAAAAAGAAAATGGTGAGACGTGATATATAAAACCTTATAATCCTCCGAAACAAACCAAATTAACTATATTAACACACTAACACAGAGGATTGCCAGTAACGCTTTCTTTAGCCGATTACTACCTGCCGGCCCCTAAAATTTAATACACTTGTTTACTAATTTTATTAACAAATGTATGCGTAACAAACTAAACATAATCAGAATGCGGCTAAAGGTTTCTACACCCAGAAATTGCCATCTGAAATTGCTCCGGTACAGAAATCTTAGGAGGAAAAGTTGGCTGCTGGCTTATCGTGACCTCCACAGCTGAAACTAGCCAGAAATCTTATCATTTCATCTAGATCTATACATATACTATCCAAATAAATCAACAAAGATAAGGCTTTATACCGCTTTAACCCTAAACCTGCCGCACGAACATGATTGGTGAAAAAGCTTGACTCTAAGACGCAACATGCTCGATTACGACCTGTAGGCCCTGAAATACTGAAGTTTTAGTATTATTCAATAGAATGATACCTATTCTACCTGAAAAACATAGTGAGAATGTGGCTAAACGATTCCTTAACTTTCAAATCAGGTCATGAAGAATAAACGAAATTTTTATTCGCCAAGTCCACGTTTCTTTCAATACGGCGACCTGACGGCCCCTGAAATTCTGAAATATTGTGTAATATTATTGTAGCCTGTTTCATGTGTTATCAAATAAACATAGTCAGAATGCGGCTAAAGGTTTCTACACCCAGAAATTGCCATCTGAAATTGCTCGGGTACAGAAATCTTAGGAGGAAAAGTTGGCTGCTGGCTTATCGTGACCTCCACAGCTGAAACTAGCCAGAAATCTTATCATTTCATCTAGATCTATACATATACTATCTAAATAAGTCAACAAAGATCAGGCTTTATACCGCTTTAACCTAAACCTGCCGCACGAACATTAGTGGTGAAAAAGCTTGACTCTAAGACGCAACATGCTCGATTACGACCTGTAGGCCCTGAAATACTGAAGTTTTAGTATTATTCAATAGAATGATACCTATTCTACCAGAAAAACATAGTGAGAATGTGGCTAAACGATTCCTTAACCTTCAAATCAGGTCATGAAAATTAACGAAATTTTATTCGCCAAGTCCACGTTTCTTTCAATACTGCGACCTGACGGCCCCTGAAATTCTAAAATATTTTGTATTATTTTTGTAGCCTGTTTCATGCGCTATCTAAAAACTTAATAAAATGCGGCTAAAGGTTTCTACACCAGAAATCGCCATCTGAAATTGCTCGGGTACAGAAATCTTAGGAGGAGAAGTTGGCTGCTGGCTTATCGTGACCTCCACAGCTGAAACTAGCCAGAAATCTTATCATTTCATCTAGATCTATACATATACTATCTAAATAAGTCAACAAAGATCAGGCTTTATACCGCTTTAACCCTAAACCTGCCGCACGAACATTAGTGGTGAAAAAGCTTGACTCTAAGACGCAACATGCTCGATTACGACCTGTAGGCCCTGAAATACTGAAGTTTTAGTATTATTCCAATAGAATGATACCTATTCTACCAGAAAAACATAGTGAGAATGTGGCTAAACGATTCCTTAACCTTCAAATCAGTTCATGAAAAATGAACGAAATTTTTATTCATAAAGTACACGTTTCCTTCAATACGGC
Source organism: Ectropis grisescens (assembly GCA_017562165.1). NCBI lineage: Eukaryota > Metazoa > Arthropoda > Insecta > Lepidoptera > Geometridae > Ectropis > Ectropis grisescens. The sequence continues at coordinate 5,867,178 of CM029767.1, forward strand.
GACCTGACGGCCCCCTGAAATTCTGAAATATTGTGTTATATTTTTGTAGCCTGTTTCATGTGCTATCAAATAAACATAGTCAGAATGCGGCTAAAGGTTTCTACACCCAGAAATTGCCATCTGAAATTGCTCGGGTACAGAAATCTTAGGAGGAAAAAGTGAGCTGCTGGCTTATCGTGACCTCCACAGCTGAAACTAGCCAGAAATCTTATCATTTCATCTAGATCTATACATATACTATCCAAATAAGTCAACAAAGATAAGGCTTTATACCGCTTTAACCCTAAACCTGCCGCACGAACATGATTGGTGAAAAAGCTTGACTCTAAGACGCACCATGCTCGATTACGACCTGTAGGCCCCTGAAATACTGAAGTTTTTAGTATTATTCCAATATAATGATACCTATTCTACCAGAAAAACATAGTGAGAATGTGGCTAAACGATTCCTTAACCTTCAAATCAGGTCATGAAAAATTAACGAAATTTTTATTCGCCAAGTCCACGTTTCTTTCAATACTGCGACCTGACGGCCCCTGAAATTCTAAAATATTTTGTATTATTATTGTAGCCTGTTTCATGCGCTGTCTAAAAAACTTAATAGGAATGCGGCTAAAAGGTTTCTACACCCAGAAATCGCCATCTGAAATTGCTCGGGTACAGAAATCTTAGGAGGAAAAGTAGGCTGCTGGCTTATCGTGACCTCCCACAGCTGAAACTAGCCAGAAATCTTATCATTTCATCTAGATCTATACATATACTATCTAAATAAGTCAACAAAGATCAGGCTTTATACCGCTTTAACCCTGAACCTGCCGCACGAACATGATTGGTGAAAAAGCTTGACCTTAAGACGCAACATGCTCGATTATGACCTGTAGGCCCCTGAAATACTAAAGTTTTTAGTATTATTCCAATAGAATTATACCTATTCTACCTGAAAAACATAGTGAGAATGTGGCTAAACGATTCCTTAACCTTCAAATCAGGTCATGAAAAATGAACGAAATTTTTATTCGCCAAGTCCACGTTTCCTTCAATACGGCGACCTGACGGCCCCTGAAATTCTGAAATATTGTGATAGATTATTGTAGCCTGTTTCATGTGTTATCAAATAAACATAGTCAGAATGCGGCTAAAAGGTTTCTACACCCAGAAATTGCCATCTGAAATTGCTCGGGTACAGAAATCTTAGGAGGAAAAGTAGGTTATCGTGACCTCCCACAGCTGAAACTAGCCAGAAATCTTATCATTTCATCTAGATCTATACATATACTATCCAAATAAGTCAACAAAGATAAGGCTTTATACCGCTTTAACCCTAAACCTGCCGCACGAACATGATTAGTGAAAAAGCTTGACTCTAAGACGCAACATGCTCGATTACGACCTGTAGGCCCCTGAAATACTAAAGTTTTTAGTATTATTCCAATAGAATGATACCTATTCTACCTTAAAAACATAGTGAGAATGTGGCTAAACGATTCCTTAACCTTCAAATCAGGTCATGAAAAATTAACGAAATTTTTATTCGCCAAGTCCACGTTTCTTTCAATACTGCGACCTGACGGCCCCTGAAATTCTGAAGTATTGTGTAATATTATTGTAGCCTGTTTTATGCGCTATCTAAAAATTTAGAAAAATGCGGTTAAAAGCTTTCTACACCAGAAATTGCCATCTGAAACTGCTCGGGTACAGAAATCTTAGGAGGAAAAGTTGGCTGCTGGCTTATCGTGACCTCCCACAGCTGAAACTAGCCAGAAATCTTATCATTTCATCTAGATCTATACATATACTATCCAAATAAGTCAACAAAGATAAGGCTTTATACCGCTTTAACCCTAAACCTGCCGCACGAACATGATTGGTGAAAAAGCTTGACTCTAAGACGCAACATGCTCGATTACGACCTGTAGGCCCCTGAAATACTGAAGTTTTAGTATCATTCCAATAGAATGATACATAGTCTACCTGAAAAACATAAAAGAATGTGGCTAAACGATTACTTAACCTTCAAATCAGTTCATAAAAATAACGAAATTTTTACTCGCCAAGTCCCCGTTTCCTTCAATACTGCGACCTGACGGCCCCTGAAATTCTGAAATATTGTGTAATGTTATTGTAGCCTGTTTCATGCGCTATAGAATAAACGTAGTCAGAATGCTGCTAATCAGGGGCCGTCAGGTCGCAGTATTAAAGAAACGTGGACTAAACGAATAAAAATTTCGTTTATTCTTCATGACCTGATTTGAAGGTTAAGGAATCGTTTAGCCACATTCTCACTATGTTTTCAGGTAGAATAGGTATCATTCTATTGGAATAATACTAAAACTTCAGTATTTCAGGGGCCTACAGGTCGTAATCGAGCATGTTGCGTCTTAGAGTCAAGCTTTTCACCACTAATGTTCGTGCGGCAGGTTTAGGGTTAAAGCGGTATAAAGCCTGATCTTTGTTGATTTATTTGGATAGTATATGTATAGATCTAGATGAAATGATAAGATTTCTGGCTAGTTTCAGCTGTGGGAGGTCACGATAAGCCAGCAGCCAACTTTTCCTCCTAAGATTTCTGTACCGAGCAATTTCAGATGGCGATTTCTGGGTGTAGAAACCTTTTCAGCCGCATTCTTATTAAGTTTTTTAGATAGCGCATGAAACAGGCTACAATAATAATAAAAATATTTTAGAATTTCAGGGCCGTCAGGTCGCAGTATTGAAAGAAACGTGGACTTGGCGAATAAAAATTTCGTTAATTTTTCATGACCTGATTTGAAGGTTAAGGAATCGTTTAGCCACATTCTCACTATGTTTTTCAGGTAGAATAGGTATCATTCTGTTGGAGTAATATTAAAACTTTAGTATTTCAGGGGCCTACAGGTCGTAATCGAGCATGGTGCGTCTTAGAGTCAAGCATTTTCACCAATCATGTTCGTGCGGCAGGTTTAGGTTAAAGCGGTATAAAGCCTAATCTTTGTTGACTTATTTGGATAGTATATGTATAGATCTAGATGAAATAATAAGATTTCTGGCTAGTTTCAGCTGTGGAGGTCACGATAAGCCAGCAGCCTGCTTTCCTCCTGGATTTCTGTACCCGAGCAATTTCAGATGGCAATTTCTGGGTGTAGAAACCTTTAGCCGCATTCTGACTATGTTTATTTGATAACACATGAAACAGGCTACAATAATATATCACAATGTTTCAGAATTTCAGGGGCCGTCAGGTCGCCGTATTGAAGGAAACGTGGACTTATGAATAAAAATTTCGTTCATTTTCATGAACTGATTTGAAGGTGAAGGAATCGTTTAGCCACATTCTCACTATGTTTTTCAGGTAGAATAGGTATCATTCTGTTGGAATAAAATTAAAAACTTTAGTATTTCAGGGGCCTACAGCTCGTAATCGAGCATGGTGCGTCTTAGAGTCAAGCATTTTCACCAATCATGTTCGTGCGGCAGGTTTAGGTTAAAGCGGTATAAAGCCTTATCTTTGTTGACTTATTTGGATAGTATATGTATAGATCTAGATGAAATAATAAGATTTCTGGCTAGTTTCAGCTGTGGAGGTCACGATAAGCCAGCAGCCACTTTTCTTTTCCTCCTAAGATTTCTGTACCCGAGCAATTTCAGATGGCAATTTCTGGGTGTAGAAACCTTTAGCCGCATTCTGACTATGTTTATTTGATAACACATGAAACAGGCTACAATAATCTATCACAATATTTCAGAATTTCAGGGGCCGTCAGGTCGCCGTATTGAAGGAAACGTGGACTTGGCGAATAAAAATTTCGTTCATTTTTCATGACCTGATTTGAAGGTTAAGGAATCGTTTAGCCACATTCTCACTATGTTTTCAGGTAGAATAGGTATCATTCTGTTGGAGTAATATTAAAACTTTAGTATTTCAGGGGCCTACAGGTCGTAATCGAGCATGGTGCGTCTTAGAGTCAAGCATTTTCACCAATCATGTTCGTGCGGCAGGTTTAGGGTTAAAGCGGTATAAAGCCTTATCTTTGTTGACTTATTTGGATAGTATATGTATAGATCTAGATGAAATAATAAGATTTCTGGCTAGTTTCAGCTGTGGGAGGTCACGATAAGCCAGCAGCCTACTTTTCCTCCTAAGATTTCTGTACCCGAGCAATTTCAGATGGCAATTTCTGGGTGTAGAAACCTTTTAGCCGCATTCTGCTTATGTTTATTTGATAACACATGAAACAGGCTACAATAATATATCACAATATTTCAGAATTTCAGGGGCCGTCAGGTCGCCGTATTGAAGGAAACGTGGACTTGGCGAATAAAAATTTCGTTCATTTTTCATGACCTGATTTGAAGGTTAAGGAATCGTTTAGCCACATTCTCACTATGTTTTTCAGGTAGAATAGGTATCATTCTGTTGGAGTAATATTAAAAACTTTAGTATTTCAGGGGCTACAGGTCGTAATCGAGCATGGTGCGTCTTAGAGTCAAGCATTTTCACCAATCATGTTCGTGCGGCAGGTTTAGGGTAAAGCGGTATAAAGCCTTATCTTTGTTGACTTATTTGGATAGTATATGTATAGATCTAGATGAAATGATAAGATTTCTGGCTAGTTTCAGCTGTGGGAGGTCACAATAAGCCAGCAGCCTACTTTTCCTCCTAAGATTTCTGTACCCGAGCAATTTCAGATGGAAATTTCTGGGTGTAGAAACATTTTAGCCGCATTCTGACTACGTTTATTTGATAACACATGAAACAGGCTACAATAATATATCACAATATTTCAGAATTTCAGGGGCCGTCAGGTCGCCGTATTGAAGGAAACGTGGACTTATGCGAATAAAAATTTCGTTCATTTTTCATGACCTGATTTGAAGGTTAAGGAATCGTTTAGCCACATTCTCACTATGTTTTTCAGGTAGAATAGGTATCATTCTGTTGGAGTAATATTAAAACTTTAGTATTTCAGGGCCTACAGGTCGTAATCGAGCATGGTGCGTCTTAGAGTCAAGCATTTTCACCAATCATGTTCGTGCGGCAGGTTTAGGTTAAAGCGGTATAAAGCCTTATCTTTGTTGACTTATTTGGATAGTATATGTATAGATCTAGATGAAATAATAAGATTTCTGGCTAGTTTCAGCTGTGGAGGTCACGATAAGCCAGCAGCCTACTTTTCCTCCTAAGATTTCTGTACCCGAGCAATTTCAGATGGCAATTTCTGGTGTAGAAACCTTTTAGCCGCATTCTGCTTATGTTTATTTGATAACACATGAAACAGGCTACAATAATAATACAAAATATTTTAGAATTTCAGGGGCCGTCAGGTCGCAGTAATGAAAGAAACGTGGACTTGGCGAATAAAATTTCGTTAATTTTTCATGACCTGATTTGAAGGTTAAGGAATCGTTTAGCCACATTCTCACTATGTTTTTCAGGTAGAATAGGTATCATTCTGTTGGAGTAATATTAAAAAAACTTTAGTATTTCAGGGGCCTACAGGTCGTAATCGAGCATGGTGCGTCTTAGAGTCAAGCATTTTCACCAATCATGTTCGTGCGGCAGGTTTAGGGTTAAAGCGGTATAAAGCCTTATCTTTGTTGACTTATTTGGATAGTATATGTATAGATCTAGATGAAATGATAAGATTTCTGGCTAGTTTCAGCTGTGGGAGGTCACGATAAGCCAGCAGCCAACTTTTCCTCCTAAGATTTCTGTACCCGAGCAATTTCAGATGGCAATTTCTGGGTGTAGAAACCTTTAGCCGCATTCTGACTATGTTTATTTGATAACACATGAAACAGGCTACAATAATATTACACAATATTTCAGAATTTCAGGGGCCGTCAGGTCGCCGTATTGAAAGAAACGTGGACTTGGCGAATAAAAATTTCGTTTATTCTTCATGACCTGATTTGAAGGTTAAGGAATCGTTTAGCCACATTCTCACTATGTTTTTCAGGTAGAATAGGTATCATTCTATTGGAATAATACTAAAACTTCAGTATTTCAGGGGCCTACAGGTCGTAATCGAGCATGTTGCGTCTTAGAGTCAAGCTTTTCACCAATCATGTTCGTGCGGCAGGTTTAGGGTTAAAGCGGTATAAAGCCTTATCTTTGTTGATTTATTTGGATAGTATATGTATAGATCTAGATGAAATGATAAGATTTCTGGCTAGTTTCAGCTGTGGAGGTCACGATAAGCCAGCAGCCAACTTTTCCTCCTAAGATTTCTGTACCCGAGCAATTTCAGATGGCAATTTCTGGGTGTAGAAACCTTTAGCCGCATTCTGATTATGTTTAGTTTGTTACGCATACATTTGTTAATAAAATTAGTAAACAAGTGTATTAAATTTTAGGGGCCGGCAGGTAGTAATCGGCTAAAGAAAGCGTTACTGGCAATCCTCTGTGTTAGTGTGTTAATATAGTTAATTTGGTTTGTTTCGGAGGATTATAAGGTTTTATATATCACGTCTCACCATTTTCTTTTTTGGTTTAAGGCATCAGCATAAGATTTATCGATTTTAGCAAATTTCATAAAAAATACCATTTCAATTTGGTCGGATAATATGGCAGAAACTTTTGGCTGCCAACTTCACACCGGTATAATTTACAACATTAGTTCCTTCCATTAAAAATTGATATCGAAATAATGGAACTAGTGTCAATTTTGAGTTGGCACTAGTGCCATTCACAGTACCATGATGCAACTACTGATATTTTTTAAACCAGTACCATCCATTCCCATACAGAACTAGATCAATTTTAGTATATAAGTAGCTACTGAAACAATATTCAGAAATAATATGTTTTTTAGCAAACAACTTAATTTTTATTTCACTTACCTATATAAAAAATGAATTTTAATTTATGAGTTTTAAAATAACCAAATTTGACCGGTTGGGTTACTTAGGACCAGATCCGACTCGGGGCACTCTGACTCCACCTACTCTTGTTGCTACTACTCCCAGAATGTATATAAAAAATGCGGAAGCCAGACGCTCAGGGGAGGTCCTGAGTGGAGCGGCGGGCTATGGGAGGCCAAGCGGAGCGAAGGGGGAGGTGGCGAGCGTAGCGAGTCGGCGACCTCCGTAGTGGACCTCAGGCCGAGTATGGAAAACAACACTCAGGACTGACCGCAGAGTTTCCAGCGGGAGCCCAGAGTCAAATCTCAGTGATAGGGCATTAATCTGATCGGTCTAAAGCCAGTTACAGATCCCAATCAAAACGATTAGTTTGAATAGACAATTATTAACTCTGAACATTGTTTCAATAGTTACTAATATATAAAACTAGCAACCCGCCCTGGGTTCGCACGGGTCCAAAGCTGATACTAAATTGTATACTAATAAAAATGGTTATTGTGGGTTATTCCTAAGAGATAGACATAATATACTGTTGCAGACTTTTTGTAGACCTTTTGACGGAGTACAATACTGCTGTACATTACTCGTATCTTGATCTAGCTCATAGAGTTCAGGCAGACAAAAATATGACATTTCGTTAGATTTTTTTTAATATCAGTGTTTATCTGCTATTTTATGCACGTATTTTAATTTATCCATATATATATACATAAACTCCATCTAGTTCCATTAATTTCAGAAACTATAACGATAGTACTGGTGTTAAAGAATATTATCAGTAGTTACATCATGGAACTGTAAAAGGAACTGTCTTCTCAAAATTGACACTTGTTCCAATATTACGAGATCCATTTTTAATGGAACTAATGTTGTAAATTATTATCAGTAGTTCCATCATGGAACTGTGAATGGAACTAGTGGCAACAAACCCGTTTTCCGACCCTAGAATATACGAGTATTTCCCGAACTCGCAAATATCAGCGCCTGTGGAAACCCTCGTAGCTCGATAAAGTGACTTCGTTACACGTGATATTCCAAAGGATCAAATAAACATGTTTGACTCCACTTTCATATTAAGAAAATCTAACGGTGGAAAACGTTGCCTGAGTGGGTATTTCTTTATGGTTATAATCTGGCTGTCTTCAAATCTGAAGTGATAATGATGGGCCCAGTTAAACTTAGGCTTAAACCGCAGCCTTTTTCAAAGAAAATACACTGATGTAACCGCTACTCGTTTGGCGTTTTGGCATCTTTGTCTTTACAAACCCATACCCATACAACACATTTGAGGCCCATACGCGTTCCGAAAAGGGGGGGGGGGCACAGGGGACATGACCCCACCCCTCCTCCCCAAATCGTATGTGATAAATAAATAATCCAAAAATTTCAAAATATCTATCTTTAACATAGAATATTTTTTAACGCGGGAAAACAACAGGAATGGCAACTACGCGGGTAAAATGGGGCACTACTAGTAAAGTCTTTTTACTTGATTTATTGTATTTCGGCTGGTGTCTCCCTCCAAAATTCGAGGCTGAGACCGCGCCTGTTTTGACCAACTGGATTCTGAAATTATTGGACTTTCTGTCAGGCTTTTCTGGCTACTGCCTGTCTAGACTTATCCTTGTGATGTAGTAGTCATTTCAGTATTATTTCAAGCGGTAAACCTTTATATGTCGGTTTAAAGTCAGGAATCTCGCTCGGCCCATGGCCGCCGGTAGCGCCGTTCGCTTAATTCTATTTGCTGGTCTCGTTTTGTAATTTAATTACCCTTTGGCCTAAGCGACTACGACAATTACGAATCGGTCGAGATGACGAGCACACACATTTGTACTCGCTTGCTCAATGAAATTGGCTTTATTATATATCTCTGTCTTTGTCGCACTTTACATCTTGAGAACTATCCTACTGCTTCGTAAATAAGTTGTCTCATACATTTTTGAATGCCCATAACAGTTTTATCTGAAAGTATCAAATATGACTTTTAAATTTGAAGTGTAGTGATAGGTTGATTAACTACTTAGTTGTCTCTATACTGGTTTACGTATATTCAAAACTTAGTACTGTTTGTCTTAGTAGGTATGTATGTATTTCCTGATTGATATAATCTCATCTCCAACAAAACGAGGACATAAAAGCCACTCTGATCCGTCACTACACAGAAGACCTGCCTGAAATAGGTCTAGACGAAATTGGGATGGCTTTTGGGCAACTTAAAAATTGAAAAGACGCGGGCGAGGACGGGATTACAACAGAGTTCTTAAAAGCTGGTGGATCCCCACTTATAAGAGAGCTCAAAGAACTGTTTAATGTACAGAAATATGTTTACCTAGGGCAGATGCTCGAACTAGAAGTAACTTTGAGAGTTAAGCTATGAGAAGAGTCCAGTTGGGCTGGGCAGCATTTGGAAAACTTCGTCGAGTCTTCTCATTACCCATCTCACAAAATCTCAAGACAAAAATGTATAACCAGTGCGTCTTACCCGTTATGACCTACGGTGCTGAAACGTGGACACTGACAGTGAAAATGGTCCGTAAGCTCAAAGTAGCTCAGCGAGCTATAGAAAGGGCTATGCTTGGGGTTTCTCTGAGGGATTACATCCGCAATGAAGTAATTCGTCAGAGATCTAAAGTCACCGACATAGCTCCGCGTATTAGCCAACTGAAGTGGCAGTAGGCTGGTCACATCTGTCGCAGACCCGATAGCCGTTGGGGCAGACGGGTTCTGGAGCGGAGACCGCGATTCGGCCAACATAGTGTAGGACGCCCTGAGACTAGATGGAGTGACGATATTCGAAAGGTGGCGGTTGGAGAAGTAAGACCGAGGACCGGGCTGAGTATGAGGCCTAGGGGAGGCCTATGTCCAGCAGTGGAAGAATACAGGCTGATGCTGATGATGATAATCTGGGTGCCTTGAAGTCGAGAGTGAATCGGGTTGTTCTACGAGTATGTTAACGCGCTCCGTCGAAGACCGCAACGTTGCTTAGCATCAGACGAGAAAGTGGTCAAGTGCTTATCTCTTATCTTTAAAAAGAATATTACATGGCCAACTTTTAAGAAAAAAAAAGTTCACCACCGTCTACCCCAAACTAAGCAATGGATGTTCGACACGAATCACACCGTTTATTATTTGTTTAAATTTAAATACATACCACAAAATACGATAAAATACGTAAAAGTCAAGCCAAGGGAAAAAAAATGTAACCAGGGGCTACAATTTTTTTTCTTGCTAATACGAGTAGAACATGAAGAGTCCAAATAATTTCCTAGCACTGAACAGCGCTCGCACTTATATGTAGCTATAAGATGTTTTATTTCTATGCCCTGTAATTTCACTGAAAACACTAGTTTTTACTCATTGGCGTCAGCTTCACGCGACTGGTTGCGGACCACAAACCAAACCGTTCAAGCAACAAACATGTAAACATCCAAATTTTCCCATTTAAGTATAACATTAGTAGGATTTCAAGTATAAAAAACTTTACGGTTTCAACCACTGCTTTACAACTCAACATCATCAACAGCCCACTAAATGTTCCCACTGCTGGGACTCGGGACCGTCTCTCGCAAGGAGACAGTTAAGGCCATAATCCACCATGCTGGCCCAGTGCGGGTTGGCGGATGACACATGACTTCGAAAGGTTCTAGGCACATGTCGGTTTCCTCACGATGTTTTCCTTCACCGTTTTAAGTTAGCGGCATTACGCACATGACTTCGAAAAGACAGTGGTGCGTGTGGGGTTTGAACCCGGGCTATCCGGATCGGCAGGCGCCGTTCTCCCGACTAGACTAGCCGTAACTGCTTTACAATTACTTATTACTAATTAGTGTCAAACTAATCACGGATCGGGCTAAAATGTAAAACAGGAACGCCGAAAATAAAAGTAGACTACTTTTTATCGCGAGATAATTAAGGGAACGAGAACTACGCGGGTAACACTGCGAGCGCTGCTAGTGACGAGTAAAATAAATAATCAATAATCGATTTAGATCTGTGTCTTTCAGTGTGCTTAGTTTAAAGTGTGTAGAAACAAATTACCTACAAGCATGGACGTATAAAAAACTCTGACAACTCCCCTAAAACAAAAACTGTGCCACTAGAGTCGGCCACATTTGCACGTGTACGTTGTCAGGTTGTCTTTGATAGGCTGACACGCACACATGTACACAAGTAGCGCGTGTAATGACCTACTGATGTGTGCGTGTCAGCCTGTATGTGACAGCGCACACGTACATATTATGTGGCCGACTCGATGGACACAGTTTTTGTTTTAGCGAGACTACGTCCGACTTTTTTTATACGTTTATACGTACCATGCCTACAAGTCAGATTATTATTCGCCGTTTCTACAACCACCCAGTGCAAATATTTGTGTGACGAATATAAATATTTGTTCTGTGTCTGGATGTTTCTATGTATAATAAGTATGCATTTAAAACAATATAAGTATTATATCAGCTATCTGGCTTCCATAGTTACAAGCTTTGCTTAGTTTTGAGGTCAGATGGTATTGTGTGTGTAATGTCCACCAATGTTTATGTAACTTATCATTAATATTATTGCCAATAATTTGTTTTTATATATTTTTTTATTACGTAATAATTATTGTATTAATGAAATGGTTTAATTAATTTTGTTAATTAACGTGAGTGCAACATGGTTGTGGAGCGAAGCTGGGCAGGAGTCTGCCCGAGCGACCGTTTGGCGCCGCTTGCGCCCGCGCCGATAACCCCGGAACATTGACCCCTCACTCTTACGAGTATGTTTACTAAAGCGTCGTTACAAATGCAACGTTACTTGTTCATGCACTCGACGTTCACCATACTTCCGCGTGCCACCTATATTTATTATTCAAAATTTACATTCTCAATTCATTAAGAATATGAGAGAACAAAATCTACCTTGATTAGTTTTTTTATGCATTTTTGATTGTTTTGTATTTTATATATATATATGTAAAATGTGACGATGAAAATACAAATGATTATGTAAGTTATTTTACAATAAATATAAAAAATATGATAAAAAGGAGCAAGGTTACCATGTATCCCTATCACAACTGAATAGATTTCATTAAAATTAAATATGTTATAATAAATATTTTATAATTAGGTAAATACTATATCATCTGATTACACTGGTATAACTTGGTTCCAATCCCGCCTTCGCGTAGTTGTTTCTTTTGTTTTTTCTGTTGTCTATGTTGTAATTTTTCACTTTTCATTAAATTTTTACCTGTTCATTTAAATAACTACTTCGTCGTTTACGTAACCAGCGGTACCCATTACTCGATGAGGCAAAGGATGGCCATTGCCATTGAGCAAGGCAACGCAGTTAGCGTTTGGGTCACATTTGCACCGGGAACAGTTCGGGGGGCGCTATTGGAGTTGGCATGACCTGTTAACATTTGATTATAATTATAACATTTGACAAGTTATTAACGTTACCCTAATATGATAAAAAATATCTACTAAACCGATGTAAATTACTCGTATTGATTGATTATACCATACAAGTGAGCCATGAAGTGAGTAAACCATGAGTGCCATTTTGGTAATGATTTGTTGAAGTAAGTTTGCATTAGTATTCGAGCTTACTTCACTTCGAGCTTCGAGGTTAACAACGTCGCCTTCTCACATAATCAGTGCAACCAGTGACGCAGTAAGTAATAGTAGGTACATAATAGGCGTACGTAGTGATGTACTATTGTTTACGATAATTTATATGATACAAGCTCAAGTACACGAAACAATGAAACTACATTGTTTGGTCTGGGCGGTATACATCGAAAGACACAGGTTCCAATGATTTATAAGTTTATTCCAGAAGCGTTTTATTGGAGAAATGGAATCCCAACAGTACTTAGTCAACATTTTTTAACCGATCATTAGACGTCTTCAGCCGAAACTGAATTTTTGTCAGGCATGCAGATTTGAAAATTTATGTTATGTAGGTACCTACTGAAACCTACAGAATTCTTACACATAACATGTGGTTTGATAAGGAATGTTAAATAAAAAAAACTATAATTACGAGTATAGTACGATTAAACGACTGACGGCGGAAAACTGAACTGGCGGGCTAGCTAGTCGCGAAGAACGTATTAGTCGCGAAGTTGGCCACAAAGAATCAAGTTTCGGCGCTACCGAAAGTTTCAGCCGTATTTTGAAACAGAAACTGAGAATAAAACTAGAACTAACGAAACTGGTCGAACCCGAAACCGAACTTACTTTGTTAATTTACATGCATATATGTTGTATCATACTTACCCAAATAGGTTTTTTACAAACCACATAACAAAAAAAGTATTTGATAATACGTAAGTATGTTTGTATTTTATACATAATAATATGTTAATTTACTTGAAATTGTGAAAACAAAAGAGACAAAATTACCATTTCCCTTACATGATACCTAAATGATACAGATAAACATCGATATAACCCAATAGATGTGCCCTCTCAAACTTCAGCCGCACTGAATTATATCATCGTTGGGAAGAGTGAGTTCACTTTTTCCGTTCTAGTCGGTTGCAGAAAGCGGTGATCACCGGACTTTTTACCTATCACTATTCGTTGTCAACAACCAAAATAAATAAAACTACAGTATATCTCGCCACTAGCCATTCTAAGGGTCAAGTGAAGTGGTTGTGAAACCACTTACGATACACACAGAGACGCAGATTCTAAGGTGCTCAGGGTATGCCCTTTTGGTTTATATCGATGTAGACTGAGCTCTGCGCCTCACTACATTAATAAATAAATATTGGTGGACAATTCACACACAACAACATCTTACCCCAAACTAAGCAAAGCTTGTACTATAGCGGCCAGAGAGCTGATATAATACATATTATAAAGTTTTACATACATACTTATTATAAATAGAAACACCCAGACACAGTGCAAACATTTGAATTCATCACACAAATGTTTGCACTGGGTGGGAATCGAACCTACGGCCCTCAGCTTCGCAGGCAGAGTTACTACCCACTAAGCCACGAGGCCAGACGAAGAAGAGAGAGATACGGTTGTGTGGAGACTTGACTGAAACATTTAAAATACTGAATGGATTTATAACCTCCCTCACAAAAGAACCTATACAGACTATACATATAATCGAGAGTGAATCGGTATCTTCTAGGTAATCACGTTCCATCGTAGACCACTCGCATCGTCGCTTAACATCAGGAGAAATGGCGGACAAGTGTAGGTAAGTTAAAATAATAGTTAAAAAAAACATAGGGGTCGAATTGATAACCTCCTCCTTTTTTTGGAAGTCGGTTAAAAAGAGACGACGCACCATCGCTGACGAACACTGCACATCACATCCTCAGCAACACTGTGGTTTACAACCGGAACAGGTTACATGGTAATGTTATTTTGTCAAAGTCATTAAACTCCTTCAAGAACAAACTGGAGAAATGGATAGCAAAAGACGATATCAGTTTAACAGACAATAAGGATATTACACTAACCATAAATTAATGTTGAGTGCTAATTTTATAATGGGTATCTATTATTAGAATAACCAAAATCACATTGTTGTAATTAATATTACAAAGAGAATTTGTTATAAATCTTGTCATGTGACTGCAAACACCAATATGAACTTATAACGTCACTAACCGCAAAACAAGCTGTGGAAGACTGACTAGACTATTTACTTCTCTGCATTTTTTTTATTATAATTTACGATCTTAGCGATGACAATTTTGATTAAACTGGACGTTGACTGCCTGGATCGCGTCCAATGTTTTGCGGGCATTGACGTCATGTCAGTCCGGTCACAATCGCTAGTGTTTAAAAAAATCCATATTACTTTATTATTATTGTATACTAGCTGTACCCTGTAACGCTTCGCTGTGGCACATTGTGATTCAAAAATTAGATAAAAACAATCCTTGATGCGGATTAAATATTTATCACACTAAAATTTCAGCTCGATCGGTGCAGAACTTTGAGTTTTTGAAGCGTACACAAACCAACATAACATTTTTATATATAGAGATTTACTTATCGAAAATACCAGTATTTTTAATCGATTTCAAAAAGGAGGTTAGTCAACTCGACCGCATATATACCTATGTTTTTTTTAATAAAATATTATTTTTATAGTACAAAAGCCTAAATCTACAAAATAAAACCAATTCCAAATAATTGTTAACATCCATATTACTTATAATTTGTTAGTTCAATACTGAAATGTTTAGGCATATCAGTTAATGCTGGTCGCCTGTTAATAAATAAATACTGTATGCTTACTAATAATACTTACACGACGTACATATATTTGCGTAACGATAACGTGGCTTAGTAACTCTCTAGTGGACGATTTTGATAATCAAGAATTTGGGTTGTATAGTCTACCGATGTTATGCCGTAGACATAATATAAGCAAGGACGTGTAATTATTTTGTTTAATCGCTGTTTTTAATAACCAAAAATATACAAATAAATACAAATACAAAAATCATTATTGCAGGTAAGATCAGATGATACAAAACATTTTAAAAGTTGCCCCATACAAACTGGCCTCTGCGAGAGGCATGCAATATGTCTGGCAAGACAATTTGTTGTAGTCTTAATTAATAATGAAAAAAAAAATGGTCAGCTGATTAAAGTTTAATTCTTCCTCATCTTCTATTAATTTCTGGTTTTTATTTATGTCATCTGATTCTTCATCTTCGATTTATTTCTGGCTTCTTTTTGGTTGTGATATATATATTTATGTGAGATAAATGCTTGGTGAGTACAATTTCGCCAACGTCTTGTGTTTCATCATGATATTGTCTACCACATACTGCTATAAAGATACCACATACTGCTCACAAGCACAACTTTGCGGTGGTGTTCAAGACTGAAGTCTCTTTCGAACAAGGGTGAACAACGTCACTTATAGCCATCAGCATTAACTGTAAAAATAATGCAAAATATTATACTTAATTAGTGATGTGCGTAAGGCCTCTAATTTAAAACCGGCGAAGGAAAACATCGCGAGGAAACTGACATGTATCTTGAATCTTGCGAGGGCGTTTCTAAACCAAATATTAGCCATTTAGAAACATCATTAAATAGCAGTTATTCTTATTATCTATTAAAAGATGTACTTTTTACGAGTAGACAAAATCCTAAACGTCAGACTTTAAATGGTAAGCTATTTACAAAAACCTAAGTATAGCAGATATATGTAGGTATCAGTTTTTGACAAAAAATATTGTTATACTTGTTTTGCGATAAAATATCAAAAAGGATTGTTTGTCACATACTTAGAACTGAAACTCATTTTTTGTTCCATCAAAACATATACGTGTAGGTTATCTAATTCTCGTTTGTCGCCATAAACTATAATTGCAGCTATTACTCTACCTTCATAACACTTTAAGTTCTAAAATAAACCATATTTGGAGCCATAATGTTTGTTGGGATTTCCTCGGAAGATACTGTCTTCTTTGATACATGCCAGTTTCACAACCACTTTTTCCTTCACCAGTAATGCCAGTGCCAGTTATTCTACCGCCAAGTAAGTGGTAAAATAAAAAAAAAAGGCGCCAGGTCATAAAAACACTGTCAATCAGTGTTTTGCATCAATAACTCAATTTAAAGTTCCTAGCTCTAAAAAGGGGTTTTTGGCCTGTGCGTTTATTTCAAAATTGCATTCGCTATTTTAACATCTTTCTCAATTTAACTTCTCTCTCTAACTCTCAATTTTGGAAAACACTGTAATATGTTGCTCATTATTTTGGCCGCACTCAATTATGCCGTTGCAAATGTGTGTTTTTTTTTTGTTTTGTTTTTTAATAATAAAGAGTGACGAGCCGATCAGGACATGTGCCTGATGGTAAGCAACATGCCTGACACATAACAGCACAGTGACACGCAGCTATTGGAACATGAAGAGTCCGAATCATTACCTAGCACTGCACTGCGCTCGTCACCCAGAGATCTAAGATCTTATATCTCTAAGCCCTGTAATATATCTGGAAACATTGCCCTTCAAACCGGAACACAGTAATGTTTGCACATTACTGCTTGGCGGTAGAATAACTGGCAAAGGTGTGGTACTTCCCCAGGCGGACTCTGCCAAGAGTCCTACCACTACAAATATATGTCCAAGGAATAAAATGTTTCATACGAACGTTAATTCCTTATTTCACCACATTAGGGGTTGAATTTCGATAAACTCTGTAATACATGACACATTATTGTGGCCTGACAATATTCTTACGAAATTTCATTCATGTATGTCCGAAGGATAACAAATTTAAACTTTCATCCCCTATTTCACGTCTTGGGGTTGAATTTTGAAAACCCCTTCCTTAGTAAGAATGATGCCTGCGTCCTACGTTATAAAAGAAAACCGTGTGCGAAAATTTTAGTACGTCTTAGAACTTTTAGTAAAGGGTTTGGTCTGTGCCATTATATATACTTTTATAGACTTTCACTCCCTATTTTACCATCTTAGACGTTGAATTATGGAAAAACATAAACTACGTAACTTATTGTTTGGGCTTTACTTAATTCTTACGAATTTTTATGCAAATGTGTCCAAAGAATAAAAAGTTTCCTACAAACTTCCGACCCCTATTTCATCCCTTTAGAAGTTGAATTTTGAAAAATCTTTCCTTAGCGGAAGCTTGCGAACTACTGCTTGCGAATACATGTGCGAAAATGTATGTTTCTAGCCTAACGCTTTGTTTCTGCGTTGATCTATCAGTCAATCAAATCAAATCATTTATTTCATTAACAAACATTGGTAAAATCAAAGAATACATATAAATCGTTCGTACGTAAGTATATATAAACTTAGTTAGACAAACTTGGCACCCAAACTAGGATTATCCTGTGCGATGGGATACCAAGGCCTTCCTCCGACTATATAAACTTAAGACAACCACATTTTAAATTTTATTGAATTAGAAAAATAAATAGAATTTTGTAAATTAACAATATAATGAATATTATCAATGTTTACATGCAAGTCAAATTCGAAAAAGTTTTAATATTTACAATACCACTATAATACTATGTAAACTGTAGAGTTGTAACCAAACGCTCGGAATAATGTAAAACTTATAAAAAATCGTGTACATGCAAATTGTGCAAGAGTCAATGAGCCTTTAACTTTTCATATATTTCTCAATAAATTTTATACCTGATAGTACTCGGGGGCTTCTCTGAAGAGAAATGAATCAATACCATAATTCCCACACTCGGCTAGAGTGTGGGGTGGTGAATGACGCATAATCTCTATACATTCCAGAAGCCTGCCGGTTTCGTCACGTGTTTTCCTTCATCGTTAAAACCAGTTGCGATGACAACCATCCACATATAGATTACATTTATTTATTTATCCTATATTTGGAAAATGTACAGGCCAGATTCGAACCAATGACGTCACGACAATAAATAACATGTTCTACCCACCAGCCACCATGGCTTTTAATTTATAACGATGTTTAAGTACTCACAAAAAAGTCAATTCGTAAAAATGTAACCATAGAACACTAGTTAGTAAAAAATTCGAACACACGTGTTCGTGAAGTGTAATCCTTATCATTAAAGACATGACGGCTATCTTACTGCTTTTAAATTACAAGAAAAAAATTAAAAAAAATTTATTAACCCCCGACTACCTCGGATTTGTAATCTGTACAACATTCTGCTAGTCAAGCCCTTTCATTTGATACCCATATTAAAGGAGTTGTGAAAAAATAAATGTATTTCGCCATTTTGTGGTAGCGGCCATCTTGGATTTAAAATTTGTCTTAGTGCAAAGTATTCTACTAGTCAAGCCCTTTCATTTGATACCCATATTGAGGTAGTAGTCAAAAAAATTATGTAATTCGCCATTTGGTGGTGGCGGCCATCTTGGATTTGAAATTTGTTATTATGTATTGTATTCTACTAGTCAAGCCCTTTCATTTGATACCCATATTGAGATAAGTTGTGAAGAAATATTTTGTCCGCCATTTTGTGGAGGCGGCCATCTTGAATCGATATTAACCAAACATAGCTAAGAACATCCGCACGGATATCAACCTTCGAATAAAAAAAACCGCATTGAAATCGGTCCATCCGTTTGAGCTCTACGGTGCCACAGACAGACACACACACAGACAGACAGACAGACAGACAGACAGACAGACAGACAGACCGACAGACAGACAGACAGACAGACATCGACGTCAAACTTATAACACCCCTTTTTTTTTTGGTCGGGGGTTAAAAACGAACTGAGTCCAACTGGTGAAAACGAAATTTCCTAGAGACAGAAATTTTATTTTTATTTTTTATGTATGTGTTTATGTATTTTATGTTTATTATTTTTATTATTATTTAGGTGTCATAAATATTTTTATAAGAAAACGGAACCCAAAGCTTCAGCTATTATAAAACTGTGTGTCAGGAGCCGATGTCCTTTCTTAATTAGGTACAATAACTAATTTTACCCGCCCGCTGCCGAGACCGCTAAGTATAGTACCAAGTGCAGAAGTATACTCGTAGTTAGTCCTCACACCGCTCACACATCAACCGTGGCTGTAGAAAAACATCTTTCAAGGACATGCGTCATCACTAACCCACACTTGGCATACGTTATAAATTATTATACCCTTGCCGATCTCCCGTTGTGGAAAACCTCTGAGTCAAATATAAACTGGCCCGCTTATGCACCGATTCACGAACGGAATTTTAGACTCCTAAGTAGTTTTTCTATAAGATAATATAAAAAAAACTCTTTATTAAGCCACAAAAAAAATGTACGTACTAAAGAATCTTATTCTTCACATCTTATGCTACACATTTTAATTGGTGGCCTATTCTATCATTGCCAAACGGGCAGACGTCGCGCGCGTGCACTCTCCTTGAAAAACACTCCGAAAACAGCCACTAGATTTTGACTTTCTAAATCTAAACTCTTTAAAACAAAACAAGAGACAATCAGAACAAATGAATAATTCGAAACAGTAATGCACTCAGACGTAATCAATGCAGTCGATGGGAAATTATTGATCAGTAACAAGTCACAAGTTTCCCCTACGATCCTTTGCGGACGGGATAAGTGTCAAAATAGCTTGAAAGTTTGGAGTCTATTTCACCCGGAGCATGATGATAGGATACATGTAAACACGGAATGACCAGCGCCCGATTCACGATAACCAATATTGTGATTGATAGTATAATTTGAGCTCTAGACTGGCTGCGAGTCTGTGCAATCGTATCTCAAGTTATACTATCGTTTGTTAGCGTTTTGGTTCTTTGTCGTTGTGAATAAGGGCGCAGGTCGGAAAGGTCACAGATATGAGGACCGATGGACTCGTATACCGCCTGTTGCATCTACTCACTTGTTTGTGCTGACAGACACAGATGTATAACAAATACGTGGCTTTCATGGTTATCAAATTATATGGGTGTAAAATGAGAACCAGTTAGCTGATAATATTCTTATATAAGTGTAAATACATACTTATGATCTATGCCAAATACCCAGATAGAGAACAAGTATCTAAATTCATCTCACAAATATTTGTCCAACGTGGAAATCAAAACTACGACCAGCTCTGCAGGAAAACTTACTACGAGTACAAACTATAAAAATAAGAATATTTGTTTGTCGTAAAACTTGGTTACATAACACATTTTGAATCAATTAGGTCCGAACTAGTACAAGTACTGTATCTCGGTACCTAATGGGTTCTCCCAAACTGCGCCACAAGGCATATTTTTTTTATAATAGCTTATACCATCCATATCATAACCACAAAGTATTGCGATCCCATTTTTCATAGTATAGAGTGACGAGCAGGACATGTGCCTGATGGTAAGCAACTAACAACAACATGCTTGCCCGTAACATCACAGTGAACGGAAGCTATTAAAACACGAGTTCAAATATTCTAGGACTGCACTGCGCTCGTCGCCCAGGTATAAAAGATGTTTTATGTCTATACCCTGTAATTTCACTGTAAACATTTCCCCTTCAAAACAGAATACAGTTTTGGTCATAATAACTACCGATATATTAACTGGCAAAGGTGTGGTTCTTCCCCAGGCAGACTTTGCGAAGAGTCTCACCACTACTAATATGTGTCGCTATTCTATTGTATTCTTTAATCTCCGGTGTGTAATATCAAAATAATGAATATATATAGAAAATAAAAAAATCATCAAGAACATTTTATTTTCGATGTTTTAAAGTATTGTACAATGCTAGCTTTAAGGACTAAAGCTTCAGTTTTCAAACATATACGGCATCAAATACAGGGCGCGTGCCATTTCCATGCAATCAAACACGAAACTTAAATAGGTACAGAATGGCACACGCAATTAAAATGACGGCGAGAGATTGCCACCACGTGGCCGAAATTAAAACTGTATTTGTCATTTCACAGATATTACATTATTGAAGGATCTTCACAGAAGCTAAAGCTTATCTGTACCTAAACTAGGGATAACTTGATAAGTAAACTAGAGCAATGAGATAAATTTATGAAAATTTAATTGGAAGGAAAATTTTATTAATATGTGATTATCTGACGTTTATTTTTGATTTATTCTGTACGTTGGATGTTCCAAAACTATGGTAAAGTGTTGGTTAAGATTTTTTTTTAAATAAACGTAAGTTGTTGATCTCATATGGCTTCATTTATTTTGAATATTTGTCTCAAAACAAAAAGTATGTAATCTTAAGCACAATTGTATTTCTTTATGTTGTAAATATTGTAAACCTTTTATAAGAATAAGATGGTTAAATGAAATTGAAACGTTGCAAGAGTTATTTGTCTTACATATTAAAATTTCTAGACAAATTATCTATTTGAGTTCCAAATTTCAATCGATTTGTAATACTTACTCATATTATAAATCAGCAACAATCATCCAAATATGACACCACTAATTACAACATTCCAGGTGGGAATATAAACCTCTTTGATATCGATCATGTACTAGTATGTAGATCAGATTTTTTTTGTTAAGACTTTAGAGTTTTATTCTGCAGCCTCTTTGTTCGTAGATGCAATGTCAATTATCCTGCTATCGAACAAATAATATCCGCTACGAGATTGCACGAATGTTTTGGTATTTTTACTGTGAAGCAGCAATCAAACACGATACTGGGTTGTCTTTGTTGGTACGAGTACTTGTTGATATAAAAACTGTGCGTGTGTGCGTATACGTATGTACATACTTACACGCAATAACTTACATACCTATACTTCTTTAATTTTTAAGGAGTATTACTCGTAGTCAGGCGCGGATTCAGGCTACTGCTGGGCTACTACTGGGACTACTACTGGGCTGAGTCCAGTACCTAGGTGGACCACTGATTTAAAAGCATACATGTACTTACTTATCGCACTGTTTTGTGACATGACCACGACTATCCGACCCCCGTGACTCCCACCCCCTGGAGTCACGTGACCCCCCCTGGACCCAAAGTTGGATCTGCCTTTGCTCGTAGTGTCGCTATCGCACAAATAACGGTCCTACTGCGCTGTCAAAGTTGGGTAGGCAGAAAAGGTCACTTGAAGTAAATCTCAAAGGTCCTTTAAAAAACATGCATCTATCATAAGTGTATCACAAGCACATCTTAAAAATTCACTCTGAAAAAGACAGTTGCCAGCTTACTTCATAATAATTATTTATTTTCTCCAAAAAAAAAAACTACTTTAATTCGGACACTCAACCAAATTCTACAATAATTTATCATTACGTCGTCTAAAGTTGTCGTAAAAGTCAATTTCAGTTTTTTGTTCATATTTCAAAAACCACCGATTTTGATCAAATTTATATGGGGCCACCTAAACTATGACCTACCAAACAAAAAAATACCATCAAAATCGAGTCACAATTGGCAGCGCTATTGTGGAACATACTTACTTAGAAAACATACAACCGAATTGAGAATCCCCTACCCCTGCCTATTTTGAAGCCGATTAAAAATCCACTCTAAAGCGCGCCTGAAGAACAAAATCTTGAAATACTAAATTACGACAAGTAGATTTCATCGCGATGTTTTCATGTGACGTCGTATAACCGTACTTAAAAACTAAAAAAATAAATGTATTATTCAAATGATATTGTTTTTAATATAACGTGATACGTTTACTAAAGATTCCAAGTTATATGTAACGCTACGTTCATTGAAGTGTGATCGTAATTTGATTTCGGTTTTAGATTATCTGTATTTTTATTACACATGAACATCATTAAAAGTTTTAATTTAACCCGAGTACATTGGAATTGAAATATGTTCAGTTATTTTCCCTTTCATTTGAAACGTGTATTGACGGGGATTGTGAAAAAATATTCGATCTTGATGCGATATTAACCAAATATAGCCAAAAATCACCGCTAGGAAACTAGCTTTCAAATGAAAAAAATAACGCGGAAATTGATCCATCCGCTTGAAAGCTACGGTGCCACAGACAGACATCGACGCCAAATGTATCCTTTCTTTTGGGTAGGGAGTTAAAAATCAAAAACAGTGTTGAGATCTGCCTGATGGACTGATGTTTTGTCGCTTATTAATGTGGGCAGACTTATTGTCGGGATATTATTTTGACTATTTCTTCTGACTCATTATTAATGAAATCAAAACTGATGTCGTCTGACTTATTAATTACTAGCGGCCCATTCCGGCTTCGATCGGATAATAACCTACTATACCAACTGCAGCGCCATCTGCCGGGGTGATTTGTGAATCTAAACCATCCAAGGCTCTACCCAAACGTATTAAAAAATCATTCAAATCGGTCGAGCCGTTTAGGAGGAGTGTATTTATAACGAAAAGTGGCATTGATTTATATAATTATATAGATAGATTAATATTGAGGGACTTAAAGATGAAGTCTGCGGTTGTTATAAAGCTGTTTTGTTTAGCTAGTATTAGTTGATTGCCGAAAACATGTAGATCTGCTGATAGAATCTGAGGAAATTCATCTACATCGTCAGCGAAAGGCTACTGTTGGTATTTACCATTTACGAAAAATTAATTTTTATGGTTGTGATTTGGTTACTGGTTAGGTGAGGGTCCGGTCGATCCCAGCGCCGCGACGCCGCGGCGATTGGGTTGACCAAGTCACTCAGTAGGTATGTTTCTTTGTCTTCGTCAAAACTACGAGAATATTTAGATGAGATGGTGAAAAGCCGCGTCAAAGTGGCGGCGCAAAATGAATTTTATGTACGGCACAATTAAGGGTGCGTAGATCAACGTCCAGGTCAACGATTCGTTCACCCTAAGTGGCGCCACCTTCACCATGGATGAACTTG
Organism: Ectropis grisescens; assembly: GCA_017562165.1. NCBI lineage: Eukaryota > Metazoa > Arthropoda > Insecta > Lepidoptera > Geometridae > Ectropis > Ectropis grisescens. The sequence continues at coordinate 5,891,291 of CM029767.1, forward strand.
TTTTGAATAACCTGGAGGTTATAAAGAGCTAGTGGAGAAACATTCACAGAAGTGCAAGTCATGATAGGGCAAATACTCGTACAAGTTCTGTAAATTGTTAGCTCATTTCATTTCAATTTGCTATGCTTTTTGAAAAAAAGGTGTTGGTTCGTTGGCAAAAAGGCGGCTTAGATAAATGGCCACTCGATACGGACTTTATTTCGAAACTAAACGAGACGTAAAGCTTCTTGGAGACAATTACATAATCATTGCGTGCCACTTGTAGCCTCAATATCTACGTATAATATGACGTTCTTCTACGTATAAGTTTAATTGAATATAAGTTCAGAAGCGTTGAAGTGCGCTCGTGAGATGATTCATATGTTTGCTTTGTAATTATCCGGAAACATTGCTATTCAAGTCGGAGCAAAGTAATAAATGTATTACTGCTTGACGGTAGAGTAACTGGCAAAAATGTTGTACTAGCCAAAATCACAACAAAAAACATCCACAGAAAAAAAAGTATACCTATGTTATCAAAACTATGGTATTATACCTACTTTGCACTATTTATAACATATATTAAACGCAGCGCTGTGGCGTGTTACTTACAACAGATAAAAAGTTATTTTTGTTCGTACAATATTTTATTTTTACACAATATTATCCAAACGATAGTTGAGTGACTGTCGATGTGTGATTTAATCACGGTCAATTTAATAGTTTTGTTATTATTGTTACATAACTGTAATGTTGTTACGATGTAGTACATTTAAATCAGCTGTTGCACTTGAACAGACATACATAATTAGACAGTAACTAGACAGTAACCGCCCGGTGGAGCAATAATAGGAGAGAAGACAATAATTTCTCTCAGCAGAGTTAAATTCAGATACATTACGACTTTCACCACTACAAAGGTATGGTCATAATACGTCATCGCACGTAAGTGTTAAGCACGTAGTTAGGCGTAAGTTCGATGGTAATTAGTAGCCATTTAAAGCAAACAAGATTTTTTTTTCTCACAGCTTGAATATGAAAGTTTGGACGGATAGATTATTTTTTTTTTCAGAGAAATTACAGGGCTTAGAGATATAACATCTTAGATCTCTGGGTGATGAGCGCAGTGCAGTGCTAGGTAATGATTTGGACTCTTCATGTTCCAATAGCTGCGTGTCACTGTGCTGTTATGTGGCAGGCATGTTGCTTACCATCACATGTCATGCTCGTCTCGTCACTTCTTAATTAAAAGAAATATTATCATGTGATGTGCTATCATGTTGCAAGAAATCAGTTTTTGTTTGAGAGTTTTAATAGTTGCCCTCAAGTGGTATTTACTCATACCCTACAACGGAACAGTCTGATAAATGAAACTTAGATTGTAGTCTGAATAACACCTAGATTACCTTTTATCCCGAAAAATGTAGAAGTAATGTAGAGTTCCTAAAAACAAAGTGTTTATTAATTCTACTGTGAGATAGCGGCAGGGAGATGCGAGTAGGTAGTTATATTCAAATGACGCAAGCTAGAGTTCGAGTGAGGTTAAAGGTAAATATTAAAACATTATCACGAGGTAAAATGTCTAAGACTATTATGTTCGGTGCTTTGCGCTCGGAGTCACATTGTAGAAGTGACATGTGCATGCGGCCTCAAACGTTAGAAATCCAGTGTCAGTGTCGATTTATGTTGCCTCTAGAGTGTAATCACTTCAGCCTACGCCACAATTTGCATTATTCATCAAAATTTCATACTTAATCTTTTGTTTTGTTTTCAGTGTTATAAGTTTGATTTACTTACCCCCGACCAAAAAACTGGTGTTATAAGTTTGACGTCGATGTCTGTCTGACTTTCTGCGTGCGTGTCTGTCTGTGGCACCGTAGATCTCAAACGGATGAGCCGATTTCGATGCGGTTTTTTATTTGAAGGTGAATTTTTATGCGGATGTTCTTAGCTACGTTTGGTTAATATCGATTCAAGATGGCCGCCTCCCCAAGATGGCGGACTGGCTGTTTTTGTAATCCACCCCCATGATATGGGTATCAAATGAAAGGGTTTGCTGTCAAGAATACGAAAAAAATAGTGACGTGCATTAAATCCAACATGGCGGACATCCATTATTATCTATTTCTTATTCATTATTCATTATTGTTATCTTATCTTATACCTTTAAACGAGCAATTCTTGTAAGTATAAATATATATAGAATCTGAATCTCGGAAACGGCTCGAACGATTTTCATGAAATTATGTATACAGAGGGTTTCGGGGACGATAAATCAATCTAGCCAGGTTTTATTTAAAAAAAATGCGTTATGCGCGTTTTTAGACAACGAAAAACTGTTACATAAAGATTAGAATGCGATGGTAAGTTTCGCGACGGCGCGCGACAGTATATTAGCTCAGTCGGGGAGATGGGTGGTTGAAATATGGTAGGTCCGGGTTCGAATCCAACCGGTCGTGTTCTTTTTTCAAGTTCATTTTTTTTTTTGAAATACAGTATGTATCTATGTAACCGAGCAAAGCTCTGTCACCCAGGTACTGGGTATTAAATGAAAGGGTTTTTACTGAATGGGATACGAAAGCGTGTTTTTTAGTTTTTTAAGCTATTATTTTACAAATGGGTATCAAATGACCCTTAAATTTGATTAGTACAATGTTGTAGAGATTACAAATCTGAGGTAGTCGGGGGATATCAACATTTTTATTTTGTTCTTGTCTCCTTTTTTGAAACTTTGTGCATGGCATTGTAGCTCTGACACGGATGAACATAAATGTAAGCGAATATCTAAGCTTTCCTTCAAAATGTGTCAAACATTTAGAAGGAAAACTTAGATGTTTTTAGATGGCAATGTTTCCAGAGAAATTACAGGGCTTAGAGATATAAGATCTTAGATCTCTAGGTGACGAGCGCAGTGCAGTGCTAGGTAATGATTTGGACTCTTCATGTTCCAATAGCTGCGTGTCACTGTGCAGTTATGTGTCAGACATGTTGCTTACTATCAGGCATATGTCCTGATCGTCTCGCCACTCTTTATTTAAAAAAAAAAGATAAACGCTCTAATTTCTATGTATGCTAGAGCAATTCGACTCTCGCAAATAGCAAATTACCAGAGAAATTTGAGGCCTTAGAGATGATATAATTTCCAAGATCTCTGGGTGACAAACGCAGAGCAGTGATAGGTGATGATTTGGATTCTTCATATTCCCATAGCTGCGTGTTACTGTGTTGTTATGTGGCAGGCATGGTAATCAACATGATTACCATCAGGCAGATGTCCAATGCTCGAATCGTCACTCTAGCAAAAAAAGTAGCATCTGTTTACAAGTATGACACAAATCTCACCCATCGCCCTCCTCGAACACATTTGAAGGAAGAGAGCAACCCTCGACACGAGTCCGCCGCAAGAAATCTTTAAGCGAGCAACTTAGTGATAGGGTGAACACGTGTATCTGATAGTAGAATACATGCCTGTTCATAACAGTACAGTGCCACTATATTTAAAGACAAAGCATTCAAATCAAAAGACATCATTGTCAACCGGAGATATTTTATACTTTATCCCTTATCCATTTACTTTCGCAAATTTATAAGCAAAAGCCTCAATACAGTACGTTAAAATTAAAATACATATTTTGCACACTAGAGTGCTATACCCGGAGTACCAGTAAAGCAAATCTGAAAAGTGTCAGTTAAGGTCACTGTAATTATCACCTTTAATAATGATTAAACAACGAAAAGGCTGGCAGAAAATTGCAGCGCTCGGATGTATAGATGAAATTTTGCATATTTCCCTGAATTTCGTCTATTAAATTCACCGTATAAAATACCGCACTTAACGGATTTGCTCTGTTGGTACTCCGTGGTATAGCACTCCGGTGCACTTTGGTGAATACACACAGGGTTGCGCAAAGTAATCCTACACTCATAAAAAAAAGAAAAAAAATTACAGTCCCAGGAACTGCTGATAAAAGTTAAAACTTATAACTATGTACAGGCCAAGATACAGGCCTAGTTTGGGACCCACCGGACAAACTGCCGAGCTACAATTGGGTTAAAAATGTATAGAATGTGCTTTAACTTTGGGATAACAATAATGTAATCTTGTTTTTGGTAATAAAAAATGACTTACCTACCAACTTATAACTCAGAATTTGATAGCTTACTTTGAAAACTACGCGGATGAAACCAGAGGAGTTTACCCACTTTACCCGAAGATTCCTTATAATTCCCGATTGTAACGCTAGAATTAAATTCACAGCCCACAAAAATCTGTGTGGCGCGGCAAAAGAAGTTTCACTTCATAACTGTTTGTGCTTAAGACCACACGACAGAAGTGAAAACTGAAATAAGAAACTACAATAAAATAATTTTGAGAGTCAAAAATAAATCATTTTTAAAGAACTCGGTTAAAACGATTACATTTAACTAAATTTAATATAGTTAACACTGTCTCATTTCATTTTTCTGTTATATTCATTTTATAATATCTCGCCGAATTGTGGGTGTGAATTTTGTATACTAAAATAATGATGTCACACGATAAAACAACTGTGTTTAGCTAAAACGATCCTTACTGGACAACAAAACCGAACAAAAGAAAAATACCACACAAACTTGTTAAAACGATTTCGTTTCGTAGCTTAGAATAAGGAAATTATTCAATCCTGGTTTGGTAGATGTTTCGCGTCGTTACAGAAGCACAGAACGCAATGTAAGTTTTTTAAATATCTGATCAGCGAAGATGGGAATACGCCGCTAACACAGATACGAGAAAAAGGTTTAAAGGGCTTGATAAACAGGATTAAAGTTTTCTTGTCAATGTAAATTTTCTTATTTATGAAGCTAGAGGTTTAATTTATAGTCCTAAGTTTTCTATTACGTGTAAATAAAAATGACATTCTAAGTTTGTAAAAAATGTACTGATGGGTCGTATTTGGCGTAAATAAATTACCGTGAAAAACTGTTGACGCTCGTTCGCCTGTTTTTCACATCATAGGGCGCAGGTGGTAATCAATATTTGTTTTGGGGTTAACTCGAAGTCACAACCTTCACTTCCATCTGAACTACGAGGTCGTTCGCCCAATTAACAAGAATATGTAAATGATAGCAATCATCTGTACATCTACGTATATTATTAATCGACTTCCCAAAAGGAGAAGGTCATCAATTCGATCACTTTTTTTATCAGGTAACATACCTACGTTACCTGATTTCTAGAGAACCTGGACTGATTTTTTTTGTTCGGATTAATATGCTTCCCTAATGGTCCCATATAAATTTTATCGAAATCGGTAAAATGGTTATTAAAATAGGAACAAAAAACTAAAATTTGCGTACAATTATATCTCAATATATAAAAACGTTATGTTGGTTTGTGTACGCTTCAAAAACTCAAAAAGTTCTGCACCGATCGAGCTGAAATTTTAGAAAGATATATAGGTAATCCGCATCAAGGATTGTTTTTATCTAATTTTTGCATCACAATGTGCCACAGCAAAACGTGACAGGGTACAGCTAGTTGTTAATATTAATATTATTGTTATATTGTTAACTATATTGCGTATAATTTGGATGACGTATAAACTGTATGGAGTACTGCTCGCACCTTTGGGATGGATCGGCTAAGTATCAGCTGGAAGCTCTGGAATCGATCGAGAGACGTGCCAAAAGGCTCATAGGCAATGACATTCTCGTGCGAAAAAGACTGCAAAGTCTCGAACATCGCCGGAAAATTGCTAGCTTATCGGTTTTTTATCGGATACACTTCGGAGAGTGTGCGACTGATTTGTATGATCTAATACCACCTTGCCCTTTTTTCTATCGGAATGCTCGTAGCTCGAAAAAGCGACATCGTTTCATGGTTGATGTTCCAAAAACACGAACGAAAGACACGAAATACGTTGCCTGAGAGGGTTTTTCCCGATAGTTACAATCTTTGTGTCTTCAAATCGAGAGTGAATCGGTTTCTTCTAGGTAAACACGCTCCATCGTAGACCGCATCATCGTTTAACATTAGGCGAGATGGCGGTCAAGTGTAATTATAAAAGTAAAAAAAAAAAAAAACTAAGACTACTAAGAACTAGGCTCGAAACCAAATTTATGGGTCAAATGAACCACCAAAAGACCTATGTAGGATTGTAGGATGAGTACCTGGTTGACCGAGCTTTGCTCGGTTTTTTTAAATTATATTTAGTCAGGTACGAATTACGTAGTGATGACTTACTTAGATACGAATGAAATGCGTTCATAAAAGGCTCTAAGTATAAGATTTTCTCAGAAAAAAATTACAAAAACAAAAGTCCCGAGTGTAACCAACAGGATTCGAACCGGGGCCTGTTGACTCCGAGGGCGAGCATATTCCGTCTGAGCTATTAAGACTTAAAAACCAGTGGCGAAATAAGTTATCGTATTCTAATGACATTGTAGGAGTTTTTCATTGTCTAAAAACGCGCATAAAATGATGTTTTTAAAGAATAAAACCTAGCTAGATCGATTTATCGTCCCCAAAACCCCCTGTATACATAATTTCATGAAAATCGTTGGAGCCGTTTTCGAGATTCAGATTCTATATATATATACAAGAATTGGTCGTTTAAAGGTATAAGATAGAAGGGTATAAAGTAATAAGATTCAGCACTATGCCGTCACTTGTAAGCTGTCCAACTGAGTACAGTTGAAGAGGGGGGGTTGCAATCCTTGATCATTTCTCTTTGTCGCATAATTTTTGTACGGCATTGCGAAATAATGGATTAGAAGAGGTATTGAAACGGTGTGGAACCAATGGCGTACATAATCAAATAACCAAATTTACTCTGTAAATCGAAGGAATGTTTTTCCGACAAACTAATAATCAAAAAAACTAAAATGTATAATTTTATAGTTTCCTTTCAATAATGTACAATGTACAAAACTTATTACGTTATTTTGATAAATCTTGTAGGGTTCAGCCTGGCTTTGCAATGTAAGCGGATAAATGTAATTATTTACGACATCACATTAGTATCCTCAAAAATAACAGTATTTCTGGATGTTATTATACAGATAAAACTTCCTCTTCAATCACTCTGTCTATTAAAAAAACGCATCAAAGTCCGTTGACTTTGAAAACTACGCAACGGCGTAGTTTTAAAGGTTTAAAGATACATGTGGGATATAGGGACAGAGAAATCGACTTTGTTTTATACTATGTAGTGAAAGCAAAAGCAGGGAGTAGGTTTTGTCGAAATTTGCGTTCTAGGGGACTAACAGTAGTAGTAAACATCCTAAATACGCACACAAACAGCCAAAAACCGACATTACGAAGCTGTGACAACACGACTGCCCTTAAAAACACAATGCTAAGCAGCTATCTGAACACGAAGAGTCCAACTCAGTGCCTAGAACTGCACCCACAGAAATAAGTTGAATTATCTCTTTGCCTTATAATGTATGAGCTAAGTCGAATAACAATTTTGAAGGTTTTTTATGTCGAACGAATTCATAGATTACGCTTACAATACGACCAATTTATCTGTAGAATGTAGCGATGGCGCCACGATCGAAAAACGACACCTATTACAAAATTAGACAACGTTTTTAAATTTGATTTGTAAAGTTGACGGTTCGTCACAGTAGACATTTCGATATCTTAATTTGCAAAACGAATAACTCCATAGTAGGAAATTTCACAGGGGTCACACTAAATCACCACTAAAATCTATTGCGTAACTGGTATTTTCATTATTTTAAATGTTTATTATTTAATAAGAAACACAATTTCCAAAGGGATGTTTGTTTTTTTCTTTTGATGCTTTAATTTTTTTTATATTAAGTTTTTGTGGCTCCTGTGAAATTTGCTATTATGTTATTCCTTTTGCAAATTAAGGTATCGGTTTGTAGCAATAAAAAAACAGTGTTATTCTGTAAACCGTGCGTTTTGTTACAGCGAGTTGAAGGAGAGTGCATTTACAAAACTGGACCTGGTAGACTACTTCAGCGTCGCGGACAACTCCCTCGCGGAGTTGCCTCAGCGCGTGCTGCATCATCTGCCGCATGTGAAGACTCTGGACCTCTGCCGCAACAAAATCACTCAGCTCACGGCGCATGACTTTCGGGTGAGTCGGCTTCACTTAGCTCTCACCTTACTTACAGAAATACTACTATATTTGTGTTTTTTTAATAATAGACGAGCAGGTCATTTGCCTGGTAGTAAGCTACAAGCTTGCCCATAACAGCACAGTAGCAATCAGCTATTGAAACATGAATTTCTCTGGAAATATTTCCCTTCAAACTGGAAAAGAGTAAAAAATCATTCAATTGAACACCTTAAATTTGAAAAATTACACCTTATTGGAACGTTTACATAATATTCATATTGTTTGACATTTAGAAGGTGATACAAAAGCAAACAAGATATTCTATTTCGTGTGAACTCTGTATCCCCCACTTGCTCGGTCATATGTTTGACGTGGGAGACAGGTCATGAAAAGGTTAACAAGTACAATATGAATTCTCAATATTATGAAACAAGCTTAACATTAAAGGTGATTTTTATTTTTTTTTACTAAAAACGATAACCTAAGAAAGAGAACTAGTAAATAGATCCGGTTTTTCCGCACCGTTCCTTTGTACCAATCGTTAGCAGATGACCTGTGTATTAGCTACGGCAACAGAGTGATGTGCCGCGACAAAAGTATGACACTTCCACAAGAGCTTAGATTTCTTAGATCTCTGGGTGACGAGCGCAGTGCAGTGCAAGGTAATGATTTGGACTCTTCATGTTCCAATAGCTGCGTGTCACTGTGCTGTTATGTGTCAGGCATGTTGCTTACCATCAGGCACATGTCCTGATCGTCTCCTCACTCTTTATTAAAAAAAAAAAAAAAAAAAAAGAGCTACAAGGCAAGAGCGATCAGACCCGTGCTTTCGGCGTAAAGCGTTTGTTCTAACCACGTTCTAACTATATACGTAATATATGTAAACTCATTGGCAATAACAATAATCATAGCAGTAATATGAAATCATCACCGTGTACAGGGTTTGAAAGGATAATACACCTTATATTTTTGGGTGTCGAGCACATTTCAGGGCTAGGTAACGATTGAGACTCTTCTTGTTCCAATAGTGCATGAAATAGTGCTGTTATGGGCAGGCTTGTTGCTTACCATCAGGCACATATTCTGCTCGTTTCGTCATTCTATGCTATAAAAACATATTGACGCGAAGATATAATAATAAACATCGTTTCATGGTTGATATTTCAAAGACTCGAACGAAGGGATTGAGTGAACTCGAGTGAACTCTACTTTTGTGATAATAGCTTCTAGGATATGAATTGCGTTGCATGAGTGGGTTTTTCGCGACGGTTAAAATCTTAGTGTCGTCAAATCGAAAGTCAATTGGTTTTATATAGACAAGATTGCTCCGCCATAGACCGCATCGTCACTTAACATCAGGCGAGACGGTGGTCATTTGTAAACGTATAAAAGTAATACAAATATTATAATTCATCGTCATCATCATCAGCCCGCAAGACCTCCACTGCTGAACATAAGCCTCCCCCTAGATTTTCACAACGAACGGTCAACTGTCCATCTAGTTGACTAGATGGACAGATGACACTAGATTCTAGTGAAATGCCGTCCAACACTGTGTCTTCTGGTTCGTGGTTGCCACTCGAGAACCTTTCCCATCGGTTGTCAATTCTGCTAGCAATATGCCAGCCCACTGCCACTTCAGCTTGCTTACTCTTCGAGCTATGTCGGCTACTTTCGTTCGTTTGCGAATATTATAATTAATAAATAGTTATTTCGAATGGCGCAAGTTCATATTAAAGCAAGTTGTAAAAATGTGTCTCTTCGTCTAGCACATAAGTTTATTTTAGAAATCATCGAGGGCCTAGAAATAATTACAGAAATGCCAAGTTTTGAGGTATCCGTACCCAAACAGTAGATACAACGGAACCCTATTTGTAAGACTGCTGTTCGTCCGTCCATACCCAGATTATTTTTTTCATCTCATCGTCAACATTAAACAGTTGAAATATTTCACAGATGATGTATTGCTGTTGCGGCTATATCAGCAAATGCTAAAAAAACAGTATAAAATTAAAAAACAGTATTAAATACTACATACACTATTCTGAAAATTATCCAGCTACAAAACTACAAAAGTGAAAATTTAAGTTTTTCGCCGATTTCGAAAGTAAATTTTCAGTTAAGGTTTTTCTATGGTACATGAATAACGGAATGATTTTCATGCCCAATGCCTTCGCAGTCAGACGGAGACATGACTAATATAGGGATAATTTTATGAGGCTCACTTTAATAAATTTAACATTGTTGGATATGTAATGTTGCGTCATACACACGTCTATCGTTGACCTTATCGCAACGTGCGAAATTATTTTGTGAACTATGATAACATTTGGAAAATCTCAAGTGTGACGTATTTGGATGTTTTGAATGAGTCAAGTTGAGATGACACATATATTAAGTACTAGGTCTGCAATAAGTCACGTCGTAACTTGCAGGAACGAGATACTATGATGAACTATATTACGAGTATTATTATTACGACCTTAATATGGGTAGATAGATAGATAGATAGATTAACTCTTTATTGCACTTAATAACAACAAAAATACATTAAAAAAAACTTAAACTAAAATTAAAGTAGCAATGGGCGACCTTGTCGCTTAAAGCGAGATCTTCCGTAGGATGGAAAAACAGATACGAAAACAGGAAGACGGGAAGTACAAATAAAAAGTGGGTATCAAATGAAAGGGCTTGACTAGTAGAATGTTGTACAGATAAGAAATCTAAGGTAGTCGGGGGTTAATCAATTTTTTTAATTTTGTTCTTGTTTCACAACTTTTTCTTTTTTTTTTAAATAAAGAGTGACGAGACGATCAGGACATGTGCCTATGGTAAGCAACATGCCTGACACATAACAGCACAGTGACATGCAGCTATTGGAACATGAAGAGTCCAAATCATTACCTAGCACTGCACTGCGCTCGTCACCCAGAGATCTAAGATCTTATTTCTCTAAGCACTGTAATTTCTCTGGAAACATTGCCCTTCAAACCGGAACACAGTAATATGGGTATCAAACGAAAAGGCTTGATTAGTAGAATACATTGCACTATGAAAAAATTCAAATTCAAGTTGGCCGCTTCTACAAAATGGCGAAATACATGTCTGTTTTCAAAACTCCCTCAATATGGGTATCAAATGAAAGGGCTTAACTAGTAGAATGTTGTACAGATAACAAATCTGAGGTAGTCGGGGGTTAGTCAAAATTTTAATATTGTTCTTGTTGTATAAAAATCTTAATGCGGTTCACAGAATACATCTACTTACCAAGTTTCAATAGTAAATTTCTTATAGTTTCGGAGAATGGCTGTGACATACGGACGGACAGACAGACAGACAGACATGACGTATCTATAAGGGGTGTTATAATGTTGACGTTTGCCCTGGTGTCCGGGCGTAGAATGTGGCACCGGTTCCGACCGACCGATGGCGGTTAATCCATCCAAACTACGGCGCAATTTAAATCCCAGCCGGTGACGGGCAGCAGCGTCACTGGTATAAGAAGTTACGCCCCTGCGGTCGCCAACCCGCATGCCCAGCATGGCGACTATGGGCAAGACCCTCTAATGATAGGCACACAGAATCAAAGGCCCCTAGTTGACGGCCACCCTGCTATTTCTGGCCAAGGCGGCGGCCATGGTAACGGCAGGGCAGGGGGTGCGAAGAATTCCCGGGCTACCGTAGGCCGCCAATCCAAACTGACCCTGGCTGTACACAATGGGCGAACGATTCGGGATGGCGATAGGCTAGATGGCACTTTCTTGGGTTATGTGAAGTCCGAAGAGAGGGAGAGGACACCGTTACCTTGGAATCAGGCCATCTTATGTACTACCGTGAAGGTCACCAGCTGTCGCAAGGCGGTGTCGGGTTTTTGGTCCACAAAACTCTCCGTAACAACGTTTTAGAAATCGCAAGAATGTCCCCAAGGGTTGCGTACCTAATGCTAAAGTTAACTGAGAGGTATACCCTCAAGGTGGTTATGGCGTACGCACCCTGGGAGGCATACCCAGATTCAGAAGTTAGGCTTTGTATGAGGATATATCAAAGGCATTACATCATACCTCCAAAGCCCACTTCAACGTTGTTATGGGGGATTTTAACGCCAAAGTGGGAGGACAGACCTGCAGCGAATCGGTAGTAGGAACACATGGTTTAGGGCGAAGGAATGACAGGGGACAAATGCTGGTCGACTTCCTTGAAAAGGAAAGGCTGTTTCTGATGAACTCGTTCTATAAGAAACAGCCGCAGAGGAGGTGGACTTAGCGAAGCCCCGATGGGCGGACGAAAAATGAGATTGATTTCATCATTGCGGACAAAAAGCGCATGTTCAGGGTTACTCAAATACTCAAATACTCAAATCTTTATTGCGTCATATGTAGGTACAGTACAATCATGTGTTGTGATTATAGTTATTGTATTCGTTACATATGGCCCTATAAGGGCATGGCAAAAGTGGCATCGGAACGTCTCATTTCTAGGTCATCAAAATTGTCTTGAAAAAAGTCTTGTAGTTTGTAATAGCATTTATTCTCTAATATATTCTTTAGAAATTCAATAAAATGGATATTTTTTTCCAAGTCTTTTATCTCATTTGGTAGCTTATTGTATATTTTTGCAGCCATTGAGTGTGGGCCAGCGCTATGCATTTCTAACCGGGATTTAGGTTCAACAAGTTTGTGCCTATATTGAGATCTAATGTTTCGTGCAGTCTTCCGAGGTTGGTCCGCAAATTTATCGAAGAATTCATTATATTTTCTAACAAATTTACAACATTCTAAAATATATAATGAAGTAAGAGAGAGTATTTTAAATTTTGTAAAATATGGTTTGTGAAAGTTATCTATGTCTGTGTCGGGAGTTTTTATATTAGCCAGGATACGGATACATTTTTTTTGGGCGGTTATCTCAGTCATTTCTCGGTTTGCTACCGGGAGTGACCACAGCCTTGTTCGAGGCACCCTGAATATTGATTACAAGCTTGAACGCGTCCGCTTGATGAAGTCAACACTCCGTCCGAACCTTCTCCAAACCGTGGTTGGGTCTGAAACTTTCCAGTTAAAACTGGAGAACCGATTTGCTGCCTTGGAGGTTTCTAACATTTTTTTTTCTAAACTGAATAGTTTGCGCGAGAGACTCTTCCAAAGTGGTAAAATGTGTGTAATTTCTAAAATACGAAAATGACAAAAATGAAAAAAAGTGTATAATGTCCATTACCATGTAAACTATCAACGAAAATTGGTTTGAATGAGATCTATTAAGTAGTTTTATTTTAATTAAAATTACGTCATAAATTCATTATTGTTAAAACACTAATTGAAGTAACAACTAACTACAAGAACTTTTATAATATTATGTTACTTGCTGCTACGGAAGCCTTCATGGGCGAGTCCGACTCGCACTTGACTACTTTTATTTTGGTCGGGGGTTAAAAATGAAAAAGTCGATAAATCGACCACCATGATCAAAAGAATTGAGTGAATTTTGTTTCTATGTTGACTTGTTTCGTAAATTTTGTAGTTAAGTTGTACCTACATCTTATAGTTTTGTGCGATAGTTGGGATAATGACAGAGTCAAAATATACCAGTAGTAGATAAAATAATAAGTCATTCAAGTAGAGAGAAAATATGAGATAGGTAGGTACATAGTTTTTGTATCATCAGATTATAAAAAAGCGACAAACATGTATATACCAAGACTTAGATAAAGTATCCTCTTTGCACCAAGATCACCAAATTACCGAAGTCAATCATCAAATTACCGGATAAAAATACATCGTAATAAGACGTGACGTCAGTCGACATTTCTAAGCTCTGTATCTACGTCATATTTTGTTTGCGGAACATTTCCAAATTCTTTGGCGGAACAAAAGATAAAATACGTGTGGTACGTGTGGCACAATATCGATTTTTTACTTATCTAACTGACGGACTAATTCGTTTTTAACTGACTTCAAAAAAGGACGTTTCTCAATTCGACCATACGTAATTATATATTTTTCTAGTTATCATGTCTATTTTATTGGAAATCAGGTTTTGTTTCACCAAGTCAATAAAATCGATATAAACCACTGTATATGCATATGTATATAGAGATATACTCTCAAACTTCAGTCGCACGAAATTAGGTTGAATGTTGGGAAGAGTAAGCTCACTCTTTCCGTTCTAGTTGGATGCAGAAAGCGGTGAATGCCGGACGTTTTTCCTTATGACTAGTCGTTGTCAACAACCAAATACGTAGAACCACAGCATATCCAGGCGCGGATCCAGGGGGGCGGTCATGGGGGTCATGACCCCCCCCCTGGGCCGGGTCCAGTAGGTACCTAGGTGTACCTACTTATCGTGTACCGATATTATCGTACTTATCGATATGTACTTATAGTAGACCGGCAGCGATCACCGTAGGTATGGTAAGAGGCACGCTGAATCTAAAGATTAAGTTTGAAAGATCACGTCTAATGAAGTCCACGCTTTGACCAAATTATGCTCAAATGTGAAATCTCGATACTTTTATAATCGAACTTAAAATCACTCCGAATGGACAGGCTAGTGGAAACTGTTCATGCAGTTGGAAGAAAATTCTATAAGAGCCGACGCCAAAGTGGAACCCAAAACCTCTCCGATCATACTCTAAATCTCATGACGTTAGGCGAGGTAAATATGCGGTTTGAGTCTTCAGTCGACATGACCATGGCTCAAGAGATAGATCATCACAATAGAGAGACTTGTGTGCGACGCGACATACGCTGCTTCTACATAGGTACTACGAGTATTGACGAAGCGATCAAGCGGAACAAGGCTCGAAAATGATCGCAAACAATCTGCCTCTTGGGCAAAGTCAACTGACCAAACTGAAGGCTAATAGTGGTAACGTAGTTCCGTCGAAGCCCGAGATTTTGGAAGAGCTTGAGAAGTTCTATGAATAGTTATACACCTCTATCTCGAGAGTTCCAAGACACAAGCTTAGGCTTAGTTTGGGACTCATCGGCAATCTTTTCTACTCACGCGTATTTTTGATAAATAAGGTTTTGTTTGTTTGTTTGTTCTAAGCATGGACAACCTGTCCTGACCTGACCCGATAGTTTACCGTAGATATCCCGGAAGTCAGCCTGTACGAGACTAGGCTGGCCCTCAAAGAACTTAAAACAACAAGGCACCTGGCGCCAGTAATACGCCAGTAGCGTGGAGTAGAATAGTGGTAGTGTTCTGCTTCAGAAAGGTGACATCACCTTGTTGATGAATTACACATACCAATTTCACTTCTCAGACACGCTTATAGTTGTTTTCTAAGATAATCAAAAATCGTCTCACACGCGGGGTTGACGACTCCCAGCCACCCGAACAAGCTGGTTTCCAAAAATGTGACAGCACCATAGACCACATCCATACGCTTCGGTAGATTATACAGAAAACCGAGGAGTATAATCGGCTACTATGTATAGCGTGTGTGGACTATGAGAAAGCCTTCGATTCCATCGAGACCTGGGCAGTGCTTCAAACTCTCCAGCGATGCCGCATCAATTATCGCTATATCGAAGTATTGAAGTGTATTTACAGCAAAGCCACAATGTCTGTCCGATTATATGACCAGCGTACAAAGCATATCTGGCTACAGAAAGGCGTGAGACAGGGAGATGTTATATGTTTTCAAGCTACTGGACTGCGATCAATATCGACGGCGAATGCATCACTCACCTTCGGTTTGCCGACGACAATCATTGCGGCGGAGTCGCTGGTGGACCTTGGTGCTATTTTCAAGGACTTTAGTAGAGTATCCCAAGAGGTAGGTCTGAGGATGAATATAGACAAGACGGAGGTCATGTATCACCTGCGCCGGTTATTGTTGGGAATAGCGCACTCGATGTTATTGACGAATATGTCTACCTGGGTCAAAAGATCCAATTAGGTAGATCCAAACAAAGATTTAACAAAGAGGTTCAGCGAAGAATCCAATTCGGATAGGCAGCGTTCGGGAAACATTTTTGCGCGACAGAATCCATATGGGGAAATTTGCAAAGGAACAAAAGTAGCCGACATAGCTTAAAGAGTAAGCAAGCTGAAGTGGAAATGGGCAGGCCACATTACTCGCAGAACTGTCAACCGATGGGGAAGAAAGGTTCTCGAGTAGCGACCACGAACCGGAAGACGCGGTGTTGGACAGCCTCCCTAGACATGGACAGATGATGATGATGGTTGATGGTTATTATTGTATAATTAGTTGTTGATCGTTTTGGACCAGCGAGCTTGCGCGGAAGATCGAGTTGCTCGATGTTTTGGACATATTACTGTTATTTTTTTAATTTAATTTTTTTTGATGTTATGACGAACATTCAAGCTGGATAATTAATGTAACATTTATAGTGTATGGTTGTTATTATTTAGATAGGAATTAATTGAATACGTGTAATGTAATTATGACTGTCGCTCGTGTTGGCGTGTCTGCAAGTGCGACAGGTAATTGATGATAACTAAATAAATAAATGACCTCACAACGGTCGCTGGAAACCGCTGGTTGCAGGTTGCACGAGATCATTCGTTGTGGAAATCTAGGGCGGAGGCCTATATTCAGCAGTGGACGACTTGCGGCTGATGATGACACTGATGATACTTATTGCACAGTTTTATGATTTGCCTACGACTATGTTTTTTTTAAATTAAGAAGTGACGAGACGAGCAGGACATGTGCCTGATGGTAAGCTTGCCACATAACAGCACAGTGACACGCAGCTATTGGAACATGAAGAGTCCAAATCGTTACCTAGCACTGCACTATAATTTCTCTGGAAACATTGCCCTTCAAACCGGAACACAGTAATGTTTTCACATTACTGTTTGGCGGTAGAATAACTGGTAAAGGTGTGGTACTTCACCAGGCGGACTCTGCTAGGAGACCTAGCACTACAAAAGAACCCCTCCTCCCTCTGGTAGAGCATGTGACCCCCCCCCCCCTGGAGCCAAAGCTGGATCCGCCCTTGAGTATATCTCGCCGCTTGCGATTCTAAGGGTCAAGTAGATTGTTTTTTTTTTTTTATATTGGTGGACAATTCACACACAACACTATCTGACCCCAAACTAAGCAAAGCTTGTGTGATGGCAGCCAGATAGCTGATATAATACTTATATAGTCTTAAATACATACTTATTATACATAGAAACACCCAGACACAGTGCAAACATTTGAATTCATCACACAAATATTTGCACTGGGTGGGGATCGAACCCACGACCCTCGGCTTCGCAGGCAGAGCTACTACTACTACTACCAACTAAGCCACTAGGGCAGTCGTTGTTTGTAAACCACTTACGCCATTCACAAACGCACTTTATTACCAATTTCAAGGTGCTCATCATCATTATCAGCCCGTGTTCGTCCACTGCTGGACATAGGCCTCTCCTATAATACGACACTCAGCCCGATCCTCGGTCTTACGCTTCCAAGCGCCACTAGCCGTCTTTCGTATATCGTCACTCCATCTAGTCTCAGAGCGTCCTACACTACGTTTACCGATTCGCGGTCTCCACTCCAGAACCCGCTTACCCCAACGGTTATCGGGTCTGTAACAGATGTGACCGGCCCATTTCCGTCTGCTAATACGCTGAGCTATGTCAGTGACTTTAGTTTTTTTAACGAATTACTTCATTGCGGATGCAATCCCTCAGAGAAACTCCAAGCATAGCCCTTTCCATCGCTCGCTGAGCGACTTTGAGCTCTCGGACCATTTTGACTGTCAGTGTCCACGTTTCAGCACCGTAGGTCATAACGGGTAGGACGCACTGGTTGTATACTTTTTTTTTTGAGACTTTGTGGGATTTGTGGCAATTTCAAGGTGCTCAGGGCACATCTATTGGTTTATATCGATGGTGGATAAATAATAAACCTTACTAATTTTATAAATGTCAATGCTTGGATGTTTGGACATTTCGATGTTTGGGTGTTTGTTGCTCACGTTGTAACGTCTTAAAAGATCTGGTTGAAATTTGGAACACACATTATAGTCTGGAAGAACACATGGGCTATTTATTATCCCGGGAACAAATCGGGTGATGCCCCGGGCTACTTCTAGTTTTATAATTCTGTTTTACATTCCACAGGATATTCAGGAAGTGGAGCACTTACTGGTGGCAGACAACCTGATTTGGAAGCTGGAGCGTGGGGCTCTGCCGCGAGCCTTGAAACACGTCCACCTGGGGCTGAACAAGCTGGACTCGCTGAACGGAGCCCTGAGAGACCTGGACGGCCTCGAGTGGATCTTCATCAACGCCAACCGGCTCACCACCATCGAGAACGAACTACCCATTGTAAGTCCAATTCAACTAATTTTACTAGCCACCCTACCTCCGCCCCGCCTTCGTCCGTGGGACAATAGAGCACTCAGAGATCACGCATATATTCAACGGTGAAAGAATTTTTGGAATTGGCCCAGTAGTTCAGGAGATTAGCGGGTTCAAACAAATAACCTCTACATTTTTATAATATTAGTATAGCTGGGTTTCGTGACCGCTATCTCGCCTGATTTTGAGCGCCCGTGCGGTATGCGATGGAGCGTGCTTATCTAGAAGAAACTGATATTGGTATAACATAGGCAGTTCACTAAATGTTCCCACTGCTGAGAGTCAAGGCCATAATCTGCGACGCACTCAGTGCTTGGTAGATGACACATGACCTCGAAAGATTCGTAAGAAATTTCGGTTTTCTTACGATGTTCTTTCGTCGTTTTTAAGGGTTTTATGTTAGCGGCACTACGCACTTGACTTCGAAAAGACAATGGTGCGTGTGGAATTCAAACCAGGGATCCACAGTCGCCTTTCTCCCAACTAGTCCAGCCGTAACTTTTTGCTTTAATGGAGACAAAACCCAGACAAATGTTTGAGCAAAGTTAAAAAGATATCCGATTTTACGAAGTTTGTGACGTAAAACGAACTCAAAGAGACAAAATTGATATTGCCGCGTGTTCCTAACAAAGATACCTCCTTCCTACTACCTAATGTTATAAATGTCAAAGTTTGGTTGTTTGAATATTTATTGCTCAATCACGGGTTAGGTTAATATTTGGAACACATTTAGGTTAGAATTTGGAATAGCCTAAATTCCTATTTTCCCCCATTCCCATTTTTCCCGGAGGATAATGACAGAAACGGGAACTAAGTGGGTAAAACGCTAGGCACTGCTAGTGTTAGAAAGTTATACTTTCTTGTCATGCATTTTCTTTTACTGGATGAATTACAGAACTTTTAATATTCGCAAATTAATAATGTTATATTAGTTACTAGCGGCTAGCTCCGGTTTTGCTCGGATATCTTAATATATATAGAGTAAGATCTCAGGGCCGCCAGATGTCACATATTTTCTGATGGATGAAATGTGGACGATTGAGTAAAGTTAGTACGTACTAAGAACACATGCTTACCCGCTAACTTGCTTAGACCCCATATCTCGAAATTGGCCGTCTAAGCAAGTTAGCGGGTAAGCATATGTTCTTAGTACGTACTGACTCTACTCATTCTCATTACATATCTCGTCCACATTTCATCCATTAGAAAATAGGTGACGTCTGGCGGCTCTGGCATCTTGGACTAATATAAATTACGCGACATGTTATTTATCTGCAATTTGAATAGCATAAGAATAATGACGCAACCTTAAAAGATTGACAGATGCTGTCAACGAATGCTCAGAAAGGATTTTTCTCCGTTTTTGTTACATTCTTCATTCATGCTCCGCTCCTATTGATAGTGATGTTATATAGCCTATAGCCTCGATAGATGAACTATCCAACAGAAAAATGTAATCTTTCAATTCGGACGAGTAGTTTCTGTGAACCTAGCGTTTAAACAAACAGAATCTTCGGTTCAACTTTATAATATTAGTGTGTACGAGTAGATTATGGGATATGTATATTATGTACACTCTAAAAGTCTATAGCTAAAGGAAAACATGTTGTTTTTCAGCTATTGCACATTCAGAGTTTCGTATGTTCGATGTTCGTAGAATGCAAAGCGCTTGATGCTGATCCACGCAGCCCATAACCAGCTCGTGAGCTTGCCGAAGGACCTGAAGCAGATGCCTTCGCTGGAATCACTCTACTTTTACGGGAACAACATCAAGTCGCTGGAGGGTGCTCTGCAGAAGTCTCGCCGACTCACGCGCATCGGCCTCTCCTTCAATAAGATCGAATACGTAAGTCATTTTTTAAACCCCGACCAAAATAAAAGGAGTATTGTAAGTTTAAGTCGAAGTACTTTATTTATAAATGTACAATTTACACGCCAATCAATAAAAAATAAAAACAAAATAAAGATCATACAAATTGTGTAATTGTGTTTTCAAAGTTTGAAATTACCACTTTACTGTATTATTATAATAAATAACAATTGTACTGACCCATGTCAAATTTTTAACTTCACACTCTTATAGGAACTTTGCAAGCACTCTCTAAAAATTCACTGTAACTATAAAAAGTTTCATCGATAACCCAGCACTTTAACCTGTTTTTGAAGCTGCCGAAACTTGGGGTTTGACGGCAATGTATGTCTGTCTTTCTCTCTCTGTATGTGTGTGTCTGTCTGTGGCACCGTAAAACGTGCTCAAACGGATTGACCGATTTCAATTTCGTTTTTTTTAATATTTGAAAGCTAGTATCCGTCCGGTAGTTAGCTATGTTTGGTTAATATTGATTCTAGATAGCGGCCTCTTCAAAATTGCGGATGAAATATTTTTTGACAACCTCCTTGAATATGGGTATCAAACATTGAGTACATATAGTACTATAGAGCACGCACAACGAAGTGGGAACAGTAGGCACGAGTGAGAACAAAACGACGTTCTCGCCGCGAGCGCCTGTGGTCGTACTCGATTACTAGTAAAGTGCGTTATTCGAGGATTTTTTTCAAATATTGTTCTTAAAATGATGAAATGTGCAGTTCGATCTTGCAAAAACGATACCATATAATAGATAATATAGATAGAATGGACACTCCCAACCCCCCGCCAATTTCAAGCTTCCTCACCCCTCAGGCCGTTTCGGATACGCTAGGAGCACACAACGAAGGGCTGGTATCGGAAATCTAATTCCTAACGAAATATCATCATGGTGGGTTGTTGTGCTGTCCGTCAACTAAGCTGGACAAGATTAAAGGCTTTATTTTATTTCCTAATGATAAAATAACGTAAGATTAGAAACTTTTCAATAAAGTTGCTTTATAATATTACAAGCTTTGCTTAGTTTGGGGTTAGATGGTGTTGTGTGTGAATTGTCTACCAATATTTATTTATTTATAATAACGAAGTCATTTTTAACTCAAAGTTCGTAACTTACACAGCCAGTAACTTATGTGCCCAAGCACGGATTGATAATGCCTGAAGGAATAATTATAGTGACAGAAGAAAGTTTCCTTCATGGGTAAGTGTAAAATAAAATGCAAATGTGTACCTACTAACAGAAATAGATATCTAGGTACCTGATCTAATCTATCATCGGTTTCGTTTCATTTTACGCGGCAATACAAACACCCACAGATTTCTGAAACAATTTAGAAATCTGTGCAAACACCCTTTAAATTAGAATAGTATAATTTGGCTTCATTATATTTATGTAACTCAACATTATATCAAGTTTATAGACTACTTTACGTCACCAGGTGAACTCAAGGGGCACAACTATTCAATAAAACAATTCAGTAGCCCTAGCTCTAACCCACACATTGACGCGTGTGTACGAACGACATCTGGTAGTTGTGTGAAGAGTAGTTAGCTCCACAGCAGCGTTTGTATGGAATTTTAGTGGAGTGTCCGGGGTGTGACGATACTAGAAAACACACAAAATTGAAATCCAGTGTCACATTTCATCGGTTAGTCGATTATATTACTTATTTTTGTAAAAACTATTGAAAAATAATACGGAATCGCGGGGTGAAGAAGACGTGGGAGGCGGGCACGCGCAGGACCGCCCTCGCACCGCGCTCCTGCCGCGTGATTTAGAGATGGGACGTAACCAACTCTGTAGTCAATATAATGTTGGCTAGAAAAACTACATATAACAGATTTTTGTAACTTTAATGCTCAAAATATTGTAATATTTTAATAAATCATTTTATAGTGTGTTTTGTACGATAAACTTTCAAATTTTTTTAATGCGATAGTATTATAGAGTAAACTCGAAGTACATAATATTATGTAATGTTACGATATCACGTCTTAACAGTTAAATTGATATTGAAGATTTTAGTAGGTATAGAGTTTAGTAAAATTCATTAAAAAAAAAAGACAATGAGAGGTACAGTTTTGTAAGGAAAATACAGGGTCCTACACATCTAAATATATATAAACCTCCTGTCACGATGTTTGTCCGCGATGGACTCCTAAACTACTAAGCCGATTTCAATCAAATTTGGACACCGTGTGTAGATTGATCCAACTTAAAATAATAGTTTTTATTTCGATTAATGGGCTTTATGTGACAATATTCGAGCGAAGCCGGAACGGGCCGCTAGTTTAGGATAAAATATTTTAAGGACAAACCTACTCAAAACACTGAACATTTTTCCGTTTTTTGAACAAGAACCATGCAGCAATCATTTATTGCATTTGCTTAGAGCGGTAATTAAAAAATACATTGAAATACGCGTTAAATATTTAGTTCGAAAGTTAAATGTCACAAAAACTAAAAGACAGCTTTTTAACAAGCTTACGCTTTTTAGCGGTCAGTAAAAATTACAAGTAATATTTAATTAACATAACATAATAATATTATTTGATTTATAAATAAGAATTTCATTCTTTATTTTTATATTATTATATATTAGGTAATTGGACTAAATTGTAATACTAATAACTACTAATTGCACGAAATAATTATTTACGCCATTTTCGGCAATAATTGCCAAATATCGGCATTATAATCCAATTAATGGTTTGTCAGTTTATATCCTAAGCTCCTTATATTTTAAGCATACACAAAATAATTTGAGAAATACCAGCTTTTTGTTGACATACATATCCAATCATACACATTTTATGTGAAATATGTACTTACATATTAATATTGTACAAATGTAAGTTGCATGTAGAAAAACTGAAACCTGCACAGGCACTAACTCTATAAAACTAAAATACTAATAGGTACTTATATTTAAGATGTTATCGCACGAAATAACTATATTTGTAGATCATCAATCGCCAACAAAATAATTTTGCGTTGCCCGCGTGCCCATCCCTAGTAATCCCCAACGTACATATCTATGTAGCTATACATCATCTGCCTACGACGCGCACTGGGCGTCTACTGTGATGCTAGCTCTCTATACTTTAGTTATTTGTCCTCTATGGTATCAAATGAAAGGGGTTGACTAGAAGAATACTAAACACTGGCAAATTTTAAATACTATAGTCCGTTCCACGAAGAGGTGAAGAAAATGTAAACAAATCAATGTCACTCTCAATATGACAGACCAGCATTTCTCAACCTTTGTTTTAGAAGATAGTTCGTTGTAAGCGTCTCTGTTTGCCCTTTTAGATTTTCGTCACATAACAAGGTTAAATATATTCCAATAAGTCCGTTTCCAACCTTTTGTCTTATTTCTAATATTTTATAATTATACATATGTGGTGCGCATAAGTTTAAAACATTAATACAAAAATAACTTGGGTGGTTGGTTCATGGAACACAATAGTAACATATAAACAGTTTTTATTAATATTAATTATTAAGTACAGCTTTAGACAAAACAAATGGTGGCACACAAAATATATTGGTGGCACTATTTCTACCCGTTCTGAGAAGATTCAAATAGTTCTAATATTTAAGTGCCCCATTGGGTATTTTTTTAATAAGAGTGGTAGGTGTAATTCATTCAAAAATGCAATCAATTTCTACTGCGTTAGATGCTGTTGCAATTAATTTTAAAACGTATCGAATACTGAGTAGTGCTTTCATCATCTATCCTAATATAAGATTTTTACATCCAAACAAATTTGTTAATGAGCGTTCTGTTTTTACATTAAGTTTTTTTACATTTATTATTTTAACATTAAGTTAGTGCTCGGCTTAGGTGGTTTTGTCACGCCAATACGCAGGTGCAGTGCCTGGTTCTAATCACACGCGCACCTCTGCTCTTTCGAATTCATGAGCGTAATGCTTTAGCAGCATTACGCTCATGAATGAAAACACCTTAAGCAAACTGGCATGCTCCTAAAATTTTCGAGGTCAGAGAGGTTTGTCATCCACCACCAACACGGAAGAATTATAGCCCCAGCAAAGAACTTTTAGTGGGTCGCTTATGTGAGCAGCGTCCCGCAAATTTACCCGCTTAGATCCCTTTTCCGTAATTTTCCCTCCATAAAAATAAACTTATACCTATGCTTTCCAGATCATAATCTAACCGTGTTCCGCGTTTAAACCTGAGCCGTTTAGCTGTTCCATCTTGATAGAGCAACGTACATCTAAACTTTTGCACTTATAATGAGGATTAGTAGATTTTCTTGCGAATAAATATACATTATTTAGTGGTTTATTAGGTAAACGTCTTATTATTTACGTGCAAAAAGTAATGGTATGATATATCAGAAACATGCGTATACTTAAGTGAAGTGAGATCAAAGTTCAGTATTATGATATTATATGCCTTGTTTGTTGACTTCAACGACTAAAGAATAGAGATCTAAATGGTCTTAAATGGTCAGTTCTAAAATCTATTTATAATAACATAGACTAGTATTAAATACTTAAAATATGATTTGTTTTTATAATTAATGATAATTATTAAAAGCATTCTAACTTGGCTGGTTTTAATATCATAATATTGAACTTGTCTTTCACTTCACATTTATGTTTTGATGGGAATCGCAGTTTGAGAAACATAGATCAAATTGCCACTGTTTAAAACAGTATCTACCACATTCTACTATTACTATTTATAACTTTCAAGATAAGTAAATAAATCGTTATTTGATCAATACAAATCCAAGTATGTTGTATTTAAGATCACAGTAAAGTCGAATCATATTTGTGAAAAATATTTTAAGACAGTTTTAGAAAAATACTAAGGTTAAACGATATTTATGTTATGGTAGCACCTTTGTTTACATTTTCTACACCTCTTCGTGGAACGGACTATAGATGCCACCACAAAATGGCGTATTTCATATCTTTTCACTACCACCTCAATGTAGGTACTAAATGAAAGGACTGGACTAGTAGAATACTGTACAAATCTAAGGTAGTCGGGGATCAATTATTTTTTAAATGCTGCCCTTGTTTTATTATGCAGTCGTTCTATATTTTTTTCGAAAAATGTTTTCAATTTTTGTCAATTTTGGCAAGGTTTACCCAACCAACAAACCTGTTAAATTTTTGAACAGACATGGATACTGGGGGAAATAATGAGAGAACAAAAATTGTTACTATTGTTATACTTACTATTTTTCGTGAGAAATTGAAAATAAATAAGTTAACCAATATAGAACAATTGACTATTATTTTTTCTTTAATGGATTTAAACTGGGTCTTAATAAATGTGGGGACATTTCTTATAACTTGTAACAAATACTAAAACGAAAACAATTGGTTTCTCGTTTTGAGAGCTGTGTGATATACTAACTTCATACAACCCTCTGGCGTCCAGAGAGTCAGGATCGCCTTGTACAATATTGGATCCTTCTAATTGCAAGTGATCGCTAAAGGCTTGTTCGCATTAGGCTAGCAAATTAGTCTAGTAGAGAGTAATTTAGTAGCTAAAATACTCGCTACTATTCAAAAATCGTTCGCATCGTGCTGTAGTAAAGTTCACAAGTGAGTACCGTTTCGCGACATGAAGATCCTACAACGCAATAAAATAAATGAATGAATAAGCTAATCTTATCGAATCGTAATGGCTATTTTAGAAGAGGTAAATGAGGAAATTTGTGTGATCAATAAAATAAGTTATTCCACAGACAATTTCGTATTTGGAAAATTATATGAAGTTATTTTTCTCTCCAGACTAATTCGACAAGTTCGAACCTGTTTAATCGGCGAGCATATGAGCGCACCGCTCGCAACGAACGCGTGGTGGGGGGTGCTACTCGTCCGTTGAAAATAGAACAAAATAGATTGACTCGACTAAATCACTTCCTAAACTACTCAACTAAATTTTCACTGTTCACACGTTTAGTTGCTAAATTACTCGCCACTGCGCTAAGTTACTAGCCTTATAACAAAGAGTTATCGACGCGCGCTTTCGTTCCGATCACATTCCATCAAAATATGATACACGTCTTATTACACCGCTCCTATCACATAAGGGAGACTCAACCTTTCAACAATTGACTTTTAAAATCAAGATGGCGAACGACGGTAAGGACTATGTACTTACATGCAAATCAAATTTTAAACTCGCCCGTATATATCCAAAGGAAAAATATGGAAGCTATTAGCCGGTAAGTAGAACGCGCGGTGGCTGCGTCAAAGACTGTAAAAAAGATGACATGAAATTAATTTTTAAATATTATTTTACAATAATGATGGTGGACACTTCAAAACTATCACCAACTAAGCAACGCTTGTATTAAAGGAGCTAGATAACCCTCACATAAAAAAATAAGAGCCAGATAATAACTTGTAAATGGAATTAAAGTGGAGATGCTGATGAAATAGAGTGATCTGAAGTTATTGTAATAATCTGTAGGAATCTCTTCTATGCCTTGAGTACTTGTGCTTGCTAAATTGTTCCTTCATATGGCAGCAAAGTGCGTCGCGTTGACCCATTCCCCAAAATATGGCCGAGGAGACCTATACATACATTAGTCGTAGTAGTAGTCAGGGCTGGTTAAAATACATGCTCTGCTTTAAGGCCAGGTAGTTCTGTCAAATTAGGCATTTAACGCTGTCTTGTTCTAGCGACCGTCACCGACCGCGGAATCGGTGCCACAGTGCAGAAATAACATTAAAATATTGGACTATGTAATTTAAATTCATTTTTTGTTCAAAATTTGTTTATACTAGTGATAACAATTTTGTGGATTGTGAAGTGAAAAGAGTTTTTTTGATATATAAACGAAGAAATATTAAATTTATCTATACTCGTAGATATACAAAACTCAACCTTTTCTTTTTGGTCACACTATAAGTTGAGAACGGCTTTTCCAATTTCATGCATCTTTTTAGAATGTTTCCTAATAATTCACAAGTTCGTCAAAAATTTTAAAAAATGTGCTGAAACGTAATGAAAGGCCAGTAAAAATAGAAGGTTTTTTGATCAACTTTGCACTTAATTTCTAATCCAATTTTTTTTCTATGAGGTAATAAAGATCACTTATTGTTATTTAAATGCATAAAATTACAAAATGCTCACAGATCCAGGTAGAGCTTCAAACTCCTTGAAAAAAAACTGTTTTAGCCGATATTTTGGAAACTATATATTTTGACAATAATTGTAGAAAATGAAATTTTGCATCTTTTGTTGCAAGTAAACTTTTTTTGTACAACTTACCGTTTACGATTTATAACCCATTTAATGATACGATGGCGATGATGCCGATAATAGTGGATGAAAATGATGTGGTCTACGATGGAACTTGTTTCTCTAATAGTAACAAGCACAGGTGTACCTCGTAACCCCAAGGTTCGAACCTTCGACAAAAACCCACTCTGGCAATGCGTTTCACAGCTTAGTTGTTCTTATTACAAAAGTGGAGACCAAACTCTTCGTTCAACTCTTCAATCATCATGATGAACGGTGCTGTTTATTCGAGCAACGAGCAATATGATAGAATAACTTTAAGTTAAAAACCCCGACTACAAAAAAATTCTACACGTAAAAAAATATTACCTACTATCTAAGGACACTTTGGCGAATGAGACTAGTCTTAGAATATCTTAGTTACCAAAATCCATCCAGCCGTTTGGAAGATATGTGGAAATAAAAGTTTTACAAACATAAAAGATACGCGCGAAAAATATAACCCTTCTTCCATTCCGGTAAAAAGGGACATGTTTATGCTACTGGGAACAGAATTCACATCTTATTATTTTACATTGTTATCATCAAATTTGACATAATAAATCATAATCGGTAAGTTCGAAAAAAAAGTTTACTGGCAACAAAAGATGGGAAATTTTATTTTCTACAATAATAAAAGGCTTTATAACTTTTTCAGAATATCGGCCAAAAACGTTTTTTCGAGCTGGCGCTTGAAGCTCCACCTGGATTTGTTATTATTTTGTGATTTTATGCTCAGGAAATGATTCTAAACCTTATATAAAAAATACGAATCGGAAATTTAGTGCAGAGTTAAATTCTACGAGTAATTTTACTGCCTAAAAGGCTTCTTATCAAATTTGGTCGTGTGTCTAAATTTCTATGAACAATATTAACATTTTCATACAAAAAAAAAGAAAAAACAATAAATTTTAGTGGTGTCACAAACTTGGAAAATAAATAAAAAAATAAAAATTCTAACAAAACCATACGTGTATCTATGGAAAAGTGTTCAAAATTGTATTGAAGTTCCTAACATTTTTTTTTCTAAACTGAACAGTTTGCGCGAAAGTCTCTTCCAAAGTGGTAAAATCTGTATGTGAGGACTTTTCTTACAAATACTAAGTACCTTACTACCAAAGAATTTACCTAAATGGCATATTATCATTTATGATACCTAACTTGCATTTATATTAGGGGATTTACGCATCCCGATCTCTGATTTAACGGACGAATATTTTACCGATACTTATCTATTTTCCATTGCATCCGCATTGATATTATCCGCATGTGTATCGACGTCAGTTTTTTGAGACTCCCCTTTTGGTCTACGTTTATGTTGTAGAAACATAAAGTAAACAGCGTACTAATTAGTATCAGCGTCTATTTGCAATTCCAATGAAAACGGTATCAAAAATCAAGATCATAGCGTGCTTCACTAGTAATACCTACTGATATTGTTATACTGTGGCACTATGATCGTAATATTTAAAATTGATTGGTTGTCAAAATTGCAAAATCAAGCACAGGCCCGTCGTCCGTGAGCGCCGAAACGCGACTGATCAGGCCTGCCGAACGGCGCGCTTTATATATGGTAGATATTAAAACATAGTGAATAGCTGATACTTTTTATCAAGTCAAACTCTGCGAATGCATCTATAACTTTTTAGTGGCTTTCGTTGAGTATAAAAATTTAGTAAAAATATTCATTAGTTTAGTCATAAACTTGAAAAAACTTTTTGAAAAGGGGTAACTTTGGGATTTTTTTTCTATTAAGTAAAAGTCATTAAATCGTGTTATTGACTGCGAATGGCACTAGATTAGATCCTTAACTATTACATATATTTTTTTCAGAGTTTAATACACTATTTTAAAGGTCTTAAAGTTGTTTTAAAAATTCAAAATTACGGCCCACACGCCCTTAATTGAAATAAAAAAACTGTATCGCAAGTAATTAAATACAAAATACCGGTATTTGAAATACAAAATACAGCAGTTAACCAATTTTTAATTGAAATACAAAAACGCTCTGAAAAGTAGAGGAAAATAAGATTAATTCATCAGTAAAACCAAAGTTTCCTTTCAAGATCACTAGATTTTTAAAAGTACTGTCAGACAGACTCTCTCTTTTTGACGAGACAACGTCTTATAAATTGGTTTGCCGGGTGACACTTCAAGAAACTGCGTTACGCTCCGCTCACGTTATGCGCTCACAACGAGAGCGAGTGAGAGGCACGCGTCCCTTCCACTCGGGCATGGTTAGCCCGCCTAAGAGCGAGAGAGACAGACATAAAAGTGAAAGGCACGCGTCCCTTCCGTAAAATTATTTTACCACTCAAAGTCACGTAAAACTTTCGCCCGTATACCGACTTTACAGGCAACCAATTGTTTTGAGAATGAATAAAGTCTGCTAAAGAAAAAAATCTTTCTACAGGTCCTGATGGGTAGTATTTGTATTTCAATTACGTATTTTAATTACAAGTAATTCAAATACTGCCCAACCCTGGTAAACGGGTGCTGCTTATAATAGGGCAAATAAAAAAAACTATAATTTTCCTCATGTCATCTTTTCCTCATTGCTCCCCACAAAAAAATCTCTCAAAGCAATTGCGATCCAAAAAGTTTTCAAATATTTGAAGTCAAAGAACTAATCGATGTTTATGATGTCAACACACCTTAGAAAGTCACCGAGGCATAATGAAGCTCACAAGTGTTTACGTGCATATCTAATTAATTTGAATATATTTTTCAGTTGGCTGAAGACGAGTTCACTGAAGCTGATAAACTAGCCGACCTCGATATCGCGTACAATCAACTGAAGTCCTTGAACGGGTCTCTTCGCAGTCTCAAAGCATTGCGGTACCTGAATCTTACACACAACGCTATGGTGGAGTTCTCTCTTCAAGAAATCAAAGGTCTCAAACGCTTATCTGTCATCGACCTGTCGCACAACAAAATACGACACATCACGGGAAACATGGAGGTAAATATTACGCCTATGCAATTTTATGTTTGTTGAAATAATAAATATACAAACATTTATAAAAATTCTTAAACCTCTTTAGCCATGTTTAACACTTTTTGGTAATAGAAAATCTTATGAAACCGCGTCATCGACATTCTAACATTGGGTGGCGGCACCGGCGGCGGCACGGCGTAGCGGTGTAGTAATTAGAGCGACGACGGCGTAGCAACGGAGCGACGCGACGGCGGCTCAACGGCGTAGCGCTCCTCTCTGAAACGCGGAATCAAATGTATATGGCACAAGAAGAACTACATAAGTTTCAACTACACATAGCGATGTTGTACAAACACATAAGGAATAACAACCACACACATCCACCCATACAAATACTCACCACACAAGCACTCACTCTCTAATTGCCATAA
Organism: Ectropis grisescens; assembly: GCA_017562165.1. NCBI lineage: Eukaryota > Metazoa > Arthropoda > Insecta > Lepidoptera > Geometridae > Ectropis > Ectropis grisescens. The sequence goes on from CM029767.1 coordinate 5,922,184, forward strand.
AATTTCATATATTAAAGCAGCATATTTATGCTTTTTAAATGTGTTTACATGATTTTTTCTGTTTTAATGTAATATCCAGTGATATTACATTAAAACAGAAAAAAACATGTTGCAACTGTATTACAATAGCCAATGTCTTCTTCTAACTATCTATATCTTAATATATATAAATCTCCTGTCACGATGTTTCTCCGCGATAGACTCCTAAACTACTTATCCGATTGTAAACAAATTTGGACACCGTGTGTAGATTGATCCAACTTAAGAGATAGGATAGTTTTTATTTCGATTAATGGGCTTTATGTGACGATATCCGAGCGAAGCCGGAACGGGCCGCTAGTACAGTTATATAGATAGTTAGAAGAAGACATTGGCTATTGTAATACAGTTGTTCAACTAGTTCGGAGCCAATAGTTTTTAATTGGATAAGTAAACATTTTGTTTTATAAATATCATGTCGTTGTAGTCGGACAGCTGTACGGACAGCCAAGCGCTACTCTTTTGACGAATGGCGGACCACAAGATCCACGTTTCCAAAATATAATGAATATAAATATTGGTGAACAATTCACACACAACACCGTCTGACCCCAAACTAAGCAAAGCTTGTACTTTGGCGGCCAGATAGCTGATATAATACTTAAATAGTTTTAAATACATACTTATTATAAATAGTAACACCCAGACACAGTGCAAACACTTTAACTCATCATACACATATTTGCACTGGGTGGGAATCGAACCCACGACCCTCGGCTTCGCAGGCAGAGTTACTACCCACTAAGCCACGAGGCCAGTCATATGAGCTTATCAGTCAAAATATGAGTATTATGTAGATGTAAAATCTAAGATGATTATGGAATGCTCGTAAAATCATTTGTCGGGTTATGTCAAAGCTAGTTTGTTTGTATTACTGCATTGGTGATTTTCGGGATAAATCAACAACATTTAATATTTTATTAGAGATATATTTGTAGGTAAATCCACTCATGGAATATTGGGATCATATTTATCCTATGGAGTAGTAGGTATAGATCGACAGTGACGTAATGATGTCATCGCTTGCTATTGATGTCAACTATAATCTTTCATGATATTCACCTTAGCGTTCGTCCGCCCACGCTGGTTTGTTCTATAGCTTTCATTAATTTTATTATAACTTAATAATATTTGTATTTCAGAATCTGGTTGATGTAGAAACTCGGGTCCTCGAATTGAGACTGGACCATAATTACATCTTGAGCTTGGGCGGGGCGTTGATGGGACTTCAAGGTCTTCTGAGGCTGAACCTGAGCAACAACCAACTGCAGCAAATATCGCCAGATGATCTCATCGGCCTGGAAGACCTTAGGATGCTAGACGTGTCGCACAACCGAATCACGACCTTAGAGGAAACGTCAAAGGTTCGTTTTACGATGATAGCTAGCGTTCTGCTTGCGGTTGCTGATGCGATGTTATTGTTTTCGTGAAGCGTTTGTCTGATGTAATCTGCAACGATAGAGGGCCAGTTAAATAAATAATTACTAAGCGATTTTTTATAGAACCAATGAGTATCCTGTTAATAATCAATGGCGTGATACTCGTACTAGTAGTATTTTTTACTAGTACCTACAATTGAAAAGCTAGTGTCTGGGGTACTTTTTGACCTTCAAAATTAACAAATTTAAAAGAAAGAACATCAATCAACGCACATGAAGATTTTAAAAGTACCGCGTATTTTTGCGACGGGGAATTTTTGCCGCGATCCGGACAAATTCCTCGTTTGCATACCGTAAGTGTCCCGTTGCTTGCAGACGTATCTGCCGTCGCTGGAGGAGCTGATCGCTCATCACAACAACATCACCGTCCTGGATAAAGACTTCCATGGGTTGCCTGCTCTCTGCATCGCAGACCTGTCCTTCAATAAGATCCAGAGTGTCAACTCAGACTTGGTCACCAAATCACAATGCACCATCAATGGAATCCCCGGCATCCTGAAGATATACCTTCAAGGTACTCCTCAAAATATTAATACCTTATCGCTTATTTATTATTTAATATGTCTTCCCCCGTTTCAAATGTTTGTTATTAGCTAACTTGAATTGACTCTTTGAACTGTGAATGAGCACTAATGCGCGATGCGATCTGTGAAATAGACCTGCCTATTGCGATTTTGTTTAGTAATCTACTAGTCAACCCTTTTCACTTGATACCAATATTTAACCATAATACCAAATAATACTATATAAGTAGTTTGACAAATTTAGATCGGTATTTCACATACCTTTAGTGCCGTTTACTACCAAAGCCAAGATGACTAACACTTCATAATGGTACATTGTTACCTGTGTTAGCAGCATGCGCTGATAAACTTTCAGCTTAGTTAAATAACGAAGGTCTGGGGTTCACGAAGACTTAGTCGATAATTATGTTTACGATTGCTACAAATTCATTTCTACTACTGGCAGTCGCAATACAAACCTGCAGTAAACGACACGTCTATTACTTTTTACCACCCGCTGCAAGCAATAGTAAAGCTTACCACATCAGCTATTAAGGCCATATATCTTACAATATATGGTCGCAATCTCGTCGGATTTTACCAGTTACCTGAGCAGTGATACTGGAGCGAGAACAAAAGGCGTTCGTCTCGGTCAAGAAAAGACGTCCGTTGAGTGGAACGTAGTAAGTGCCAATTTGTTTCAGGATAAATTTTATAAAAGATTACAACTTGGAAAACTGAGCAAGAACAGTTGATCGCGACGTTATAATCCGTGATCTGGAAGTCTTATTGTCAGAAATCTACATCAGAAAATTGGGAGAGTGAAGCAAACAATATTTAAAGGAACGTTAAAACATTTACTATAACCTTAATGACAAAATCATCAATTGGTCAAACAAAGACACGAAGGCAAAACACAGTATGTCCGGCGTGGCCGGCGTCTGGAGCAAAAGTGCCTCCTTCTTTCTCGACCCACTACTTAAAGCCAGTTTTCGTCGCCCGATGTTGCCACGCTATGCACCTTTTTCTTGCTTTTAAACGGGGTTGCTAACACGGCCCTCCTGCACCGTGCCTGCCCCAGGCACGATAAAGCTGTAATGTACAAACACTTAACATTACAATCTATTAAAATAATAACAAAGCTCGGCCTATCATGACATATTCAGTTCATACGAGAACGATAACATGACGTCAATTCAAAGATACCTTTATTCTTAGGCATTCTTGAAACTTCTGTCGTATTTAAGTTGAACAGCCAGAGCGAGGGTTGTTGCCTTTACCCCTACGATTACTCAGTCATTACCAACCAACCAGTGCCTAGTACAGCTCATTTTTCCTTTAGGCTTAGGAAATTTCTGTGTTAAACCAAATAGTAGCTTAAACCTGGTGTTCACACCGAATCACCAAGTTGTGTATTGCCAATCTTTCCCTGCAACAGCGTTCATACCAGATTCCTGTTGCAGATCAAATAGTAAACCTGGTGTTCACACCGAATCACCAAGTTGTGTATTGCCACTCTTTCCCTGCAACAGCGTTCATACCAGATTCCTGTTGTAGATCAAATAGTAGCTTAAACCTGGTGTTCACACCGAATCACCAAGTTGTGTATTGCCACTCTTTCACTGCAACAGCGTTCATGTCAGATTCCTGTTGTAGATCAAATAGTAGCTTAAACCTGGTGTTCACACCGAATCACCAAGTTGTGTATTGCCACTCTTTCACTGCAACAGCGTTCATGTCAGATTCCTGTTGTAGATCAAATAGTAGCTTAAACCTGGTGTTCACACCGAATCACCAAGTTGTGTATTGCCACTCTTTCACTGCAACAGCGTTCATACTAGATTCCTGTTGCAGATCAAATAGTAAACCTGGTGTTCACACCGAATCACCAAGTCGTGTACAGTCACTCATTCATTGCAACAGCGTTCATTTCGGGATCATGTTGTAGTTATAGATATCGGACACTACATTGTGCATGATGTTTACAGAGATTACATTAGACCATTTTAATGAACGGTGTATACATTAAGCAAATGTAATAGTACTAAAGTGTCAGGTTATAGACAAAAATAATGACGTCTAAATTTTGATCAATTACATAACAAATAACAAAAACATGTAAGTAGTCATACGTACCTAATGGATCAAAATCAGGTATCAATTTTTATAGAGGGTAGGACTATTGGCACTTGTACTCACAGTTGTGGCATCGTTTGATAAAGATACCTTCGTCAGTTTCTGGGTAGCGCGCTTATGGTGAAATCCCAGACCAGCTACTGTCACTGCCTTTGAGCTGCTACTTGATGATGAACGACCACGCCTTTTTTACATGCTTGCGTTTACCATTGCGTCTTCGTTTTGAACCCATTACAATGCAAATGATAGACAGGTTTTAACTTCAAAGAACTCTAATGACCATAAAACTCCAGATTAGATGGCGAGCTAGGCCTCGTGGTATCCCACTTCTGATGTCAGAAATCTACATCAGAAGATTGGGAGAGTGAAGCAAACAATATTTAAAGGAACGTTAAAACATTTACTATAACCTTAATGACAAAATCATCAATTGGTCAAACAAAGACACGAAGGCAAAACACAGTATGTCCGGCGTGGCCGGCGTCTGGAGCAAAAGTGCCTCCCTTCTTTCTCGACCCACTACTTAAAGCCAGTTTTCGTCGCCCGATGTTGCCACGCTATGCACCTTTTTCTTGCTTTTAAACGGGGTTGCTAACATTATTCCAATTAAAAGACTAATTGCAAGAGTTCTAGGTCACGGATTATTAAGAGTTACGTTGAAACGCGAACAGACTTACTTAACGAATATAGGACAGGGTTAAACTCACAACATGTAAAGCGCAGAGAGAAAGTATGCCTTATTTTTGCAACGACAAATGCTCTTCGTTCGAGGATTATACGTGCGAGACAATGAAAATTGAAAGTTTAATACGCGTCTTTTTCAGAATGTGCACAAGAATCTCAAAGGACACAAAAAAATTTACATACGCCAGAAATAGAATGATTTAAAGTGCAAAAAGACGAGTCTTTTGCGATTTCTCAATACCCATACCTGAACAAAATACAAGTTCTCAGGGTGGGGGTTGTCTTATGATTTTTAAATCAGACTCACAAATGTATCTGAAGAAAAGAAACTTCGAATGATTCTTGAAAAGCAAAACAAAGTAACACCCTTGACAATAACAGATGTTGATACCAAAACCTTACATAGTGTTATCCAACAAACCTTTGCTACATACGTTCTAGATCTGGATTATTAGGGTAAAATCGATAGTCAAGATGAACATGTTGATGTTTTATCTGTGCTAAACTGCGAGCAAAGATTAAAACACAAATAATGGGTGACTTACCAAGTCAGCCAGTTACACCAGCACGCCCATTTTTTGGTATCCTTTCTTTTCACAAACTTTTTTTCACAAACGGACATAACTATGATAATCAACGTTAGACAATCTCATAGGTAGTGTAATGATTATTATACAAAAAATATTTAACAAATTGGTTACATCTCAAAGTAATTATTTGACAAACTTCCATTCTATAACATATTATTTGACAAATTTTCTGGTAATATTTTGCTAACTAACAAATGTTTAAAATAAGTTTTGAACAACACTTAACAAAATTTTATTTTATAATGTATTTGGCAAACAACTCAATTTATAAATCCGCATCGTCGCTTAACGCTTAACATCAGGCAAGATGGCGATCAAGTGTAAAAATATAAGAGTTAAAAAAACTACCATTTATTATCTATACTAATGTTATAAAGCTGAAGAGTTTGTTTGTTTGTTTGAACGCTAGGATCTTGGGAAGTACTGGTCCGGATTGAAAGATTATTTTTCTATTGGATAGTCCATTTATCGAGGAAGGCTATTGTGAGATCTTGATCGTAGCTCCATATACTCGTAATGCATAGCAATGTTTTGAACGCAGCTTTACAAGCTTTGTAGTTGTGGTACAGAGGGCTCTGCCTCTCTCCCTCTTTTTTATGTCACCATGGTGTGCGTGTAAAGTCGTAGCGAGAAGAATAAAAACTGACTAATTAATTCAAGTGGTTTTATTGAAGATATGACAGCTATAAGCTATAGAAAATAACGCTACTGTTAATAGAAGCGGAGCATGAATCAAGAATGTAACAAAATCGGGAAAATATATTCTCTATTGAGGGTTTTCGTACGTTTCGTGCTTTGACATGACACATGACAGCGTGTGTCTAAGATTGCGCCATTGAATATCACAGATTACATACCTCTTGAATATAAAACCTTTGCTAATCTTTTTTTTTTCTAAATCTGAGTTGGTACAACCAATTTCCGACAGGTGGCGTAGCAGGTAGCTGAAGAGGTGTTTTGTTTGAAAGCGATATTCTCAGGAATGACTGAACCGATTTCAGTAATTCTTTCATGTGTATGTGTACGGGATCCTGATGAGTACTATAAAATGTACCACGGGCAACGCCGGGGCGGACATCTAGTATTACATAAAAACTTGATTGTAATTTTTGAATTTCTATGTAACCAAATCGGACCGTTTAGGTTACTTAGGACCCAGATCCGGCTTGAAGCACCCCGACTCCACCTAGTCTTGTGGCTACTACCCCTAGAGTGTATACAAAAAAGCGGGAGCCAGAAGCTTCAGGAAGGTCCTGAGTGGAGCAAGCCATGCGTAGCCAATAACAGCGACGTGGTGCACCTTTCCCCGGAAGTGGCGAGCAGAGCGAGTCGGCGACCTCCGTAGTGAAACACAGGCCGAGTATAGAGAAGCGATACTCAGGGCTGACCGCAGAGCTTCTGGCGGGAGCCCACCCGGAGTTAAATCTCTGTGATAGACCCTAATCAGAACGGTTGTCAAAAGTCAACGACAGAACCAAATTAGAATTGATAGTACATAGACAATTTGTTTGGTAAACGCTAAATTTGTTGAATTAATAATTAATGAAAAAATATGCACAAAAAGAAAATGTCATCCGATATATTGTCTAAATGCCACGTTTGCCATAAGGTAATAAAATTATGGTTTGTAGAATAAAACATTTCCTTATGTAAGATATTTTTGTAATACTCGTAAATATTATGCAATAATAAAAATAAAATAAAATACGTTGTTTCTAAAATTAAACATTTTCATGCTTTTAAGTTTTTGAATATCATACGATTAGTTGGTTTTAAAGTGATATCTATTTTGTCAAAAAATGTTTGTGAAACATTATTAAACCCCATTTTTTACATAGTGGAGATGTTGTTTTGCCCCGTGATTGTTGATGGCGCTAATTTCTCCTATTTAAAATCGTGCATTTGCCTGCCACCCAAACCGTTTATGCGATAAATTGTTTTGGTTATTGTTTACATACTGTGAATGATTTGTTGGTCTTAAAATTGTATTAATCCATATTACATGTACTTAGTTTTTATTTTAGTGATTAATTGTAAACTTTTTTGTTGAAGTTATATTTTATTGCTAAGGATAATGTATTAACGAAAAGCAACTTACTTCGTTTCAATTTACGTCAGTCATTGGACTAATCCGTAGGACCGCGCCGCTTACTGTGTATGTTTTTTTTTGATTTGCATGTAGCTATCAGTTAGTGTTACATAAATATTTTAAATTTGTTTAAAAAGGACCTTGTAAAGTAACTATGTTTGCGTTTGCTTCAAATTAATTTCTACTGGCAGTACCAATACAAAGCTGCAGTAAACGACATGTTTATTACTTTTTCCCACCGACTGCAAGCAATGGTAAACCTTAATACATGACCACAGAGCTTTGCGCAAGTCTCGCCGTAATTTAATTAGCTCGCAACGCAACCAACGGATTAGAGGATACTTTTACACACACGGGAGTCCGTTAGAGAAAACGTTAAATGCCATAATTGAAATAAATAATTTATTTTTATCCAAGAACGCGTAAAAGTCTACTTGTTAGTGCCAGGTATTTAGAGAAAACGCAGAAAATTTTTTTTTCCTGCTAAAAAGAGGAGACACCAGAACCCTCAAGAAGAAACAGTCCCTCTGGCTATTCAACTGTACCTATAGTCTCTCGGCCAACTAAACAAAAAAGAACGGCGGCGCCATGGGTTATAGGCGATTCGCCACAAAGTAAATTCGTCACAATTTGTATACTCCATACATTCAAAGTAAACTCGCCACAACTTATAAAAAAACAAATGAACAATGTCACAGGTGAATAAAGTTGTTGTAAATTCGTCACAGATTTTTGTTTTATGTCATTTTTGCATAAAGTAGGGTTAGCAAGTAATATTTAGGGTTATAGGCAATTCATACACAATTTATTGAGTTAGGTAAGTACTCGAAATGATACAAAGATTTTAAACTATGACAACAAATAACTAATGGCTCATTCCATGACAAACGCTATAATCTTTGTAGTTAAATACTAGGAAAACCTGTCTTTAGGACATTTATCATATAAATTTCAAAGACGATAATTATTGTATGTGGTGTCCATTTCGGTAAATTTTACATTTGTTACATAAAAGTTGTTTTTCACTAGTGTAGGTTACCGCGAATAGCGATACACTTGACTGATATATCCCTGATGCTAAGCAATGATGTGGTCTACGCTATACCATCCCCAGAAGTACATATAGAGCTGATAAAACTGAACAAAACTTAAAATATGCCTTCCAAAACAAACGTTTGTAGATTTGATACCTTTTTGTAATGGTAGGAATCTCTTTGCAGAATCCTCCTGGGATTCACAGCCGATACCTTTGCTGTAATGGGCAAACATGTTTTTAACATCAGTAACATGTCCTTCTAATCTCGTCACTCTATACTATAAAAAACCTATGACTTCATGACCTGCTCAAAAATTTGATTTTATTTTCTCGAATTTATAACATCTTCGCATCTTGTAAAATAACGTTTTAGACGCTTAATACAACAAACATTACTTGGTAACCCTACTTTATGCAATAAATCAATAGTTTAAAAACTAAAGAAACACGCTTATACAAAAGATCCAACTAAAAAGTTTTCTTGCTTTTCTAAAAACTTTGTGTAGTAAACAAAGTTCTTAATACTTATGATCTTGGTAAGGTGATCGTGGTGAGGTGATCGATAAGAATGGTTGGTGGGACAACTCTACAAACCATTGCATTCTCATCGGTCCTTGATAAGAATGCAAAATTTCAAACTAATCGTGTTGTTTAGAAATTGGTGAAAATCATATTCAAAGATTCCGTTAAATAGAAACATTGATTCATAGATTCATACATACCAAGTTAATAAAATCGTGTTAAATATTATGTGAAATGAGAGATTACTTAAAAAGGCTAGGTACTAAAAATATCTGTCTGAGTAGACTTTTCCAGATAGTTATAATTTTGGTATCTTCAAATCGAGTTGAATCGGTTTCTACTATGTAAGCTTAATCGAAAACCGCATCGTCGTCAAGGCGGTCAAGTGTAAACCTATGAAAGTAAAAAATAAAATCTGATTTTTACTGTGTATGTTATATATTATGTTGTCTGTTTATATTTTTAATTTTGTGCCTCTTAGTTTTAAGCTTAAGAAAAATAATTATATATAAAATACTACACATTTATTCTTTGATTTTTCTGCTGTCTATACATAAAAAAACACTGTGGCGAATTTACAATTGATAAATGAGGATTTATCAAAAAAATAGAATTGTGGCGAATTTACACACATTTATTTTTGTGGCGAATTAACTTTGTGGCGAATCGCCTATAACCCGGCGCCATTACCGCGTCGGTGCCGCGTAGCTTCAGAATCAAGTGATAGTGATCACATAGGAAACTAATATACCTACTAAAACGTTCTGTTCACGTTTTTCGCAATATAACCTCAATATTTTCGGCCTGTCTCCTCTAGGCAGACCGAAAAATCGAAAGAACTTTCCTAGTTATTGTACGTCTTCTTATTAGTTAATTATTATTAACCCAGAGGACTAAGGAAACACTGGTAGGTAGCCATTATTCTTAGATTATCCAGAAAAAGTAGTCTTAAAAATGCAATAAAATTAGTTGCATAATTTCAAATAAAAAAACTTTGATTTTAAATCTCGCTGCGTGAACCTCTCATCCGCACTGATCACTCAATTAGCTAGTCCCAGGCTCTATGGAATTTCATCGATACAATATTTGACCACTTGAAAATATAGGCATTGTTGATTTGGGGTTGGCTGACAGAATTAATTGTATTTGTAACAATAACAGTTATTTCAGAAATATTTGTTTGTCTCTCTTTGTGCCTTTATATCCCTCGAGATGATTGCATCGTTTAATTTTTTCTCATATTATAAAAAAAGCATTTCAAATATTAACTTGTTATTTTGTTGCTAACTTTTTGTTAATTTTAGTGGCTAACTGCTAATTCTTGTCATTTAAAAACTACTTACATATGTAATATTAATTTTATACATGCCTATACTAATAATTATGAAGCCTTTTAAGCTTTTAGCTATAGAGTTTATTTGTTTGAATGCGCTGATCTAAAGAACTACTTGACAGATTTAGAAAATTATTATACCTATAATTTGATATATACGTAATTCTTAAGTACTATAAGTTATACCTCTATATGTATGTATCTACCACGGTCAAAGACTGGACGGGCCGCCAGTTTGATTGATATTGCTCGAAATTTAGCGATTTCAAGTTGCGAATAGACCTTAGACCGTAAGTGGTGCCAATAATTCATTATGTTAGAGAAATATTTTTTTTTTTAATTGTTTTAAAATTTTATATTAGCGCTATTTTTGTCGCAACTGAATACTTTGACAGATTTGTTTGCATCTTACAAACGCCTCATAATAAATAAAATATTTAGAGGTAATTTAGAATTCAGCTTTCTGAAACTCTGCGAATAATTTAACTAATGTGGAAACAATCAATGGTTTAATTTGACATATGTGCGCTAATTTAGACACATGGTAGTGTGTCAAGCAAACTTGTATACTTACAGGGTTAAACAGAAACGGATGTAAACTGAAAGGGCGTGTTTAAAAATAACTTTTTAAGCCACTATAGATTTAATTTTAATCCCCTTCTCTCTTCTATTCAATAGGTTTATTTCATAATATAATAGGCATGGCGACTCATTTTTGATTTGATGGGCCATCAAAAGGCTCCTCAATAACTGAAACACAGGTGAAATAATTACTGTGGTACCTTGAAAACTTCCCGTGATATCACGATTTTAAAATCATAATTTTACTCTTTCCTAAACACGCTTCATACAAGAACACCTACTAAAGCGTGACGTCATTTTCTTATATTATCTATGCGTCGCGCGTAAAGTTTCTATGGTAGCTGTATTAAATATTGCGTTTAGAAAACTATTTTCATAACAAAAGGCACTTTAAATTGAATGGGTTATCAAATGGTAAATACATTTTCTAATAATTGCGTATTTTTTAAATAGACTTGCCCATCCAGCTTTGAATGGTCGTAAAGTAAGTTAAATAAAAAGGTATCAAAATTGGAATTGGTACACATCTTATTCTATATAAATACTGTCATTATATCAAATAATTTAATATAATTCCGGGATCAGTCGTCATGCCTATTATGAGGATACCTATGGTACACCAATTTCATTTTATCTTTCCTTCCTCAAAAAGATATTAAAAATAAAATGTATCAAATTTAAATATACTTATCAAGTCGCCGTATTCCAAACATTTCTCCTTTTTCTCTGTTTGTGCTCGTAGCTCAAAAGTCAACTTCGATTCAGGCTGTTCTGTTTTGAGAAAACTCAAATCGGTACTCATTCTAGACGTTCAAACGTAAAAAGAATTCAAATGAAATGAAATGAAATTTATTTGGTTCAAGAACACTATTAGAGAGAGCGGGGTTCAAAGTGCCGGGGGTAAATTGTGCCAACGCGAATATCTGGAAAACAAAAGAGATAGATATACGATCATGTTGTGTCGCGTGATGCATAACAGTCGGGCACATATGGCTACTATTTTAGTTTCGTCAGCGGCGCGGGCCAAGTGACAGTGCATGTGACGGTCCTCCAGCGCTACGTAAATAAACATTTTGCTTGCATTTTTCGCGCTTTTAAAGTGTGAGTTTTAGTAAAATGTTTTTTTTTATCCTAGTTTGTTATGACGTATAATTTTAATGCTTTGAACACAGTGCTTTTCATATGTGAGACGAAATATCACACTCTCATAAACGGGGTAAAATGTGCCGTTCATCTGGGGTTGCTTGTGCCGCGGCACAACCAACTCTTAAGCAATCTTTATTGTTTCAATATTGTTTATGTTTCATAAGTGCTCGCATTTATGAAAGAAAGAGAACACTTGTTGGCAGGATGCTTTATACAAATGAAAAATTCTAAAGGGAACTAAATCTCAGAATCTGTTAGAAAGGGCTGTTGATGCAGTCATCAAGGATGAATTTAATGACTGGGATCCAAAGTGCTAATGCAAGTGGTATCAGTGACACCAGACATCTGCCATTTTCCCAGGGCACCAAAGTCATCCCATCAGTCCTCCTAAGGCCTGGTGGCTCAAATGCGCAAGAATATGCCTGTGCAGCGACGACAGCTCAATGCGTGATGGTCGTCGGCCTCAACCCTAGCACCGCAGGTGTATATATGAGGTTCACACACCTTGCAACCCAGGAAGGGCCACTGCCACACTCAGAGAATCGCCATCCAGCAAAGTGCCCAAATGGCGCTATGGCAACCCGTGCGTGCAATCATGCTCCCGATTCTGGTTATGTCACTGAATGAACTCTGCTAAATCGGCTCCTGTAGCTCCCTCCAATAGCTCCTGATTTTGTTTGATGTGATATCATCCCAAGCATGCTGAGCATTGAGGAACAAGAGGACCAGAGGCACTCCCACTGAGAACCAACCGAGCCAACAGTCCATCCGACGCAACATCAGAATGAAGGGTTACAGTGACGAGGACCGCTACCCCATGCACAGACGCCCAAAAAAAGGTGGCACGCTCACATCGCTTGCGCATCGTACCCAGATGTCCCCGTACCCGACAGGAAAAGCCAACTGAATCCATTGAATGTCACCCAAAGAAACATCCAAGTTTGGCTCCACCTTTGATCGCAAAACTTCGTCAAACGAAGATACCTCTTCAGGACAAAGCCAGGTTAGGGCAGTCCGCACGAGATATGTCAGCTTGGAGAGGGCAGAACATATGAGAAACACCACCAGCGCAACGGCCGTTGTGGAGGCTCTGGGCCGGGAGGAGGCAGCTTAGGCAATTGGCAATTAGGCAAACACTCGATGTCGAGTCGATTACTAGCGGAATCCCAACCGGTAGTGATCGGCTCTACAGACGAGCACTAGAATTAGATTTTAAATGTACCCAACTCCCTCCTATTTTCCTCTTCTTTTCCTTATCCAAGATATGTGTAAAAAAAAGATAATTGTTATGACAAATATCACGGACCCCGGAGTCTGTGGAGTGGCTAATTTAAATTTAAAAAAAACGAATTATAAAAGGATTTGTCAAAATTGGCAGTTTGAACCCCGCTCTCCCTACTTCAAAAACAGGTTAATATCTACTTATTCATAAACACAATGATATTTAGACAAATGTACACTGGTACTCACACTAGGGCAACCTGAGTCGATGGTACCAGGTATAACTATTACGTAACAACATATTTTAGAAACTTATGAAAAACAATAAGAAAAAAACATTGTATTATACATATAGCTACAAAATACAGTCGAAAAATAAATATTTAAGTAATACTCACAACTAATATACATACTTATATATCTATACACAATATATATTTCATACGTAGATAGGTATATATTACACTAGATGTCCGCCCCGGTTTCGCCCGTGGTACATTATATAGCACTCGTCGGGATCACGTACTTATCCCACGGTGAAAGAATGACTGAAATCGGTTCAGTCATTCCTGAGAATATCGCTTTGAAACAAAAACCCTCTTCAGCTACCTGCTACGCCACCTGTCGGAAATTGGTCGCACCAACTCAGATTTAGAAACAAATTTGATTAGCAAAGGTTTAAATTCAATGACGCAATCTTGGACATTGGCGATTACCGAATGGAAGCCAAAAGAAAAAGTTGAAGTTGACGCAATTCATTCGGACCAGTACTTCCCCGAGATCCTAGCGTGCAAATAAACAAACTCTTTAGCTTTAAAATATTAGTATAGATTAATATGACATTCATATAAAAATAGTAGAAGATTATAGATGTGGTTGTGTTTGTATGGATGTGCAAATAACATTTATATTATATAATATACCAATATTTAACCTCATATTATGACATACGGTGCAATCTGGCACCTAGGTAATTGCCGGTTTCTCGGCTGGCGACTTTTCTGTTTATAAAATACAGTAACCTATATGGCTGTATATGGGACCTGCAACATATCATGCATAGTAGTAAGCATTAGGTACACTTGACCATAATATCACTGTACCTACCACGCAGCTTACAAAGAAAAGTCCAAATCACTACCTAGCACTGCACTACGCACTACCCAGAGATATAAGATTCATCTCTTTTTCATAAAATTTATCTGGAAACATTTCCCTTCAAACCACAACTCAGTAATACTTCTTCATTTATACTTGGCGGTAGAATAATTCTCAAAGTGATACTTACCATGGTGGACTCTGTAAAAAGTCCTACCACAATAAAAATAGAGTCTTTATACTACGAGTAGGTACATGCCATTTCTACTCATACAATGAGTACCTAAAATCAGTGCAAGAAAGAGTGGTTAATGAACATGATTACTGGCGTGGTAAACTAACAATTCATCGTAGGTACTTATTGATAATTGGTTTTTTAAACAGATATTCCGGTTTCGGACTTTTGCCGACTGACTAAGAAGTAGAATAAACATTACTATATTTCTTCAAAACTGTAATTTTGTAATGATTTGTAGATAGCAATATGTAAAGAAAAGTGGTTCGACTATCATACAATATTCAATCGCTCCTCGTTGCATCTGCCTTTAAGCAGACAAGCCAACAAGAACAAAATTAAAAATTTTGATTAACCCGACTGCCTCGGATTTGTTATCTGTACAACATTCTACTAGTCAAGCCCTTTCATTTGATACCCATGTTGAGGTAGTAGTGGAAAAAATAATATAATTTGCCATTTTGTGGTGGCGGCCATCTTGGATTAGATTTTTTTTAATGCATAGTATTTTACTAGTCAAGCCCTTTCATTTGATACACATATTGAGGTAGGTTGTGAAGAAATATTTTACCCGCCATTTTGTGGACACGGCCATCTTGAATCGATATTAACCAAACATAGCTAAGAACATCCGCACGGATATTAACCTTCAAATAAAAAAACGGCATCGAAATCGGCCCATCCGTTTGAGCTCTACGGTGCCACACATAGACAGACATCGACGTCTAACTTATAAACACCTTTTTTTTGGTCAGGAGTTAAAAACGTTATTCGATGGCAAAGTTAATGCAAAATTAATCGATACCGTGAACCTATAGATAGCGCCACATTAGCATTTCTTGCCCTAGGCCATTAACGATGGCGACGTAAACAGGTAAATATGTTCGTTATAATTGCGGTT
This sequence comes from Ectropis grisescens, assembly GCA_017562165.1. NCBI lineage: Eukaryota > Metazoa > Arthropoda > Insecta > Lepidoptera > Geometridae > Ectropis > Ectropis grisescens. The sequence continues at coordinate 5,937,738 of CM029767.1, forward strand.
AATTTATTTCTATAGAAAGTTGATTCCATAGTAAATCGTAATGATAACGACATCAACGAATAAGCTTTCAGTGTTCAAATGTCTTTTCAGAAGTTTAAATTTGTTGCGTCGGCTGTAGTTGAATTTCGTAACGAGTAGTTGTACTCCTTTTTACGATGATGTTTTTTCTATCTACTTATTATACCATAGGCCTACATTTGACTGCCATGTCGCCTGATGTTAATCGACAATGCGGTATACGTACGATCAAACGTGCTTAGGTACATAGAATAAACCGATTCACACTCGATTTGAAGACACCGAGATTGTAACCATCGGGAAAAATGCACTTCAGCAACGCATTCCATAGCTTAGGCGTTCTTATCCCAAAAGCAGAGTCAGACCGGTCGATCTAGGTAGCCAGTACAGTTACAATAAACATTATGTATAATCAATCACCCGATTATACATAATGTTTATTAAAATGTTAATAAAATGGTATTTGTGCTGTGATTATTGTTTTTCAACTTAGTGTATGGAAATAAAGCTTGATTTGTAAAGAGATGTCTGGTTTGGTTGCAGAGAACCCGGTGCTGTGCGACAAGCGGTTGTTTGAGCTGATGTCGGTGTTTGAGAGTCTGAACGCGCGCGTGAGCGGGCCGTCGGCGTGCGGCGCCGCGACCGGCGCGCCGGTCATCGTGCGCGCGCTCAACGACGGCGCGCCGACAGTTTTCCGCGCGCCACCCCTCTTCAGGCCCGTGGCGCTGCTCGCCCTCCGGCCCCCCGCGCCCACCGCCCCTACCCCCCCCACCGGATGGCCCCACGACCGGCCCGTTCCGCATGCGCACCCTCGCGCGCTCGCCCACTTCCGCCGCGACGATCCGCACCCGCCGTTGCCGCTCTGAACGCTCACTTCTCCTACCAACGTTACCCGGGTCGGACGCGCGGTACTCCTGACCCTAGTGACTTCACTTCGCGAACATACGGTTTCCAATAAAGACTTTTTGCGGGCTCCACTTTTGCAGTTTATCGATGTAAGTGAAAATTTTAATTAAAATTAGATATCCCTCGAAAATAGGTGGCGTTTTAGGGAATGTAGTTTTGTAGTAAAAAATTGAATTTTCTCGGACTCCGGTATAATTCCTTCATTTCAATGTTTTTTGTATAGCGAACACACGGATTCTTCCAATATTTGAATTTTTAGGTCATTTGAAGTAAATATATCGAAATAAAAAAAAAATACGTGGTGTATTCAGATGTAAATAAAGTAACTGTAGGTAAGTTTGGGCAGAACTCAGAAGAAACATTGAGCAAAGTTGGGGATACTTTTAGTAAGTAAAGTTCGTATACAATCTGAAATTTATTTCGCCCGTTTAGTATTTGCATTAATAAAAATTGACGTACTCTGTTTTGGTTTCAATTAATTTGTATAATTTTTAAAACTAAACTTTTTGTGTTATTTCCACGTACAAAAATCGCTGTTAAAACGTTTACGTCCGACCATAACGGCAGCTTTCGTAGCCCGCAAACAAAAGTTCTTGACAAAACTTTTCGCGCAGCATTTTTACTGGTACAAGGTTTTCCCCTGTACGGCAAAACGAAAAACAGCTTGTTTGTGGTTCTGTTTATGAAACAGAACAAATAATGTAAAGAGTAGATGTAGAAATTAATAAAAAACAAAGAAATGAAAGTATAAGTATAAGAAATAAATTGTACAAAACAATATAACAATAAAATCGTCCCAATATTCTACTGCCCGCTATAACTCCATTATTATCTCTGAACGGCTTTACTCCGGTGGTTTTTGGTAATTAAACTAATTTTTATAGGTATACCAAAGAATTTTGAAACTAGGTGTAGGTACTAAGCCCCCATTGGCTCTCTGTTCGATGTATTTTGATCCGTATTTTCTAAACCGTACTATTTAGGTCGTTGAGATTGGTGGATATTTGTGGACTCCAAATTATATTGTACAAAAATAAAGTGTATGGGTGGAATTTAATACAAAGATAGCAAATAATCTTAAATGACACATAGTTTACTTTTATCCTCGGAAAATTACTTCAACGTCAAGAAAGGAGGTGAATCCAGGGCCGCTACTAAAAAACCAAAAAATAAAAATAATTAAGGAAATCCATATCCAATAGACGAGTTTTTTTTGCTAAGGAAAAATTGTAAAACACAATCCTAAAATTTCAGCACTTTTGAGTACCTAAGAATAATAAATCAGACCAAATAACTAACAAAGGCATATTGTGAATTCCAAACTAAAATTTAATAAATGTCAAGTGGTTTCAGTATTTATTACCTACTTGTTAATTTGCTAAACCATCGGCTTGAAAGTCAGACTTGCACTTGGCCGGTTTATTAAGCTCATTTGTCATAAAAATTTCTTTCGTAGAGCCTTCTTTATGAACTAAAGAAAAACAAACACAATTTAGAAATTACAATTATTTCCCCTATTATTTGTTCACACTTGACCGCCATCTCGCCTTATATTAAGCGGCACTGCGCTCTACCACGAAGCGAGCTTACCGAGAAGACACCGGTTCACTCTTGATTTGAAGACACCAAGATTTATAACCATAGGAAAAACTCTCAGGCAGCGCATTCCACAGCCTAGACGTTCTTATCACAAAAGTAGATACAAACCTCTTCGGTCGAGTTCTGAGTAGCCGATTCCACCTACATGTTCTTGATGTTGATCGACGACACGGTCCTACGCAGCGTGATTCTTACCTAGAAGAAACCTGTTCGATGTGGATTTGAAAACATCAAGATTGTAACATTGGGAAAAACCACTCAGGCAACGCATTTCTCAGCCTAGATTTTCTTAGCACAAAAATAGATTCCAACTTCTTTATTCTAGTTCCGAGCACCTGATTCCTGGAGTGAATGAGTGGATGTCCACCATTTGATTGTATACATGTTCATGTTTAGGATCTTCTTAAGATTTATTAAGACGTGATTAAAGCACACATAATTGGACCGCCCACAACTTTTCTCTGATGTTATTCAGAGGTTGACAGTTTCACTGTCATCTTATTTTAATAATTTATCGTCAACGGCCAACAGATTGAAAACACATTTAATTATAGGTTCGTTTTTTTAATAGGTGTATCATCATTGATGATAGTTACGACATTACATTTAGCATAAACATCTCACTAAATGTTCCAACTACTAGGACTTGGGATCTTCTGTTGCAAAGAAAAAGTCGAGGCTATAATCCACCACGCTGGCCCTGTGCGAGTTGGCGGACGACATAAATATGATCTCGAAAGATTCTAGGTACATGTCGATTTCCTCGCGATGTTTTCTTTCGCCGTTTAAAGTTAGCGGCATTACGCACTTCGCTTCGAAAAGACAATGATTCGCGTTGTCAAATTAGGAGCATACAAAATAAGTTAACGGTTTTTTTTAATTTGAAATTTAAATTATGTACCCTTTTCAGCCTTAGGACTGAATGGGGTCGGTTAGTATCGGGCGTAAGCCTACCTATTTATGTATGACACTATTTTTAGACGTTTTTTTCATCTTTGAGTTTGTTTCTTGATGAGGTATTTTTTTGTAAAATTAGTTAATTGTTTTTTAGCTCATATACTAGTAGAGTACAATCATTGTAGTTTATTTGACTTTTGAATTAAAAACTGTTTCAAAAAACGTTGTAAAAAACTTAACAGAATATTAATATTTAAATACGTACACGAACCAGTTGAAAAATTCAACTGTTTTGTACATTAACGAAAAACTGTTAATTTATTGACTAATGAAACGGTGTTGAAAAAAACAGTTCGTTGTCAACGGGCAACTCTAAATTATGGACAGGATAATGTCGCATTAATCCATTGATCTTTTCTAAGATCACGAAAGTAATGATCATAGTTTAGTATTGACGACTCGTAACTTTCCTATTCAGATAAATGTACTATTGAAAAAGATAATTGCAAATAGGTAAACCAATTTCACCAATTATTACTGTACAGTAATCTTTAGAAACTGCCATTTTACTGTGTTTCATTCCTGCCATTATGCCTTACCGACGAAAACGACAAAAAATGAGAGTTTGTGCGTGGTCAAATATTTTAAGTTAAATAATATATAATGCTATCTGTAAAATACACAAGTGTTTAAAATTATTAGGTATTTCATGCCATACATTTTTTAAGTTTGCAAGGTAACATGTCCAAACATATTTTAGATTAAAACAAATTTAGAGGTATATTCAGGAGAGGAAGAAGTTAAGCATAACTATGCAACCTAAATTTTGTCTATTGAAAACCGCTTCGTCATTTTTCACGGTTTAGCTGCAAACCTAATAAAAATAATATCCTGCCTTTTTTCGAGAACCTACAGTGCGTAAAATATCGAGGTAAGATACCGGTTAGATTGGCCCGAGCACGCTGACGCTTGGTGGTAAGCAACACGACTAAACTTCCCATAACAGGGCAGACTAACTTGACAGACACGCACTAATTTGACAGAAAATGTATTTTTATTACATTAAAATATATTTTTACATAAGTTATGTTTTCAATAAAATAGAACATTTATAACTACGAACATCATTTAAATATCGCGACAAATTTTTATTAAATAAGCCGCCCTGAGCTGTTCCTAGCGCAAAAGAGGCCAAAATGTTGACAGCATTACCCCGCTGAAAGGCAATAGATATCACCTGCACCAGAAACAACTCAGACCGGGAGTCACAGCCCTTATCGCTATTATTAGAGCATAACACTGAGTAGAAATAAGTGAAACTGTCAAGGTGTACTTGAGTCAACATGGTGGGTTATATGTTATATGTATACCACAGTGATATATAATAAATAAACAAAAAAATTATGACGAAAGATGACATGAAAATGATACCCCTAGGCACATAAATGTACCTAATATGTTCATGAATCACATCTGTGTATTAATAATTAATTATTGAACCCGAAACACCTCATGCGCGGTCCGAAGGGGGGGGTCACAGGGGACATGACCCCCCTCCCAAAATCGTATACGTTCAACTAAAAATCTAAAATATCAAGTCAAGTATTAAGTATTTAGTACTCGATTTATTGTATTCCTACTAGTGACCCCCCCCCAAAACCTGAGACTGCGTACTGGTGACCCCCTCCAAAATTCGAGGCTGGGACCGCGCCTGAAACACCTAGACTCAAAACGTTTCATCATAAATACTCACTCAACTATTCTACGCCAACACATTTTATGAAGCTGATTATGAATTACACTGCGCGAGGGGCAACAGATAATTTTTTAAACAAAGTTTGTTATGCGAGCCAAGCCTACAAACGAAATTAATCATGTTCGCCGTGTACAGACACGGGAAGGAGACGCGGACAATACAATATTTTAGCGGAAAATGGCACTAAAAATAATTAATCCTTATGTTTGTTTATGTTTTCGAGGATTTTGTAGTAGTAGGACTCGTTGCAGAGTCCGTGTGGGGAAATACTACACCTTTGCCAGATATTCTACCGCCAAATAGTAATGCAATGTTAATGTATTCCGGTCTGAAGGGCAATATTTCCAGTGAAATTACAGGGCATAGATATAAAACATCTTACCTATATGTCAGGGTGACGAGCGCAGTGAAATGTTAGGTAATGATTTGGACCCTTCATGTTCCATTACCATTAGGCACTCATGGAGCGGTTTGCAACTGCGCCCATGCACGGGCGCGAATCGCGATGGGCGGCGGTTTTTTTTCAATACTCACGAAATCGCTGATTTTCGCGGTTTCCTAGCCGCCGCGGGTGAGTTTTTCGCCCGCGAACTTGGCGGGTGAAGAGCGGGCGGCGACCGTAAACCGCCTTTTTGATTTCAATTTTTACATATACATCTGCATCCTACAGAAGCTGTGGGCACGCGCCCACGCGCAGTCGCGGTTTCAACCGCTCCATGAGTTCTTAACGTTAGCGTATCCGTACTTTAAGACGAAAGCGTTTGTGCGGAAAAAATGACAATCGCAAAAAAAATGTACCTAAAAGAATCTATATTTGCATACATTTTCAGCATTTGTCCGACTTTAACGGACCCTAGTATTAGAAATTTGCCTATAGGTAGGTACAGCGCTCGTGTTGTGCGAGATTCAACTCAAAAATTAATCACAACTTAAAAACAATGACTTCCATTTAAATATTATATTATTAAACAATTATATTAGTCCAGTCAAATTAGATACAGAAAATAGGAGTGAAGTTATAAAAATTGACAGCTAGCTTAAAATTGGTAGGATTGTTTAAAATACCATCATAAATGACATCTAAAAAGTCCTCATCGATCTGATATCTGGAAAAAATACTCGTAGTCAATGGTACTACGCGATTTTTATCAAAACGATAAGCTTTATCATAAAATTATCCCAAACAAAATTTGCCAAAAAAAATACCTACTTTTTTTCTAAAAACAATAGTTTTTTAAATGTTACGATTTATAAAGCTGAAAGAGTTGGAAACGTCTTAACACGCACATGTTTCCACGCCACCTTTGAAGTAGTGGATCACTAGATCTCAAAAATGGTAAATCTTAAAAAGATTTTTGTATTGAAATTTGTTATGGAGTCTAATCTATCATTTTTGTTTGAAAATGTAATGATAAAACTTATTGTTTTGCTGAAAATCGTGAAAACTCCCGTTTTGCGACTTTGACTCATTAATTTTTTTCCAGGTTTTTGTAAATTGTAAAAAATACCACCAATTTTTCTTTCGCGTTCTATCTAAAGAGCGTTAATTAAGACGTGAAAAATAAAACTTTATCCTAGTCCCAATCTAGTCCCTATAAAACGGCCACTACCAATTACTAATTATAGTAAAAACATCCGGTATATCTATAAAAAAACTTATGGAATACACGCTACATTGGATCGCTCCAGGTCTAGCGTAGCCTTTACAGGATTTATTTTATTTACATTTGAATCCACGTACACAAACAACTCTTACGTTTTTATTCTGGTTTACTTGCAAACCGACGGGCCATACAGATTTATATCTATACTAGCTGACTCCCAAACGATCTGCAATATTATATTGATCTATATATGAAACCATCATATCTCTTAAAGTTGTATCAAACTGCACATAGTGTGCAACATTTTACTATAATCCCTTCAGTAGTTTAAGAGTTCATCGCGGACAAACACCGTGACACGTTTCATAAATAAACAGGTTTATATACTATGCAACTGTAAAATTATAAAACCGTTACATTACGATGACGTTAGGTTATATACTAACCTAACGTTCCGTGAGTATTATATATAATCTCACGCGTTAAAGAGTAAACTGATGATGATGTGCCACGTTTCGCTGTGGCACATTGTGATGCAAAAATTAGACAAAAACAATCCTTGATGTGGATTATATATCATTGTAAAATTTCAGCTCGATCGGTGCAGCACTTTTTGAGTTTTTGAAGCGTACACAAACCAACAACATTTTTATATATAAAGATTTTACGGTGACATTAAATCAAACTACTTGTCTGTCTTTAAGAGTGGATCTCGTTTTACATGCGGCAGTGATTGTTGCTGAAGATAATGTAGACCAACAAGTATGGATTCTCATTATTTAATTTTACAATGTTTCATTTGCACGAAGAGGACAGGGCAGGCGATGGTGACTGAAACAATATTGACTGACGTTTTTAGGTGCTAGGGGCTGTCTTCAGGCGACACTAAAAATTCATATAAATTACGATACAAATACGAAACGATATAAATAGATGACGTTTTTTGAACCTTAGACGTGATTTGAACATAAAATTTTTTAGCCAAATCATAGGTTCTGCCAAAGTAAATTGGGGTGTTTGACTTATGTTTTGGCAAAGTAAAATCCTAAAACTGTCTAGTTTTTTTTTGTTTTTTCGCTCTCTCTTTTCTTTTACGCTTCATCACACCTAAACACTCGAAAGTCATGGAACAAAATGTGTATGAAATTTACGTATAGTTGCATAAATGAAAAATTAAAAATGTAGTTCTAGAACTCACTGACGTCATCTTGTACATTTTTGGAAATATTTTTTTCTTCTGCAAGCGGCACATCAGCCAGTTTGAATTGTCGTGTTTTTCCGATTATTGATATTATTATATCCGAAATCATGGCCACAAAAGGCTAAAAATCTAAGAAATGGAACTCGGCTTTACTTCATAGTATGTAAGTACCTAAGACCTTACTCAGATGCTCATAGCGTGTGAGTAAACCCGTAACAGAAAGGACGGCGGCGTTAGGAAATGTGATAATTGTGATCTAAAGTTTCCATCTCTATAATAAAAATATAAATTTTGCAATTTCGTGGATCAAAAAAAAAATCCTTGACTTTTTCGAATTGTCATCATACAAACAGCAGAATTACATGTGACGACAATTTTAACGAACTCCTTTGTCAGAAGCAAAGCAAGGTATTGAATACTTTGACGCAGTGTTATGTAAAAATGAGATAAAGTTTAGAGATACCTGAACAAAGGATTCAGAATCAACGATGCTGTAGAATGACAAGTTGTATGGCATGTTTAGTTATACGATATGCATCTGTTCTACACGTTTTGTTGCGTTGTCCGCATTTTAATACCTACATAAGTACACAAAAGAACTATGCCTCGTGTCCTCGTTTTCTCGGGACATTTTAGAGGGCATTATTTATCCTTATGACCTATTTTTAGAGTGAATTTTTCTATCAGCGATATTCATTTTTTAGTTTCTATTGCATCACTATCGAAATATACTTAATTTGTAAGTTATAACTAAGGACAATATTGGTTACTTTTGTCCTATTATGTTAGTGGTTCGGCTAGGGTGGTGATGCAATTAAATCATTAATATTTTAATCATTATAAATATACTCTAGATAATACGACACGTTAGATGGCAATGTACATAAATAATGAGTCTTAATAAAACCAAAAATTGTTGATATTTACCAAAGTATGTACCAAATTTTCTATGATCAATTATATCTTTAATAATAACTGTAGGTACCTAATATAGTTTATATACGAAATATTATTATTAGATAAGTTTAGTCCTTGTATTAGTGTAATTTATAATGTCGAGTAATGTATACTAATAAAAATTAAAACAACACATCGTTTTCTTTCCTTTTCCTATATAAACGTATGTAGAACGCTTCCAACGTTTAGATTACTTCGGCTGGTCGTTGCCGGCTCCCAGCAACTTGCCAGCTTCCATAGCCTTAGCTTAGCCAGAATCATCCACCGGCAACTCGCTCTTCGATCCACCTTTGGGACTTTAACCGAGGGGTCGTATTATTTACTTCGCTCCTGTGTCAGTTCTAGAAAACGATCTATGATGATATATATCATGATCATATTATATCAGTCTCACTGATATAATATGATCATGTACATGAGTTTTGTCGTCCATTTATAAGCCTGATACGATGCTGGTAGATCGGTACTCGGGCTGTGCTCGTCAATATCACCATAGCACAATGACGAAAATTTCGTAAACGACTAGGCCGATAAGCCTTTAGAAGAAGACGAAGAAATTTCGGCTAAGACGCTTTTATTGCTACACTTTTGAATAAAGGATCAGCTGCAGAAGGCAGCTATCCTCACTATAGTACCGCCAGGAGTTTCTCATTCTGGAGTCCCTAACTTGAACCCAGCTTTGCTACCAACCATGAGTTTATGAAATAAATTATAACCTTGGACGGAGATACGTTTCTGTAAAATAGATTTAGTTTATCGTAGTTACAATATTTTAGTTAGTTAAAAACACTTTTATAAGAAGTAGCCTTTTTTAGCCTACCTAGGGTAGCGGATAGAATTATATTTAACTCTCGACCAAAAAGAGTGATGTTATGAGTTTGACGTCGATGTCTGTATTCCTGTCTGTTTATCTGTGGCACCGTAGCTTTCAAATTCGATTTCTGTTCAATTTCAAGACCAGCGGACAAAACATGTCCGTCTGCATCGAGGCGTGAGACTAGGAGATGTTATTTCCCTGAAATCGTTCTCAATTCTCAAGCTCACTGGAGGACATGCTGGTTGGTTGGTGTCTATGTATGTTTGTTTATTTGTATGTTTTTTTAAATGACACTTCTTTTGGCACTCCACACAAGTAGTGGCAGGACTCTTTGCAGAATCCGTCTAGGGAAGTACCACCCCTTTGACAGTTATTTTACCGCCAAACAGTAATGTGCAAACATTACTGTGTTCCGGTTTGAAGGGCAGTGTTTCCAGTGAAATTACAGGGCATAGAGATGAAACATCTTATATCTCTGGTTGATGAGCGCAGTGCAGTGCTAGGTAATGATTTGTACTTTTAATGTTTCAATAGCTGCGTGTCACTGTGCTGTTATGTGGCAGGCATGTTGTTTAACATCATCAGTCACATGACCTGCTCGTCTCATCACCCTATATCATCTATACTTATAATAAAACTGTAACGGGTCGAATTCTGTACATTGAAGATATTTTGAAAATTTTGTTTTGGATCACTCCATAGTCGATACTGATGGCGAAACTGCATTTTTTTTCTTTCATGTCTGTCTGTCTTTCTGTCTGTCTGTCTGTCTTTCTGTATAGGGATCACGCATCATGCCGAAACTACTGATTCAATTCAGCTGAAACTTGGCATGATTTTAGTTTATACTAAGGAGATTGCTGTAGGCTACTTTTGATCCCCAAATTCTGATCGGTTTTCATGCGGGAGGGGGTGAAAGTCAGAATGTGTATTTGGTTGTAACTCATGTTTACGTTGTTTAATTTTATTATATTTAATTAATTTTATTTTATTATTTTAAAGAACGCATTTTTTATATTGTCCCGTCAAAAAATGAACATTATCGGTTTGGTGGTTTGGAAATTACACAAACATTAAATAATAACGACACGCGTGGCGCGTTCGGTACATACTAACTGCTAAGCATTCTGTGTTTCACAGACGATCCACAGAATATCTAGATTCCAGATTCTAGAACGTGCCCACGTGATCGCGTCGCGTCGTCTTGAATGAAGAAATAATTATCAAAAATATATTTTTGAGTGGAAAAACCAACAAGGAGGATGTTTCAATCGGGTTGCATTTTTTTTTATTTGGTGTTATTTTCGCGATAACTCCGCTAATTGTGAATAGATTTTGATAATTCCTTTTTTGTTTGGTAGAAAATACTTCAGAGGTGATCTCATACATCGAAAAAAGGCAGGTAGTTTTTCAAATATCAACAAAAATCTAAAATCAGCTTAGAACTAGATTACCTGTCATTGAAGTAGATTTTTGTTCTTAAGGAGAAAACATATTAGCATAATAAGTAGCAGCATAAACAACCCATTAAATGTTCCCACTGCTGGGCGTCGGGGCCTTCTCTCGCAAGGAGAAAGTCAAGGCAATAATCCACCACGCTGGCCCAGTGTCGGTTGGTGGATGACATATGACTTAGAACTCAGATTTTAGGTACTACATTTCGGTTTCCTCACGATGTTTTCCTTCAGCGTTTTAATTACCAGCATTACGAACATGATTCTGAAAAGATAGTGGTGCGCGTGGTTTTGAACCCTGGCTCTCCGGATCGACAGTCGCCGTTCTCCCGACTAGGTCAGCTGTAACTTACTAGACCAGCCGTAACTTATTAGAAAAAGTATTATTTCAATCCAAATACCGTTTAAAATTTAAAGGATGTTCCGGAATGTTCCGTACCCAAAGGGTAAAAACGGGACCCTATTACTGAGACTTCGCTGTCCGTCCGTCCGTCCGTCTGTCACCAGGCTGTATCTCAAGAACGGTGATAGCTAGACAGTTGAAATTTTCACAGATTATGTATTTCTATTGCCGGTTCAACAAAAAATACTAAAAATAAAATAATTATTTATTTAAGAGGGCTCCATACAACTTGATATTTTTACCGTTTCTTGCTCGATGCTAATAACGTACCTGTCACATACTCTTTTTTATGTTCTCTTTAAATGTACCTAATTAATTAAAATAAAATAAAATAAATTATTAAGGGGGCTCCCACACAATTAAAGCCGTTTATTTGCTAATGGTTCGGAACCTTTCGCGCGCGAGTCCCACTTTTGCATTGTTTGTTTTGTTTGTTAGATTTGCATTTATTTTTTCTAAAATTTTGTAAAATCCTATCCTACCAATATTATATAAATATGCCATGTTTAAATTTTTGCTGCTCAACTACGTTGGAACGGCTGAATGTATGGAGTTAAAATTTGAAACACATTATATCTTGGCTGAGCTTAAGTAGCATATTGAGCCTATGTGTTCTTCCAAACAATAATCTAATTGTATTTCAAATTTCAACCCGATCACTAAATACGTTCCGTTCGTAGTCCTGTAAATATAATAATATTTACAGGACTACGAACAGAACGTATTGGAACGGCTGAACACATTTCGAAGGAATTCGAAACACACGTAATTAGTTTGTACTCAAAAATAGCAAATCGGTTACTTATAGGTTACTGTGACGTAAGAAATACTAAGCAAATTTGGTAGAAAATTGAAACAGAGATAACTCATAGTCTGAAATACTACATAAACTATCTATCAACCCGAATAGAAGCATTGGCCCTAAGTAATGTAAGTGTAATCTATGGCCATAAGAAAACAAATATTAACGTCAAAACGACACAACGAATTGGTTTGACATAGGAAACGCAGATAGTTTAGAGTCTAAAATTTCACATGGGGTAATAAGCCTATATTTTCATTTAACTCCGTATTGTATTAAATTTATGCACCGTTTTGGCGTAGATAATACAAGTGCTTTGCGTGCACAATCAAAATAACAAGCAACGTTATATTTTCATTAGATGGCGCTAATGTCAGTTTAAATCTAAAGCCCATTTAGGTCAATGTTTTGCTATTGTGGTATGTATTTTTCTTCCTTCACTAGGTGGCGTTACTGGTATTCCAAATTGTACTAATGAGTTTTTTGCTACTAAAATGATTTTGATGCCGAATTTGGATTCTTTAGTTCTTTGATTTTTTTTTCTGTGTTACAATGAAATGTATGGGTACATTAACATTTCACTTAGATTTGGCTTTGATTTACGGGTTCAATTTGCTTGCGTAACATTAAAACTCATTTTTTTTTATCATTTTGAAGGCTTCATTCAAAATTTTACGTGAGCGAAGTCGCGGGTAACAGCTAGAAAAAGAGATAAGTAGGTATCAGATCATGCACATCAACTTCAGACTTTTCATAATGTAAGTATCCTATTAAAATCCTAAAAACTTAACAATTGCGGATATGTTCGCTACTACGTACGAAACATTACTAAGTAGATATGTTGGATTTTGTTTAAAAAAAAAAAACAAAATAAAGATGATAAAATTAACTAAATTTTTGTGTGGAAAAATAAATTCACTCGGTTTTCAATGGTTACTTATCTAAATATTTTACGTACTTTCAACTAATGTACAAGTCCGTAACATGCTTACGCGAACAGTAGTAGGGTTCAGCTAGTCATACTATAAAAGACATAATATGGCCATCCAGTCTAGATGGCTATGCTTAGAAGACCTATTTAGACGACAATGCTTTAAGGATTTATCTCAGACTAGCATCGCCCTCCGGTGTCACCCGCATAGTTTCCAAAATGAGCTATCGAATTAAAACGAGCCTGGTCTTCTAAGCATAGCCATCTAGACTGGATGGCCATATTATGTCTTTTATAGTATGACTAGCTGAACCCGCTACTTCGTTCGCGTAAGCATGTTACGGACTTGTACATTAGTTGAAAGTACGTAAAAATATTTAGATAAGTAACCATTGAAAAACCGAGTGAATTTATTTTTCCACACAAAAATTTAGTTAATTTTATCATCTTTATTTTGTTTTTTTTTTTTAAACAAAATCCAACATATCTACTTAGTAATGTTTCGTACGTAGTAGCGAACATATCCGCAATTGTTAAGTTTTTAGGATTTTAATAGGATACTTACATCTATAAAAATATTTAATAGCCTACCAACATACATTAAATCTATAACCTCCAACTGTATTTTCAAAAACACACTGAAAAATTGGCTCAATGATAATACTTTTTACGACTTGGAAGAATATTATACATTTACTGCGGCTAATCACATTAAAAATAAGTATTTAGAAGACTAATATAACTGTAATTTGTTATTGATGATTTTACCTACTTTGTAAAATGTATTTAGTACTAAGCCTGAATTTAATAATTTGTTTTGTGAAGGTATTTAATAGATAACAAGAAAAGTGCCTATGTGCTCACTAAGTGCCTATGTACTCACTAAGTGCCTATGTACTCGCTTAACTATTATCTACCTAACTATCACCTTCTTAATTATAAGGTACAACTATTATATGTTGCACGTCCGTTAGGACAAACTGTTGATACTAAACTTTTATAACGCCATCAATGTACACGGTTTTAAGCAATAAAATTTATTTCTATTTCTATTTCTATTTCTGCGTTACAAGTTTGTTGTCCATCTATAAAGTAAGCTTGTGAATGCAACGAGTTAGTGCGAAACGGAAGCATAGATGCAAGACAACTGTAAGTATGAAAGAGTTAGCTGGATTTAATATGTGTGTGAAAGGTATAGGATAAAAAAATTGAAAACAGGTGTAAGAGAATAAACAAAATGCATTAAAATGGAACATTTTAATTGAATTGATTGAGTTGATTGAATTCAGTAGGTACACCCAGCGACACAGCAGTACCTAAAGATCAGCAGTTAAACTGTATCTTTCTCGCTTTGACACACTCGGCGGGCCCGAGTTCACCCAAACAAATCTTTCACTGCCGATCGTGAAGACAATGAGGAGAAAAAACTGTGGTGCACAAAAAGAGGTTTTCATTAAAAAAAATACTAACAGCGATAGAGCGTCCTAATCTACCTTAAAACTTAAAATAATCGAACACAAACCCACACTGACTACGTGTCCTGAATCTGTTTTTCGCACGCACTGTATTTTATTGCCCGATTCCTTCGATTGTCAAATTTTACAGTAGTGTTCTCTCAATGCGGCGAGACATTTAGAATCTTATACCTTTAAACGAGCAACTCTTGTAGGTATATATGTATATATATATATAGGATCTGAATCTCGGAAATGGCTCGAACGATGTTCATGAAATTATGTATACAGGGGGATTCGAGGACGATAAATCGATCTAGCTAGGTTTTAATTCTTAATGAATTATAGATAAGTATATAAACATAATAAATCTTAATTAAGTTTTTTTTATGTCTCTAAGAACCGAGCAAAGGTCGGTCACCCAGGTACTATGGTATTATACCAGTAGGTACTCGTAGTATAGGTACTAATTTTTTAGACTTTTTCAGGTTCGATGTAGATTTGTTACCCTCGAAAAATTACAGTTTTGTTTATGTGTGTTGGTAACGTTTCCATATCAGTTTTTAATAATTTGCTCTCATACTTTAATCTGAGATCAATCAATACTCGTAAACTTCATCTATTTAGCAAAGACGTTTGTTTTATTAGGTACCTACTCGGACAAAGAGGCTATTTAAACTCATAGTTATTCAAAATTATCTAATTCATAGGTACATATTTTAAAGAAAATGGAATTAAAATTGTGAAGAAACTACCCCGTTGTCTCAGAATTCTGCACCTTTGTTTGTTTTTATGAATTTCTCTACCAAAATAAAACATTGGCGCCACCTATGGTGAAATTGGGAACTGTGTTTGACAAGTCTCTTTGGATCATGAAAACGCCCCTTCATGTCACGATGTCACTATAAACGATTGTTTTTCTCGACACGCGTGACGTCACCGCTTTATCAAGCAATAGCGTAAACAATTTACTATTTTACACGTTTTTACCACAAATTCCGTATTTAATCACGTACGTAAATATAACAATAGAAATCAATAAACAATTGTAAACATCGTTTTCTGAGCCTAGTAGGTACTACCAGACATTCGACATAATTTTAACAAAAAGGAACCGAGTTTTAACAGAAAACTTATAAAGTAAAAAAGTCTTCCTCGTTTTCTCTAGGATGTCATCATCAAATCCTAGTTTCCTTATCATGGTACCCTTGGAATATCTTCTTTACAACAAAAAAGAATCATCAAAATCGATTCATAAGCGACGAAGTTATCACACAGATAAAAAAAATATACAGAATTGAAAACCCTCCTTTTTTTGAAGTCGGTTAAACATATGGTTCAAACATTTCAATGGCAAAATCGTATTTACCTTTGAAAAGTGTATTGATTCGGAATATTTCTTCTTGTAACGTCACATTCAAGTAGGTACGAAATAAATATGCCACCACCATTGTATAAGTATTTAACTAGCTGCCCATTCCGGCTTCGCTCGGATAATAACCTAGATACCAACCCGCCATCTGCCGGGGTGATTTGTGAATCTAAACCATCCAGGGCCCTACCCAAACGCATACAAAAAAATCATTCAAATCGGTCGAGCCGTTTAGGAGGAGTTAACTCACAACGAAAAGTGGCAGAGATTTTTATATATTATAATAGAGTACCTGGTTGACCGAGCTTTACTCGGTTTAAATTCGTTTATAAAGGGCTAAGTAAAAGATTTTCTCAAAAAAAAAAATAACGAAAAGAAAAGACCCGAGTGTCACCATCGGGATTCGAACCGGGGCCTGTTGACTCCGAGGGCGAGCTTATCTCGTATGAGCCATTTAGACTTAAAGAATAGTGACGAAATAAGTTATAATATTCTAATGACATTGGCGGAGTTTTTCATTGTCTAAAAACGCCCATAAAACGGCGATTTTTAACATAAAACGGCATTTTTTAACAAGAACAAAATTAAAAATTTTGATTAACCCCCGACTACCTCGCATTTGTTATCTGTACCTACAACATTCTACTAGTCAAGCCCTTTAGCATAGCCTTTAGCATACATTAACCTTGTGCAATGCATTTTATTGTACATAAAAATTGAAAGGAATTTAGCATCCAAACGATCAAATTATATTGCACAAAAATACGAACTGATCAATGTTTTCGTGTTTAGTCGGAGAACGATATAGACTCAGTAAGGACCGCGCGAACAAAATGTCTCACAGCAAGATTTGTACATGCCAATATATAGTGTTGTTGTTGTTCATGGAAATCTTTGCTTGCCTTTGTTGTAATGTGTTACTGTGTTCGGGTTTGAAGGGTATTGTTTTCAGTAAAATTACCGGGCATAGAGATAAAACATTTCATAAATCTGGATGACTAACGCAATGCTTTATTAAGTAATGATTTGGATTATGAATGAAATACTGACCCTACACGACGCAATGAAAAAATATGGAGCAATAAAAATTACACTCGCTCAAACTTTCATTCAATCATTGTACAATCTTCAATTTTAGCCCTAAACGGTCAATAATATTGTACAATTTGCAATATTGCTCAAAATGATTGATTATCTAGAGGCCGCCTTAATACACAGATATCACTGCGTCGAAAACAGGCTGGAAAATATAAGGCCACTTAGTCGAGAAAACATTGATATATCGTCATAACCATATAACATTCATTAATTCTTAATTATTTTTTTCGGATTTCTCGTTCCTTCGCTTTATGGTTCTTTTTGTGTAGCTACCTAGCTACGTATCTAAAAAAACAAAATCTCTCAAAATGTATTTCGAGACTAGGATTTGGTATGGATGAAAATTTCTGAAAAACACTAGGGCCGGCCGAACTTCGTTTAGGTTGGACAACTAATCTGAATACATATCGGAATATAAGTACCTAGCCTATGAGCCGCTAACTACTCGAGAGTCATGAAATTTACGATCAACAACAACAATCGACATACATTATTAGTTTATGCTCAATAATGACTACTTATTAAGACGACCATTAATCGAAATAATAAATAAAAAATTGGTTGCCTGTAAAGTCGGTATACGGGCGAAAGTTTTACGTGACAACGACTTTGAGTGGTAAAATAATTTTACGGAAGGGACGCGTGCCTTTCACTTTTTATGTCTGTCTCTCTCGCTCTTAGGCGGGCTAACCATGCCCGAGTGGAAGGGACGCGTGCCTCTCACTCGCTCTCGTTGTGAGCGCATAACGTGAGCGGAGCATAACGCAATTTCTTGAAGTGTCACCCGGCAAACCAATTTATAAGACGTTGTCACGTCAAAAACGATTTAGGTACCTGGTACCTACCCCTCTCTCTTTCTCTCTGAAGTTGGACCAAATTACATTGGTTTCATGCCCATTTTCATGAATATCGGTTGATTTGCTGAAGAGTTCACCGAGAACAAACATCATGATTTTATGGATTAGGTATATATATATCAATATCTTTAAATTACTTCCGTACTTAGTCTGTAAGTAATCTTTTTTAGTTATCGAGCAACTCGATATTCCGCGCAAGCACGAAAGGAAGAGTAAGCCTTAGCCACAGATTTCTAAACAGATGAAACCTTCATGAACGACACTGTGAGGCCAGTCATTAGTTATGTATGCGTGACAGCTCTCACCGACGTTGTCAAATTACTCACGTTGGTGTGCGTGTAATGTTCCCAGTCTTAAGAAAAAAGTTCCACTATTGTTGTCTTAAGCTTTGGAAATTTTCACGTATAATAAACGCATAAAATATTATTTTCAAATAATTTATTATTACACCGATAATATATAATGCAAGGATTTCTTGTTAATAACTTGCTCCACAAAAAAAGGAGACAGAAACGTAATTGTAAATTATAGACCTATTAGCCTCATGTCAAACATTTACAAATTTTTTTTCAAAGCTGATCCTAAATAGAATATCAAGGACTATAGATGAAGAACAGCCCATTGAACAAGCTGGTTTTAGAGCAGGGTTTTCAACTATTGATCATATGCATGTATTAAAACAGTTACTAGAAAAATCTCAAGAGTATGGGAAAGACCTATACATTGCAATTGTCAACTACAATAAAGCTTTCGACGCAATCAAACACAATCTGCTCTGGGAGGCTCTAATTCAACAAGGAGTAAGAAAAAAAATGTTATATTTATATTATTGAAAATATATATGCTAACAGCACTGCATAGATCAAGTTAGAATCCACAGGTCATAGACGAGACGTTTTATAACGGCGAGTTTTGTTCTTATCTATTCGTTTCATAACTATAGTTTTCATCAACACTATTATTTTTTTTTTAACCCTAGTAACGGCGAGGATTTGTTCTTGGCATCGATTCACATTAAATAAAAAATAACGATTATAAAAATAGGGCTTAAAATTGAATTAAACAATGTTCATCAATAATTTGGTCTACGAGTATCTTCAAAACAAAATTAGAATCTATATTTTACCTTAACTTCAGGGAAAATAATTTCAATGTAGTATAGCAACACTGACCTATTTTCGCTGAGGTGTTGTGTTTCTATTCATCAATCGAAATAAAATCGTCTAAATTATATAAATACCAGTAAAAATATTCTAACTTTCCTATGAAATTTCTTTTTTTTATTTTTGGGAACAATGTTTGCAATGTTTGATGACACAAGACGGCATAATCTTAAACAAAACATAAAATCACACGGGACTCCCGTACGAGACGGAAGTCAGTTTCATACTGACTGGAGTTTGTATTTGCTTTGGCGTATGATATTTGCTTTCCGGACCTAAGGATCTGTGTTCCGCAGGTTCCATCTGCCTTTTGTTTTAGAAATCTGTGCCTGTGCCTTTACCGATACATTGCCGATCATACTCACACAGCCAAATCATTAACACAAATAAACTATTTTCGTACATAAAATTAAACCGACTCCAAAACCACAAATAGGCACTCAAAAGCGAAAAATAAACAAAAATCATTATCAATCTACTAGCGGCCCAATACTGCTTTGCTCGGATAATAACCTAGATACCAATTGCAGTGCCATCTGCCGGGGTGATTTGTGAATCTAAACCATCCAGGGCTACCCAAACGTATCAAACGTATGCAAAAAAAATCATTCAAATCGGTCGAGCTGTTTAGGAGAAGTTTACTTACAATGAAAAGTGGCATTAATTTATAAATATAATATTGATTTACACAATGAGCCGTTTTCCGACGAGACAAAAATAGTTCCAAAGTACGCACTAGATGGCGGTAGTGGAATTTCAAAAAAGATTTGTCTGTACCATAGACTCTCATAAGTGTAATTATTATGAAGCCCCCCTCCCAATGTTAAAAATCAAAAAGTGAAAAAATTTAAAAAATGTAAATCTAAATTATTTGCGATAACTAAAAATGTTGGAGGTTTCCCAAACACATCACTTATTTTAGATAAATTATAATGTTCTTCTCAGCTCAGCTGATGTGTTTGGGTTGTTTACCTTCTATAAACCCTAAATACTCGAAGAAAATATTTCATTCTAAAATAATTTTTCTGCTTTTTTAGTGTTAAAATATTGGAAATAGATATAGTCAGTTAAATTGATAATGGAATAAAAAATCGTTATCTACTGATCACATTTGATTTTCAATAAAAATCTTTAAAACTCTTGATGCAGAGAGACAAACTAAGCACAAGTAAAAAGAAAATTCAAAAATATAAATGGCAGCACTGATACGAAAATATTTATCTGTGGCTGAAAGACTAGTATCTATTCTCTCCACTTAGTCACTAAGTAGTACACTCCTCTATCTAGTGATTTGTAGTATCTAGGGCCAAGAATAAATAAAAAAATTAATAGTGTTGGGACATTAGATACCAAACGAGTATATAGAACAGCTCCTTAAGTTTTAATGAACTATGACGAATTAGCTCATCGATTATCTGATTCTGTGACTGTTATTTTTCGGCGATCCACTATTGTTCAGTAATGCCGCATGGTCAACTGACTGATTTAGTTCGCTCTTACCCGAATTGTATGTTACGTATTCAACGATTTTATTAGACTTCGTATTTTGTAGTGAACATTTCTTTAGCATCGTTGTGATTTGAAAATCAATTCAACGAAAAAGCGACAGTAAAAAGAAAGCTAAGCATTTCTATAGTATTTCTAAAGTATCACTTCTATCACGTATTTTTTTCTAGATACAGATTTTCTAGACATTTTCAAGAGATGAAAACAAAGAAATGATGGCGCTTATGTTACGTCTAACATTACTTAACATTTCTGTCCAAATCTAAGGTTTTGACAATATCCGTATATTGAAATAGATGAAATTTTTAAATCAGACAATTTATAGTTCTCTTCAATTTAATGCGTGTACATTGTACACAAAGCGTTTCCGATTTTGCAAATGTTCATAAGCAATACCAACCAACAACACAACAACAATAGCAAATAACAACAATCGTAGACATCTACGGTCAGGTAGCAAAAGAATAAGCAGCCCACTAATTGTTCCCACTACTGGGACTCAGGGCCTTCTTTTGCAAAGATAGAGTCATAACCTTAATCCACCACGCTGGCGCAGTGTACCAATCCACACTGATGACGCAGTCATGACCTCGAAGAATTCTAGGTACATGTCGGTTTTCTTCACGAAGTTTTCCTTAACCGTTTTAAGTTAGCGGCATTACGCACATATTATTATCTTCGAAACGATAGGATACCAATCGGGAGTTGCCATTCTCCCGACGAGACCAGCCGGAACTTTTCTCAATTCATATGAAATTTTTTGTATTTCATATATGAAATAGTTAAATATTGGAGCGCAGTATGAATTAAAAAAATGCAATATTGTCTTCTAAAATATTTAAAAAAGACCGAACGAACGAAAGATAGGAGCGAACTAGTTCGATACAGATATGCGAGCTAAGTTCAGCGTTCCCAGTGGACCTCACTATGTGGCTCAGTGGCTTTTGACATTGACGTCGCAATCTAATACTTACAAGCGCCTCTTATCGTCTTTTTCGAACCATTTTTTTTATCTCGTCGGAAAACGCCTCATTTCGTATTGACAAGGTCGAGTTTCATAACTTTTGTAAAATCTACAATACATCCAGATAATTGTACGCAAATTTTAGTTTATGGTTCATAATCTAAAAACTACCAAACCAATTTCGATAAGATTTATATGGGACCATTCGGGAAGAATACCCATCCAAACACAAAAAGAAATTTTAAAATCGGTGATCGAGTTCACGAGAAATCTGGTATCATGCATAAAAAATACATAGTGGTCGAATTGATAGCCTCCTCCTTTTTGGAAGTCGGTTAAAAATAAAGCACCATTCACAAATCTAGCTCCGCCCTTAGCCACAGTATATTTATAATATATTATCAAACTCCATGGTCCACGCGGACTTGTACTAGGGGAACGCTGTAGATACAGAGGGGAACGCTGTGTATGCCTATGTAACTCCCATCCGTGCTGCTCGCTGTTTCTTAGTGTACACTTTTAAACATGTTTCGTGTAGGTAGGTAGGTAGACAACAATATTTTTAATTGTTTATATAACAAACAGAAAAACTTTAAGAAATATACCAACCTACTACTATATTTTATTTTCTTTTTACAGATAATGTTTGAAAAGATTTTAAGAATATGAAAACTTTTTGAGTTCCCGCCGCTAATCCAGTATGGCCGCCGTTTGACATTTGTGACCTAACTGACAGTTGATAATGACAGATCATCATTTCATTTCGTAGATAGTAGATACTTAGTTGTATTTCTGCGTTTTACAATAGAATTGCAAAATATTGTCATTTTTGGTGGAACCACAGAAGCCAAGCAGTACATAATTGTGTTCTTCAGAAATAATTTTTTAGAACATCATAAAATATCAAAATGAAACAAGTCATTGTTGTCTTTGGAGGCCTCGCATCGCTTACTGAGATTGGTTTCTGAACTTGATCCATTGTAATTGATTAATAGACAGCATGCCCGCGGACGAGTCCAGGATGGCGAATGTGGTCGATGTTTTATGCCTCTACGGCAATAGGCCAGATAGCCTCTTTGATCTCTGCATGGAGTACATCGTGTCTAATCTCAACACGATAACAATACAGGACCCACGGAGTCGTTGGCGGAAGTTGAAAGACGATATCATCTTGCCAAAAGAGATTTGCGAGAGATTTCTCGATACTTATCAGATCAACAATCGTGTGAACGATATCATTGCGAATTTGTTTCGAGATCGAAATCGCACTCGGCTCGACGCTGTGAGGCTTCGTAACGCGCGCATCACGGACGAAAACTTCAGGTCCTTCATGGAACACAAGCCTTGTGAAGTGGACCTAGTGCAATGCGACTATCTCACCCAAGCATCCTTGGATATCATCAATTCTAATAGTGAAAACCTTATTACACTTAAATTTGGCCCCACTACATATTTACTCTCTCAAGATGACTCTGTGTATCGCCAACGAGGGTATGTCATCAATGCACCTAAACTGCGAAGCCTCATAATTCACCACCGTGGATTGGCCATCTACCCCATGTTACTTCTTAGCCCATTGACGCAACTCACACATTTGGACATATCTGAGTGCAATTCCACTGACTCAGTGTGGGCAGTGAATGAGATGAGCAACCTCAGATCTCTAGTTCTACACAGCGTTAAATGGTCCAGAGACTGCTTTGACTGGATTTTGGGCCTGCAGTCGCTTCGACATTTAGACATTTCTCAAGCCAATGAAAAGCATGGAAAATTTGTGAATCCCAAACAATGTTTTGTCGAAGATAGTGACTAGCTTGCCATATCTGGAGTCACTTGACATATCTGGAACTAATTTGGCTGGGACTGGGGCAGCAGTTTCTAACATAAATGATGACAATACAGGGGACTGTGTGGAGATGCAAGTACGCTGCGATATACCAGGATTGGTGTCTCGGGTGAACAGCCCCCTAGAGTTCCTCGGGCTGTATGGTACACACCATGGAGCCTGCAAACGTCACGACATACCTGCTAGAATTGTAAGTTTTGAATTCCCAAATTTTTGTTTCATGAAAATATCAAAATTTACTCAGATTCCATCAACATGATTTAAAATTCAATAGTTCTTATACAAAATTATTATCTTATATTCTGTACAATATTACTGTATATAAAGTGTTTAAAATCTTAATCTACCCAGATAAATATGATTCTTCATTACTCTGGTTTTAGGTTAAATTACTTAGGTTTTTATGCTTCAGAAACAAGAGAACTGGGCATGTGAGGCAAGCAATATCACCCCGACACTCTCCATAGATTAGAAGAGTTATTTTGCAATCGCTTTTAATTGTTGCAATTTCACTTTAGAATTAAATCCTCTGATTGTATAGTACAGTTTATTGGTGTTTTTTAGTGATTGGACTACAGAGTTCTTCCTGTCTAGGACAGTATCAAATCTGTACTAGTTGTTCTGCCACCAAGGTGCAATGTGCAAATATATTGTATTCTGATTTAAAGGACAATGTTTCCAGAGAGTTTGCAGGACAAAGAGATAAATTATCTTGTATTTTGCTGGGTATCCAGTGAAGTACAGTGCTAGAAATTGATTTGTCCCCTACAAATTCAATATCAATCAATGTCTTGTACATTGCCATTTTCTCAAACAAAATAAGTGGGCTTCAATAGGGAACATGCATGCATTTTTTTATAATATATTATATCTCTGGATAAAATATATTATATCTCTGGATGGCGAGAGCTGTGCAATGCTAGGTAATGATTGGGACTCTTTATGTTCCAATAGCTCCATGTCACTGTGTTGTTATATGGTAAGCATGTTGCCTACCATCAGGCACACATCCTGCTCATCTCATCAATCTATACCAATAAAAAAGAAAAGTCTATTTTAACTCATATTTTCTGACCAAATCACCTTTGAAATAGCCTTTTAACACTATAATATCAATACATCAGTTTTTGTTGCTATCATAAGTTATATATAATATATGATCATTGTTCTGAAGGTTAAACTGAACTATACAATTAGCATGGTGTTATTCTTATGCAGATACATTTATTTATCATTACATATCTACCCACTTTGGCCTTTTAAAGTCTCTTTGCATGTGGGCAAAACATATTTTGATCTTAATTCCTTAGTTTCGTTATTGTGGATGTTATGATACTATTGTCATAGTTGGGTTGGTTGGGTCTGAGTTTGTTTACAAAATTTACCAGATGGCAAGCAATGGTATATGAAAAGGTAAAAACTTCAGCAATATATTTTTATAAAGAATTGTTTCCAAACATTGACTTGATCGTTTTTTAACCAATACGTATTTCTCTCAATTACCATAACCTTTTTAGATCAATATCCTGTTGTTGTGCACATAAAGTGCAGGTAATCTTTGTGCCTGCACCTCATGAATAATGAATGTGCATACATTTAGTTGGTCTCTGATTTCTAACACATGCAAATTGTCAGCGCTCCCACCTACCGTCATCCCATGTCTTGAGCTCTCCTTGTTTATCTATAGCGAAGAGACCTATTTAAAGTTTCTGGGTTTTAAGCTCTGCTGCTGCTGCCTACATAATCTGTATTTATTCATTTGAATTTGAAATTTGCTGTTAATATAAAAGTAACAGTTCTCTGGAAATTTATATAAGTTTAGTTATTTCTATATTCAGTCATTATGTGGGTGCAATTTTATGATAAGAGATTTCAACTACAAAAAAGATGCATATGTTATGATTTTGGTCCCGTTTATCTACCTTTTTATGTAAGGGCAAAAGTCAGTTTATACGTATTTTATCACCTTATCGAATGTCAGGGCAAAAGTCAGTTTATACATATTTTATCACCTTATCGAATGTCAGGGTAAATACATAGGTCAGGAGGGACACATCAGGATCAGTATAGATACTTATTTTAGTAGGGGAGAGAATTTGACATAATAATTACTTAAAATAAAATCAATAAAATTCAATCTATATGTACAATCAACTTCAATAAACATTTTTCTTAACTTAAATTCAGATTATCCTATTACAGCCTTTTTTTCTAAAACAAGAGTTTACCTTACAATAATACATATAACCTAAATTATCTCTCAATTTTACTTGCATTATAAACACAATATAATTTAGTAGTGGTAGGACTCTTGCAGAGTCTGACTGGGGAAGTACCACACCTTTGCCAGTTATTCTACCGCCAAGCAGGAATGTGCAAACATTACTGTGTCAAACATTATTGTGTGTGTTTGAAGGGCAATGATTCCAGAGAAATTACAGGGCTTAGAGATATAACATCTTAGATCTCTGGGTGACGAGCGCAGTGCAGTGCTGGGTAATGATTTGGACTCTTCATGTTCCAATAGCTGCGTGTCGCTGTACTGTTATGTGGAATGCATGTTACTTACCATCAGGTCCATGTCCTGCTCGTCTCATCACTTTTTATTAAAGAAACAAAAAAAAAAAACAACATATATTACACAACAACATACTTATATTTTTATTGCTATATTGTATATTTATTATATTGCTAGTAAGTATAAGATATAATTTTAGAAAATATTAAGTAGAGCGGCTCATCTTAAGTGGCTTATTTTGCCAGGGGAAGTAAGGCGGGGTAGAGACCTTTTTTTAAGACAAATTTAGTAGTTTTAACTGACTGAAATATTTTTGGGTAAATTGAATATCTCACTTTTATTATTACTGTATTGCTTAATTAGAGCAGTAAATTCAGATAAATTAGTAAGTATGAGTTATATTAGATACCAGGAGAGATACATAGTGACTGTGTAAAATCACTGTACCACACAGTCTTGTTGCGACAACTATAAAATGCAGATGCATCTTATTCTTCTTCTTTATTTCTGGCTTCCATTCAGTTGTATGACCATAATTTCGCCAAAGTCTCGTGTTTCAGCAGGATGTTCTTTTGGCAAATGCATAAACTGTTTTCACGATTATTATCGCTAACTTGCTACCTATATAAAGTACTTTCATTAATTTCGTCTTTGAATGTTTAAATGTATGTTTCTTTTAGTAGATTTAAGTTTGCCAGTTTAAATACAAGGGAAAAAAACGGGACCAAGTAAACATTAAAAATTAATGCTAATTAACAAAAACATTTTTTTATTTATTAATAATTTTGTAAAATTTCTTAAATACTGATTAGACATTACTTAGGCATCTGATACAAAAAATAAATCAGAAACTAAATAAAACAGGAATGGGACAGGCCAGGGTAAAGACATTTGGATGAAATATCTCAAATATGTGTTGTAATTAGGTATTCAGTTATGATGTTATTTGATAAAGTACATTAAAACAAAGTGATTCAGTGTAAAAAATAGTAACATATATAATAAAAAAAAACTGTTTAATACTGATGGCCACACAAATTACCTCTTATCATAGAATCACCCATGTGTTAGTAAATGCTGCAGTACATTTAAGTAAATATGCAAATCAATTTAGTAATGAACCAAACCAAAACTTTATAATAAAGATGACTGTGAAAATTTGTTAAATAATATGTTGTGTTTTGTTAAAATACTAATGAAGTTTTCTACAAGCAGTAGAAGTTTCCTTTTATTATCTTATTTTGTGAACAGAATTTTAAATTGTTACCAACTAAATGTTTGAATAGCACTGTAAGGGCTAACTCTTAAAGTATTAAACCCCACATTAATCTTTTTCTTCATGTCACACTTAGGAAACAAGCTATGATAATTAATAACTAAACCTAAAGACCAGTACTAATATTCTTTGATTCGAATTGATAGTATGCATTAAAATAACACCTTTATTTACTGGACAAAGAAAATAATTTCCAAACCATAAAACTTTTCAGATATCTGGTGATGCAAATGAGGAACAGATTTTGACAGCTTCTGTAGCTTATATGGCAAGACCGGCAATGTTGACTCGAGTTCTTAATGATCTCTACTATTTATTCCGTTATGAGAATAATGCGTATGTGGGCAAGGCCCTGGGGGTTGTGCTCGATGCTATGGACCAACATGTGTCTGAGAAGCACATACAAATTTCAGGAAGGTATTATTGACTTTTCATTTTTATTTCATTTATTGTAATCTTTTGTGTTTTATTACTATACATTTCTCATTAGGATCTATAGTTATAATGATGACAATAAAATATGAAGGAATTAATGACCTATTTCGAATAACTTGGAAATAGCTTTGTATATACATTTAGTGATTGTTTTAGAATGAAGTTTACTTACAAGACATAAATACTGATTTATGATGACGGCCAAGTGCTATAATTATCAGATCTATATTTGTAATGAGGGTTATTTGGTTTTAGTGCAACACTGTTTTACATAGTAAAGGGGAAAGAAAGAAAACGAATTGGAGTGAAACTTACAAGACGGATTATAACGGCTCTCCTGGATGGCATGGAGGCACATTTAGGAGATGAGACCATGATGCGGAACGGATGCCTCACTCTGTGCCAGTTCAAAATACCAAATGATGTAGTACGTAAAAGTTATCACTAGTTAACCTTTAACTTAACTTATCTCTTTGATCGCTTGTGGTACGGGTATTGTTATTTTACTAACAAAATGAAAACTATATATACTATACTATTTAAATATACTAACACTTTGACTGGGTGAGTTGGTAGTAAATAGAAAGCGGTTGGTTGTGGGTTTTGCTTCTAACCAGTTTGAATATTTGTGTGATGAATGCAAATGTTTGTTATGTGTCTGGGTATTACTTTGAGATGGATTTATTAACAATTACACAAGCATTTGCTATCTTAATCATTAGCTAGCTAGCTTGTATCTGGTACCCATAGGTTTGCTTAGTTGGTTATGGGATTAAATGATTGAGTGTTGCTTAGTAGACTATGGGGTTAAATGATTGAGTTTTGCTTAGTAGATTAAGTGGTAGTAATCGGGTTAGATGATTGGGCTATGCTTAGCAGGTTATGGGGTTAAATGATTGAGAAGAAGAAGAAGGTTATATAGTTATTGGGAATAGATTTTGTGAGATGTCTATCAATGTTAAATTGTTACACAAATGTTAAATCGAAATGTAAAGATGTGAATCTTTACTTTCATTGATTCTTCATTACTTCACGTTTATAGTTATTTGAATACGAGCGAGTAGTACAAATACTACTGCACGGTGTCGCGGATGCGAATCAAGAAGGATTTGTGCAACGTATAGCTATTTACCTACTGAACTCACTGGCTTGTCAGGTTGATGGTAGACAAAAACAATTCCTTGGACACCATGGAGCTATTGGGGTGAGTCTTTGTTCATATTATACTCATAAAATGGTAAAGTAAGTATTACTTTTGTAATTGATGTAATAAAGCGAATTTTTTTTAACAACAACAAACTTACTTAAAAAGTATGCATTCAAAGGTTAGAGATTCTTTTGGTAACTCAACAGCCTTTAGTAGTCATTGTGTGTTTTCCTTTCTACGTAAGTTTATATATGTCGTAAAGAAAAGTTTACGTGTTTTGTTTTATTTTTATTACCATGTGTACCCATACAATTGTGCAAATATGAGATATCACTGTATGTAATTGCGTTTTGTTAAAACTGACATTTTGCGAGTTCGACAAAGATGGTGTCGTAGCATTAGTAGCATAGTCATAGCATTTACAACAAATTGTAGTCGTGGAAAGCGAAGGTATTATTCTAAATAAAAATGATTAGATTGATTTATGTTGATTTTGTACATAAGACTTAATATATATAAATTAATAGGTCGTGCTATGAGTATTATTTATGTATATATATCGGTTGTAATAGCTGTGCGTATGTCATTTTCAAATAAATGTGCTTCGCGTGTACCACTTCAAAGAAAATTTAAAAGTATAAATAAAAAGTTCATTTATGCTTAAAAATTTGCATTTTAAAATAAATATAAATGTGACTGACTCTTGACGAAATGGACCGACCGTTGAATCATTGGTAAGTAATTTGTTAGAAAATCAAAAACCTAGTTAAGGAAAGTTACCTTAATCATGTGTATAAGGTTGAAAATCGACAAAAATAACACTGAGAATATAAGAATATGCATGCAGTTATTGGAACACGAAAGCCCGCATAGCTAGTGCGTCACCAGATAATGTATCTCTATGCCCTGTAATTGCCCTCTGCACACATTGCCTTTTCAAACCATAATACAGTGATCTTTGCACATTGCCGTTGCTTATCGGTAGAATAACGGGCAAAGGTGGCAATCTGTAGTCTCTTTACAGAGTCCTACCACTACAATTTTTTTAATGATTTAAAATGTTTTCGAAAGAATTAAATTTAGTAACTCCGTGTGATCTGGTTTAAAGCTAATCTAAAAAATTATAGCTTATTTGAACTTGACAATTAGTTAAAATAAACGCAAAATAAAGTGTCCCTAGATCAGTAGCGTCTTATTAAAAATCGCATACTTGTTATTGTAAAAATCTAACTGCTCCTTGTGCAATCCTCATCAACATCTACATTTTCGAGGTGACTGAACGTTCTTTAAATAGATTTTAGTGTGAAAATGGTGCAATTTGCAAAATAAGGATGCTAATAGCATGACATTTTTCGAAATCCGCGATAGTGTCCCAAGGTTATTAAATAACAAAAAAAATTAGGGAATGTTTTTATCTCTGTAGTGGCAAACCTAAATATTTTGGTTAGTAAATAAAGTTTCGTTCTAAAGCGGGCAATTTTGCGATTGTTAAAATTGCAATATTGCGAAGCCAATTTTTACACTTCTTCATCAGCTTTTTAATCGAAACATTTCTTGCGTCCAGCAAAATATGTGCGATTTGGGGGTGAGGCCAGCTGGTGTTGAGGAGTTCGCGACTCGTGTAAGGCGTAGAATGTTGATACGACTGCGTTGACAACGGACTCTCTTCACGAGCTCTCCTTCTAGATATCCTCCTGGCTAGATAGGCAGAAGGCGAAGAGGCAACAGCGGCAGTCAAAATTAAGGCCCTTTAGAGAAGAGAACCTCTAATCCTAGATGAGGCCCTTTAGCTACCGCTAACGCGGCAAACGAGGACACGAAAGATGCAAGAGTGCTGATGTTCACTCAGCCCGTGTTAGGCTCCTCGTTTCCCTTGGAGCAGTATCTCCAGGCGCCTAAGCCCGGTAAGGAGGCTCGCCTCGACATTGGGATCCAATCTCATCAATGTTGAGAAAGGAACAACACATGACAAGCCTTAGTTCTACAGCTTAAATAATCATCATCAGCCCGTGGAGAACCACTGCTGGACATAAGGCCTTTCCAATGTTGCGCCACCAAACCCGGTCCACGGCTCTCCGCATCCATCCGCTTCCCGCCACTCACTTCAGGTCGTCGGTCCACCAAGCGAGAGGCCGTCCCACGGGGTATCTTGAACGTGGTGTCCACTCCAAAACCCGTCTTCCCCAACGTCCATATACAGCTCTGCGACATATGTTACCCGCCCACTGCCACTTCAGCTTGCTTATTCTCAAGGCTATGTCGGAGACCTTACTTCTACGTCAGATATCCTCGTTGCGGATACGTTCTTCGGTGAGACTCTGAGCATAGATATCTCCATAACTCGCTGTGCAACTTGGAATTTGTGGACAAATCCTTTTGTTACGCCTTTCTACCCAGTTGAATGACTTGTGATTGCGAATGGGTCTACGAATTAATTGACATGACTTTCGTCTTGTCAAAGTTCATTCACAAACCCACCAGTCTGGAAAAACATCTAGGCTCTGCAGCATCTCCGACAAGCCCCGTGGCGACTGTACGATTGTAACTATGTCGTCTGCGAATTGTAGGTGTGAAATATATTCACCATTGATATTTACGCCCAGACCGTCCCAGTCCAGTGTTCTGAAGACGTCCTACAGAGCTTTGGTAAAGAGCTTCGGAGAGATAACGTCTCCTTGTCTTACTCTACGCTGCAGAAGTATGGGTCTTGTATGGACAACCTTGATTTGTACGGTCATGGTTGCAGCTTTGTATAGGGACCTCGATACCTTGATGTAGCGCCGATCGACTTGGCATCGCTGCAGGGACTCCAGTACAGCCCATGTTTCGATGGAGTCAAAGACGTTCTCGTAGTTCACGAACGCCAAGTAAAGAGGGTGACTGTACTCTTCGGTCTTCTGTACTATCTGCCGCAGCGTATGTATGAGGTCTACGGTGATGTAGCCTTTACGAAACCCACCCTGCTCCGGCGGTAGAAATTCGTCAAATAATCGGGCAAGGCGATTCGAGATGACTCTTAAAAACAGATTATAGACGGCTCAAAAGTCATATCGGTCTATAGCTCTTTAGTAGTGTTTTATTGTCTTTTTTAAAAACAAGGCAACCACACTTCTATACCACGCCTCTGGCGTTATACCTTTCTCGATGACAACATAAAATAACCAGCTCTTAAGAGCTCAGATGTTATGCCATCATCTGCATGCCTTGTTGTTGCCATGCCCAGATGTTATGCCATCAGCTGCTCAAGAGCCATCTCTAACTAATAAACTCTAACTTAAATAATAATACAATGCATTTGTTGTAGCTACCGGTAAAGGTACTAACTAACTCCAAATTAAACTGCATCCAATGTGCGTTAAACTGACCTATTTATATAAGTCATTGGTAATCTGCGATGACTTATATACATTGTTATTGGGTCTAAACATTGGGTCTTGAGTGAGTTAGGGTTTGGGTCATAGATCAATGTGAATTTGTTGCACATACTCTGTACCTCTTCAAACATAGAAATAGGTAAAACACCTCATCTGGTTTCTTCTTGAGAAAACTTCCTGGTTTGGCTGCTCCCTTTTACCGCCGTACCAAGGAAAGTTTTGCAGAAAATGTATGAGTCTCAGTTATATGGGTAGGGCTCTATTTCAGCTCCACCTAAAGTTGGGTAAGTAGCAGTTTTACGTCCATGAAAA
This sequence comes from Ectropis grisescens, assembly GCA_017562165.1. Classification (NCBI taxonomy): domain Eukaryota; kingdom Metazoa; phylum Arthropoda; class Insecta; order Lepidoptera; family Geometridae; genus Ectropis; species Ectropis grisescens. The sequence goes on from CM029767.1 coordinate 5,970,405, forward strand.
ATGCTAATGCGCTTTTAAAAGTCAATATATGCCGTGCGCCAGACGAACCACCACTCCTCGAGCGTTTCGAATTGCAAATCTCGGGCGCTCACGTCAATTCATACGTACCTGGCGGCTCCTTCCAGAGGTCATCATCCTCAGGGTGATGTTTTGCTCTACTTTAAATAATTTATTTGTCTGACCGACCATACCATGCAGGAATCGTACCACGCCGTCAATCGTGATGTCGTCAATCCATCTGGCTGGTGGTTTGCCAACGGAACGATCAGCGATCACACTCTGTCAGATATCTATTCCACCTGCCGTCACCACGTCTAGCCACGTGTCCTCCCCAACCCTATTTGAGTCTCATAATACGGTTCCCGACGTCAGCAACTCTCGCGCAGTTGGGTTAGACAACCAAACTCTTTATGGGAATTGCTCTAGTAGCAGCATTGGGTATCCCATCGTGACCATGTTATTTCTTCTCCTTGAGACTCTTCACTACTCTGACGATTTCCATTGGGGCGATAAAATTACCTCCTATCAATGGTGGTGACAGAGCTTTATTGTTGAATGTTGGCTACTGAAATCGTACGGCGTCATACAATTGGTATTGCACGGGGGCGACGAAACAGGTAGCAGCGGGCCTGCTGACTACCCATGTTGTTTCAACACAACCAGGAACCATGTTCAGCCACCTTTTTCATGGATTAAGTTGCCAGTCTGTCAGTCACCCTCACGCCAGACATGTTCATATTTACAGAGAGATAAATTATCTCTCTATAAGCATGAGTAACTCGCATCGAAGATGTTGAATGTGTCCATTTGTCTGGATTTTACGGCTATTGAAAAACCCGCCGGGACGATAAACAAGTAGCACTATTATAGGGACAGCCTAATATATGAGAGCCCTAAGTCCTTAATTGTATCTCGTTATGCCATCACCACTACAACGTTACTTTGTTTTGCCGGTTATAGTGCAACACCGGCGAAGACACACAATCTCTTGCAACTCTTAAACCAGGCCTTTGAACGTATATTATACATACTTTCTATTTGACTTACGCTATTGCGCATTGTATGGATACACTATGTTTTATTTTTTTATTAATGTACTATTTTCTATTTCTAATACATAGTTATAAATATTTGTAGTCGAGTATTGTTATTTAATCTCATGCTTTAAGTATATGTGAATCCGTTAATCAACGTAAAAAATAAAATATTTGTATTGGTATTTGACCCATATCAATGACACTGTTTTAATTATTGGTGTGTGAATATGGACTCGGGATAATAGTTCGATTTTTAAATTGAATTTACGCTTTTTTGGTATTAGACTGATCTTATACTTCCTACACAAGCGTTGTTCGCTTTCTTGACTTTCTTCTAGAGAGGCAATAAATAATGGAATTATTTCATTAAGATTTTTAATGGGCGGCCCTGAATTTCCACCTGCCACTAGATTCAGAGCTGTTCGGGTCATAAACAAATTCCGGTACATCCGGTACTCAAGAATTTATAGTGCCTCTGCACAATAATAGCAGGTCTGTAAAAACATAATAAACATTGAGAGTTCATGTCTAGAAGCTGATTAGAGCTTACCTTTCTTCCTTAGTCATTGAAGCAATTATACATTTTGAGGAAATATGTAATTGTGAATATATTTTGTGCAGCACAATACTACAGTGACGGCAATTGTGCTGGATATACACATATCCGGCACAAATGTTAGATAAAATCCCATTTGGGGCAAATCGAGGTAAAATTCACGCTTTATGTTCTGTAGTTGACATTATATACTTTCGTCAAAACACCGGGATATAGAGTTATACCGGTGTGTGTATGTGGCTCTATTATAAAAACAATTAACCTATTGTGACATATGTAAATTTGTGACTATGACATAGATGCCAGACCAGGTTCACGCCAACGTCGTCTATAGATAACAAAAAGGTAGTGCCATAAATAAATCAAAACCTAGCAAAATTTGAACTGTATTTGATGCTCCATTTACCTAAATAGTATCTAGCGCGAGGGAACTGTAAGAAAAGTCTTTTAAACATTTAATTTCTTGATATATACAATTACACCCCCTGAGTTCATACTTCATGCTTGTGTTTAAGACGCGGAGTAATGTTTTTAGCGCGGCGTTCAATACTGTAATCTTTAACACAAGTTTAAATACTGGTGTTTCACGTTCCGTATTGTGACGTTGATGACGGGTTTGTTGTAGAAAATGTTAAATTTAATATCGGACCGTCTGGAACGCGGCATCTGCGACGACGTGCTGGAAGTAGCCTGGTCCACCATGTGGAACGTGACCGACGAGACGCCGCAGAACTGCCAGCGTTTCCTAGAGAACAGAGGCATGGAGTTTTTCCTCGGATGCCTCAAGGTACGTCGGTTTTTCTTTTTCTTATAACAAAATAACACTCTCCACTAAACCATGACAATAGGCGACATGACTAAAGAAAACTAATTCATCAGTTACATTATTAGAACATTTTGTACGCGTAGTTATTCTTTTGTTTCCTAAACAAAAATGAACTAGAAGTTTCGAGTGACGTCAGTTCATTGTACGATTTTTATAATAAACTGACGGCAATTGCCCCCACTCTGGAAGCTTGATGCTCTATAGCTATAGTTTTGTTGGTTTTTTATAATTTGATAAAACTAAAAACACGTATCCCATAATTTCCAAAATCCTGGTTAAATATATATTTTTGACACAGTTTATAAACTGTTGGTACTTGTTAGTTGACCCGTAACAAAGGTTATTGCTAACACATAATTGCGTACTAAAAACGAAGGAAAGATCCAGTGGTTACATTGATTACATCACAGAAAGGTTTAAAATTTATATTCAGGTATATTTGGACTCAGATGATGTATTACAAGACTTGGCAATAATTATTAAAAAAAATAACCGCAATGTAGCCTATGCAATATTGGTATTAAATATAGACAAATTGGGAGTATTTTCAGTCTTCAGCTTAAAACATGGTAAATATTATACGCTGCATTTTTAAATGTTTCGTTCTTTGATAAAACGGAAGGAGAAAACAGTGTGGTTGTGTTTATGGGCATAAGTACAACCACGCACACACTTCTTGCACGCAAGAAGCTAATACTTTTTCTCTTTGTTCCTCGTTCTAAGGAGTCTTAACTTCAACCATAGAATAGGTAATATTGATTTTATTTAACCTGAAGTTACTAACAACGTTTACTAAAATGTTGCCTGGTTAACGGTGTGCACGCATCCCAATAATTTGCCTCTTCTTATCATATTTCCCGCACGCGCTAAAAGATCACTAAGTATTCGTGGAAAATAATAATTGAACTTGGTAACTATACACATGACTATAGTTTGAATGTTCGCTTAACGAATGTCCTATCTCACACACACTTCACAAAACTCGAGATAAAGCTTGAGTTTTTTGGCAAACAAAAATAATGGATTGTACTTCTACTTATTTTGTAGGTGTAGTTTTTGCTCTCAATATAATGATTTGGGTACGAAATATCCAAAGTACAGATATATTTATACATGTTTAATTTTTCGTGACAAAAGTTCACTGTTACTCTCAGATGTTTCACACACCACACACATACATAGAACACTGTATACACAGACACACAACACAGTACACAACAGACATAGAACACAGTACACTCATACTCAAAGTAAACAATTACGATACGTATAGATGACACAAGTAAAGTTTCGAGTGTTAATGTTTCCAGAGTTTCCCGAACAAAGACGAGTTGCTGCGTAACATGATGGGTCTGCTGGGAAACGTAGCGGAGGTCGCTGAGCTACGCCCCGAGCTCATGAACGAACTTTTCTTGACTGTCTTCAATGATCTGCTTGACTCTTCAAGCGATGGCATCGAGGTAATATCATCGTGGCAAACAGCTACAGAGATCGCGTATGGTATAACGAGTCTCTATTACTGAGTAGGCACGCCTGCTAAGTAGCAGACTTCGTTTTGCTCTGCAGAAGGCGTGTCTGATACTTAGCGTGCCCAGTTTTGACCGGCTAGTAGGTATTAAGACACGAGCGAGTCTTACATTACATAATATTAGGATAGATGTTAAAGTGACGAAATGTGAAATTTACTTCTGTTTAGTTACGTCTAGTTTGTTTAGTCGCATGACACAAAAAAGATGTTAGAAAAAACTCAGTATTAATTAATGCCTATTTCCCGACACAATATCATATTTACACGTGAACATGATACATGGAACTGCTTCAAAATAGCGATGACGTCTTTACCATAAAACCACGTTCTATCCCGAAATTTCTAGTAGTAGTGTAGTGAGCAACCGTAAAATCTTAGAATATCTAGTGGTATTCTCAAATTTTTTTTTTCATTAAAAAAATGTTTTCCTTAATTTACCGAGAAATCACGATTGTGTATATGAAAATGTGCTAACTACACTCACTCTAATATAAATTGTACATGTCACCGTAAAATTGTGAACACCGTCAAATTGTAATCTAACGCGTGAGATTATAATCCTACGTAGGTTAGATTAGAAGAGGCATGACGACAGGTCCTGCCATTATATTAAATTATTTGATATAATGGCAGTATTTAAATAGAATAAAATATGTACCAATTTTAATGTTGATATTTTTTTGTTTAACTTACTTTATGATCATTCAAAGCTGAGGATGCGGATGGGCAAATCTCTTTTAAAAGTACGAAGTTATTAAAAAAAAATTGCCCTTGGATAACCTCAATTTCAAGTGACTTTTGTAAATGAAACCAGTTTCCTAAACGCAATATTTAATATAGCTAACATACAAACTTTACGCGCGACGCACACAAAATACGACACAGTGACGTTACGCTTCTGTAGTGTTTTTGTATGAAGCGTTTTTGGGACAGTCCAAAATTGTGATTTTAAAACCGTGATATTACGGGAAGTTTTTAAGATAACAAAGTAATTCTTTCACCTATGGTTTCGTTTATTGAGTAGCTGATTAAATCAAAAATGAGTCGTCATGCCTAATAGACGGCGTTGGTTTATAATCTGAGGGTATTTACGGTATTTCAATAGCTAGTATCACTGCTGTTATGGGCAGGCATTTTGTTTACCATCTGGGATGCGTCCTGCTTGTTAATCTATACTATAAAAGAATATTTAAAAAATAAATTACTCAATAAAAAAATAATTATCAAACAGGTGCAATATAAATCATCCGCAGTAGGCACGTATAAAAGATCTAGTTTTTCTTTCACTTGCAATGAATTAGATGCCCCCTCAAAGGTGTGAAGGTACTTCCGGTCTGAACAGTTGCTCATGTTATAACAAGCAAAAGTTCGCTCTTATATGGAGTACTATTATATTGTTCGCACCATTGGGATGGGTCGGCTAAATATCAGGAAGATCATGGAAGATCTGGAATCGATCGACAAACGCCCTCGTTCGAAAAGACTTCAAAGCCTTGAACATCGCCGCAAAACCGCTTAGTTGTCGTTTTTTTTAACGCAAACACTTCGGAGATTGTCTTGTTGATTTGCTTGATTTAATATCGCCTTGCCCTTTTTTGATATCGGATTAATCGAAGGTCGAAAAAACGATATCGTTTAATGATTGATGTTCCAAAGATTCGAACGAAGTGGTTTGACTCTACTTTTGTGATAAGAATGTTTAGGTTTTGGAATGCGTCGCCTGCTTGTGGTTGTCCCAATGGTTACAATCTTGGCGACTTCAAATCGAGAGTGAATTGGTTTCTTTTAAATAGCACGCTCCATAGTAAACCGTTTAGTCGCTTCATCAGGCGAGATGGCTGTCAAGAGTAAAAGCTCTGGTGATCTGATGTTGTGAATGACAACTTTTCAAAACTAAGAGCGACTTTTCGACGCAGCCATTGGACTAACGCCGCTATATGTCTGTTACGCCTTAACTATTGAACCGATGTGACTGAAATTTTGAAGCAAATTGCGAAAGGAAATTTCAATACTATAAAAATAGGCTAGGGTTGTCAGGGATTGAAATAGTGGAGTATATCTGCATCAAGCATTTACCATAAACTTTTATTTTTATTTTAAATTATCGCAACGTTCCGAGATTTTCCAAAAAAAGTCGGACGATATGTGTTGTTTACACTCTGTTATGCAAACAGTTTGATTGACTGTTTGTGGTTTTCACGATTTGTGTTATCTATATCCATAAAATCCGAAACGCCCAAATTTGTCCGACGATTTTAGACTGAGCGTCGCGACGCCCGCCCGCGCTGCACTCGAGAGATTAATACGTGAAACAAAAACTTTCTATCCCTTTTTACGATAATCGCGCGGACGGAGGTATACGACATTTCGCACACTTATCATAAAAAAACCAGTTTCATGACGTTTGTTCCCAGTGAACTCTACACCAAGACAACCTATTTTTACGACATTATGCGAGTGAATGATGAGTGCTAGTCACTACAGAGTATAAAACAAAGTCACTTCCCGCGTCTGTCCGTCCCTATATATGCTTAGAACTATAAAACCACCAAACAGATTTTGATGCGGGGTTCTTTAATAGATAGAGTGATTCAAGAGGAAGATTTAAGATACATGTAATACGTGCATGTAGCAGAGAAACACGGATAATTTTAAAGATTACTAATTTAAAAAATAAATACATTTGTTGCGCTTACACTGCCAACGCTGGCTGAACCTCATGAGGTAGATTAAAATAATGTACAGCAGTATTGTACCCTTTCAAAAGGTTTACAAAAAAGTCTGCAATAATATATGTCTATCTCTTAGGAATAACTCACAATAACCATTTTATTAGTACTACTTATATTTAGTATCAGGAACCCATGCACGCGTGCGAAGCCGGGGCGGGTCACGAGTAGTTTATATACATTAGAAAAAAAGAGCAGAGTGTTATTATTACGAAAAACGAAAATGTCTATTTTAGTCCCCCGCTAAGGCCTCTCTCCTCCCCCCCCGCCTGTCACTAAGGCAAGTCGTGCGTCATCGGAACACTTTGTTCCCGCGGACCTCCCGAATGCGCACCTGATGAAGGCCTCCGGGGCACAAGCCTTACCGCGCAGGCGCCACCCGGCCCGATCGAACTAGCCCCGGCCTCCTCACTCGTACTTACTAACCTTCGTACTTTCGTACTCGTAACTAATCCTTTGTCCCGTGAATTAGCTCCATCTCTATCGCTCTTGGCACTTGGAGTGTTGCATTTCAAGGCATGTAGCAATGCTACGCCAAGGCCGCATCCGTACGTACTCCTGCGTAATGTCTTACCTAGTCTGCATGTTACTATTATCTAGTCTCAGGGTGTCCTATACTACTGCCGATTCGTGATCATCACTCAACAATGAAAATCACTTAATTATGTAGTATTTTGACATACCGTCTTTCGATCGCTTGACTAAAATGGTTATGGTTTTGGCAACAATGTCAAACGCAAGACCATGTTAGGTAAGTAGAGTAGAACTCCGAAACAACAACAAGTTGGAATTTAATTGTTCAAGAAAAAAAAAACCATTTCACGTTGATTACGTCAAACTATGCTCACTTGAAAATGTAGAAAAGTGATACATATTTGAATGTGGAAAATGGCCGCTATTTTGTAGACCCTATTATCATCAACTTCCTTAATTAATACGTTTTTTTATTGTAATCCGTAAAAATACGGCACTGATTTGTAATATTAATTTAATATTCATATAATATTACATTTTCTTATGTTAAGGTGTTTACAATATTAATATATAAAACAGAACATAAAAATCTAATCCTAGATAGCCGCCAGCAGCAGGGCAGGGACCAAGCTACCGGTGGCTAGGGCTGCAGAGTGAGGAACCTCCTGACGCTGCGCGTTGTGTCGAGGATGACCGCCTTCTGCATATGACCCTTAATCCATCCAAACTGTCTTGCGAAAGTCTATTGAGTTGTTGGTCAAGTCCTTTCGCTATAAGACCGTTTGCTGACACTACTATCGGGAACATGATCGTCGAATCATCCCATCGTCATCCCACATGGCGGTAACCTGATACGCCAAGTCAAAGTACGGTGATTTCGACGATCACGTCCCGGCGCTAAGACCAGTCTACCAGCACGATGTGAGGATTATTTGCTACAAGAGCCCTGTCCGCGATGATAGATCGGTTCCAGTAGAGTAACGCCCGACCATTTTCGAGAACTGGCAAAGGTGTGTACTTATAGTACGGCACCCCAGACTCAACAAGGCCGTATCGAAAACCAAGTTGCTGGTGGATGATCCTGGCTACTAGGTTTTGCCTGTGCAAGTAATCGCCGTTAGCAAGATGCGAACAACCGGAAATAATATTGTGAAATGATTCGCCACGACGGTGGCATGCTCGACAAATGTCAACCGTGCCGTCTTTCATTATGCATTTCTAGTAGTTATTCGTTTGCACAAATTCATCTGCACAGACAAACCCCTCGGTTTCTCCAAAGATATCCTCGAAGCGCAGCCAAGGCGAGCAGATTCACATCGGGTCGCGTCAGGCACCGATAGAGTTACTTTGATGCCTTGTCTTAAAAAAAACTCCGCACGTTATTTAAAAATACGGTATATTTTACTATATTGTTCCTGCTCCTCATTATTGCAGCTGTCATTATGGCAGAATTGCTGGACGACCTTGGCTCAATGCTCAGAGACCTCAATACCGTACCTTAGATCCCTGGGGGGCGAGCGCAGTGCAGTGCTAGGTAAAGGATTTGTACTCTTCGTGTTCCGATAGCTTTGTGTCACTGTGATGTTATGTGGCAGACATGTTGCTTACCATCAGGCACATGTCGTGATCGTCTCGTCACTCTATATTTAAAAAAATACCGTCTCCCAAAAGGTAGGGTTAAAATGAACATAGGTACGACAAAAATCATGTCAAATGCGCATGTTGCACCCATACCGGTCCATGTTGGAAACGATAGTATCGAAGTTGTCGACCTTTACTTTTATCTGGGTCAGATGATTAAATTAAACAAAAACAAAAAGCTCAAAGTACAAAAGATATGCTCGGGAGTTTCACTGTGTGATAAGAACCGGTAAAAGAACCAAGGTCACCGACATTGCTCTTAAAATAGCAAGTTAAAGTGGCAACGGGCAGGCCATATAGCTCGCAGAACCGATAACCGCTGGGGAGTAAAGGTTATCGAATGGCGACCACGAACCGCAAGGATGAAACGATGATGTTGTCTAGGTCGCGGGAAATTGGGGGATGGAGGCGGCACAAGACCGGTAATTGTGGAAATCTGTGGGGGAAGGTCTATGTCCATCAGTGGATGTCTGCAGGATAGAGACGATGTTGAGATGATATGAGCCTGATCCTGATACAGTTATAATGTTAGTAAAATGATTATAAAATAAGAATTCAGAATGTTACTGCTCTCCCAGAATTTTCCAGCGTTGTTTAAACATGAATATAGGTCCGAAAGGGCATTGGTCGATACTGTGTTGATGCCTAGGACGTAGTGCACAGTAGGTATGTACACTTCGCGGGGCTTACTACGTCATGACGCAGCCGCGTCTCCCGCGCTCCACGCAACCCCCGTATTGCAACTACGCAGTTATGCTCGATATTTGCAATATTAGTACTTCAGTGTATTAATATCAAATTATGAAGAAACCACTCGTACTTGTACTGAGCGGAAAGTCGTGTGACGATATACTCCCAAACATATTCGACAAAATCTAAAAGTTTACATAATATTGAGTGACTTTTTCGCCTAGTATAGGCGTTAGGACCTAAATAACCCATTTATATTTTTTTCAATTATTTGTCGTCATCAGCAGATTTTTTTTAAATAATTTTTTTATTACCTCGGGTGGCCAATCTCGCCTAATCAAGCATCGATGCGGTTCACGACGCAGTGTGAAGAAAAAAAAATTACCGATTCAGTCTCGTTTTAAAAACATCACCATTGAATCTATCTGGGAAATTTAACTCATGCAATAGATTTACATGGTACCTACTCGTTTAACGCACCTGGTATCAAAAACCAGACAATCCACATTTCTTATTTGTGCATGACTCACAAAATATAATATTGCTGAATAAACGTAGGTATATAAATCATAGAGAGAGATGAATTTGTGCTGGTAAAGTAAAACATTCATTTCGTCTACGTTTCTTCATTCAAATATTATAAACACTATATAAAATTATATTAGACATGTAGAATAATACCTCAAAATTACTACACGAATTTGTAAACCCGGCTATTGGATTTGGTTACTGCTAGTCCTGAATAGTGTGTTTACATGTTCATGCAACAGAGTTCATGGTTACCTGAGTGCAAATGTACTTGATGAAGTCTTCAGGGCGATATCCGTTCTTTTCACAAATACTTATTCGCAAATCGACATGTAATTACAAACTTTATTCAAAGTTTTGAGTTTATAAGTAATCAAATCGGACCGATTAGGTTATTTAGGATGCAGATCTGACTAAAAGCACCCCAACTCTACATAGTCTAGTCGCTACTACACCTAGAGTGTATATAAAGATTCGGAAGCCATAAACTCAGGGCTGACTGGAGAGCTTCTGGCTCCTTCTAACCTCAAACCTCAGTGATATATACTAATGGGACCGGTTGTCAAACAATTACAGAATCTAATTAGAATGGTTAGTTTACCTATATCATATATAGTTTATCGGGTTACTTCAAAATATTTTATCCGAATTTCATTTTGGTTAAAGTTAAATTCATAAAAAGAATAATGTATGACATAAAAATACTCGTATACAAAAAACAAAATGTGATTCGATTTATAGTTTAAATAAAACGTTTTCTATATAATTGGTTATATGATGATAGTTCGTAAAATAAAACATTTGTCGATGTAATATATTTTTAAAACAAATGTTATTCA